>CM062604.1:18550977-19150977 GCA_031470985.1 Agastache rugosa
TGTTTACCAGCTCACCTGTTTGAGCTTTAGATTTTCTAGTCTTTACAGGTAAGGAAGCTGAAGACAGCAAAAGACCCAGCTGAGTAATCAGCTAGACCCAAAGTCAGCTGAAAGGTTTTTCAGCTGAACAAAGTTCAAAGACTGAACTGAGTCAGACTGACTCTCAAGTAAAGAAGATTGGATCCAGCCAAGGAAATCCAACGGAGCAGAATAAATTGAGCTGACTCAAGTCTAACAGACTCAGCTGAGCAGATAAAAGAGAACTAACTCTGAAGAAGTCACTTCAAGTCAGTTTACCCAATCCAGCTCTAAATTCAAAAACCAGCTCCAAAGGTAAAGATCCCGGTGTCAGAGGAAGTCAATATACCTCGACCAATGAGAGATCGACATCTCAGCATCCTAGAAAGGCGAACCTAAGATCTGACACAATGATGAAGACATGTGAAGATACGCTCAACGGCAGATCGACAGATCAGAAAGTAGGTGAGATTCAAACGGCTCTTCCAACGGCTCGTTTTGAATCTCTACCTATAAATAACAGTCTTCAACCTCAGATTAAAGGACGAAAAACTCTCTACAAGCTTTCAACTTCTCTGAATCTCTCAAGCATTAAAAAGCTCTCAAGCAGTTTTCTAACTCTTTGAAGAACACTTAAAAGTGTTGACTTTCAGAAACTGCTTTAGTTTTTCGTCTGACCAATAGGCAGAAATCATAGTAAATCCAAAGCCTAGATCTGAACGAGTTCATCTTCCAAAGTTCATCATTGTAAGAACTCGTTCAAAGTTAGAAACCAAAACCCTCCTTTACCCAGAAAAGGTTAGGTCAAGGTTACGCCTTCTCGAAGCGCGAAATTCGAGTGTAAGGTTTTTCAGTACCCGAAAACTGAAAAGATATTGGCTTCTACAGTGCCCGTAAACTGTTAGAACACAGCTCGAGTTAGAGCTGCGAAGTTGCTTGGTACTCGTAAACCAAGTGGAAATCCTTAGTGGATTTACCAGTTAAAACCTGGTCGTGGACATAGGAGTTGTCTCTCCGAACCACATTAAAATTCCGTGTTCTTTATCGCTTTATTTATTCTCTGCAATTTATCTGTTTAAAGAACTAACCGCATTAGCATAGCACAAGTTTTCAAAGCTTAAAAGTTCTCTGGGTGTGTGACCCAGCCAGCTGCATTATTTTTCAAATCTGCTAAAACTGAAAACTGAAACTAAGTTTTTCTGAGATTTTGTAAAGGGAACGAGCTAAGTTTTTCTTCCACCACATTCCGCACAGCCAGCTGAGTTATCAGTCCAGCTGACCACCTTCTTTAGAAGTCAGCTGAATTCATAACTGAGCTCTCACTCAACTCTGTTTTAATTTGACAAAAGTTTTAAAAATCCCTCTTCGGTGTATTCACACCCCTCTACACCGAAGACCTCGTTCCGGGACCATCAATAAGTCTCAAATATTTCATTTTAGTAAACTACAAATCCTAATAACCAAGTTAATCCATCAGAGGTAAACATAAAAATCCTAATATTTTAGCAAAATATAATACCAACTCATAAGTTTAAATTCAAACGAAAATACGAAATAACACAATTTCTACTAATACTTAAACATAAATCTTATATCAACCAATACACTTCCTTCATGCAGCTCCATGCTCATCACTTGTAAATATTTTTAAGAAATACGAGGTGAGTATTTAAAATATACTCAGTCGAGGTGACATCTCCTTTGTCCAACAGTGAAAACATGGCATGTGAAAATACATGAAATACCTCAACCACAATTTAATCATCTTGTGGGACAAGAACTTCAACCATAACTCATTTCAATGCACAAAGCAAAGTATGAGTTTATGGGACGTTAATAACTTCAACTATGCATAGGATACAACTTGTACACATGCTCGTCACTTTCGCTTCAACCATATTTCAAAGCACAAGTAAACACGTTGGACATAAATCATATTTCTCTAATAAGAAATTTAAATCATTTTCGTGTAAAACATAACATGTAAAATTTAATATTTTACCCCACCTTGAATTCTTAAGAAACTCGACAAAGCTGCACTTCCTTCACGCAGCTCCATGCTCATTACCTGTAAATATTTTTAAGAAATACGGGGTGAGTATTTAAAATATACTCAGTGGAGGTGACATCTCCTTTGTCCAACAGTGAAAACTTGGCATGTGAAAATACAGGAAATACCTCAACCACAATTTAATCATCTTGTGGGACAAGAACTTCAACCATAACTCATTTCAATGCACAAAGCAAAGTATGAGTTTATGGGAAGTTAATAACTTCAACTATGCATAGTATACAACTTGTACACATGCTCGTCACTTTCACTTCAACCATATTTCAAAGCACAAGTAAACACGTTGGACATAAATCATATTTCTCCAATAAGAAATTTAAATCATTTTCGTGTAAAACATAATATGTAAAATTTAATATTTTGCCCCACCTTGAATTCTTAAGAAACTCGACAAAGCTTTTAATGTGAAGACGGAGATCCTAATTGCGCCGCTCCTAATTAAACATATAAAAATATTAAGGCCCTTCTTCTAAATTTATATTATACTATTCTTTATCAATTAAAATAAAATAAATAAATACTTATATCCTTAAACAAAATCTTGACCTTGATTAAAGTATCAATTTTTTTTAATATCATATATATATATATATATATGTATATACGTATACCGTGTAAAGCAAAGTTTTAATTTACTTCTAGTTTCGAATCTAATAAGAATAAACGAGTGTGTATCCCGTCAAAAATCGACAGCGAACTATATTATTAAAATAAAATATATTAATAAGGTTGTTTCTTCGATTTTATTGTACTTCCTTAACAAATATTTTTATTTTTATTATATTTTGATTAAAAATAATTTAATATTATTTCGGATTGATAATATTTCGATAATTGATCAAAAAGAGTGTTTCTTTGATTTTATTTCACTTTCTTTAGTTGCAAGAAATCAATAGAAATCAAACCATTTTTTTTTTACTTCACAATCTGTCAAATATTTCATTATATACATCGTTAATTGTTGTGTACGTCTGATCATCTCGTCACAAAGTTAAATTTTGAGAATTATCCCTACGTGTATATATATACAAATCCAAGAATTATAATAGAGAATACGTATTTTTGAGATTTTTCTTTTATTTACGTCAATTTAATAATTTATTAAATTAAACAAATGAATATTGACAACTACATAATTGATCAAATTAAAATTGTCAATAAAAACAAAACTATTTATTTGGCCAACAAATTAATTTGCCAAATTATATTGGTTGTGCAAAATAATTACGGAATAGAAAAATACACATGCATTGTGAGTATTTATATAGGTTCTCCAAGAATGAAGTTTTATTAAAAATCAATGTGGGATGAGAAAATCTATATTAAATATACATAGAAAAAATGAATAAATGCTCAAAATAAGGATTAAAGATAAATAAAAATATTGAAAGGAGAGAGCGCTATGTAAGACCTCGAATTAAGGAGATGTCTCGAATCCGCAATCATTTTAATAATATATGGATTAATGAAACAGTGTTTTTTCTAAAATTAAACTTTTGTAATCACCCTCAATCATATCCGAAAAGTTTAGTTTTATAACAAACAACATCCATCCATATATTATTAAAACGATTACGCATTCGAGCGCTCCCCTGAATTCGGGGTCCTACGTGGCGCTCTCTCCATTCATTATTCCTATTTATCTTAAATAATCATTTTTTACATTTTTATTCATATATTCTATTATATTTAATAAAAAATTTCTATCCCACATTGCTTTTCTATAAAACTCCACTCTTGAACAACTTATATAAATACTTAAGATCAATGTGTATTTTCTCATCACGCAATTATTTTGCATAGTTTGGTCAATTGATTAGTTGGCTAAATAAATAATTTTATTTTTATTGAAAACAGAGAGAATTGAGGGTTTTGCGAATATAATTAATTACCCTATAATATATAGTTCCATAAATTTCATATATATAAGCGATAAATAGTTATATACGAGACTAAGTTTCTATTACCCATTTTCAACACACATATAAGAAATAAAATGAAAGTATCGATTGACCATCAATATATTTTATTATTTAATATTTATATTCTCAAAATTTTCATAATTAAATATGGAAATTAAAATCTTCAACTTTGTGGAATATATGACTACACGAATAATTCCCAAATTAACTATGAATTAAATTGCCCCAAATCTATTCGAATACAATTATGTAGTATTTAATTAATCGTTCTATCTAATCTAATCATATTTAATATAAATTTTATCCCACATCGTTTTTCAATAAAACTCCAGTATTGAAGAACCTTTATAAATACTCAAAATCAATTTGTATTTTCTCATATTGCAAGTGTTTGCACAACAAATTTAATTTGATCAATTAATAATTAATTGGCCAAATAAATAGTTTTATTTTTATTAAAAATAATTTGGTTAATTATTAAATTGCTAATATTATTTTGTTAATTGGACAAATTATTAAGTTGGTGACACATAAATTTTTGAAGATTTGTCTCCTTCTCACTATCCAATTATCT
Source organism: Agastache rugosa (assembly GCA_031470985.1). Taxonomy (NCBI): domain Eukaryota; kingdom Viridiplantae; phylum Streptophyta; class Magnoliopsida; order Lamiales; family Lamiaceae; genus Agastache; species Agastache rugosa. The sequence continues at coordinate 18,555,563 of CM062604.1, forward strand.
CATTGACTAAATCAAGCTTATCGAGATTGGCTTTATTAAATTACATATTATCTTACTACCATCCTATAAGATGTTGAAGGATGGATCATGAAATAGCACGGTTCATAAAGAAAAATCTCGTGGGACTTGAACGACGACATATCAAAATCCAACCCAACTCTAGGAAATTAACTTCTATATTTGATTTTATGTTTTGTGAAAATTAAATATGAGGAACAACTTTATATTTTCTAGAAAAAAGTTACAGCAACCAAATATACATTATATTTAATTATTTAGATATTTTATAATTGAAATAATTTCGGGTAATTAGTAGTAATTATTATTATACATATGTGAATATGAGTAGTAAAATTACATTTTAATCGACATTAAAACGATTACGTATTCGAGTCCGCTCCTCGATTCGAGGTCTTACGTGGCAGTCTCTCCATCCGATATTCCTATTTATCTTAAATCATATTTTAATTATTTTTATTTAATATATTCTATTATTTAATATTTAGATTCTCAAAATTTCCATAATTAATGGAAATTAAAATCTTCAACTTTGAGGCTCAATATTATGACTGCACGAATAATTTTCAAATTAACTATTAATTGAATTGCCCCAAATCTATTCGAATACAATCATATAGTATTTAATTAATCTTTCTATCTAATCTATCTATATTTAATATTAATTTTGTCCCAGTCTTGGAGAATCTTTTATAAATACTCAACATCAATGTGTATTTTCTCATATTGCAACTGTTTGCACAACAAATTTAATTTGATTAATTAATAATTAATTGACCAAATAAATAGCATTTTTTTATTAAAAAATTAATTTGGTTAATTATTAGGTTGCTAATATTAATTTGTTCATATGACAAATTATTAAGTTGATGACAAGTACATTTTTGAAGCTTTGGCTCCTTCTCACTATCCAGTTATCTCATTGACTAAATCGAGCTTATCGAGATTGGCTTTACTATTAAGTTGTGTAGTATCCCGCATTTTCATAACTAATCTTAGTAAATAATTAAGATAATTAACTAGAATATTTAAAATGCAAGAATTTAGTATGAAAATAAGTTCAGGCAGTTAAATTAATTCGGCAGCCCGAAATTGCTGAATTTTGATAATTTAAGTTTTATTTTTTGTTTCGGTTAATCCGAAATGAAATTTTAAAGGTGTTTATGATTATGTGCTATTATATTTGCATTATATGTGAAATATGTGCCATTTTTGAAGTATTTGATTTTCTAGAGATTTATGAATTTTCTCCGGCAATTTATTTAATTTTCGGATTTTAATTCCGAAAATTTTTAAAGGAAGTTTATATTAGGGTTTGAGAAACCCTAATAAATTTATATGTATCGAGAGCTTTTTAATTAAAGCCTCTATGATTATTTATTTGATGAATGATCAATTAATTAGAGAATTAATTGATCGATTAAAATGAGATTTTAATGCTTAATGTTTAATTAATTAATTTGATGTTTAATTAATTAATTATGTTAAGATATTAAGCATAATTTTTTCTAGGAAATAAAGTTTATGGTATAAGCTTAATTATTATTTCCTAGTTAAATCTTGAATGTAAAAAAAATTAATGATTAATTTAGTTATTAATCTAAGATTAGTAATTAAATTAGCACATGATAAATAACTAACACTAATACCTATTATTTAATTGCTAAATTGGTGCCACCTAAGCTTGTCCCCAACATAATGATGAAGGATGTTGGGTGACTAAGCATGTAAGTTAGCAAGATTCAATGTATTTTTGGTTAGATAAGTTAGTATTTAATTAATGCATCTCTCATCTCTCCTATATCTCTCTCGCTGCAAACATACACACACGCAGAACACACACTAAACAGAGCACACACACACACAATTGAAGAGAAGAAATCAAGCTTAGTTAATCAAAGAAAGTAGTGCTATAATCTTCCAAAAAGGTGAGATTTCTCATTAGTTAAGGGAAAAACTCAAGTTTAAGCATGAAATTCTATTTATTTTATTTTTTTTAAAAAAAAATCAAAATTTATATATATGATGGAGTATGGATTTGATCTTCAAGTATGATGATTAGGGAGTAATTTAGATTACATTTCTATGATTTAATCATTGAGAAATCAATCCTAGCATCAATTTTTATTTTTCGAAATATATATGAAATAAATTAGATGTAGTATCCCGTCTTTCTTAAGTAATTAAAATAATTAATCTTCTGAGAAAGACAAGAATTTTAGTAAAATAAAGATTTTCTTTCTGAAAATTTTATCCGGCAGATATATTCTACCGGAAAAAATGAGTTTTAATTAATTTTTATCGTCTCGGTTAATCCGAAACGAAGAAGTTTTTACATTTATCAATAGATGATAAATGTTTAGTCATTAATTGACAAGAAGAAGAATTTAATTTAATTACGTGAAATTTTACGTAATTAATCGCTTAAAAATTTAGTTTCGGTCGATTTGAAAATGCTTCAAATCTCCGATTCTTTCTGTGAGATTTTTATCTAAGGTTCGTGAAACCTTAATCTTAATTACTGTGTTGAGAAATTAGAGAATTATTAGAAGATTAATTAGTTATTAATTAATTGAATTAATAACTAATTAAATGAATTAACCAAAACTTAGCCATTAAGTTTTAATAAAATAATAACCTACCCTATAACTCTAAACCTAGGTTATTAGATTATTAAAACATCTCTCTCTCATCTCTCATTCCACACGCACACACACATAGCAGCCATCTCTCTCAATCTCTCCATCTCTCTCTCGATCTCACTCTCAAACACACACAACTCCATTGTTGATCATCATCCAAGCTTCCAAGACCAAAGTCATCTTCTCAAAGTAGCTAAGTAAGATTAGTTTCATCTATTCCAAGCTCCTAATTCATGTTCATGGTGGAAGATCATATATATATATATATATATATATATATATGTCGAAATTTTGGGGAGAATTTGTAGAAATTGGTAGATGTGGTTCATGCCTTCATATGTTATTTATATGATGATTTTAAGATGTTAGATGATCAATTATTAGCTTAAGATGATGCATGAATAACTCTCATCATGTATATATATTTCGACATTTTTGGGGAGAAATGGAGGAGTGTTTAGATGATATTGATCTTATGGTATGTTGCTTATATCATAATTATATGATGATTTGTGTGATTAAATTAGAAAAATCAAAACCCTAACCCTAAGTTGCATGAAAACCGAAATTTAGAAGAAAATGCTAAATTTTAATTCATGCATTGAATGATGATTTGTTCTTCATGAATTATGCTTAGAATATGATTATAAGATCAAATATGTAATTAGATTTAAGCATGGAAAACCCTAGCTATCAATTGGCAATTTTCGAAAATGAGAAGAAAATGGGAAATAATGAATACATGAATTATATGATTGATTTAATGATATAAATGAGTTTAGTTAAGTATTTTAAGAATGTTTCATGTTGGAAGTAATTAAAAATTTCCAACCAATTTCATTTTGAGAAAATAACCGATTAAATAAGAATATAAATTAGGGTTTAATAATGTAATGTTATATGATGAGTTTGATGATTCAATTAAAGATATATGAGATTACTGAAGTATATTAGATCAAGAGATAATGAAACAAAAACTTGATTAACCCTAGAAACCCTAGAAAATCGAATTAGGGTTCTTAAATTAGGGTTGAAAGATTAATACTTAATTGAATGAAATTAAATGAAGAAATGAGCTTAAGATGATAATTAAGTATATTAGAAATTAAAAAGAAGAGAAAATAATTAAAGAAATATTAATTTTGAAATAACCGAAAATTTAAAATAAATAAATAAAATATTAATAAAATCTTAATTAAGAAATTAATTGCATTTATGAACTTCTTAATAAAAATTAAGTATTATAAAATTTTATGGAAATTTAATTCAAAGAAATAAAGATTTTTTTTATTTATGGTTGATTTTCCGATTTGGGAATTTATATGTTTAATTGAGTTAATGTGTGTATTTAAGGTATAATTATGTTTGTTATAATTAAATAAAGGTATAGAATTTAATTGAGAATTTTCTGAATCCGTTAGACGGATTAAAATCGATTTAGTCAGCTGTGATGAATAGTAGTTTGTAAATATTAATGTTGTATGAGAATTGATTAATATTGATGCTTAATGAGGAATTTAGATAGATTAAGATAGATTAAGAACGTTTGAAAAGTTAAGATAGGAATTCTTGAATTTCATCAAGTTGCGACTTAGAAATTCGAATAGAATTTCGTTAAGGATATCGAAGTCGTTAGTCGATAAAAGCTCTCGTTCTAAAATCGTTATTCCGTTTCGATTAAAGGAGCAAGCGGAAGCGGGAGCAGAAACGTGAAGTAAAAGGGCTACAAGCATTAGAGCTTAAAGTTTAAAGCTTAAGTTAATCAGGTGGGCTTTCTAAACTAAAATATGTGAAAAGCATAATATCGTATGTTTTACAAAGTTTTGATACTTGCCAAATGATTTTAAAAATGTTTAAGTATGTTACCATCTACTTCAGAAAGACGAATTCGGTTTCACGCAAGGTGAAATCTGTGTACACATTAGTAATCGTGCGCATTTCTTTGATAGGCCGATTATTCATAATCGTGAGCCTTTCCTTGATATGCCGATTACAAGTGATTGAGAAAGAGGCCTCTTTCTCAATCACCATTATTTATTTGTAGATATGGTTCATACTGTTATAAATGTCTGCAGACAAATGAGTTTTGAAAAGAAAGTATTTTTAGCATTTTACGAGTTGTTTTCAGAAAATCCTCGTATTATGTTTTCTGGCAAGTTTTCATATATAGTTGTATTCAGCAAAGTTTTCAAATGTTTTCGGCATGTGTTCACTGAGTACGTAGTACTCAGCCCTGCATGTTATTTCTAAAACGTGCAGGTTAGCAGGGATGCAGATGACGAGGCTGGATGGATGTTGGTTGTTGTTAATATCTTGAAAAATAAAGAGCCTAGATTATATGTCGTCATACATATAGTCTTTCGTATTCCGCTGCCATGTTAAGATGATTTTTTTTAATTATGATGAAGTTGTTTAAACCCTAGAGTCGATCTATGTTTTGATAGTCGAACTCTTTTGTCACAGTTTGCGTGAAACTTAGTCTTGATATGTATTTAATAAAACCTCTATTCCATGAAGCTTTGTCGAACTCGAAACATTTTTTTCTTTATCTTGTTTTCTTGATCCTCAAGTCATTATATCATCTTCTTGATCAATTGTCGATTATTTGGTTGATCAGGTCTTTTAATTCCGAGTAATTCAAGTTGTGTTTATTGATATATATGTCCTATTGATTTCAGTTGATCATCTCGAGTCATATATGTCACATTATTCTAAAGTGGTAAATCCAATTTTGGCCGAGTCAATTTGGTAATTCAATGACCGGGTCAATTTAGGTAAATCCAATTGGCCGAGTCAATAATTCAATTGACTGGTCCAATTGAGTAAATCCACTGGCCGAGTCACTGAGCAATTCCAATGAGAGTCCAATTGAGTAATTCCAATTGAGTCAGATAATTCCAATTGATCGAGTCCAACATAGTTCCAAATGGCCGAGTCACTGAGTAAATCCAATTGGCCGAGTCCAATTGGGTAATTCCAATTGAGCCCAAATTTGGGTAATAGATTCGGGCTGCGTCATATTAAGTATGGTTATTCTTTTGAACAATAGCCGGGTCGCTATCTCAATTTCCTTTGTTAATCATAAATTGTGTAAGTCGTGGGACCTACCGGCCTTGACATCTAATATCGAGGTTCGGGCTGCGACATTAGAAAATTTATTTCTCTGATCCTATGGTTGAATTGATGATTATGATGAACTTCTATGATGATCATAAGCATGTTGGATAGTTGGATTGATCAATATTGGATTGATTGTGTTATGTTTAAAAATAGTCGAAGGTTTTGGCCATAAATAGAAATTTTTTATTTTGATGCTCTATACTTGATTTGATGATCAATGTGGGTTTAGATGATGTTAATAAGCATGTTATATATTGAGTTAAATGTTTGAAGCATAATTGTTTCAAATTGTGGAAATTTCGAAATATCTAGGGTTTGAAATTGGAGTTCTTTGATTTAGATGTTAAATGATGAAATTAATGATATAATTGATCTCATAATATTTAATTAAGTATGTTAGAATTTTGTTAGAATTTTTAGAGCTCAATTTCATAATTTTAAGAATTTTTAGCATTTAAAAATAAATTAAAAATAATTATTTAGAGCTTAAATTGATTAATTGAGATTATAATTAATCTCTAGAATATTAATTATACATGTTGAAATTTGAAATGGATAAAAATAAATAAATGTACCCTATTTATCATAAGGGCCGAATATATATATATATTAGGGTTTTTATTTTTATCCAATCAAATTAAGTGATTAAGCTATAAATATAGCTTATTAATTAAATTAACATGATTGGAAGTGATTAGAATGAAATTTGGATTTTAATTCTTAATTTATCAAAAGGACAGAAATATATATGTACAATAAAGCCATGTATTTGATTTTTAATGAAGAAAATAATGATAGAAATGGAATCTACGTTAAAAATTAAGTGACGTAGAATTTTTTCGGAAATTTAATACAAAGTTTGAAATTTAGAGTTTCTAGAGTTTAAATTGCTGGATTAAGTCAAATTTGATCCAAATGACTTGATTAAGTCATTGGATCCAAATTGAATTTACCCATTGGACCTGGCCAATTTGGATTTAACCATTGGACTCCAATTGGATTTACCTCAATTGGACCTGGGCCAATACTGGATTTACTCAGTTGGATTTACTCAATTTGGACCCGATCATTGGATTTACCCAGCTGAACCAAGTCAGCTGGATTAACTCAGCTGGGTCCAGCCAGCTCAGTTTTTCCAGCTAGCTCAGTTCTCCAGATAACTCAGTTTTTTCCAGCTAACTTGATTTTCCAGTCAGCTTGATTTATCCAGCTGATCTTTGCTCAACTTGTTTTCAGTTATTTCTTTCGTAAACTCAAAAGTTAGAATGTTAGCTATTTTTCCTAATGATACGTTAATGATGAGTTTAAGTATTAATGATATGATAAGCTTAAGTGGTTAATGATGAAATATGTGATTATAAGTTTTTAAATGTGTCCTGAAGTTATAATCGATTAATTATCGATTAAGAAAATTAAGTAAGAAAGAAAAAGAAATTAGAAAAGTTTAGTTTCTAATTGCCGAGAGAAAAATCCTAGAAAAATCAGATTAAAGAAGAAAATATTAAATATAGCAGCGGTATTCCTTATTTTAATATTTAAACTTTTCTCGCTCTGATATTTAAATTAATTCTTAAATTGAAGGATCGAGCGGAATCATAAATTAAGGAAAAGCCGAGAAGTAAGCTAGTAGATAAAGTCGCCAGTTCAGGTGGGCTTTCTGAACTAAAGAAATAAAGAATGTAATATTATGATTATATATATGTGTGATGATTTTTAATGTGATTGACTTGCCAATTTTTGAAGTTTTTGTATGATACCCTCTATCAAGGAAAGACGAATTCGGTCCTTCTTAAGATGGGATTTGTGTACACTATGTTGCAATCGGGAGCCTTCCTTTTTGGTGGGACGATTACAAGTGTTTGAGAAGGAGGCCTACTTCTCAACACTCAAAAGTTATAGTAGATGTGGTACATACATAAAAAGTATTTTGACTGTAGTCACTTATATGAAAGAAAAAGGTTTTGGCAAGCACAGGTTTGTTTTTAAGTATTTATGAATACTTGTGCTATGTTTTATGGCAAGTTATCAATCTATAGCTCTAAGCAGCAGTTTTCAATTATTTTTGGCATGTGTCCACTGAGTGCGAAAGTACTCAGCCCTGCATGTTATTTCTAAAATGTGCAGGTTAGCTCGGATGGAAAAGGAGTGTGCTGGGCGGACTTTTGTTGTTGACCTTTTGAGATTTTTGTTGATATTGAGCAGGGTTATATGTCTTCATACATATAACCAAAGATGTGTTATGTTTTTCCGCTGCAACACTCTGAACTTATTCAGTAACTGTTGTCCTATTATGATGATTGAAACTATGATTTGATAAACTTTGTTTCTGTTGCTAAAACTCTGATACGAGATGGTGTTGTATTTTTGACCATTCTCGTTATTTTGGTTTTGAACTTGAAAATTATTATTATTGATGCCGCTGTTTGATATTTGATTCAGCTTGAGTTTGCCTTGAAAGTATGATTCATTGTATGATTGATTTTGTTGGATAACTGGGTCGTTATCTTGTTCTTTGGTTAATCATAAATTGTGTACGTCGTGGGACCCACCGGCTTGGTCATCTTTATTCTAAGTCGGGCTGCGACAGAGTGGTATCAGAGCAGCTCGTCTGCTCCAAATCTAAGAAAATTTTTCTCTTGAGTCTAGTCTAGACTTGAATCCCTAGACTAGTTAAGTCCTAAATAACAAAAGTCCAGCATCTCATCTCATCCGGCAAAGTCAGGTACGCATTTAAAAGTTTTCTAATGTTTAAAAGTTTAAAGTTTGAATTAAGTTGAATTTATTTGAGATATATTTTATTTTTATGTTATATGTGAATTTGATGTTGTTGTTGTGAGATTGTGTTTTGATGAGGTTGTTTTGTGACGACGTTAGTAAGCGAGATGATGGAACAATTGTGCAAGCAAGTTGGTTGTTTATCTTTGGAAAGTAATGTGAGCTTGGTACCACCTTTGGGAAGCGATATTGAGTAGGTGGAGATTGTGGATTCATGGAAACGTTTTTAGGCTCAGTGTGATTAATTTTTAAAATTTTTCTTATATAGGATGACAGCGCCGCCTGGCAGCGATGCGATTGAGGAATTTCGACATATCAGAATGAGTTATCGGGAGACCTTAGCCGAGTTCCTAGCTCGATATCATCGTGTCTGGATGGAGATATGCGAGACAGGTATCTCGGGTGTACATGGTATCATACGACTGGTTCCTCTTCTTCCAGAGGAATGGCAGGAGTGGGCAGCTTCGCTGGTGTCACGATTTGTGACAAAGCAGTACTGGGACGACAACCTTTATGGTGATTGCCGAGGTTTAATTGCAGAGATCAGCTCTCGTTTTATGTGTTACGTAGCGCCACCTCCAGGACCCTACTGTTCACCTCCCAGTTTCACCGAGGAGGGTCTCTTAGCTGAGTTTTTGCCACAGGATGATCATGTCCCGTTCATGGTTCCTCATGTTAATCCTGAGCCGGTTTATGACCCTTTGACTTCCTACTTTGGTGTTGACCAAAGTGCTTTTGTTTCACAGCCTACCTCCCCGTCAGTTGGTATTGCTTCACCCACACCACTGACAGATGCTTTAGCATTAGTTCCTGTTCCTCCTACTTCGGATTACTACCCAGCACCTCCGCTAGAGGTAGCTCCTTTTTATCAGTCTATGGATATTCCTCATACTTTTGAGCCCTCTGATCTCCAGCCTTTCTACTACCCTGAGCCTCAGCGCTTAGATGAAGCCAGCTCGTCGAAGCCACGCCGTGACGACTCTGACGAGGATGACAAAGACGACCAGGCTGCAGAGGTTACTCTTGGATGGTCTGACCTTCGTCGTATCCCATTTAGCGAGTTAGGCTTTGAGGCTAGTTTCCAGCCGTCGGCGAGTGCCGATGTTACCAGGGAGATTCCGCTCACGTTGGAGGGAGACGTGAGAGCTGAGAGCGAGGGTGAGAGTTCGAGTTTCGAGAGTGTGACCTCAGAGGAGGATCCAGAAGAGGATCCAAAGGAGGACCCGTCAGAGTGGAGTTGTGATCCTTTGATAATGTTTACTATGTTTATATATGTATGAAGTATGACGATAATGATGATGTAAATATGTGTGTATGTAAATATCTGATGCATAATATGGTTAGCTAGATCGGTAACGGAGTAGTAGTCCGTACGGCTAATGATATATTTTGTGTGATGTTAGGACATCACAGATGACATAGGGATAATTTTTGCTGTAAATAAATCCCTTATTTTGAAAAGACCTCTAAGAGGCAATTTTCCATATATATGAAGAAAAATGACCAAAGCGGTCATTTAAATTAAATTGTTGCCTCTTTAAAATGTTTAAGAAACATGTGAAGTTATGATGTTCTATGAGAAAAGAAAAGTATGAATGAAAATAAGTAAGAAGATGAAGTAAAGAAGGAAATAATTTTGTGAAAGTAAGTTAAAAAAAAAATGAAAGAAGAAAAGATCTTTTTAGAAATTAAAGTTGAGCTATTAAAGACAAATAAATTATTTGATCAATTCAAGTTATGATGAAGGGATGAAAGTATAAAGTAAAGAATGTTACGAAAATAAGATTTCTTTAGATATTAAAGAAAGAAGAAAAATGGTTTTAGTAATTATATAAGTGTTTAAATTATAAGTTAAATATCCTGCTGCTCTTTAAGAAAAGTTGTGAAAAACCTGGTGCTTTAATAATGATTGTCAAGTCAAGAAAAGTTATGAAATTAAGTCATGTTGCCATTATGTAACTATTAAGTAAAGTTATGCAAGTGATTATGATATGATATGATATGAATTTCTTGAATGATGAGTTTCAAGATTTAATTATTTGCTTTGTGAAGAAATTGCTTATGCAATAAAGAATAAGATGAAGATGTTAAAATGAATAAAGTTAATTCTTGATGATTTTATATTTTCTTAAAATCAGAATGCCTCGTCGAAGAAGAAATAGGGTAGAAGAAGAAGAACAACAACAACAAGATCCTACCCCACCTCCTCAACCTGAGAGGAGAATTGAAGAACTTTTTCTTCGACAAAATCCCCCAACTTTTGACGGAAGAAGAAGTCCGTCAGAGGCTGAAGAATGGATTCGTGCTCTAGAGCGAATCTTTAAGTTTCTTCGATGTGATGACCATGAACGTCTCACATGTATGTCTTATCAGCTTAAAGGATCTGCAGACTACTGGTGGGAAGCTCGCCAGAAGACTTATACTCCAGAGAAACTTGAAAATCTTACTTGGGAGCAATTCAAAGAAGCTCTTTTTGAAAAGTATATTCCGAGAAGTTATCGTAAACAAAAAGAAAATGAGTTTGCAAATCTCAAGCAAGGAAAGAAGACGGTGTCAGAATATGACCGTGAATTTTGTGATTTAGCTCGTTTTGCCCCTGATAAGGTTGATTCAGATGAGAAGATGTCCGAGCTTTTTCGTGCCGGACGTAGACAAGATATAAGAGTGGTCTTAGCAAGTCAAAGTGCTATGACCTATGCGGAAGCTTTAAACCGAGCTTTAGATATGGAGCTGGCTATGCAGCCAGAGAAATCAGTTCAGATTCCAGCACTTCCCCCAATTCAATCCCCGTCGTTAAACCGCAATTTTCACACCAAAGCCAGATTCAAAAAGGAAAGAGAAAATGGAATGCTGGAAATCAACCTAACAAGAAGCCATGGTATGGGCAGAGTCAGCAGCAATCGACCCAAGGAAAGTTTAAAGTTCCTTTTGTTGGTCAAGGAAGTTCGTCTCAGAGACAACAAGGAATTTCTGCATGTCCCAAGTGTGGAAAGATGCACCAGGGAATTTGCAGAGCAGGAAGTAATAATTGTTATGCATGTGGGCAACCAGGGCATTATTCTTATCAGTGCCCAAATAGGCAGCAAGGGACTAGTGGAGGAAAGCCTAATCAGTATCAGCCTCCGCATTTAAAGGCCATTGAAGGAGTCCCACAGACGCAGCAGCGTCCGCGCCAAGTGCCTCGCCCTCAGCAGCAGCAGCAGCAGCCAAAGAAGCAGCAAACCATGCAGCAAGATCGGCAGCATCACTAGAGAATTTTTGCTCTTGAGCAGAAAGCAAATGTCAAGGATCAGGGCAATCTGGTAGGTATGGGTCAGATAAATGATGTACCTGTTATAATTCTTTTTGATACCGGTGCATCACATTCTTTTATATCAAATGCATGCGTAGATACTCTTGGCCTTAAAATAGAGAAAGCTAATCAGAACTTAAGAGTATCAACCCCGATAGGTAAATCTACATCAGTTACGCATGTTTGCCCTAATCTAGAATTTGAGATTGGTTCCCTTAAGATGTCAGCCAAGACCCTCAATCTAATTCAAATGTGGGACGTAGACATTATTTTGGGAATGGATTGGTTAACCGAAAATTTTGATACCATTCGGTGTAAGCAAAGACAGATTTCTTTTCATGCCCCTGGAAAAGAACCAACACTATTCTTCGGAATAGAGAGAAGCAAGAGAGGAATGCCGATTATTTCGGCAATTCAAGCAAGAAGACTGTTGAGAAGAAAAGATGTGCAAGTATATCTTGTATATCTCAACAAAGATGAAAACCAAGAGAAGAAAATTGATGATGTAGCAGTAGTCCGAGAATTTAAGGATGTTTTTCCTGAAGTTTTGCCAGGATTACCACCAGATAGGCAATTGGAGTTTACCATTGATCTTGAACCTGGTTCAGCCCCAATATCAAAGGCGCCGTATAGAATGGCCCCGAAAGAATTGCAAGAATTGAAGATCCAGTTGCAAGAGTTGCTTGATCTTGGTTTTATCCGACCTAGTGTTTCCCCGTGGGGAGCACCAATTTTATTTGTCAAGAAGAAAGACGGTAGTCTAAGAATGTGTATAGATTACCGAGAATTAAACAAGTTGACATTAAAGAACAAGTATCCTTTGCCAAGGATAGATGATCTGTTTGATCAGCTCAAAGGAGCCAGTGTATTCTCAAAGATTGATTTAAAATCTGGCTATCATCAGTTGAAAATTCGTCAAGGAGATATTCCAAAAACTGCTTTTCGAACGAGATACGACCATTATGAGTTTATAGTAATGCCTTTTGGATTAACAAATGCTCCGGTGGTATTCATGGATCTTATTAATCGAGTTTATCATGAATTCTTGGATTGATTTGTCATAGTCTTTATTGACGACATTCTTGTGTATTCAAGAAGTGGGCAGGAGCATGAAGAACATCTCAGAATTGTATTAGAAACGTTGAGATCAGAAAAGTTGCATGCCAAATTCAGTAAGTGTGAATTTTGGCTGAAAGAAGTAAATTTCCTCGGACATGTTGTTTCTTCCGAAGGAATTAAAGTCGACAATTCTAAAGTGCAAGCAGTTCAAGAATGGAAATCTCCAAAGTCACCTCATGAGATTCGTAGTTTCTTAGGTCTAGCAGGTTACTATCGGAGATTCATTGAAGGATTCTCAAAGATAGCAAGGCCAATGACCCAACTTCTGAAGAAAGAATCGAAGTTTAAATGGTCTCCTGAATGCGAAGAAAGTTTTCAAGAGCTTAAGAAGAAACTAACCACCGCTCCAGTTCTAGCAGTGCCAGAAGCAGACAAAGATTTTACCATTTATACGGATGCATCATGGAATGGATTGGGTTGTGTCTTGATGCAAGATGGAAGAGTTATTGCTTATGCGTCACGACAACTCAGACCTCATGAGGAGAATTACCCAACTCATGATTTAAAGTTAGCAGCAGTTGTGCATGGTTTAAAAATTTGGAGACATCATCTTTATGGAGCCAAGTGTGAGATCTTTTCAGATCATAAGAGCCTCAAATATTTTTTCGAGCAAAAAGAGTTGAATATGAGGCAAAGAAGATGGCTTGAGTTGGTAAAGGACTACGATTGCAAAATTTCCTATCACCCAGGAAAAGCGAACGTAGTAGCCGATGCCTTGAGTAGAAAGAGCAGAACTGAGTTAGGATTTCTGCTCACTCAAGAAAAAGAGCTTATTAAAAGTTTTGAAAAGTTAAGAATAGAAGTGGTTCTACCACCTCAAACTACAGAGCAAATAATTGCAGCTTTGAAAATAACTCCAGATTTGAAGATGAGAATTTCAGATGCTCAAAGAAAAGATGAGAAGTTAGAGAATTTGAGACTCAAGATTCGCCAAGGAGAAGCGGAAAATTTTCATGAAGCTGGAGATAACACTCTCCTGTTTAAAGAAAGGATTTGCGTTCCAGATAAAGAAAATTTAAGAGCCGAGATCATGAGAGAAGCTCATGAAACGCCTTATACAGCTCATCCTGGAAGCACCAAAATGTATCAAGACTTAAAGCAGAAATTTTGGTGGGAAGGAATGAAGCGAGATATAGCTTCATTTGTAGAGCGATGTTTAGCGTGTCAGCAAGTTAAGGCTTTACATCAACGGCCTTATGGAAAGCTCCAGCCGTTGGAAACTCCGGAATGGAAATGGGATGGTATTACAATGGATTTTGTAACCCAGTTATCAAAGTCTAAGAAAGGAAACACAGCCATATGGGTAATAGTGGACAGATTGACAAAATCTGCTCACTTTATACCAATTCCAGAAACATATGGAGCAGATAGATTAGCCCAGCTGTACGTTCGAGAGATCGTGCGTCTGCACGGTGTGCCCAAGTCGATCACTTCAGACCGAGATTCAAAGTTTACTTCTCGTTTTTGGAGAAGTTTACAAAGTGAGATGGGTACCAAATTAAATTTCAGCACTGCATTTCATCCTCAGACGGATGGTCAATCCGAAAGGACAATTCAAATTTTGGAAGATATGCTCATAACTGTTGTGTTAGACCAAGGTAATCAATGGGAGCAAGTTTTGCCTCTCGTTGAGTTTGCATACAACAACAGTTATCAAATGACAATTGGCATGACGCCCTATGAAGCTCTTTATGGAAGAAAATGTAGGTCACCTCTTTATTGGGATGAAGTGGGTGAAAGAAAAGTTTTAGGGCCCGATGCTGTAGAAGAGATGATCAAAATTGTCCGTCAAATCAAGCAACGGATTAAAGAAGCGCAAGATCGTCAAAAATCCTATGCAGATTCTCGAAGATCTGAATTAGAGTTTGAAGTGGGAGATAAAGTATTCCTAAAAGTTTCGCCTTCGAGGGGAATTTATAGATTTGGCGTAAAAGGAAAGCTTAAGCCACGTTACATAGGACCGTATGAAATCCTGGAAAGGATTGGTCAAGTAGCGTATAAGCTAGCTTTACCACCAAGTTTTGGAAATTCGCATAACGTGTTTCATGTATCCCAGTTGCGCCGATACATGTTCGACCCTAAGCACGTTATTCAGCAGGAAGAAGTAGTCATCGAACCAGACCTCAGTTATGAGGAGAAACCAGAAGCGATCTTGGATCGAAAGGTCCAACAGTTAAGAAATAAATCGATCGCCTCAGTAAAGGTTAAGTGGAAACACCACGGGTTAGAGGAAGCTACATGGGAACTTGAAGATAAGATGAAAGAGAAGTATCCCGAGCTTTTCCTTTGAGGTAAGCAAATTTTGGGACGAAATTTATTTTTAGGGGGAGAGAATGTAGTATCCCGCATTTTCATAACTAATCTTAGTAAATAATTAAGATAATTAACTAGAATATTTAAAATGCAAGAATTTAGTATGAAAATAAGTTCAGGCAGTTAAATTAATTCGGTAGCCCGAAATTGCTGAATTTTGATAATTTAAGTTTTATTTTTTGTTTCGGTTAATCCGAAATCAAATATTAAAGGTGTTTATGATTATGTGCTATTACATTTGCATTATATGTGAAATATGTGCCATTTTTGAAGTATTTGATTTTCTAGAGATTTATGAATTTTCTCCGGCAATTTATTTAATTTTCGGATTTTAATTCCGAAAATTTTTAAAGGAAGTTTATATTAGGGTTTGAGAAACCCTAATAAATTTATATGTATCAAGAGCTTTTTAATTAAAGCCTCTATGATTATTTATTTGATGAATGATCAATTAATTAGAGAATTAATTGATCGATTAAAATGAGATTTTTATGCTTAATGTTTAATTAATTAATTTGATGTTTAATTAATTAATTAAGTTAAGATATTAAGCATAATATTTTCTAGGAAATAAAGTTTATGGTATAAGCTTAATTATTATTTCCTAGTTAAATCTTGATTGTAAAAAAAATTAATGATTAATTTAATTATTAATCTAAGATTAGTAATTAAATTAGCACATGATAAATAACTAACACTAATACCTATTATTTAATTGCTAAATTGGTGCCACCTAAGCTTGTCCCCAACATAATGATTAAGGATGTTGGGTGACTAAGCATGTAAGTTAGCAAGATTCAATGTATTTTTAGTTAGATAAGTTAGTATTTAATTAATGCATCTCTCATCTCTCCTATATCTCTCTCGCTGCAAACATACACACACGCAGAACACACACTAAACAGAGCACACACACACACAATTGAAGAGAAGAAATCAAGCTTAGTTAATCAAAGAAAGTAGTGCTATAATCTTCCAAAAAGGTGAGATTTCTCATTAGTAAAGGGAAAAACTCAAGTTTAAGCATGAAATTCTATTTATTTATTTTTTTTTTAAAAAAAATTCGAAATTTATATATATGATGGAGTATGGATTTGATCTTCAAGTATGATGATTAGGGAGTAATTTAGATTACATTTTTCTATGATTTAATCATTGAGAAATCAATCCTAGCATCAATTTTTATTTTTCGAAATATATATGAAATAAATTAGAAAATTTATTTCTTTGATCCTATGGTTGAATTGATGATTATGATGAACTTCTATGATGATCATAAGCATGTTGGATAGTTGGATTGATCAATATTGGATTGATTGTGTTATGTTTAAAAATAGTCGAAGGTTTTCGCCATAAATAGAAATTTTTGTTTTTGATGCTCTATACTTGATTTGATGATCAATGTGGGTTTAGATGATGTTAATAAGCATGTTATATATTGAGTTAAATGTATGAAGCATAATTGTTTCAAATTGTGGAAATTTCGAAATATCTAGGGTTTGAAATTGGAGCTCTTTGATTTAGATGTTAAATGATGAAATTAATGATATAATTGAGCTCATAATATTTAATTAAGTATGTGAGAATTTTGTTAGAATTTTTAGAGCTCAATTTCATAATTTTAAGAATTTTCAGCATTTAAAAATAAATTAAAAATAATTATTTAGAGCTTAAATTGATTAATTGAGATTATAATTAATCTCTAGAATATTAATTATACATGTTGAAATTTGAAATGGATAAAAATAAATAAATGTACCCTATTTATCATAAGGGCCGAATATATATATATATTAGGGTTTTTATTTTTATCCAATCAAATTAAGTGATTAAGCTATAAATATAGCTTATTAATTAAATTAACATGATTGGAAGTGATTAGAATGAAATTTGGATTTTAATTCTTAATTTATCAAAAGGACAGAAATATATATGTACAATAAAGCCATGTATTTGATTTTTAATGAAGAAAATCATGATAGAAATGGAATCTACGTTAAAAATTAAGTGACGTAGATTTTTTTCGAAAATTTAATACAAAGTTTGAAATTTAGAGTTTTTAGAGTTTAAATTGCTGGATTAAGTCAGCTGGATCCAGCCAGCTTGATTAAGTCAGCTGGATCCAGCCAGCTTGATTAAGTCAGCTGGATCCAGCCAGCTTGATTTACCAATTTGACCTCGATTGGATTTAACCGGCTCGACCCGATCATTGGATTTACCCAATGACCCGATCATTGGATTTACCAATTTGGATTTACCCTGGACCCGATCATTGATTTACTCAATTTGGATTAACTCATTGGTCCGGCAAGCTCGGTTTTCCGGCCAGTAGCTTTTCCGGCCATTTCGGTTTTCCAGCTAGCTCAGTTCTCCAGATAACTCAGTTTTTTCCAGCTAACTTGATTTTCCAGTCAGCTTGATTTATCCAGCTGATCTTTGCTCAACTTGTTTTCAGTTGTTTCTATCGTAAACTCAAAAGTTAAAATGTTAGCTATTTTTCCTAATGATACGTTAATGATGAGTTTAAGTATTAATGATATGATAATCTTAAGTGGTTAATGATGAAATATGTGATTATAAGTTTTTAAATGTGTCCTGAAGTTATAATCGATTAATTATCGATTAAGAAAATTAAGTAAGAAAGAAAAAGAAATTAGAAAAGTTTAGTTTCTAATTGCCGAGAGAAAAATTCTAGAAAAATCGGATTAAACAAGAAAATATTAAATATAGCAGCGGTATTCCTTATTTTAATATTTAAACTTTTCTCGCTCTGATATTTAAATTAATTCTTAAATTGAAGGATCGAGCGGAATCATAAATTAAGGAAAAGCCGAGAAGTAAGCTAGTAGATAAAGTCGCCAGTTCAGGTGGGCTTTCTGAACTAAAGAAATAAAGAATGTAATATTATGATTATATATATGTGTGATGATTTTTAAAGTGATTGACTTGCCAATTTTTGAAGTTTTTGTATGATACCCTCTATCAAGGAAAGACGAATTCGGTCATACTTAAGGTGGGATTTGTGTACACTATGTTGCAATCGGGAGCCTTCCTTTTTGGTGGGACGATTACAAGTGTTTGAGAAGGAGGCCTACTTCTCAACACTCAAAAGTTATAGTAGATGTGGTACATACATAAAAAGTATTTTGACTGCAGTCACTTATATGAAAGAAAAAGGTTTTGGCAAGCACATGTTTGTTTTTAAGTATTTATGAATACTTGTGCTATGTTTTATGGCAAGTTATCAATCTATAGCTCTAAGCAGCAGTTTTCAATTATTTTTGGCATGTGTCCACTGAGTGCGAAAGTACTCAGCCCTGCATGTTATTTCTAAAATGTGCAGGTTAGCTCGGATGGAAAAGGAGTGTGCTGGGCGGACTTTTGTTGTTGACCTTTTGAGATTTTTGTTGATATTGAGCAGGGTTATATGTCTTCATACATATAACCAAAGATGTGTTATGTTTTTCCGCTGCAACACTCTGAACTTATTCAGTAACTGTTGTCCTATTATGATGATTGAAACTATGATTTGATAAACTTTATTTCTGTTGCTAAAACTCTGATACGAGATGGTGTTGTATTTTTGACCATTCTCGTTATTTTGGTTTTGAACTTGAAAATTATTATTATTGATGCCGCTGTTTGATATTTGATTCAGCTTGAGTTTGCCTTGAAAGTATGATTCATTGTATGATTGATTTTGTTGGATAACTGGGTCGTTATCTTGTTCTTTGGTTAATCATAAATTGTGTACGTCGTGGGACCCACCGGCTTGGTCATCTTTATTCTAAGTCGGGCTGCGACAAGCTGGGAAGCATGAATAATAGTATGGAGGAGCTGTTGATTTTTCGCTCAATGTTGACTGTCGCGGTTTTGTCTCGGCTTTCTCCTCGATTCATTGAGGTCTCGTGGTGGCCACCGCCACCCGGATAGATAAAGGCAAATACTGACGGGACTGTTATGGGGGCGTAGGTTAATTAGCAAGTATTATTATAAGATTGGATGAAAACGTGAAGGAAAATATTTTCTTATTAGTCGTATTGAAAACATGTACAATTATATACATGTTCTAAACAGGTTCAGGTGGGTGAACTCTAACCTCATCATCTTGGCCTTCATTGTTGACCTCTGCTGAGGTGGAGGATTGAGAGTGATTCAACGCAAACTCATTGTTTCGATTAAATAACAAAAGAAACTAACGATTTTCTTGAATTTTAATTAGAAACTAATGATTTTCACTTCCAAAAAGAAAAATTCGTAAAAATACCAAGTATATTGCATCTAATAATTTATTAAATGATATTAAATTCCGTCGATTTTCGACGGGCTACACACTAGTAATTAAATAATCAAACTCTTCTTTTCTTCACAATCATTCTCTGTTCATATACACATACATGTAACTATATTCTTAAAATATACAATTAAATATATATAACATCCTCTTCCAAACAAAATGATCTCCAAAGATAATATTTTAATAAAAAGAAATTCTTAAATTATTTTATTTAACCTACTGCAGGTTTAACTTTCGATCATGTTCTATCCAAAATTACAACACTTAGAATTATTCTAAAACAATACTCTTCAAAAACAAAAAGGAAAATATTAATAAAATATTCTATAATAAATTATTCGTACTCAATTATATTCGAAAGGGAATGAAAATAAATAATTTAACAATTAACTAATCAAACTCTTCCAAAACAAACACTAATTCTCTCTCTTACAACTCTTCTCAAATTAAGTCATCTGCAGATGTCATACTTTTGAAGAAAAAGACAGAGAGTCATATTATATATGTATATATATCAATACGTTTATGAAGGAATTTGAACTCAATCAATAGTAAGGGATATAAAGTTTGAAATTGTGACTTTAGAAGTCAAAAAGGAATCGGCCAACCGACTAAGAATTTAAAATTGATATAACTCATAATATATCTTGTTTCAGTGAATTACTAACAATAAATTTCTACCATTGTGTGTCGAAGACTAAAAGTTTACAAATAATAATTTTAGCTTCAAAACTTGAAATTGAAACAAATCGGCGGAACTAATTTACAAAAGAATGACTCATTCATTTTACTGGACGAAAGATCGAACAAACTCTCTAACTTTATAAACTGAGATTATTTGTTCTTTTGACAAACAAAATTTCAAGAGATATAAATAGATGGAAAAACGAATTTGATCTAGAGAATTTCTCGATAATTAAATTTTGAATATGAAGAATAGGAACTGAACCCAGCACTACAAAAAACTCACATTTACCCACTGAAAATACCGACGGACATAAATCCGTTGGTAATTACCGACGGATTACCGACGAAAAAAAGCGGGTTGGCGCAGAAAAGTTTTCCGACGGATTATCGACAGATACGTCTGTCCGTAGGATTAACGACGGACATATCCGTCGGAAAGGTTCTATTTATCGAATTAATATTATTATTAATTGTACCGATGGATGTATCCGTCGGTATTTATTGACGGAATCACGTCCGTCGGTAATTACCGACGGATACATCCGTCGGTAAGTTTTAATCAGGCAAAAAATAAATAAATAAAAACCATATTAAATTAACGACGAAATATCCGTCGGTACTTACCGACGGAATCAAGTCAGTCGGTATGTTTTAATCAGGCAAAAAAATTAAATAAAAACCATATTTAGTTAACGATGGAATAACCGTCGGTAATTACCGACGGACGTGATGCCGTCGGTAATTACCGACGGATCAAAATCCGTCGGTAATTCTGCGATATAGTCAGCAGCTATATCCCTCGGGCCCTAATTTTTCTTTCCCCCAATCTCGCCGCCGCTGCTGTTCCCATCTCTCTCTCTCTCTCTCTACATCTTCGTCGTCCGCCCTCCTTCCGGCCTCGTCATCCAATCGGACCGTCATCCGGCCAATCGGACCTCTGTCATCGTTCTCCTTCCCTAGTCGTCGATCGTCTGTCGTCGTTCTCCTTCCCTCGTCGTCGGTCGTCAGGCGTAGTCCAGGTATGTGTGTGTGTGTGTCTCTCTCTCTCTCTCACCAACGTATTCTCTCTCTCTCTCTCAGCTCCTCTACTGCCACCGGTGCCCTTGCTCCACCCTGTGCCACCGCCGGCCGTTCTCTTCGCCGATAAGTTCCTCTGTTCTCTCTCTCTGTGTCTCTGTGTGTGTATGTGTCTCTCTCTCTCTGACTCTCTGTTCTCTGCCGGAGCGGCAGCTATAGTCGGAGCGCCGCCGCGTCGCTGCCTGGATTTCTTCCCGACTAGCCACCGCGCCGCTGCAGCCCTTCCCGGTCAGCCCTGCCCTTGGTCAAGTTCTCTGTCCCTCTTTTCTCTTTGTCGGATTTTCTGTTTTATCTTTTACTTTTTATTTTTTTGTTCTGTATTCCTTATTGATCGACTACAAAAAAACACCATAATAACGACGGAATTCATGATGGAAATCGTTCCGTCGTCACTCGACGATGGACACACGATGGAAAAAAAGATACCAGCTATGACGACGGACTTAACGACGGATTGGCGACGGATATTGGCGGGAGTAACTCGTGCCAAAATTAACGACAGAATGGACGTCGTTAATATCGACGACGTAATCCGTCCGTCGTTAATTCAAAATTATATTTTTTGTTATAAATGACGACGGAAATGGATCTGTCGTTAAACTTCCAGCGCTGACGCCGACGGAACAGGTCCGTCTTTAACGTGAATTTTTTTTATTATTTTCTGAATATTGGCGACGGAAATAGATCCGTCGTTAATTATTTTATTAAATTAATTTTTTTTATAATTCCCGACGGACACAGTCCATCGATACTGTTCCGGAGACGTAACGCCGACGGACGTGTCCGTCACAGGTGTTAATATACAAATCGACCACGCGTCGTCTCCCTTCCATTGCCCTAATTTCATTTTCTTTCACCGCACCACCTCATCCCTTATTTCACAGCGCCGCCCCGCTGCCATCTCCCTTCCTACATCGCCGGCCGTCTCTCTCCGATCTCTCTCACCGTAAGTCGATGCCCTCTCTCTCTCACAATGTGTCTCTCTCTCTCTCATGTTCTTTCTCTCTCTCACCGTGTATGTAGGGCTGCTTTTCTGGAGTCGTCGCGCCGCTGCCGTCGCCACCAAGCCCTAGGTCAGCCCAAACTCTCTCTTTCTCTCTGTCTCTCTCTCTCTCTCTATCTCTATCTCTCTCTATTTTTGTGTTGATATCATCTATAAATTAAAAAAATTTGTGAGTGTGATTTATGTATCTATGTTATATAAATATAGAAGGCAAATAATTTTTCATGTATTAATTTCCTGCATCTCGCCTTCACTATCTTGGTCCATAAATACTCGAATCCATAGACCATTTGTTTATTTGAAGACCGTGTATTGTGGGTTTTGTCGTTTGTTTGTAGAGTATTAGCTGAACTGTTTGCGCCGTGTTGCTTGAAGCGGTGAGATGGGCAAGGTAGATGTGGCGGCAACGGTGGTGTGCACGGCAGCAGTGTGTGCTGCTGTTGTTCTGGTGGTGAGGCGGTAGATGAAGAGCTCCGGGAGGTGGGCAAAATCGGAGGCCATTCTTAGGGAGCTGGAGGAGAAGTGCGACACCTCCGCCGCCAAGCTCCGCCAGGTGGCCGATGCTATGACGGTGGAGATGCACGCCTAAAAATGTTATGATCTTATGGAAATGGTGTTTGTGCAGAGGTATCTTGACAAATTCAACAATATCTCAGGAAAATTTTAAACAAATTAATCAAGAAATGATCACTTTAGTGATATGTGGTTCTCTGGTACATTGAATTTTTTGAGTAGTTTTTTTGATAACTTTATGCCTTGTAGTGAATTTTGTATGATGCTGGGAGGTTAAGTTCAACTGTTTTTTTTTTTTGGCTTTGTTATTGTGTGTTTTCTCTTTATTATTTTGGTCTTGATTTGTAATTCTTTTCGCTGTGTATGCAGAGGGTTCAGTTGGCAATCCTTTGGCAGAAGAAGCCAATTTTTCTGAATCAGCAGAAAGGGATTCTACTCTAAGCATTACTGTTGTTGGTGCATCGGGCGATCTTGCAAAGAAGAAGATTTTTATAGCTCTATTTGCTCTTTATTATGAGGATTGGCTACCGGAGGTGGTGCCCTTGCTTGGTATTAGTTTGATGGTTAGGAGTATTTGAGTTCATATTAGCGAATGAAGCTGCTGAACTATTTGAAATTTTATTTCTGCAGGATTTCTTTATTTTTGATTATTCTCGGTCCAAGATGAGTGATGAGGAGTTGAGAAACATAATCAGTAGAACCTTAACTTGCAAGATTGATCAGAGGTTTCTATTGTTTTAATTATCTTAATTAAAATACTAATTGCTACTGTCTAATGTTTTGACCTTAACCTTGACGGAGAAAATGGGTGTGGATTTGCAGCAAGTATATATGTACTTCCGAGGCAGTGGGAAAGCAGCAGAGATGAAACACAAAGCTGCAAGGGGAGCGGTGAGAGCAGCGATGTGATATTTATAATGCCATAACACGTAGGCTCCCGGTACCCCAGATATGAAGTAGATTATGGCAAGAAACCAAATCTTTACATCTACTAGAGAAATACAGCCAGAAAGTTTAGATAGAGAAATACAGTTTTTATTTGAAAACTGAATATTAGATACTTTGTTGTGTTGGTTGATTGAAGAATGTCAGATTCAAACATTAGTTATTATATATGAATTTCGTTATTTCATTGCGTATTTGTATTTTGAAAATAATATATGTGTTTTTTATTGGGTCTGATATGAACAGGTGGTTGGAAATAAAATAAAACAAATTATTGGCCTAAAAAAAAAAATTTCCGACGGACTGGCGACGGAAAGTAACAGTACGAACAAGCTCAAATCTAACGACAGACAAATTCCGTCGTCGATCGCCGACGGATTGGCGACCGATATTCCGTCGTTACTCCCTTTAAATCGCCGACAGAATGTTGTCCGTAGTCGATTAACGACGGACCAGTCCATCGCCAATCCATCACCGATTCCAGGACGACCAAACCGTGACCGTTCTCGACGACGGAATTTTCCGTCGTCGATCCGTCGTTAAATCTCCCGACGGACACAAAATCCATCGTTAATTTCACCGGCGACCAAGAAATCAACGTCGAAATTGATCCGTCGGGACGTGAAATCGGCGACGGAATTTATGGCAGCGGTGATGGAAATTTCCGTCGTTAAATATGTGTTTTTTTGTAGTGATCGAGTGAATTTTCTGGTATTGACTGTGTGTATATGAGAGTAAGATTGTGGTATTGTTTGTGTATGTGAGTATTGTGATGAACGTAGCCGTGCTTCTTTTATCGCTATATTTTCCTTCCCATCTTGAATCTTGATCAATAACAGAAAGATTATGTTTTATTGTGATGTGAGTATTGTGATGAAAGATTTGTGCATGTTGTTGCTACTTGAACAATAGAGACCTTCTTGTCGCGCCTTCATGTTGTTCGCGTTTTTCCTTTTATTACCGGCTTCCAAATTTTCATTGGTATTCACCATTTCTTCTTGCTCGAGGAAAGTGACTGTAACCGATGTTTCTGTAGGCCGTATTTCGTGTAAAGGCCATGAAAATTCCTCCAAAGACGACGAACAAGGACGAGAGGGAAGTTCTGCAGGCGGTATAGCTCTAGTCAAGACGAAACTTGTACAGGATTTGTTTGAGGCAGCCAAGGGCGTGTGAAATGAAGCTGCCTAGATTTTGTTTAGTGCAGGAAAACTACCACAGCAGATTTATGTATAAAGTTTTAATGGCTGATTCCTAAGGTTAATTGTTGGGAGAAAAGTCATTTTATGAATACATTATGTATTGAATTACCAAATTTATATATTCGGGTTTTGATTTTATCTTTTAAGTTTTGTTTATAGTTTCTGATTTATATCTTCCTACATGAAAATGATATTTAAGCAAAAATAAAACATAAAAATATAAAAAAATAAAATATAAAAAAATAAAAAAATAATAAAAAAAATAATAAAAAATATATTTAAAAATCCATCGGTATTTACCAACGAAAAATTCCGTCAGTATTTACCAACGGACAATCTGTCAGTATTCCGTCGGTAAATTTTGGCAACGATTTCTCCGACGAAATCGATAGCGACGGAAATTCCGTCGGTAACATTCAACGACGGATGGAATTCCCTCGGTAATAATTTAGCGCCGAACGATTTTATAACATACAGTATCCGTCGGTAAATGTTTTACCGACGGATTTTGTGAATTTACCAACGGAAATTTCTGTTGGTAAAACGCATTTTTTTTGTAGTGCAGGAAGTTTTGCAGGAGTTATAACCTCCGTGAGAAATTTTCTAAAGACACGATTTCACGTTCATGCGGTCTCTTCTTCTTTTTTTATCCCTACGTATTGTATTTAATATATATATATATATAATATTTTTATATTGATAATCTAATCCCTTTATAAAAAAGAAAATACAGCTTTAATTTATATTATTGTTTCCTAAATATGCCACAATTCTCACAAAAGAAAATAAAGTTGTATATTTATTTTATTGTTTCCTAAACCCTAAACTCTAAACCCCAAACAGTATGTCATTTTTATTAAAAACGTTGTACATTTGGTAAGTGAAATAGTTCAAAATAACTGAACTGAAATTAGATCTAATTTGACATTTGATAGTTCAGTTATTTTGAACTATTTCAATTACCAAATGTACGAAGCTTTTACGAAAATTGACATACCGTTTGGGATTTTTTTTCCCCTTGGACAATTGTATTTAAAATCGTGGCATGTATCATAATATATAGAACATTGCATTCATAACCTTCTTACTGACATATAATAAGAACAAAGTAGATTAAATTTACATACTGTAATGTTATTGTTTTAATACACAGCTAATCGATAAGTCTATACCACAACAAATTTCCAACCAAACGACGTCGTATTATTATTTGTTATTCAAACATGCAGGACATAGCATGAACAATATAATTGATAAACTTGATTATAATTTGTTGTTGTAAAGTGATGCATATATAACTAATATAGCGCATGCAGCGTTACAATAACAGGGTTAAATCGTTGATTCGCCTTGAATATCTGAAGAACACCAAAATATGCCACAGTTCCATTGATTATTCGAATAACCAGAAAGAGACAAAAGAAGATGAGGAAACTCTAGTTTTCTTATATTATGATAAATAAATAAACAAACAAACAACCACAGTACATATTAAATACCCCAACTTACACTAAAAATCATTAATAAATAAAACATATTCTAGGAAATAAACAAATAGTAATACATAATAAGAGTCTAATTAAGTAAAGTAAATCTCAATAACCAAACCAACTAATAATTAGCAGTAGCATATTTAGCTCTGTAGTCTTTCCAGAGTTGATCAACATTCTTCCCCAACAACTCCACAAAGTAATTGTTGTTGTAACCTAGTGGTGTTCACGGGCCGGTTCCGGTTCGGAACCGGGCCCGAAACCGCCGGTTCCGGTTCGGAGAAATTGGAACCGGAACCGGAACCGGCCCGTATTGGACGGTTCCGGTTCCGGGTCGGAACCGCCGGTTTAGGGCCCGAACTGTTTTTTTTTTTTTTTAATTGAAATGAAACACATAAATCATCAATGTAATGTATAAGATCGAAATAGAATAATATATGTCTTCATTTATAACAATGTGTAATCAATTACAAATGGAAATATATTATTATTTAAAACTCGAAATCCTAAAACCCTTGGAATTCACAAAGTTTGAAAACTCAAGGGCCGAGCCTCGTTAAAACCTTCTTGGCGAAAACTCAATGGGAAAAACACCAAATAAGGAAAAAGAATACTCGTCTAAAACTATTTAGGACTACCCGTTGATGTCGGTGTCAAAGTCCCAATCATCTTCAAATTCATCGGTTTCAGTAGTGGCTATAGAGTCGGTGTCTGTGCTTTTGGCCTCGGTTGTGCTTATGGGATACTCCGCAAATATTTCATCCCAATTATTTTCTTGTTCACGCATTTCGGCCAATGTATAATCTTTGAGTAAAACTTGAGCTTCTAGGTTTCTTGGCGTCATCACCGATCTTCTTTCATCGAGCACGTAGCCTCCAACACTGAAAGCTTGTTCCACCGAGACTGTTGATGCCGGAACGGCTAAGATCTCCCTCGCCATCATTGCTAAAATCGGGTATTGGTTTTGCCTCCTCGACCACCATTGCAAAACATCAACATCATTTGGCCCTTCACCTGCTAAATCTGTACTTTTGGGTTCGCTAAGATAAATATCAAATTCACTGCTTATATTACTACCCGTGCCCTGATTTTGAAGGAAACTTTGAAGTCTTTGTGCAGCTACAGAACTAGAATCTATTCCTAGATTAAAAGAGCTTCTTGGTCTTTGACTAGGCCTAGATGATGACCCTCTATCCGAATACTTAGATTCATATTCTTGAAAAAGACCCCTCAATGTCGTATCTAGAGAAGTTTTAACAGATGCAATATTAGGCAATTCAAAAGAGTCTTCACCACGCTCACCCCCCTTCCAAATATCATTTCACGAAGATAACTGTAATACAAGTCTAATAGACCACAAACCCCTTCCAATTTCATAGAGGGATCTAAACATTTTGCAATCAAAAAGACATCGGGAATATAAGTAAAATATTTCAACCATTTAATGACCATCATAGTTATAGAATCCTGCAACCTTGGGTTAGTACTGCATATTAAGAATTGAAGAACGATAAAAACACAATGATATAGTACACGACATGAAGTAGGATAATAAACTCCAGATAAATCTTTAGTTGCAGTTTCAAAAACTTTTAAGAGTACAATCAGACCTGAGCATTCATCCCAATAAGAAGGCAATAAGAACATGTTGCTAACCTCAGTTGAAAAGAAATCACATAATCAATCCTTATATTCAGAAGTTGCTACCAACATTTCATAAGTAGAGTTCCATCTAGTGCATACATCAATGTTAAAACTCTTACTTTTTCCAGTTTTTTGCTTACAAAATTTTAACCAATTTCTGTGTAGCTTAGCTTTATCCCTTAACATGGCAACACATTTTCTAATAGGCGTAATTGAACCTTCTAATTGCTTTAATCCATCTTGCACACATAAATTTAGTATGTGACATATGCATCTAGTATGAAAATATTTTCCTCCTAGAGTTGGATTACATGCAGCAATTAGAGCAGGCACACTTGCAGTATTAGCAGATACATTATCAAAACCGATTGAAAAAATCTTAGGGGTTAATCTAAATTGATTCAACACTTTTATAATGCAAAGAGCAATGTTTGCAGCATTATGAGTACAATTAAACTTCCTAAAACAAAGTACGCGTTTGTTCATACACCAATTCGGATCAATCCAATGCACAGTCATTCCAAGATATGAATTTTGTTGCCAAGCACATGACCAAATATCAGAACAAACAGAGACTCTATATGGCAGCTTAGCAAACATGTCTCATAATGTTTTTTATATCTAATAGATAATTTAGCAATTGTCCTAGTCATGATACTTCGTGAGATTTTTTTAGCTTGAGGATTATATGCTTTTTTCATGGAATTTTCAAAACGCATGCTATCGGCAAATTAGAAAGCAAGAGATTCAGTAACAACAAACTTAGCCATCACTTCTCTAGCTACTATATCATTATACTTAAATAAAGTGAGTTCATTACCTTGCGTGAAGTTTAGTTGAGTTTGAGTTTCTTGTTGTGTACCTTTTTCTTGATCCTTCGGCTTGTGTTTGAGTATATGGCGGTTATAAGTGCCATACCCATTTCCTTTCTTATGCTCGTACTGCTGGTCGCAGAAATTGCAGCACGCCATTACAATTGGAGTTTCTCCTTCGACACAAGGTAGTGTTACCTTTTTGAACCATATTGAGAACACTTCGGATCCTTCCTTCTTTCCTTTGGCCTGCAGCTTCGCCTTTCTGGTACAACGACCCTTCTCGGCAGCCATTCCGTCATCCTCTTGCTCGTCCATTTCGTCATCCTCATCGAAGTTGATTGCCTCTTCGTGAAAGGGAGACGACTGCATAGTGCTGGGAGAATGCATTTGGTGGGGCGGATTCATCTCCACTTCGAGGTCGGCAACATATAGGCTTTCAGCAAATAGCCTATCCGCTTCAATCTGGTGGGCAGCAAAGGCAGCAGCATCTTCGGCCATCTGCTGGTTTTCCATTTCTTCACGTTGGCGGTGAGTGGGGACCCTCCGGTATTGAGGATTCTGGCTTGTGGGAGTGGGAGTGGAAGAATCATCTTCGTAGTAGTCATCTTGGAATGCTTCTCGTTCTCGAATCACAACACCACGAGGACGATGAGGAGGGTTACCACTACCACGAGTATCACGAATATTTTCGACTGTCTTTTCCTTACCCTTACGAGGGTTGGAGGAAGACATTTTTGCTATAACTACTAAGAGAGTAAGAGCTAGAAAATTGAACAATGAAAACTAAAAAGAATGAATAACTTAGAGAGTAAGAGAAGAGAGTAAGAGAAGAGAAGAGAGTAATTGGTATGAAGAAATGGTTGTGGGTATGGGGGTATTTATAGTTGAAAGTGGGAGGAAATGGGGGGAAAAACTTTAATCATAGCCATTGGATCACAAGATGAAATCCTAGCCATCCATTTTGAATTTCAAATGGGTGCAAAATCCTATGCGGTTGAACCGGCGGTTCGGCGGTTCCGAATCAGAACCGCCGGTTCAACCTCGAACCTTTTTTTTTTGACATTTTTTCGTTCCATTTAGCATTCTAATTGTCATTATTGCTTGTTTTAGGATATAATTAACATGGATAACACAAAACATATTTTAAAAAATTAAAAAAAAAAAAGTGGAACCGCCGGTTCACGGTTCCTAGCCCTTGGAACAGGAACCGGCCCGTCCCGAACACGGTTCCGGGTCGAAACCGGCCCATTGACCGCAGTTCCGGGCTGGAAACCGTTGACCACGGTTTCGGTTCTGGGCCGGAACCAGCGGTTCCGGGTCCGGTGAACACCTCTATTGTAACCACCTCTCATCTTCTTGTTCAGTTGTGCCACAAACCCATTCCTCAGGCTGTTGCAGTAGTCTAGAAACCTTGCAGTCACGTCGTACCCTTGATCCCACCGGTCACCCTGGCCGGCCTTCGCCTAGTGGCTTGGTGCATAACCGGCTTTGAGCCTAACAAAATCGGCTATTCCCTCGATCAGACCACCCGGTGCATGTTCGTTGCCATTCCACTGCCACACATGGATCATCTTATGGTACAAAACGCCACTGAATTCATTTTTCACATTGGCTCTGCAACCCTAAATGTGCCTGCACGAATTAATGGCGATTGATGACAATGATCCATATATCATAAATTAAGCTTTCAACGCTAGCTCAAAATCATCACCACTACCAGTTTCACATTCATTATTTGAATATATGTATTTTTCAGCTTACTGAAGTTGCACAGTTTTTGAAAAACACACCTGGTCTGAGCGAACAGCTGAGTATACAGTTTGATGAATATGATATGCTTGATTGAGTTAGTTCTTTAACTGAAAATACTGGAAATAAACAACAGAAAAAGAACACGATATGTAACGTGGTTCGGAGAAAGTCCTCATACGTCCACGACCAGATAAACTGGTAATTCACTACCACTTGGTTAACGAGTACCAAGCAACTTCGCAGCTCGAACCTAAGCTGTGTTCTAACAGTTTACAGGCACTGTAGAAGCATGAACCTTTCAGTTTCCGGGTACTGAAGAAACCATACAAACATTTGAATTTCGCTCTTCAAGCTGGCGTAACCTTAACCCTAACCTTTCTGGATAAAGAAGGGGTTTGGTTTTTGGGGTTCCAACTATGAACGAGTTCTTACAATGAAGAACTTTGAGTTTAAGTGAACTCGTTCGAAATCTAGGCTTTGGATATATATAATGAATTCTGCCTAGGGATCAGATGGTGCTTCAGCTTGTTTTGTCTCCTCGTGTTGTTTCCTCTTCTCGGCTTGGAAAGGAATAGATACGTGCTGCTTTGTCTCCTGCATCTTTCTCTTTTCTTCAGGTGCTGCTTTCTTCAGCAAGTCAATGATGGTCCCTGAGCAGGGTATTTGGTGTAGAGGGGGGGTGAATACACCAAATAGATTTTTCGAAACTTTTTCAAGTTAAATCACAGAGTTGGTGAGCTCAGTTATCGATCCAGCTGGGGAGGGTCAGCTGGGTAAATAACTCAGCTGGCGGTGCGGAAAGTGGTGGTTTGAAAACTTAGCTCAGTTACTTAGAAAAACTCAGTTTGAAAAGATTAACTTTAGGTTTTCAGTTTAGTCAAGTTGTGCAACCTTAGAGAGACACAGCTGTCTTTGGAGAGCAGCTGTGTGTGCAGTTTTGAACAAATATGCAATGATATGAAAGAGTTAGTACAAAACTGAATATAAAGAGAGAGAAAAAGAAGTACGCGAGTTTTTACGTGGTTCGGAGTAACACCTCCTACGTCCACGACCAGGTTCACTGGTAATCCACTACCACTTGGTTTCCAAGTACCAAGCAACTTCACAACTCTAACCCGAGCTGTGTTCCAACAGTTTGCGGGCACTGTCAAGCCTACACCTTCAGTTTCCGGGTACTGAAGAACCTAACCACTCGAATTACACACTTCGAGCAAGCGTACCTTTACCTAACCTTTCTGGGTTTGGGTTTGGGTTTGGGTATGGGGTTCCAACTGTGAACGAGTTCTTACAATTAAGAACTTTAGAGTATGATGAACTCGTTCGAAATCTAGGCTTAAGATATACAAAGAGTTTGGCCTAGGGAACAGACGAAAAACTAAGCAGTTTCTTAACTAGAAACACTTTAAGATAAAGTGTTCTTTGATCTATGGAGAACTGCTTGAGAGCTTTTGAAGGAATGATGATTTCAGATAATGAAAGCTTGTAGAGAGTTTTTCGTATTTGATCCTGAGGTTGAAGACGGGTTTATATAGGTAGAGATTCAAGACTAGCCGTTGGAGGAGCCATTTGAATCTTACCTACTCTTCTTAAATACAAGATCTGCCGTTGGGCGTATCTGCACCTGTCTTCATTTGTGTCACATCCTAGGTTCTGAAGTCTAGGATGCTGATTTGGCAATCCCTCATTGGTCGAGGTAGGTTGACTTCCTCTGATTCCGGGATCTTCTGCCTTTAGAGCTGGCTTTTGAATTCAGAGTTGGACTGTCTTGAAGTGAAGTCTTCAGAGATAGTTCCCTTTGTTCTCATACCGGACTACCGTGTTTTGAACTCGGCTCGAATTCTCTTCGGCTTGATCGCTCTCCGGATCACTCAGCTGAAGATTGACGCCTCGTCGTCTTTAGCTAGTGACTCATTTGTAAACACGGTAGGGTCGATCTTGTTTTTAGCTAGGCGGACTCAGGTAAACACGAGTAGGTCGGCTCTTGTCTTACGCTGGTGACTCCAGCTGTGAACACAGCTAGGTCGACTCCTGTCTTCCGCTTCCTTAACCTGTAAGCCTAGAAAATCTAAAGCTCAAACAGGCGAGATGGAAAACACTATTTAGGTTGACGTGATCATCTATTCGGTTGGAGAATCAGTTGGGTTTTGGTATCAAATCGAAACCTTATAATTTTCCCAACAATTTCCCCCTTTTTGATGATGCCAAAACCTAACTGAGACAACTTATGACGCAGAAAAACTTGTGTTTTATTAATGTAAGAATATACATTATAACACAGGAAAAAGAAAGAAGAAAAAAAATCTTCAAATCTTCAGTCTTCAATCCTTCAGTCTTCAATCCGAGTTGGCTGGGTCTTCTCTTCTGCATCCGTTGCTTCTTTCTTTTGACTCGTCTCTTCAGCTGATTCTGATCTAGCTGGTTCCTCTAGCTCAACAGTTTGCCTCGTCTTTGACTTATCTCTCTTCTTCCTTACTTCCCCCTTTTTGGCATGATCAAAACAGGGTGGGAGAGATACACCATCGGCTGTTGCGATGTTTTTAGTTTGGCGAAACTGTGGTTTTCAGCTCTGAGCAGCGAGGTTTGGAGTCTAAGTGGCTCAGCTGTTGTATTAGCTGGCTCTTCTTCAGTTGCATTAGCCTCAGCTGTGATTGCAGACACAGCGTCCTTGGCCTGATTCAGCTGGGCAGTCCAGCTGAGTGCTTGGAGGGATGAGTTGGCACGGGAGATAGCATCTTCTGAGTCGGGCACAACTTCATTCCTTGCAACTTTTGCTTCTTCAGACTTCTTAGATTGAATGAGAAAGTCTGATTCAGCACTTGAGGGGCTTGTGTTCAGCTCATATCATCATCATCCAGCTGCAGGTGATCATTGGCTGGGTGATGTTTCTCATTTAAGCTTGGTGCAGGGACTTGAGCATCTTTCATCGGAAGATCTCGAAGCTGGTGTCCCTGTGGAGCTGAAGGAAACTGAGGAGAAGGCGGTTGAAGTATCCCATCTGTCTTGGGGTTTAAGCTTGGTTGATCAGCTGGAATACTCCGTTGCGGTGTTGGTGACGATGATGTTCACGCAGGGACGTGAACTTCTCCTCCACCGTAAGAAACGACCGCTTGTGGGCCTTCTGCTCCTCGGAGAGTGATTACGAATTCTCTCATAATGTCAGCTGGCTTCTCTGCTGACTGACTGAGCACCTTTGATTTGAGTCTTCTGTTTGAAGACAGTGCTTCAGTATATTTTGTCTCCTCAAGTTGTCTCCGATTCCCAGCTGGAATGGAGATAGATGCATTCTGCTTTGTCTCCTGCATCTTTTTCTGTGCCTCCTGTGGTGGAGCAAGAGCTTTTTCATGACTGTTCTTGAATACTCCGGCTTTATCAACATCTGGTCCAGGTCTGTTGACGTTGATTTTTGCATCCCAGGGAGTTGTATGTCCCGTTCTCTCTTTTATGTTGAGAGAATCAGTGGGGCTGAGGAGGTCTTTTTCCTTTGACATTCCCAGAAAGTTTTCTGCACCTTCCTGGTGAATGACGTTCTTGAGCTTTGCAGTCTCCCACTGCGCTGGCCTGGATCTGTCGATGTGCTTCACCTTCTTCTGGACTTCCGTCTTCTTTGAGGTTCCTGAGAGTTAAGCAACTCTTATCTTGAAGCTTTGACAGATTCTTCAAGTTTGATCGGCTTCGGGAGATATCTTTCTGGATTCCATGTTCTTCTTCTGCATCTTTTGTTAGTAGAAACACATAATACTAATTGATGGAAATAAGAAAGAATGCCGAAAAACTTTCTAGGGTTGATGCGTATATCTTCTAGCATATTTAAAGAGTTTTCTTGATGAATGGACGATCAAGATTTGTCTATTGATAAGAAGATCTACGGCTGGGAGTGATTCTCGCGACATATTAATTTCTTGATTAGAATATGTGAGTTAATGCGCAAGAGAGAACGGTTGAGGCGTTTTGACTTTTGCCTCGAAACTCCCATTATTCAATTCTTTGCAGACTTTTAATTAAGATTGATTAGATATGACAAGATGTGAGTTGACAGAAAAACAGATTGAGTAGGTGTAATTAATGTTGTTGCAAACCTCTCAGCTGATCATTGTAGTCAGCTGATACCTCGGTTGAGTGGGTGTGCTGGGTCATCGTGGTTCCAGCTGATTCCCCCTCAGCTGAATAATCCTTTACTTTCAGCATCTGGTTTAGCTGAATTCTTTCTCAGCTGATATCAGTGATGTTGATTCTGAATTTCAGTTGTCTGCTTGCATTCAGCTGGGTCTGCTTCCATTCAGTGTCTTCCGTTCGTTGGTCTGCTTCCGTTTAGCTGGGTCTGCTTCCATTCAGCTGGGTCTGCTTCCGTTCAGCTAGGTGAAGCATCGTCTGGGTTGAGAAGTCCAAGTAATCCGCACAGCATTTTGAATCTTGCTTCTATCAGCGGTTTTGTGAGAATATCAGCCCGCTGTATGTCTGTGTGAATTTTCTCAACAATCACATCCTTCTTTTCTACGTGATCTCTGATGAAATGATGTCGTACGTCTACATGCTTGCATCTTGTGTGAAGTACTGGATTCTCTGATATTGCAATAGCACTTGAGCTATCACAGAAGATTGGAACTTGACCAGTTTTCACTTCATAGTCATCCAGCTGATGCTTCAGCCAGAGAATTTGAGAGCAGCAGCTTCCAGCGGCCATATATTCTGCTTCTGTCGTGGAAGTTGCGACGCACGTTTGTTTCTTTGAAAACCATAAAATCAACTTACTTCCTAAGAACTGACAAGTTCCTGAAGTTGATTTTCTGTCCAATCGATCTCCAGCGAAGTCTGAATGCGAGTATCCGGTCAGTATGTAGATTGTCTTGTTGGGTACCACATGACCCAACATTCGAGTTCCTTTGAGATATTTGAGAATGTTCTTGGCTGCTTGCATGTGTGCTTCCTTTGGATCAACTTCAAATCTGCACACACTCCGATTGCGTAAGAGATGTCCGGACGACTTCTTTGTTAGATACGGCGAGGATCCTATTATCCCTCCGTATTTGCTGGAATCAATCGACTTCCTTCGGTTCTGTGTTCAATCTTCCGGTTGGTGTTCATTGGAATCTTTACGGATTCTGTTGGATTGAACTCCATACTTGGCGATCAAGTCTTTCACGTATTTGGATTGATTTATGAAAATCCCTTCTGATGATTGCTTGACTTGAAGTCCTAGGAAGAAACTCATTTCTCCCATCATGGACATTTGGAACTTCTCTGACATCATCTCTCCAAATCTTTGGCATAAGAAGCTTGATCTTGATCCAAAGATGATGTCGTCTACGTAGATTTGAACAACCAGGATATCTTCTCCTGACTTGATGGTAAAGAGAGTTCTGTCTACTGAGCCCTTCTTGAATCCTTTGGATACGAGAAAATTTGACAGAGTGTCATACCAAGCTCGAGGTGCTTGCTTCAATCCATAAAGAGCCTTCTTTAGCTTGTAGACTTTATTTCCTTCTACTTCGAATCCTGGAGGTTGTTCAACGTAGACATCTTCTTTGATTTCTCCATTTAAGAATGCACACTTCACATCCATTTGATAGACCTTGAATTTGTGATGTGCTGCATAGGCGAGAAAGAGTCTGATTGCT
Organism: Agastache rugosa; assembly: GCA_031470985.1. NCBI lineage: Eukaryota > Viridiplantae > Streptophyta > Magnoliopsida > Lamiales > Lamiaceae > Agastache > Agastache rugosa. Next base: position 18,591,879 of record CM062604.1, read on the forward strand.
TCCAATCGTGCTACTGGAGCAAATGATTCTTCGAAGTCAATTCCTTCCTGCTGAGTGTAGCCCTTGACAACCAGTCGAGCTTTGTTTCTGATGACGACTCCCAGGGTATCCAATTTGTTCTTGAATATCCATTTGAGTCCTATGACTTTGACTTCTTGAGGTCTGTCGACTAATTCCCAGACACAATTTCTGAGGAATTCGTTCAGCTCTTCTTGCATGGCGTTGGTCCAAGGCACGCTCTTCAAAGCTTCGAGAATTGATTGAGGCTCTGGCACTTGAGCTACGTAACACGCCATTAGAGCTGTGTCTTCATCATAGACCGTCAGTCCTCGCTTTTCTGAGAGTTGAGCTGTGTCAGCTGCTTCTTGATGATCCGATAAAGCTTGAGCAGCTGAGCTTCTGGTTTTGACTTGGTCAGATGGTTCTCCGATAATTGCTGATGATGGATGATCTTCAATCCATCTTCTTCTCTTACGAATTTCTTCTTCCAATTGATTGATGCTTGTCGTGGCTAAATTTCGTCTAACTTGGAGTTGCTCAGGAGTTAAATCTTGAGAATTTGGCTCTCTTTGATTTATATTTTGAGGAGACTTCTGTAGAGGCTCAGCTGGAGATAAAGCTGGGGACTCAGCTGTGTTTGGATTCCCAGCTGATGATATTCCCCCTTGATTTGGCGTTGAAGCTTCTTTTCGATTTCCAGCTGGTGGAGCTTCTTGGTTGATTTGAAGTTCCTCCTCTGGCTCATTGTCCCAAATTATTGGTTCAGCCAGATTCCTGATTCTATTCTCTTGAGCTCTTGTTTGAATCAATCTTGAAGATTCTCCTTCGCTTCTTCGTTTGATAAAATCTCTATATTCGAAGGAGGATTTGTCAAAGGTAACATATGGAGTTACTTCGACTATTTGAGTTCTTCTGTTGAAGACTCTGTATGCTTTACTCACAGCGGAGTAACCAAGGAATACTCCTCGGTCTGTCTTCTCATCGAACGTCTTGAGCTGTGTCTTCCCATTGTTGAGAATGTGACATTTGGATCCGAATACCTTGAAATATCCAATGTATGGTATTCTATTATTCCATAGCTCATACGGTGTCTTTCCTTGCCTTGATGTGAGTAGGGAGCGATTCTGAGTGAAGCAAGCTGTGTTGATTGCTTCAGCCCAGAACTTCTTTGGAATGGCAGAGCTAGCTAGCATTGAGGTAGCTGCTTCCTTGAGAGTTCTGTTTCTTCTTTCTGCTACACCATTCTGCTGAGGTATGCGAGCTGCAGATGTTTGGTGTTGAACTCCGTTCTTCTTGCAATAATCATAAATAGTTTCATTTAGAAACTTCGTTCCACGATCTGATCTTATTGACATTATCTTGCACTCCTTCTGTGTTGATAATCTTTCCAGCAGGATAGGCAGCTTAGTTCTGGTTTCGCTCTTCTGGTACAAGAATGATACCCATGTGAATCTTGAGAAATCATCCACAATGACCAGAGTATATTTTCTGCCATTGAAGCTTGCTGGAGTAACTGGACCAAAAAGATCCATGTGAAGAAGTTGAAGTACTCGATCAGTTGACTGAACTGGCTTGAGAGAGAATGAAATTCTTGTCTGCTTTCCTTGTTGACACGCGCTGCACATATGACTTTTGTCATATACTTGATCTGGAATTCCATTAGCGAGCTGGTTCACAGCCGGTTGTTGATTGTCTTGAAGTTGAGATGAATCGGCCGTACGTGCCACGGCCAGTGACTTCATTCTTGCTTTTTGATACAAGACAAGTCTCCGGAGGCTTTATTCCGATCAGCAAAGTATATATTTCCTTCTCTTTTCCCTCTTAGGAGTATCTGTTTGGTTTCCCTGTGCTTCACTGTACATCCCTGTGCATCAAACTTGACAGAAAAACCATTGTCGCAAAATTGGCTAATGGAAAGCAAGTTATGTTGCAATCCTTGTACATAAGAAACATTTGGGATTATAACATTTCTAGTTTTAAATGTACCATAACCTTTGGTTAGGCCTTTGGAGTTGTCACCAAATGTTACTTGTGGACCTGTACGCTCGATATACTCCTGGAGTAGATGCTTTAGGTGCGTCATATGCTTGGAACATCCACTGTCCAAGTACCATAGCGTCGATTCCTTGCAACCTAAACAAAAAATTAAAATTCAGGTACCCAGTTTTAATTGGGTCCTTGTGGGTTAGACAGAGATCCTTTGATGACCCAGATCTGCTTGATGACTCGAATTGGGTCATTTGATCTGATAATTCTCCCAGCTGAGTCGATATACACATTCTTTGTGTTCTTCGGTTGTTGCTGGCGGGGTCTTGATCTCCGTGTCTTCCCGTTTTGATGTCTTGATTTCTTTTGGTTTCCAGCTGTGTGCCTAGCTGAGACGTTCCTTTGTCTCTGCTGTCTCATGTGATGCTGTGGCTGGAAATCATAATCCAGCTGATACTCATATGAGTGGTATCCAGCTGGGTATCTCTGATATCTTGGTTGATATCGATCAATGTCTTTAGTCTTTATTCTTTGGTATCTGTAAAATCCAGCATGTTGTCTTCGTTGAGGTTGAGCACGTTGCTGTCTGAGTTGGGCTTGAGGTTGTCGTACAGCTGACCTTCTTGATGCCTGCTGTGTTCTCGACGAAGCTTGAGAATGTTTCACAGCTGGTCTTCCCGACGCCTTTCTTTGTGTCCTCAATTTGTTGATCTTTGAAATTTCTTTGGGATTGAAGGTTCATTTGCACGTACAAACATAACCTTTGTTCCACTTGTGGAGGCAATGTTTGAGGCATCCTTTGATTCGTTGTATCCCAGTCCCGCTTTGAGTGCTGCTGGACGCTGAGCACTAATGATCTCGTCCATTGTTGACGTGGCTTTGATGAGAGCTACTATCTTCTTAGATAGTACCTCTTCGGTGCTTTTCAGCTCAATGATCTCAGCTGACTTCTTTTCCGATTCAGCTGTGACCTTTTCCACATCTTCTATCAGCTGTTTCTTCTCATGGTAGAATTCCTTCATCAGCTGTTCTTGTTTCACTATTTTGTCTTTTAGTGAAACGATTTCCTGTTGGAGCTGAGTTGTATCAGCTGTGTCTGATACTTTTGTCTTTTCTAGTTCCGCCTTCAGCTCGGCATTCTCACACATAATGACGTCAAGGATCTCTTGAAGTTCCTTGGAATCGTTCATTACTTTCTCTACTAGACTCCAATCAGGTAGTCCAGATTCTGAGACCTGTGTAGAGTGTTCGTGTGATGGTAAGATGTTAGATAAATTTTGAGTTCGAGACATTACCTCATCTTCATCGATGCCTTCTGTTTGTCCCATGAAGCATGTATCACAATCAGATTCATCATGGGCCATCAGGGCTTCTTCTTCCGAGTCTGAAAATGGCATGTCATCCATTTTGTTGCACTCTGATTCTTCATCGGCGATATAAGCTCTCCTTCTGTCAGCTGCCTTAGCTTTCAGTTGGTCTTTATCTTTCTTGGACAGCTTTGGACAATCTTGCTGGTAGTGTCCTGGTTCCTTGCAATTGAAGCAACCTTCTTCTGTTCGTTTATCAGCTGACTTCTCATCAGCTGCTGTGTACTTGTCTCTGTAAGTTCTAGCGAACTTCTTGTATTTACCTTTGCTGGTGTTGAGTCTGTTGTAGTTTTTGATCAGCATGGCTATTTCTTCAAGTAAGTCTTCCTTGCTCATGTCCTTCTTATCCTTCTTCGATGACTCAGCTGATTGAATGTATGCGGATTTTTCAGAGTTGGCTCTGAACGCAATCTCTTTTGTTGCAGGTGTCAGCTCTCCATCATTTTGATTGCTTGAAGATTCTTTCATTGTAATCTTCAAGTTGTACTCGTTGGCTTTGAGCAGGGAGTATAATCTTTCAGTTGAAAGATCACCTAAGTCACTTCGACTTTCGTGTACCACCTTGTAGGTATTCCATTCAGCTGTGAGTGCTGAAAGAACTTTTAGATTCTTTTCCCGCTGGGTATACTTCTCAGTTCTGATTGTCTCTATTTCGATGACTATGTTTGAGAACCTTAGCTCCATCGCTTCGATGGACTCGTTGGCTAGCTGCTTGAAGTTGTCGAATTTTTGGCAAGCTATTGTGAATTTTTTTTCTTTGATTTCTTCAGATCCTTCACATAGCTTGGCAAGTATTTCCCACATCTCTTTGGTTGTCTCGCACTTGATGATCTTACTCAGGTAGACGTTTGAGACTGTTGATGAGATGGTGTATCTTGCGAAGCTGTCCAGTCCAGCTTGCTTTCGTTCTTCTGACGAGTAATCCTTCTTTGGCTTGAGAATTGGCCGGTATTCTGGTTGTCCTCCATCATGAGCAGGTACGAGTTCATTTTCTTGTTTATAAATAAGGATGGGTCCGTCTGAGATGACGTCTCACATCATATCGTGATGTGCACAGAGAAAGCTCTTCAGTCTGAACTTCCATATTGCATACTCGTCTACCGAGAAGGTGGGAAGATTCCTGTTAAGATAAGAATCCATAGAAATATGCTGTATGTAATAATATGAGTTTTTCTGAAAAACGGATTTGTTCAGTTGACCACTGACACAGAGAAAGTGATCTTTTGAACCACTGCTCTGATACCAATTGATGGTCCCTGAGCAGGGTATTTGGTGTAGAGGGGGGGGTGAATACACCAAATAGATTTTTCGAAACTTTTTCAAGTTAAATCACAGAGTTGGTGAGCTCAGTTATCGATACAGCTGGGGAGGGTCAGCTGGGTAAATAACTCAGCTGGCAGTGCGGAAAGTAGTGGTTTGAAAACTTAGCTCAGTTACTTAGAAAAACTCAGTTTGAAAAGATTAACTTTAGGTTTTCAGTTTAGTCAAGTTGTGCAACCTTAGAGAGACACAGCTGTCTTTGGAGAGCAGCTGTGTGTGCAGTTTTGAACAAATATGCCATGATATGAAAGAGTTAGTACAAAACTAAATATAAAGAGAGAGAGAAAGAAGCACGCGAGTTTTTACGTGGTTCGGAGTAACACCTCCTACGTCCACGACCAGGTTCACTGGTAATCCACTACCACTTGGTTTCCAAGTACCAAGCAACTTCACAACTCTAACCCGAGCTGTGTTCCAACAGTTTGCGGGCACTGTCAAGCCTACACCTTCAGTTTCCGGGTACTGAAGAACCTAACCACTCGAATTACACGCTTCGAGCAAGCGTACCTTTACCTAACCTTTCTGGGTTTGGGTTTGGGTATGGGGTTCCAACTGTGAACGAGTTCTTACAATTAGGAACTTTAGAGTATGATGAACTCGTTCGAAATCTAGGCTTAAGATATACAAAGAGTTTGGCCTAGGGAACAGACGAAAAACTAAGCAGTTTCTTAACTAGAAATACTTTAAGATAAAGTGTTCTTTGATCTATGGAGAACTGCTTGAGAGCTTTTGAAGGAATGATGATTTCAGATAATGAAAGCTTGTAGAGAGTTTTTCGTATCTGATCCTGAGGTTGAAGACGGGTTTATATAGGTAGAGATTCAAGACTAGCCGTTGGAGGAGCCGTTTGAATCTTACCTACTCTTCTTAAATACAAGATCTGTCGTTGGGCGTATCTGCACCTGTCTTCATTTGTGTCACATCCTAGGTTCTGAAGTCTCGGATGCTGATTTGGCAATCCCTCATTGGTCGAGGTAGGTTGACTTCCTCTGATTCCGGGATCTTCTGCCTTTAGAGCTGGCTTTTGAATTCAGAGCTTGACTGTCTTGAAGTGAAGTCTTCAGAGATAGTTCCCTTTGTTCTGTACAGCTGGACCAGCTGTGTTTTGAACTCAGCTCGAATTCTCTTCAGCTTGATCAGGCTCTGCTGGATCACTCAGCTGAAGATTGACGCTCTTGTCTTTTGCTAGGCGACTCCATTGTAAACACGTGGATCGACTGCTGTCTTCTGCTAGCTGACTCCAGCTGTGAACACAGCTGGGTCGACTGCTGTCTTCCGCTTCCTTAACCTGTAAGCCTAGAAAATCTAAAGCTCAAACAGGCGAGCTGGAAAACACTATTTAGGTTGACGCGATCATCTATTCGGTTGGAGAATCAGTTGGGTTTTGGTATCAAATCGAAACCTTATAATTTTCCCAACAATCAATCAGCTGATTTGGCTTCTCAAAGAGTATCCTTCAGATTGGAAACTCTTCCGGATTATGCCACCTGATGTTGCGCGATCTGGCAATCATTTTTATGATGCAAGCGGCTTTGGAGCACAAGTACATTTTCTCCTTGCAGTTGTACCGGGTGCATTCTTTATCCTTGAATCGGATTTTCTGAGGATGGCTATCATCGGTTTCAACTTGGGTATGCTAATCTCTCCTTGAGATCCAGCCATACCAAGAATGCACTTCTGAGTGATGTCCAGAAGTAGTCGGTACTTGGGACGAAGCAGGAGCTATGACATGCTTGCTCTGAATGGCTCCGGCTTTATTAGCATCTTGTCCAATTCTGACTGGACTTCCTATCTGGTGTATCTTTTAGGGAGAGAGATTCCCGAATGTCTTCAGGTTGAACTCCTTAGCCAGAATCCTATTGACGTTGATCTCCACATCCCAGGGAGTTATGTGTCCCGTTTTCTCCTTTATCTTAAGAGAAACATTGGTGCGGAGGCGGTCCTTTTCCTTTGATATTTCCAGGAAGAATTCTGCTACTTCCTGGCGAAGAATGTTCTTGGGTCTTGCAGTCACCCACTGCGTTAGACCGGCTCTGTCGATGAGTTTCATTACCTCCTGAAACTCCGACTTCTTGTGGTTTCTGAGAGTTACGCAACTCTCAAAGTGAAGTTTTGATAGTAAGACTTCATGCTGATCAGTTCCTGGAATCGGCTTCTTTGATGCCATGATCTTCTTCTATAAAAACTTGTTAGTAGAACGAGTATTATGTAGAAAAAGAATAAGCCGATATAAACAACTTTTTAGAGATAAGAATGGCGAGGATTTGTGTATCTCTGATATAAATATCAACTGCCTTGTTGGATGAACGGTCAAGATTGTGGCAGTTTGATACGAGGATCTACGGCTGGGAGTGATTCATGCATCACGTCATATTATCGTTCGTACAACACGTGTGATTAATGCACGCGTGAGGTAGATGAAACGTTTTGACTTCTGCCTCGGAACTCCCCTGCTTCAGAACTTTGTAGACTTTTAATTAAATTCAATTTGATACGATGTGATTGAAACCTTTATTTATTATCTTTTCTGAGATATGCAGAATAAAGAAATATATATATCTTAAAGAACAGGGTTTCGATATCGCAAACCTCTCAGCTGATCATAGTAGTCAGGTGATACCTCGGTTGTGATTTGATATGTTGATTGAGTTTCTTTTCAGCTAGGTTTAGTGTTGAGTTCCCCCTCAGCTGAGTACTCCTTCAATTTTGATGTCCAGCTGAGCTTGGTTCCTCCTCAGCTGGTTTCTCCTTGAAACTGAGTTTAAAATCCAGTTGGGTCTGCTTCCTTTCAGCTGGATGTATCTTCTTCATCTGCGTTGAGTAATCCAAATAACCCATACAATATTTTGAATCTTGCTTCCACCAACGGCTTTGTAAGAATATCAGCACGCTGTATGTCTGTGTGAATTTTCTCAACAATGACATCCTTCTTTTTCACATGATCTCTGATAAAGTAATGATGCACGTCCACGTGTTTGCACCTTGTGTGATGAACTGGATTTTCTGAAATTGCAATAGTACTTAAGCTATCACAGAAAATTGAAACTTGTCCAGTCTTCACTTCGTAGTCATCCAGCTGATGTTTCAGCCAGAGAATTTGAGAGCAGCAGCTTACAGCTGCCATATATTCTGCTTCTGTCGTGGATGTTGCGACGCAAGTTTGCTTCTTTGAGAACCATGATATCAACTTGCTTCCTAGGAACTGACATGTTCCTGATGTTGACTTCCTATCCAATCAATCTCCAGCGAAATCTGAGTCTGAGTATCCAGTCAGCTGTAGATTATCTTCCGCTGGGTACCACAACCCAATATTTTGAGTTCCTTTGAGATATTTGAGAATGTTCTTGGTTGTTTGCATGTGTGCCTCCTTAGGATCAACTTGAAATCTGGCACATACTCCGACTGCAAATGATATGTCTGGACGCCTGGCTGTAAGATACAACAGGGAACCTATTATCCCTCTGTATTTACGGGAATCTACTGATTTTGCTTTAGTTCCTGGTTCAATCTTCCAGTTGGTGTTCATCGAAATCTTTATTGTTCTGCTGAATTGAACTCCGTATTTGGCGATCAAGTCTTTCACATACTTGGATTGGTTTATGAAGATTCCTTCTGGTGATTGCTTGACTTGAAGTCCTAGGAAGAAACTCATTTCTCTCATCATAGACATTTGAAACTGTCTTGACATCATTTCTCCAAATCGTTGGCATAAGAATGTTGATCTTGATCCGAAGATGATGTCGTCCACATAGATTTGAACAACTAGGATGTCTTCTCCCAACTTGATGGTGAAGAGAGTTTTGTCTACTGAGCCCTTCTTGAATCCTTTGGATACAAGGAAATTTGATAGAGTATCATACCAAGCTCGAGGTGCTTGCTTCAATCCATATAGCGCATTCTTTAACTTGTAGACTTTGTTTCCTTCTACTTTAAATCCTGGTGGTTGTTCAACATAGACGTCTTCTTTGATTTCTCCATTTAGAAATGCACACTTAACATCTATTTGGTAGACTTTAAATCTGTGATGTGCTGCATAAGTGAGAAATAATCTGATTGCTTCCAGTCGAGCTACTAGAGCAAAAGATTCTTCGAAGTCAATTCCTTCTTGTTGTGTATAACCTTTGGCAACGAGTCAAGCTTTATTTCTGATGATGACTCCAAGAGTATCCAGCTTGTTCTTGAAAATCCATTTGAGTCCAATGACCTTGACTCCTTCAGGTCTGTCGACCAATTCCCAGACACAATTTCTGAGGAATTTATTTAGCTCTTCTTGCATGGCATTTATCCAGGGCACGCTCTTTAAAGCTTCTAAAATGGTTTGAGGCTCTGAAACTTGAGCTACTTAACATGCCATTAGAGCTGTGTCTTCATCATAGACTGTCAGTTCTAGCTCTACTTGACAGTTGAGCTTTGTCAGCTGTTTCTTGATGATTTGATGTTGTAGCTTGAGCGGCTAAGCTTCTGGTTCTGACTCAGTCTGATGGTTCTCCAATGATGGCAAATGATGGATGATCTTCAATCCATCTTCTCCTTCTACGAATTTCTTCTTCCAGCTGATTGATGCTAGAAGTGGCTTGATCTCGTCTGGCTTGGAGTTGTTCTGGAGTTAAGTCTTGAGATTGAGATTCCATTTGAATTGGAATTGAGTTTGATCCTCCTTGTGGTGACTTCTGAAAGATTTTAGCTGGAGAGGATGCTGGGGATTCAGCTGTGTCTGGATTTCCAGCTGATGACATTCCCCCTTGATTTGGTGTTGGAGGTTCCTCTTGATTTCCAGCTGGTGGAACTTCTACTTGGTTGATTTGAAGTTCTTCTTCTGGCTCATCATCCCATATTAATGGTTCGGCCAGATTTCTGATTCGAGTCTCTTGAGCTCTTGTTTGAATTTACCTTGAAGATTCTCCTTCATTTCTTCGTTTGATTGAATCTCTGAATTCGAATGAAGATTCGTCAAAAGTAACATGAGGAGTTACTTTGACTGTTTGAGTTCTTCTGTTGAAGACTCTGTAGGCTTTGCTTACTGTTTAAGATGTGACATTTAGATCCAAAAACCTTAAAGTATCCGATGTATGATTTTCTGTTATTCCATAGCTCGTACGGTATTTTTCCTTACCTTGATGTGAGTAGAGAGAGATTCTGAGTGAAGCATGCATGTTGTGTTGATTGTCTCGGCCCAGAACTTCTTCGGAATGGCAGAGCTGGCTAACATTGATGTAGCCGCTTCTTTGAGTGTTCTATTTCTTCTCTCTGCTACACCATTCTGTTGGGGTGTGCGTGCAGCTGAGGTTTGATGTTGAACTTCATTCTTTTCGCAGTATTCATAGATCGTTTCATTTAGAAATTCCGTTCCTCGATCTGATCTGATCGACATTATTTTGCACTCCTTCTGAGTTGTGAGCCTTTCCAGCAGGATTGGCAGCTTGGTTCTGGTTTCGCTTTTCTGGTACATGAATGACACTCATGTGAATCTTGAGAAGTCATCTACTACCACCAGAGTATATTTTCTACCGTTGAAACTTGCTGGAGTCACTGGACCAAAGAGATCCATGTGTAGGAGTTGAAGAACACGATCTGTTGATGGCATTGGCTTAAGAGAGAATGAAATCCTGGTTTGTTTTCCTTGTTGACACGCGCTGCACATATGACTTTTGTCATATACTTGATCTGGAATTCCATTGGCGAGCTGGTTTCTGGCCAGTTTGTTGATTGTCTTGAAGTTGACGTGATTCAGCCGTCTGTGCCACAGCCAGCTGACTTCATTGTTGCTTTTAGATACAAGACAAGTTTCTGGAGGGCTGCTGTTCCAGTCAGCAAAATACATATTTCCTTCTCTTTTCCCTCTTAGTAGTATCTGCTTGGTTTTCATGTGCTTCACTGTGCATCCCTGTGCATCAAACTTGACAGAAAAACCGTTGTCGCAGAATTGGCTAATGGAAAGCAAATTATGTTACAGTCCGTGTACATATGAAACATTAGATATTTTAACATTGTTAGTTTCAAATGTACCGTAACATTTGGTTAGACCTTTGGAGTTGTCACCAAATGTTACTTAGGGATGGCAATTTTCCCCACGGGTTCGGGTCCCCGCGGGTACCCGCCCCTAATGGGCCAGGTTCGGGTGAAGTTTTTCGGGGTCAGGGTCGGGGTCGGGGTCGGGGACGGGTTTGAATTATAATACCCGAATCGGGTTCGGGTCGGGTACGAAGATATAGATCCCCGCCCCGAACCCGACCCAATTATTTTTTTTTTTAATTTTTTTAATTTTTTGTAAGTAGATATTTTATTACCAAATGGTATGGAAAACAACTTCATAAGTATTAAAAATAAATAATTAACAAATTTTTAATAAGTATTAAAAATAAATTATTAATAAATTACTAATAAATTATTTTTTTTGTTATAATAAATTATTAAAAATAAAATACATTATCTAACGGGTACCCGATGGGGATTCATTTTCCGACGGGTAATCCCCGCCTCGTCCCCGCCCCGATTCAAACGGGGATGGGGATGGGGAAGCAATACCCGGCCCCGCCCCGACCCGTTTACATCCTTAATGTTACTTGGGGGCCTGGAGGCTCGATGTACTCCCGGAATAGATGCTTTAGGTGAGTCATGTGCTTGGAACATCCACTGTCCATGCACCATAGTATTCTCATCGACTCCTCAATGATGCGTCTTTCCCTTGCGACCTATAACATAAATCAAAATTTAGGTCCCCAGTTTTAATTGGGTCCTTGTGGGTTAGTTAGAGATCCTTTCACGACCCAGATCTATTTGATGACTCGTATTGGGTCATTTGATCTGATGATTCTTCCAGCTTTGTCGATGTACACATTCTTTGTGTTCTTTGGTTGTTGCTGCTGGCGGGGTCTTGGTCTCTGTACTCTCCCAGTTTGATTTCTCTGCTGATATCCAGATCTTTTTCGGTTTTCAGCTGAGTATCCAGCTAAGACGTTCCTTTGTCTCTGCTGTCTTGCATGATATCTGTGCTGGAATTGGTACTCCAGCTGGTGATCATATGACTGATATCCAGCTGGGTATCTCCTTTGATATCTTGGTTGATATCTTGCTACGTGCTGCTGATATTGCTGGTATCTGACTAGTCCAACCTACTGTCTTCGTTGTGGTTGAGCACGTTGCTGTCTGATTTTCGCTTGTGGTTGCCTTATAGCTTGCTTTTTCGAAGCCTGTCGTGTTCTTGATATTTGTTGCTGAGCAGTTGAAGTTGGGTTCTCTTTTGTCTTCACAAACATTACTTTTGTTCCACTTGTGGAAGCAATATTTGTGAAATCTTTTGATCCAGTGTAACCCAATCCTTTCTTGAGTGCTGTTGGACGCTGAACTCTGATGATTTCGTCCATTGTTGTGGTAGCTTTGATGAGTGTTACCATCTTCCTTGTTAGCACTTCTTCGAACTTTTTTCAGCTCTGTGATCTCAGCTGACTTTCTTTCTGATTCAGCTGTGGTCTTTTCCAAATCTTTCAACAGTTGTTTTGTTTCGTAGTAGAATTCCTTCATCAGCTGATCCTGTTTCACTATCTTGTCCTTAAGTAAAATAACCTCTTCTCTGAGCTCTGTAGCATCAGCTGCTTCTGATGCTATTTTCTTTTCTATCTCCACTTTTAGCTCGGCATTCTCACACATGGTAAAATCAAGGATCTCTTGTAGCTCCTTGAAGTCATTCATAACTTTCTCTACTAGACTCCAGTCAGGCAGTCCTAATTCTGAAACCTGTGTAGAGTGTTCGTCTGATGGTGAGGAGTTAGATAAATTTTGAGTTCTAGAAGTTACCTCATCCTCGTCGAGTCCGTCAGTCTATCCTATGAAACAAGTATCCCATTCTAGTTCATCATAGGCCATGAGTGCATCTTCTTCTGAATCTGAGAAAGACATGTTGTCATCGATTTTGTTGCACTCAGACTCCTCGTCAGCTATGTAGGCTCTTCTTCTGTCAGCTGCCTTAGCTTTCAGAAGGTCTTTTTCTTTCTTGGACAGCTTGGGACAGTCCTGCTTGTAGTGTCCCGGCTCCTTGCAGTTGAAGCAGCCTTCGTCTGTCCGTTTTGAGGTGTCAACTGACTTTTCATCAGCTGCCGTGTACTTGTCTCTGTACGTTCTTGCGAACTTCTTGTACTTGCTCTTGCTGGTGTTGAGTCTGTTGTAGTTTTTGACCAACATGGCAATTTCTTCGAGTAATTCTTCATTGCTCATGTCCTTCTTGTCCTCCTTCTTCTTAGAGGACTCAGCTTACTGCATATGTATAGATTTTTCAGAGTTGGCTCTGAAAGCAATCTCCTTTGGTGTAGGTGTCAGCTCTCCATCGTTTTGCTTGCTTGAAGATTCTTCCATGGTGATCTTCAAGTTATATTCGTTAGCCTTGAGCAGGGAGAATAATCTTTCTGTTGACAGATCACCCAAGTCACTTCGACTTTAGTGAACTACCTTGTACGTATTCCATTCAGCTGTGAGTGCTGAAAGGACCTTCAAGTTCTTTTCTCGCTGGGTGTATTCCCCAGTTCTGATTGTTTCAATTTCAACTACGATGCTTGAAAATCTGAGCTCCATCCCTTCGATGGACTCGTTGGCTAGCTGCTTGAAGTTATCAAACTTCTGGCAGGCGATTGTGAACTTATTTTCTTTAATCTACTCTGACCCTTCGCACAGCTTAGCTAGTGTTTCCCACATCTCCTTCAATGTATTGCAGTTGATGATTTTGCTGAGGTAGGCGTTTGAGACGGTTGATGAGATGGTATTTCTCGTAAAGCTGTCGAGACCAGCTTGTTTCCTGTCTTGTGAAGTATATTCACTCTTAGGTTTGAGGATTTGTTGATAAATTGGCTGTCCACCATCTTGAGCCGCTACAAGCTCATTTTCTTGCTTGTATATAAGAATGGGTCCGTCTGTGATGAAGTCCCACATCATATCATGATGCGCACATAGGAAATTCTTTAATCTGAATTTCCAGATGACATAGTCATCGACTGAGAATGTCGGGAGATTCCTGCTAAGAGAAGAATCCATGAAGATATGCACAGTATACAGTAATATGAGTTTTTCCTAAATGGATTTGTTCAGTTGACCACTGACAGAGAAAGGTCAAGACGAATCTTCTTGATTCAGAAACAACGGTTTTTGAACCACTACTCTGATACCAATTGATGGTCCCTGAGCGAAGTCTTTGGTGTAGAAGGGGGTGAATACACCAAAGATAAAAACTTTTTCAACTTTTTATTAAGTTAAAAACTGAGAGTGAGGCCTCAGTTATAAATCCTGCTGACTTCTTGACGAAGACGGTCAGCTGGACTGATAACTCAGCTGGCGGTGCGGAAAGTGGTGGTTTAAAAACTTAGCTCGTGTACTTAAAAAACTCAGCTTGAAAATATTATCTATAAGTTTTCAGCTTAGTCAAGTTGTGCAGTTTTTTAAAAACACACCTGGTCTGAGCGAACAGCTGAGTATGCAGTTTGATGAATATGATATGCTTGATTGAGTTAGTTCTTTAACTGAAAATACTGGAAATAAAGAACAGAAAAAGAATACGATATTTAACGTGGTTCGGAGAAACTCCTCCTACGTCCACGACCAGATAAACTGGTAATTCACTACCACTTGGTTTACGAGTACTAAGCAACTTCGCAGCTCGAACCGGAGCTGTGTTCTAACAGTTTACGGGCACTGTAGAAGCCTGAACCTTTCAATTTCCGGGTACTGAAGAAACCTTACAAACACTTAAATTTTGCGCTTCAAGCTGGCGTAACCTTAACCTAACCTTTCTGGGTAAAGAAGGGATTTAGTTTTTGGGGTTCCAACTATGAACGAGTTCTTACAATGAAGAACTTTAAGTTTAAGTGTACTCGTTCGAAATCTAGGCTTTGGATATATATAATGAATTCTGCCTAGGGATCAGACGAAAAACTGGACAGTTTCTGAACTACAAACACTTTAAGATAAAGTGTTCTTCGAAAGAGTAAGAACTGCTAGAGAGCTTTTGAATGCTTGAGAATTTCAGAAGATGAAAGCTTATAGAGCGTTTTTCGTTCTTGATCCTGAGGTTGAAGAATGGTATTTATAGGTAGAGATTCAAAACTAGCCGTTTGAATCTTACCTACTCTCTGATTTTCTCGATATGCTGTCTTCATCAGTGTCAGATCCTAGGTTCTGCACTTTAGGATGCTGATTTGGCAATCCCTCATTGGTCGAGGTAAATTGTCTTCCTCTGACATTGAGATTTTTTGACTTCAAGCTGGTTTTTGAATTTGGAGCTGGATCTGCAACTCTGACTTGAACTGATGTCTTCAGAGTAGACATTCTTTTGGTCTGGACAGCTGGATTGGTTTAGCTATGTCTTTTTGGCTTTGACTCAGCTCGGCCATTCTTCAGCTTGATTCTGCTCAATTTTGAACTCTGCTCAGCTGGAAACCTCCTCAGCTGATATTTTGACTCCGGCTGGTAACACAGCTGGATCTTCTGTTATCTTCAGCTTCTTTAACTTGTAAAATTAGAAAATCTAAAGCTCAAACAGGCGAGCTGGAAAGCACTACTTAGGTTGATGCAATCATCTACTCGGTTGGAGTCTGTTGGATTTTGGTATTAAATTAAAATTTAGAATTTTCCCAACAAAGAAATGGGATTTCAGTTTTTAATTATTTAGTTTTGTATTTCTCTATATTTAAATAATCAATTGTATTGTAATTTTCCAATGTTTCAATGCAATTTGGTATTTTAATTATAATTGTCTTATTTATTATTAAAAATATGTATTAAAAAAACTAATAATTACACAATGATTAGAGATCGGGGTGAGAGACATTACTATTAATGGTGACGATTTTGAGACCGGTCTCTCAATTATTGAGACCCCACAAAAAGTACAAAAAAATTAATTAAATATTAAGAGACCGGTCTCTCAGAGACTGCTGCTCTGGATGCTCTAATAGAAACAAAAATATTAATATAAAAATGAAATGAAATGAATATAAAATAAACATATACTAGTATCTTCATTAAATTCATTCGATTTACATGCACATGTTGCATTCAGATTTAGGAAAACTCGCCCTGGTGAGTCGTGCAAATGAAATTAGGTTCCTCAGCTGCAAATAAACTACAATAGAATAATGCTCAAAGCTGTGAATACACTATGCAAAAAAAAAAAAATTATATTTCTTCTCATGAAATTTCGATGATTTAATCTGTCCATTTCCCTTGGACCATAGTCATTAATGGCGGCAGAATGGGTTGGTTAGATTATTACAGTTCAAATAAATTCATATTAATTCCACAAGTAGATATATATACATAAATTTCATCAAAATTGAAGATGATTTCTTTGCAAGTGTAGCATATATATGTCAATATAAGTAAATTTCATATATTCCAGAAGTAGATACTCCTATATATACATAAAATATTTCATCAAAATTGATGATGATTTCTTTGCAAGTGTAGCATCTATATAAATGTCAATATAGCATAGTGCATATATATCAAGGAACAAGAAATCAAAACAAAAATTTAAACAAAAAACAAAAATGAAGCAGCCTCACTTTCTTATCACATGCTTCCCAGTCCAAGGCCATATCAACCCTGCTCTCCAGCTAGCCAAGAACCTCGCCCGCCTCGGCGCCACCGTGACGTTCGCCACCACCGCCTCCGGCTTCCACCGCGTAAAAGATCGTCTCCCCACCCTCCGCGGCTTGTCCTACACCTCCTTCTCCGACGGCCAAGACGAGAACATCCCCGCCGGCGACTTCACCGCCTTCATAACGAGTTTGCGCCGATCCAGCTCAGACGATCTCACCAAATTTCTCCAGAAATCGTCCGACGACGGCTGCCCCGTCACCTGCCTCGTCTACAGCCTCCTCATGCCGTGGGCCGCCACGGTGGCGCGTGACATGCACGTCTCATCCGCTTTCCTCGCAATACAGTGCGCCGCTGCGTTCGCCATTTACCGACGAATCTTCAGCCGCTGCGACGGAGTTGATGAAGGAGGGACGGATTCATCATCATTTTCTGTGAAAATACAAGATTTGCCTACTTTCTCTAACTCTGATTTGCCAACGTTTGTTCTTCCTCAAGATCGCATGCATCGTTTCATGAAACCTATGATGATAGATCACATACAAGAACTCGAAAAAGATCCGAAATCACTCGTTCTTCTCAACACATTTCAAGAACTCGAGCTAGCCGCCATCAAAGACTTCGAGAGCAAGCTAAATGTCATCCCTATAGGGCCGTTGATTCCGTCGGCTTTCTCCGACGGGACCGACGCGACGGACAAGTCATTTGGCGGCGACTTGCTCGTCGAGAATGAGGACTATTTCAAGTGGCTAGACTCGAAAGAGGAGAGATCAGTTGTGTACATTGCATTTGGTAGTTTGGTGGTGATGAACAAAGAGCAAAAGATTGAGATTTTGCAAGCCCTTGTGCAAAGCAAAAGACCATTTTTGTGGGTTGTTAGATCATCGGATAATGAGGAGGAAGAGGTGAAGAAGATGGTTGAAAATGAAATCGAGATGAAAAATTGTGATGGCATGATAGTGACGTGGTGTTCGCAAACAGAAGTGTTGAGTCATAAATCGATAGGCTGCTTCGTGACGCACTGTGGATGGAACTCGACTCTCGAGAGTATTGTTTGTGGGGTCCCGTTTGTCGGGTGCCCACACTTTTCGGATCAGACCACCAATGCTAAGCTTATGGAAGAGGTGTGGGGCAATGGGGTCAGAGCAAGACTTAATGGAGAAGTTGTTATTACAAGAGAAGAATTGAAGATGTGTTTGGATGTTGTGATGGGTGAAGGAGAAAGAGGTAAAGAAATTAGAAAAAATGCTTGGAAATGGAGACAATTGGCCATAGAAGCTGTCAAGGATGGTGGATCGACCTACAATAATTTGAGGAAGGTTATGGAGAGTTTTTGAATGAGAGGTTTGGATGGATTTTATTATTTGTTACTTTCTTGGGTACATGATCTTATGCAAAATAATACTCTCTCGCCCCATTTCAATGATCCTGAATCCGGATTGCGTTATTTGTTTCTTACATTTCAATGGTCCTATACCTAAAATAAAAACTTCAATATTCTCAACACATAATAAACATCCTCAACTTAACTCATAAATTACATATTATGCCACAAAAAATTACTCTCCCTTATTTCTCCTATTTGATTTGACAACATTATATATCTTCTAAAAAATTACTTCCTCTGTCCCACAATAAGTGTCTCATTTCTTTTCGGCACGAGAATTAAGGAGAAGAGTGATTTAAAGGATAAAGAGATAAAAAGTTATGGAACCCACACCTTTTTGTGAGAGATGTGGTTTCCATAAATGGAAATGGGACACTTAAGTGAGACAGTCCGGAGGGAGTATTTTCTTTTTCCTATTTTATTACAAACAATTCATTTTCTTAACATCCATGTCTGATCCTATAAGATCATTGAAATGGGACACAAGGAGTACAAAATTAAGTTGTTATTGACTTTGAGGTAATGATTGAAAATGTATGTTTCTTGGGTTAAATAAAGAGTTAATTGTATGGAATGTCATTTCAAGTTAGTGAATAATAATAGTTGTCCATTCACTTTATTTGTAGAAATTCTGGCCAACTTTGAGGTAAAGAGACCAAAATACCCTTAATTTCACCTCTCTCTCTCTCTTGTTTAAGATCCAGATCTGGATCTGTGAACTCTCTCTCTCTGTCTTGAGTTCCACGATTCTCTCTCTCAACTACAGATCTGTATTCTCCGGCATGGGCAGCTTTCTGCGGTCGTCTTCTCCGGCAGATTTGTGTATTATCGACTCTCTTTTTTCTCTCTCTTCTATCAGTCACAGCTCGGCAGATCTTAAGAAATTCAGCATGGCCAATCTCTCCGGCGTCGATGCAACTTTCCTCTATTTTGCGGCTTTCTTCTCCGGTCATCATATAATCTCCATCTGAAAATTTGTTCTTTGATGGTGTATTGTAGGTTGTTGGTTTTATGGTTGTAATTTAGCTTTGATCGTAATAATGTATCTTGTATTTTGGAAATTTGCTTGTTTGATGGTTGTATTGTAGATTGATGATTTTTAATCTAAGATATCAACTTTGAATTTAGTGTATTAATTTTAATTGAGTTTTCTGGATCTAGTATGTCATGTTCTTGTCGTATTTTCCAGATCTTGCCGTCATCTTCGTGCATATGTGTTCTTCCTGCTTTTTTCACGTCACTGCGCGTCGCGACTTGGCACACCTGGTACGAATGCAACGTATTCGTACCAGATGTGCCAAGGCATAACGCGCCTAGACTTGGTACACACAGTACGAATACACACCATTCGTACCAGGTGTGCCAAGTCTAGGCGCGATATGCCTTGGCACACCTGAATGCAACGTATTCATACCAGGTGTGCCAAGGCATACCGCGCCTAGACTTGGAACACCTGGTACGAATACACACCATTCGTACCAGGTGTGCCAAGTCTAGGCGCGATATGCCTTGGCACACCTGAATGCAACGTATTCATACCAGGTGTGCCAAGGCATACCGCGCCTAGACTTGGTACACTTAGTACGGATACACACCATTCGTACCAGGTGTGCTAAGTTCAAACGCGGTATGCCTTGGCACACCTGGTACGAATACGTTGCATTCGTACCAAGTGTGCCAAGGCATACCGGGATGCTGTTGACCAAAGACAAACACCATCCATGACATTAGATCTGGAATGTGACGCCATGGATTCCGGAGAAAGATGTGAATATGGCCGGATCTGGTGCGGTGGCAGATCTGAAATATGGCCGGCAGAATGTGAGAGTTCAAGACGGCGCGGCGGACTGGACCGGAAGTACGAAGGCGGGGCGGCCGAAGGGAATGGAACTACGACGACGCGGCGGCGGAATGAAAGTACGACGGCGGCGACGGCAAAATGAAAGTACGACGGCGGCGACGGAAGAAATGAAGAAAAATAGAATTTCTAGAGAGAGAATATTTTGCAGAACACAAAATCTGAAATTTGAAAAATGAAAAATGAAATGTGTAGATGGATGGTTAATAGTGAATCCAAGGGCAAATTGGTCCAAATTTCCAAAAGTTGGCCAGAATTTCTACAAATAAAGTTGGTGGCCAACTATTAATTTCCACTATCTATATTGGTTATCCCAAATTTTGCCTCTTAAATAAATTTGTTAATCGGTCGACGATAATTCCAATCTATTTATCGGCGAGAACTAGATTATTAAGCTTTTAGTGTTTGCACAAAAATCATAGAAGTAGATGGTGCATAATTTTTTTTTCATTGTTTTCAAGATAAGCTTTGAAACGGGGTCATTGAACGTTTTGATGTAAGGTGTGACAAAAAATTACATCTTATATTGCAAAAATTCATGTGTGACTCCAGTGAGACATTTCAATTTTTGTGCCGAATTCTGCATGCTCTCATGTCACATTTGAAATTTCATCGAAATTTCAACATTGTTTTTTTGAAAGCCGTTCAACTTTTTAGACTCCGCCTAAAAGTCACCATAAACAATAATTATCATAGTGTAAACTATGTGATTTATGCTCACTCCTCCTATATGGATGAACAGTAAGCATTTTTTTTTCTCACTATATATACCTATAATAATAAATTAAAAGTGACTTGTTTACAAAACAAAATGATTTGCCTATTATGTTCCTATTATAAAAAATAATTTGTCTTTATATCCCTATTATAGATTTAATTATAGGGAAATAATGTATATATTATTAGATTATACTTATAATATTCTTACTTATTTAAATTATTTAGGATAGTTTAATAGATTAATATAAATACGTTTTATTTATTTGATATGAGATAAGAATCCTCTTGCATTTAAATTTCCTCAAAATTGTTGTATAGTTTATCTATTTTCTACGTATTTATATTTATTATTTAAATTTATTATGATATGATTATTTTATTTTTCATTCATTTATATTCTTATTTTTAAAATATATCAATATTACGTGCAATGCATGTACGACACTACTAGTATATTATAAATGTGAGAAGAGCATCCACAACAGCAATAGTTTTGCGCAGAAAAAAGATAAAATATGGGTGAAATAGGTCCATGAGTACTCTCTAACCAGGCTAGTTGGATTGTGAGGAAAATCTTAGGTGCAAGAGAGTACCTAACTACTACTCATATTGGACTTGGAGTACTTCAGGTGCAAAATTTCTCCATTAGAAGGTTGTATTATGGAATGAGAGGTGTTGTGTGCAGAAGGTTTCATCCGAAGGAGGTAACTGAGTGGAGTGGGATTCAGAGACATGCTCAAGCCTAGAATGCAGAAATGCACTTTCTTCTTACTCAATGCAGGTCCAACACGGGCAAATAAGGCATGTATAGATCTATTGTTTCAATAGCAATTTACTTTATATGGAGGGAAAGGAATTGTAGCAGATTTCAAGGGAAGCAACATACTATTGAAAAAATGATTAGGAATTGCCAAATTAATTCAAGGTGCTGCTTGCTGTAACAGATATCCTAAGCTCTCTAGATTTCTTCATACTTAGTTTTTGTGATAGTTAGGCTGTGATGGGATCTTGTGTCTTGTTAGAGTTGGTTGATGTACTCCGTAAAGCTCTTTTTGTTTAATATAATCTATTTTACTAAAAAAAAAAAACAGCAATAGTTTGTTTTTTTGTTAAAAGTGGGCCCAAGCTAGTGATCTCTCCAAATTTGCTCACAACCCTTTTTTTAATTTTCATTTTACATTTATTTTTATTTAATAATTTATATAACAATAATTTTTAAATACAAATTTTATTGAATTGAAATAAAAAATATTACATTAATAAAAAACATAAAATAAAATAAAAAACATTAAAAAATCAAACTACATTCTCCTGATGCCGAACTTGGCCTTGATGTATTCACAATACTCAAGGTGGTTTTGGTCATGTTCGTTTTATCTCTCGTGAGGATCTCGTACGTAGTTTACATTTCTAAATGGGCACTTATTTTGGCCATCTTCTCTTATGCAGCGACGGTATGCGAAGAGGACTCAACTTTCTTTTTTCCTCTTGTCGCCTTCGCCTGTTTCGTACCCATTGTCCGTTTGGTGTGACTGCTCCCCGAGGTGAATTTGTCGCCGCTCGGACTGCTCATGCTCGGAGTGCTCGCCTCAGTGGTAGTTGTGTAGTTCCCGTCTTCGCCTGTCTTTACTCGCTTGGCGGCTACAGCTACTTTAGAAGAGGCAACACTAGTCACGAACTTCAGAACATCGATCCTTCACTAGCTGCCAAGTCTCCAAGTGCTTTAAAGGATGGCCATGGATTTTCTGCCACACGGCTTGTGCCCTCGTCAAAATAATTTCGCCCTTTCGCCGCTATGGTATTCTTCAGATTTTTCCTGATAGTATAGTTGGAAGAGCACTAACAAATCAACAGTTCGTTTCCAATGGAGGCTCACATTTGTGCTAGTTCTCTCGGTAATTCTCTTGGGACGGATAGCATTGTATCGCTGAACGACTCGATCCCAAAAAAGCTTCATTCTTTTGAGCGTTGCCAACAATAGGGTCGTGACTAATATTGACCCAGCAACATGCCAAGCATTTTGTCTTTGCCATTGGCTCCGCTGCAACTGCCTCGGTTGTCGCTGCCTCGTCTGCCGCCGCCTCTAGTAGTGGCTTTTCCTTTGCCCTTTTTCTTGCGCGTGGAAGTAACTGGAGATTCATCATCCTTCACGTTAACCTCGTCGTCTGATCTCATCCAAATTGACGGCCGATGCGAAGATATATAAAAGCAAATCATGCTACCATGAGAATTGTACCTGTGATGCCCCAATTTCCAAAGGAAGGCTCGTAAGCCGAGGTGTGACAAGGGGGAATAAAGAGGCAGGAAAGAAAGGGCATATTTTATTATTTTATATTAATTGACATATAAAACAGTAAAGTGAGGCGACCAAACCGCGCTACTCCATTTAAAATAAAAGATGGGGTAAACCCGTGTCTAGCATAACAAAAGGAGTCGAGCATCCACTTATCCAAATGGAATTACCATGAGGGAGTGGGAATTCGAGCGTCCGAGAGAAGTTGATCACAAGACACTCTTCATCCAGACATAATATAAATGACGGGGTTACCAGAGTCTAGCTCGCCAAAAAGAGTTGACCATCCAGTTCTCCAGTGAAGTCAAAGACCACCATATGGACCGGGAAATCAAGCATCTAAAAGTGGCTGACTACTCGGCACTCTCCGTCGAAAGCAATAAATAAAGCAAGAGAGTCGAAATAAATAATATATTTCTATAATATAGTTAAATCAAAAGACATAGTAGTATATTTACATACTTCAAAAAGGATCTTAGCGATCATTGTATTAACACACATGTTTAGAACATTATTCAGAGTGACATATTTATAGCGAAAGCATATAAATAGCTACAACCCCCACCTCAGTGATGCGCCTCACCACCTGCCTTCAACTAGACCTGCCCACGGGCCCCGAACCGGCGGTTCCGGGCCCGAGCCCGCCGGTTACGGTTTCACCGGAGAGTGAACCGTAACCGGCCCGTGTACACTGTACACGGTTACGGGCCCGGTTAAAACCGCCGGTTCCGGTTACCGGCGCCGATTTTAATTTTTTTTTCCTAATATATATAAATATATATATATATATATATATATATAACATTGAAAATTAAGAAAATGAAACATAAATGAAAATGAACTAGTTTTTCATTAATACTTGAAAATTAAAATAAACATTACTAAATAGAATTTACAAGTACTTGAAAATTAAATTAAACATTACAAAATACATATTTCAATCGTCAACTACAAAATAGAGATTACATTAGTAACATTACATACTCAATTTCCCATAGCTTCGGTCGGATGCGCTTTTTGAATGTGACGAACAAAGGAAGCATAGCCATCATTTTGAGTCCACTTGAAAACTTTATTGCAATAATTGCAATGAACTTCATAGGTTGGATTAGAATAGTCGGGCAATGGAGCACTACGGGTGTAGTGCTTGTTGAAAATATAAACCTTAATACTAGATCTAGGAGGCATTGTTGTTTGTATTTTGTAGAATTGAAGTTGAAACTTGAGTCTTGAGAGAGAAAATTAAAAAAGAAGAAAAAATGAAGAAGATAGATAAGGTGAAGAGATGAGAAAGATAGAATGATAGATCATTAAGGTGAAGACGGCTGAGGGAATGAGAAAAGGGTTGGGGTTGGGCCGTTTGGGGGGTATTTATAGATAGAATTTAGCGTTTTGAAAAAAAATAATAATAATAATAATTAAAAACCGCCGGTTTCTGCCGAACCGCCGGTTCATGGCCGAAAACCAGCTGTTAATTACAAATTGTTTTTGTGTTTTGGGAGCACTTTTTTCAACTTTTGTAATTTTCTTTTTTTTTGTAATTAAATGTTGTATATATATATCTTAAGACAATATAAGTAAAAAAATTTAAATTTTACTTAGTAGTCATTGAATAAAAATATTAAATCATTGGAACCGGCCAAGTCATATATATATATATATATATATATATATATATTTTATAATTTCGGTTAACCGGCGATCACGGTTTGAACGAAGGCAGGCCCGGAACCGGCCCTTGAGCTCACGGTTCCAGTAACGGTTCCGGCCCGTTGACTGTCGGGCCGGTTAAAAAACCGTTGACCGGCGGGCCGGTTCCGGTTCGGCCCGCCGGGCCCTCCAGTTTGGGCAGGTCTACCTTCAACCCTGAAAATATTTGAAGACATTTGGGCTGAGTACAAAAAGTACTCAGTGGGTGATGCCATGACATTTCATAAACTAGCAATTTATCCATATCATAGTGTAACAGATGGTTTTAGAAATCAAAGCCTCATCTGCATACACAAAATATGATTTTTAGGGGTGTCAAAATTGGCCCGGCCAGGCCCGAAACTGGGCTGGGCTGCCAATTTTCAGGCCCGAAGCATTTTTGGGCCGGGCCGGGCATCACAATGTTAGGCCCGAAAATTGTTCGGGCCGGCCAGGCCCGGCCCGAAATGGGTAAAAGCCCGCTGGGCTCGGTCCGGCCCGGACAAATTACACTACAAAGGTATTTTTGGGCCGGGCTGGTGATGCAGCCCGTAGTCCGATCCAAGTTCCTGTTGAACCGATCACACGAGCTCGAGCAAAGAAGTTCCAGAAAGTGCTAAGTGGGATCGGTTGAAGACTTGTAGTTTAGTTAATTAGTCATTTTTTTATATTTTATTTATTATTTTCGTGGGTTTATTTAGGGTGACCGAAATTAGGCCTTAGTTGAGTCAATTTTGACTTTTCTCTTTTGTTTTGACTAAGGATTTGTTTCCTTATTAGATTAGGAGTTAATTTCCTTACTTAGTTTCCTAGTTGCATTAGGTTTTCACCCCTATATATAGAGGGTTATGTTATGAACGAAAATTCAGACTTTATTCATAATTAAATCGTGAGTTTTCACTTCTCTCTTGAGAGTTTCGAATTTCCTCTTGATTATTCCAAGACGAATTCATCTATCGACGAATCGACGAGTCAACCATCCCTCGTTCGTGTGTCAATCATCGTCCCCGAGTTGCTGCATCAACATACGTTGGGGTATAGGGATTTCGATCATCTATATCATTTCGTGGTTAGATTCAGAGGTTTTGGGATTATCCATCCTTTGTATCCGTTGTCCGAGTCTTCCGTGCGCGTGTTCGAGATCACGATCAACAAGGATCGTATCATTTGGTATCAGAGCCGCGTTTCGTATCCAGGTTTCATTGTTCTTTCTTCGTGTCAAGGGTAGAAGTTTAGGTTTCGTTTCTGTCCAGTTTCGTCTGTTTCAGTTTCGTATTTCGTTTCTGTTCAGTTTCGTATTTCGTTCCAAAAAAACTCTAAATCTGTCCGAAATTGAGCACCGAGCGTTTTTGAGTTCTACTCGTGCGTTTTTACTGAATTTTGGATATGTTGTTTCTGTTTATAATTTATAGTTTGTGTTAAAATTTCAGCTCAATCGGAGTTGAATTGCTATAGATTCCAGTCGGGTCTTCTTCGGGGATTCTAGGCATCGATTTAGGTTTTAATTGAGTTTTTATATTGTTTGTCGTGTTTGCTTCGATCATATATATTCCAGATCTGTTTCGGTGTCGCTACTGTTCAGTTAGGGTTTCGTCTCTTTGTGTTTTTTGTTTTCCTTCCGTTTCCATTTCGTTTCGTCGTGTCCACCCGCGAGTACTGTTCACCGTGAAGTACTGTTCACGCACTGTTCGTTACTGTTCACGGAATAAAAAAAATTGAGAGAGTTTGATTCCTTGAGAGAGAATTCAGAGTGGAAAAAGGCAAGAGTGTGTGAGATTATTAGAGAGATTGAAAAAGCCATATCTGAGTGTGATACACGAGAGTTGAGTGGAACATCTTGAGTGATACACGAGAGTTATGAGGTGGTGAGGTGGTGAGGTCTTGTTTTTACTAACCGTTTTGTTTTCTGTGTCAATATGTCAAGAGAAGTTGAACAGGTTTCATATACGGAGGATCAGCCTATCATTGATCCAGAGACGAAGTTCATGATAGAGGCACTCAGGTCCGAATTGGGAAAGATTCTTGACTCAAAATTGGACTCAAAATTGGAGGTGGTGCATGAGAGGTTAGATCGAATAGAGCAATCTCGGAAGAGACAAACTCAGAATTTTCTTCATCCAATTAGGTGTCCTCGAAAGAGTTTGGTGAACGAAGAGAAATCTTATATGGATAACTACGAGAATGCCTATCGACAATTTTACAGTGCTAGAAGGAGAGGTGGAGCAAGGGATCATGAGGATAACAGTTTGAGAAATATCAAAGTGAGCATTCCCTCAACCCAAAGGAAAAAACGATTCTAAGTCGTATATTGGAGGGAAGTCGAATCCTTGGATTTGTGAAGAGAATCAGTCCTTGTCAAAGTGGAAATCAGAAGATATCTCCAATACCAATCAAACAAGCCAATGTTCGAATCAAAAGCCGATGGAGATTCAAGTTGAGGGCGAGGTTGAAGAGGATGTAGATCCTAAGTTGCAAGATTTGGAGGATTCATGTGAAGATGATGTAGATCCTAAGTTGCAAGATTTGGAGGATTCATGTGAAGATGATGTTGATCCTAAGATGCCAAGTTTGGAAGATTTATGTGAAGATGTGCTTGAAATATGTGATCCAGTTACTTTAGTTGGAGAGAAAGATTTGACGCAAACTAACGACATTGAAGAGGAGCAGACTGTCGATAAAATGGAGAATGGATTGATTCAGAAGTCCTTTCTTGCGAGGGCTAGTGATTTGAAGCAGGCCGTAAAGGAGGAGAGGCCGATGATTGTGTTGCTGTACGAGGAGAGTTTGGTTATTGATACTGACCTCTCTTCTCTACCCCCTTCCATTCATTTTGTTTTGCAGGAATTTGATGATGTCTTTTCCGAGGATCAAGATCAAGTCTATAAAGATCAAGTCAAGCATTATAATGAGTCGGAGCCGAGGAAGAAGCATGATGCGCAATGGGGAAAAGATATGGTCCAAAATTCGTTTGTTGTGATGACAGAAGATTTGGGTTTGAGTCCAAGCATTTGGACCGACGACTTGGATTTGAGGACAAATCCTCTTCAAGAGGAGGGGAATGATGCAGCCCGTAGTCCGATCCAAGTTCCTGTTGAACCGATCACACGAGCTCGAGCAAAGAAGTTCCAGAAAGTGCTAAGTGGGATCGGTTGAAGACTTGTAGTTTAGTTAATTAGTCATTTTTTATATTTTATTTATTATTTTCGTGGGTTTATTTAGGGTAGCCGAAATTAGGCCTTAGTTGAGTCAATTTTGACTTTTCTCTTTTGTTTAGACTAAGGATTTGTTTCCTTATTAGATTAGGAGTTAATTTCCTTACTTAGTTTCCTAGTTGCATTAGGTTTTCACCCCTATATATAGAGGGTTATGTTATGAACGAAAATTCAGACTTTATTCATAATTAAATCGTGAGTTTTCACTTCTCTCTTGAGAGTTTCGAATTTCCTCTTGATTATTCCAAGACGAATTCATCTATCGACGAATCGACGAGTCAACCATCCCTCGTTCGTGTGTCAATCATCGTCCCCGAGTTGCTGCATCAACATACGTTGGGGTATAGGGATTTCGATCATCTATATCATTTCGTGGTTAGATTCAGAGGTTTTGGGATTATCCATCCTTTGTATCCGTTGTCCGAGTCTTCCGTGCGCGTGTTCGAGATCACGATCAACAAGGATCGTATCAGCTGGGCCGCATATTTTCAGGCCTGAAAAATTTTCGGGGCCGGCTCGACTTTTCTTACAACTTTTTTTGGCTCGGCCCGATTATCCCAAAAACACCCGACGGGCTCGGGCCGGCCTGACCCAGCCCGGGAATTTGACAGCCCTAATGATTTTCTTGGGTATGTATAGTTCCGACTGATTACTAAAGATCCCAGGCCGTATGTCACCGACGGATCTAAACTAGTATTCGGGACATAATCCCTGAAGCAACATAGTTAATTTTAACTTAGGTCATGAGCCATGGCTCAAGACCGCTAGCTACAACATAATGGAGATCAACCCATTATATTGCAGCATGGTGCGTACAATACTTAGCTAGTACTTGGGTACTCACTAAGTATCTCGATCGATTAACTAGAGTAATTAACTTGGAACACACATAAAACATTTAATGGATAATTGCATTTTATAACATAAAGAGTCTAGCACGCAAATGTTTACTTTAAAACTTTAATCCACCTGAATCTTGGAATAACGTAAGCAACTGGGGATGGAACTGCTCTCAACTACTACTTCTGAAATCTTTTACTAGGAACAAAACTAGATAGCCCTATTATTATTGAAACTATTTATAAGATATGAGATGAAAGGGACAAAGACAATTGACATATTTAGAGCATTCAGAATTCTCATGCACCTAAAGCTTCCCTTATATTATATTTTCCCCTTATTTTACAAATGCATACAACAATTCTCCTATTTCTATTACTATTTCATAAAAATGGTGGGTCCAATTCAATTTGTAAGATAAAAGTAGATTTAGGGCGGTGTAAATTTAAGGAATAATTTAAGGAGGTGTAAATATTTTTGTGGGGTCCACTCAATTTAGGAGATCTATTGGATGAACTTTTTATCTCACTTTTTGCTATTTTAGCATAAGTGAGCTGTTGTGAATGCTCTTATAGGGTGAAAAAAAAAGTATAGCCTCGTGAATCGATCATATAGCTTTTCCTCGTCATCATCTATAGCTCTGCTTACTCATATGTTCGTGGATAAGAATTAAGATTGTAAAGTAAAGATGTTATACAAAAGGAATTAAAGGATATGCACATATTTACATTTACTAAAAATAGAAAGCCATGTCAATTCAATTCCTATGACATGCGAAATATTGTACCCATTTATAATATACTAATATATATTAACTTTTCATTATTTATTAATTTAATATAATGACTTCATTAATAATATAAAATAATATTAATTATTCATTAACTAATATATATAAAATTAATTTACGTATATTATCTATATTCTTATATACATAACGTATATATATATATATTACTATTTAATAACTTAACTTTGAAACATCACCTAACAATTTAATTTTGTTGGAATTAGAAGACTTTTCTTAAGTACGAATATTTTTATAATATTTGAGGAGAGTCCTAAAATATTTAAAATTACTTAAGGGCTGTACAAATAAATAAATAAATTCGGGATATTACAGTTAGGGTTGTAAATGAGTCAAGCCGTTCGTGAGCTACTCGGCGATTGACTCGAAAAAAACTCGTTCGACACTCGACTCGATAACTTAATCGAGTCGACTTCGAGCATGAAATCGAGTTCGATAAGTTTATTGAGCCGAGTTCGAGCATCGTATTGCTCGACTCGACAGGCTCGCGAACATGCTCTGCTCGTATTTAATCGAGCATGTTCGCGAGCCTACAATCGAGTATGTTTGCGAGTCTACAAATCGAGTTTTAGTCGAGCTTGTTCGTGAGTCTAATAATCAAGTTTTGTACATAAAATTAAAAAAAATAGCTTTAAGCGAGCTGGAGCTCGAGCTCGATTAAAATGTATCGAGCTGAATTTAAATATAATCGAGTTCTTGACGAGTCTAGCTCGAGCTCGAGCTCGAATACCACGTTATCGAGTATTTGACGAGTCGAACTCGAGCTTGCTAATTTTGGATCAAATCGAGCTCGATCACGATGGTAGAAACTCGACTCGAGCTCGAGTCGAGCTCGAGCAAGCGAATATTAAATCGAGTCGAGTTTGAGCAGACCAATACTCGGCTTGACTCGGCTCGTTTACAGCCCTAATTACAGTACCAAATACAAAATATGGAGTATTTAGTATTGATGCACGTTATGTTTCGATTTCGTAATTATGTAATTTGTAAGCATGTAATAATCATAGACGGAGCTAGGGGTGGCTGGTGGTGACGGCCGCCCCCTCAAATTTTCCGATTTACTTATATATGTACATATTGTAAATATTTATAAATTTATGTAATTAAAAATATAAATTTATAATTTCTATGTTCATTATTTAAGCTCAATCTCAAAATGATTTAAAATTTCTAATTTAAATAGATTGAGTTTTACTTAATTAAATAACATATTATATCTTTGGATAGATAGAATCAACAATGATATTTAATTTGGAGGAAGAAAAGTGATTTTGTTTGGAACTTTTTATATGTGATTGAATATGGCGGAGGGCGGCAATGGTGTTGAATTGATTAAGTGAGAAATACATGTTTATTATCTAAAATTATATTGTCAAATTTGAAATTAGCTACAGAAGTCTAAACTAGAATATTAACCTTATGTGTTACTCCGCCAATTCTGTATAATTGGTCAGATTTGAAATTAGGAATTTTTATTATGAGTTGCACTTGGGTACAGTCGGCTGACCCGACCTGCCCCGCCGCGTTTGTTTTGTTATTATGACCGGTCAACGTCTGACCGTTGACTTTTTTGTTTTTTTTTTCCTCTCCGCCTTCGGCTCCGATTTTAATTTATAAATAATGATTGTGGCAACATTAATATTTTTTAGCTCGCTCCGAGGCCTTCGGCTCCCCTCGCTCGACTCTAGAAAAAAAATTTTAAAAAAATTAAAAAATTAAATAAAATTAAAAAGTTAAAAGTCAACTCAGTCAACGTTGACCATTGACCGGTCAACATTGACCAGGCGGGTAGGGTAGGGTCGGGTTGGGTCACTGGTCGGGTTGAACCGGATGTATGGTACATCATGATGTACATGAGTTTTTGCCTTTTATTAATTATTACTCCCTCCATCCCAATAGCACAATCCCATTTATTTTGAACACAGTTATTTAGAAACAAGAGTAAAAAGATAAAAAGTGGTATGTCTCAAGTCTTTTGAAGAGTTAATTATTTCCATTTTTTGAATGAAACCTTACTATTGGGACAGACGGAAAAGGAAAGAGAGACCTTGCTATTGGGACATATGGAGTACTAGGTAAATTTATCTTTATAATTTTTTTTGAACGTTTGTGTATAAAATATGTATAATATTGTGCGGAAAATATTATTAATGTTTTGAAAAAGTTCGCCCCCTATATAAAATTCTTAGCTCCGTCCCTGGTAATAATATTTACAACCAATGGGTTATCAGTTATGTAGTAAATATTTACATACAACTAACAATAAAAATGATTAGAGAAGAGTAGGAAACATGTATGAAAATGAACAAAAGTTATCCAGAATGTTTTTTTTTAGATACAAGTTACAAAATCATGATATGCAAATAACTAATGACATTACAAATCAATCACAATACTATCACAATATTATAAACCAAACTAGATCACAATATAAACTAGACACATACTCATACAAAATGGGAAACAACTTACCTTAGTGGGACTTGAACCATGGACCTCTCTCTAGATTAAGAAGAGTCTTATGGTGTCTCAACTTAACCACTTGGGCTAGGCTTTATCTACAAAATTTATCTAGAGTCAGCTCCACGACAACACGGGCAAAAGTTTGGGTATGATCTACCACATTATGTTGTTGGTCGTAATTAGAATTATCAATGGGAATTAGAGGTAATTAATCCTAATTATAGTTAATTAACTACAATTGAGTTTATTAAATCTAGTTAGAGTTTATTAAACTCCAATTACCCGATTAGAATTTATTAAAATCCTATTAGAATTAACTAAATATTAAAAGAAAAAGAAAAAAGAAGGGACCGAACTGCACCAACTGTACGATTGAGTCTGTGGCACCAAAGACTCCCAAGTCCCAAGCAACCAAATTTAAAATTCAAATCTAACTTTCAAAATCGAAAGGTAGACTTAGGGATGAATATTCGAAATTCGGTTCGGAATTTTGCTAAATCCGAACTGATCCGAAAATCGTAAAAAATTGAATTTGATCCGAATCCAAAAATCCGAACAAAAATAACCAAAATTTAGGACCTAAATCCAATCCGAACCTAAATAATCGAAATTTTCCGAAAAATCCAAAAAACTGACCAAAACCGAAATATAAATTATTTCATTCTTTTTTTCATTCCTAAAATTATTAAAAATAAAAACAATAATATAATATACATATAATTCGGATATCAAATTTATTTGATTTTTTAAATCACCGATCCGAACCTATCCAAAAATAATTTGTAAAAATAGTTTTACAAAAAATAATTAAATACATGCTGACACCTATGAAATCATACAATGGTCTGAGAGCATCTCCATCAATATACTCTTACAATAGCTTGAGCCTGGAGTTGCTTTGGGCTCTTGGGCTTTGTTTTCTTTTTAAGATTAAATTAATTTTTTTTTTATGTCTTCTTTTTGTTTCTTTTCTTATTGGGCCTTCTGGAGGCCCATGGAAATGTACCAGCTCTAGTTGTTTATGACTCTCGGTGCTCTATTGTTTGTAGCTTTACTTTCATTAAAACAAAATATACCTATCATAATTATAGATTAAATTTTTAAAAATATAACATTTCAGTAGGACTAATTTTTAAGTAAATTCACTTTGATTGACGTTTTTCTTTCAATGACTCTAATAACTTTCGGAGCATGTACAATGAAAATCACCGAAATATTAAAACTCCCTATTTATTTAACCAGTATGTTGCCCGTCGAACATCGACGGGATTATCATATTTTATATTATTTGTAGAAAAATGAGTCGTGTAACTATCCGATTTGTTCTAAAATTTGTATAGTAATAAATATCCGTTAATTATTATCCAACTCATTTATTTAATATTTATATAAATAAACTGTTCATATCCGATTGAAAAAAAATCAACTTGTCCACATCTTAAGCTCGTACTCACAAAGTAAACATTAATAATATATTGTCAAAGAGACATAGTTCAAGTGACTAGTTGAGATACATAAGTCTATATATATATATATATATATATATATAGGGATGAGTTCCATATAAAACTCTCTTAGTGTAAGAAATAAAAAAACCATCTAGACCCTTGATTAATCTATAATAGATGGTTAAGATTTAAAATAAAATTCACAAATTTTATTGTGGTAGTTGACTTATTAGGGTAAAATTGAAAAACAGAAATTATACTTGTGTTCCACTACACCATAAAATCAGCGGCAATAATGAAAGTTAATTGATAAAAACAATCATATAATAAAAAAAAATCTTCTCAATTATCTAAAATACAACCGATAAAATGGAAACCAATATTAATAGTGTATTTCAGTTTATTTATGTAATACATATTATAGTTTCCAAATTAGTATATAAACATATAAATAATGCATTACGAACTTCTATATAAGGCATTGCGGGTATTCTTTTAACGGTAATGCTCTTTGGACAAAATTTGTCCAGACTAAAAAGGGTAAATTAGTAATCTTGCATGATTATTAATGAATATAATATTAGTGTTGCTTAGTGCCTTAAACAGTTTTACTTAATTACCCTTTACCGCCAATTATAGAGAGAAAAACCCTAAACGAATTTCAAACTGTGAAATTTGAAATTTGAATTTTAAATATATTTTTATTTTTATTTTTTAATCTATATTTATCTTTCCAATAAAAAACAATGAATTAATGTTAGGAGTGTACAGTATAGATACAGTTTATTCATAAACTCTTCAACCCTAATTTCATTTCATTCACGTCAGACGCAACTTTTTGCTTTCAATCCTCTGTATCCCACAAAATCATGGAAATCAAATGCAGAAGAGGTCGGGAGAAGAAGTTCTATGTAGTCTTTAAAGGCAGACGAACAGGCGTATTCTCTGATTGAGAATATTATTCACAATCTGATCGGGGCTACAGTGGAAGCGTATACAGAGGATACCAAACTGAAGACGAAGCTTTGGAGGCTTATGAGAATTATTTTCAATCGAAATTATATGCAGAGGATAGTTCGGGTCGTGATGGTGTGGATATTTTATCCGAACAAAGTCATTGCGAGTGTAGCTCCATCATGAGACGCAACCACTGTTCAGTTAAGGAAGCTATTGTTGAAGAAAATTATGTTAAGTCGAATTTTATAAATTTAATTCTGGTTTTTTTAGGTTTTTAAATTGGAATAATTTTTGCCATTATTGTTCTCAAAGTTCTGTAATATTGTACTACTTTTATTCTTGAATTGAAAGTCAGACCTTGTATTTGAGATGGTTATTACATTTTAATTTGTTCAATATTTGCCATATGTAGTGTAAGTTTTATTGATGATGAATCGACATTAATTTTTTTCAAGTTGTATACGCTGATTAGGATTGAGAATAAATAATTAACAATTTTTTAATTATATTTTGGGAAGATTAATCAAAGAGGCTCAGGTTCAGGATCATCAAAGTATCTGCTGACTTGAAACAGAATTATAAAACAAAATTATATATTTAGGAACTCATGTTGGTTGATTACCGTTTCACTTGATACGAGCAAGAAATCTGCTCTGGGATAAAAATATCTGCTGACTTGAAACTGAGTTATATATTTAGGAAATCAAGCTGGTTGATTATCTTTATTATGCATGACTGTAACATCAAATGGCCTATATGATGAACCTGTTCTAGAGCCGTTTCACTTGATACGAGCAAGAAATCTGCAGTGTGATCAAAATATCTGCTGACTTGAACAGAATTATATATTTAGGAAATTAATCTGGTTGATTATCTCTCCTTGAATATAGTTTACGACCCCGCGGTTATATTATTATTATTATTATTATTATTATTATTATTATTAAAGAAATAGAAACTCAATTAGCGTTGATTATTATAATAATCAGGTTGATTGTCTCTCCTTGAATATAGTTTACGACCCAGCGGTTATATTATTATTATTATTATTATTATTATTATTATTATTATTATTATTATTATTATTATTATTAAAGAAATAGAAACTCAAGTAGCTGAGTTTATATTTTTAGAACTTCTTGATTATTCTCAAAAAATAATAAATTGTGATTCAGTTTACAATAACTAATTAACATGTAATGTTTCTAGCTCGAACATCGTTAAATTAATACGTAATGTTTCGAATAAGATGCTGGTGAAATGATAAATGACATGATGTAATAGATAAGCCTTCATTTAATTAATAGACCATAATGGTGCAAATTTGGCCTTCTGAAGGCATTACAACATAAAGTAAAAAAAAAAAAACTTAAACTTACTAATTAAGTACTCCTGCCAATAAAAAAAAGTAAATTAAAACATAGAAGATAATAATAAAAACTTAGGAAATATTTCCCACCAGCTTAGTGGTCGGTGGAGCTCGACAAATTGATTACTACCACGGGTTTGGAGCTACCCTCTTCATCGACAGCCTTCTCTCCAGCATTTTGCACCTCCATCTCCAGCAACATGTCATACAAGGTAAGCAACGGTTCGTTCTCCAACAACAAGGTACTAACGTGTTGTTCGTTGCAAGAAGACAACAATCGAACGAACAACTCTTTAACCTCTCGCTTGATGTCATTGTTTTCATCCTTAGCTCTCTTGTACATGACGGTCAGACTTTCTGGAGAGGGGGCACCTTCCATTCCACCATTCTTATCCACTTGAAAGGCCTGAAACCGGGACTAGTTGGTGAGGCTGGTGAGTTTTTTGGAGTTGTTTCATTATTTGGTGAGGAAGCTTCTGCTTTTGTTGGAGTGGTGGTATTTTTTTTTCTGGTGTCCTCCTAAAACTTTTTCTAGGGATGTTCTTCTTTAGTGGACAACCCCTTTTTCGGTGAGTTTCCTCCATTGTTAGTTATTGAGAAATAAAGAAAGATAAAGAGAAGAAGAAGAAAAATGAAATATATGAATATGATTTCACGTTGGGTGTCATGAATTTATAGCCCAAAATGACTTGTTGGGCTGTTAAAAATTTGATTTTTAATTTTTAGAATCAAATTATAAAAATTAATTATTAGAGTTTAAACTGAAATTATCGAAATAAAATATGTAATAATCAATTAAACTATAATTAATGAAATAATACCACTCCATATAATAACCAATTAAACTCAAATTATTGAAATTAATTATTGTTCAGTTTACTTTATTATAATTTATATATTTTCATGAGATATATACAAATTTTATTCTGATTTATCTTTGATATTCTTCACCTAAATGCATGGTAGTTATTTTTTGTTTTTTTAGAGCAAATGCATGGTAGTTATTGATGAAGTAATTAATTACTCATGGTATGCGCGTGTTAGTGATAATTACACATGGATGCTTTACGGCTAGTAATTATTGCCTTAAACCAGAATCACAGCTATCGAAATTGTGCTGATCCAACTGTTGAGATCATTGTGACTATTGGTGTGATCGAAAAATATTCAAATTAATATGTCGCTGAAAAATCTTAAGAATCCCAAAAAATCTGAAAAAAACACGTAAGGAGAAGATGGATTAAGAATTGTGTACTACAAGAAGATGAGTGGTAACAATTTAGGAAAAATTTGATTGTATTCAACACAATTCAGCACAGCCATTAGTAAATGTAATCTTCAAAATTGAAGTTATATTTTTGAAGCAAGATGGCGAAGGTTTTAGATTGTGGTGATCAATCTGTTTTCTAATTTTGTTTCAGATTTTGGGGGCTATAAGGAGAGCCATACTTATAATGAATTTAATTTGGAGAGGTATAGGGAAAAAATGGTATATCTATTAATATTTTTATTATTTTTGCTTAGGTTGGCAACAAGACAACAATTTATTATCAACTACGCGCCATAGATTCTTAAATTAAAACAATATGAAAACTAGCTATAACAAGCATTATAGCTTTTAGAGATTTTTATTTTTATTTTTTGAAGGACATCTCTGGCTGTGCATTCTCATTTCACCACCATATCCATTTCAACGTTCTTGTGCATTCTCAAAACTGTGTACAAACGGTCAACTACCACTGAGAAGCTGAATTTTTCAATTAACAAGGAAAAAAACAAATTTAATGATATTGATTATAAAATAATAATAATTTTACTATTACAAGTATATTTGGTCGACAATTGTCACTTCGGATTGACGTTATAGTATAATTCCCTACGATACGAACTATTGTCTACAAACAGTCAACTAGCACTGAGAAACTGAAATTTTCAATTAACAATGAAAAAAAACAAATTTAATGATATTGATTATAAAATAATAATAATTTTACTATTACAAGTATATTTGGTCCACAATTGTCACTTCGGATCGACGTTTTAGCATAATTCCCTACGACACGAACTATTGTCTACAAACGGTCAACTACCACTGAGAATGTAAATTTTTCAATTAATGTAATATCCCGTCTTTCTTGCGTATTTAACTTAATTAATTTCATGAGAAAGATAAGATTTCAGTAAAAGAAAAATTTTCGTTTCAGAAAATTTTATCCGGCAGATATATTTTGCCGTAGAAATGAGTTTTAATTTATTTTTATCTTCTCGGTTAATCCAAAACGAAGAAGTTTTTACATTTATGTGTGGTCATAAATTGACTAAAAGATTAATTTAATTTATTAAAGTGATTTATTGTGTGATTTATCACTTAAAATTTTAGTTTCGGTAGATTTGAAAATATTTCGAATCTCTGATTCTTTCTGTGAGATTTTTATCTAGGGTTCGTGAAACCCTAATTAAATTTTCTATGTTGAGAAGTTCAAGGTTAAGATGATGATTAATAAGTTAGCAATTAATTGAATTAATTAAGCAACTAATTAATTAAATATTATAACTTAATCCCTAACTTTTCTAATTATTTTAATCCTCTAACCTATGCTATAAATAGGGTGTTATGATCATCTTTCACCCTCATTTCCTCCCTTCTTCTTTCTCTCATTCACGCATACACACACATATATACATGTATGAAGTTTCTCCATTTTTATTCAATTCAAGCTCCAAGATCAAGATCAAAAGCATAGCAAATCATCTCCAATTAATCAAGTAAGGTTAGATCTATGATCTTCCAAGCTTCTAGCTCAAGATTCAAGCTTAAATCATCTCATTTCTTCCTATGAACATTTTCGAAAATTTTGGGAAGAAATTGAGAAATTGGTTCGATGATTTTGATCTTCTAGTATTATGTTTATTTCATGTTTAGAAGATCATTTATGAGATTAAATCATGAGAATCAAAACCCTAACCCTAAGTTCTAAGAAAGTCGAAATTATGAGAAATTGTGAAGTTTTGATTCATGTGTTAAATACTTGATTTGATGTTATATTTGAGCTTAGATAATTATTCTAAACATGTTTGATGTTGGAACAAAGCATGAATTCCCAACCCTTCAATTTATTTTATTATTTTCGAAAATTAAGGGTTAAAATTAAGATTTTGAAATGTGGATGTTTTAAAATCCAAATAATGATGTAAATATGTTTATATCATGTTAATGTGTATGATTAATCATGAATTGATCAAATGAGAGCATGATTACCTAAACCCTAGCCTAATTTGAAAATTAGGGTTCATAAATTAGGGTTTTTAATTTGATGATTAATTGAATGAAATTGATTGAGGAATTGAGCTTAAGTTAATTATATAAGCATGTTAGAAATTAAAATGAAGAGAAAAGAATTCTAGAAAACCCTAAATTAAAAATGGCCAAAATTAAATAAAGAAAAATAAATTATCATTTGATTTTTAATTAATAAACTAATTGCATCTATGAATTTCTTGATAAAAATTAAATGTTGTGTGAATTTCTAGAATTTTAATTCAAAGTATTAAAGTTTTTCTATTTTTGGTTAATTTTCCCAAATTGGGAGTTTATATGTTTAATCGAGTCGAATGTGAGAATTAAATGTGTGATTATGTATATAATATTGTAAAATGTGTGTGGAATTAATTTGAGAATTTTCTGAATCCGTTAAACGGATTAAAATCGATTGTCATAAATAGTGATTGATGAATATTGTGTTAAGTGTGATTTTGATTGATGATTGATGATTAATGATGAGTTAAGACATATTAAGAGCGTTTAAGAAGTTAAGTTAGAAATTCTCGAGTTTCGTCGAGTTTCGACGTAGAATTTCGAAGTAAATTAGAAGTTAAGAATATCGAATTCATTTATTCGATAGTAGTTAATTCTCGTTCTGAATTCTTAAATTCTATTTCGAATGAAGGATCGAGTGGAAGTGTGAATCTGAGGATTCAGGTTCGTTAAAGGTTAAGTCCAAGGCTTCAGTTATCAGATGGGCTTTCTAAACCAAGAAATGATGAATGCTATATATATATATATGATTATATATATATGTGATGTTTTCAAGTAATTGGCTTGCCAAATGTTTAAAGTTTTGTATGATACCGTCTACCAAAGAAAGACGAATTCGGTCCTACGCAAGGTAGGATTTGTGTACACTATTTTGTAATCGGGAGCTTTCCGAAAGGAGTGGACGATTACAAGTGTTTGAGAATGAGGCCTACTTCTCAGTACTTTTTTATTGTAGACGTGCACAAGTTTTATTTGTGCTATGTCTTCCGGCAAGTCCAATTTACAACTATATTCCGCAAGTTTTCAAATTCTCTTGGCATATGCCCACTGAGAACGAAGTACTCAGCACCGCCTATTATTTCTAAAATGTACAGGTTAGCTGGGATGAAGATGATCGTGTGCTGGACGAAACTGTTGTTGTTGTTGTTTGATAAAAGTCATTTTGATGAGATTAGAACCTAGATTATATGTCTTCATACATATAATCTCTCGTTTTTCCGCTGCAAGATTATGATGTTGAGATTTGTATGAGTTTGATGAAGTGTTGAAGTCTGAAGTCTTGAACTATGTTGTTATCTTATTTTG
Organism: Agastache rugosa; assembly: GCA_031470985.1. Taxonomy (NCBI): domain Eukaryota; kingdom Viridiplantae; phylum Streptophyta; class Magnoliopsida; order Lamiales; family Lamiaceae; genus Agastache; species Agastache rugosa. Next base: position 18,631,797 of record CM062604.1, read on the forward strand.
AAGTCTAGCCGACCTACTTATCTACATAACAGTTGCTCGTTATATTGAAAGTTTCAGTCTTATTGCAACTGATTTTTGTCGTGCTTTCTTGATCCTAAAAATTAGCTCATTTCCTTCATGGTTGTTGCCATTAATTTGGCTGATGAGGTTATTGATTTCCGAGATGATTTGAGATCGTATTTAATTATATGAATGTTTTAAAAAGAGATCAATGTTCATTTCATTAATCTCGAGTTATGTATGTCCTAATTATCCTAAGTTTGAGGATTTGTCGAGCATGAGTTGCCTTATTTGTTCTTGAATGATAGCAGGGTCACTATCTTAAACCTTTTGTTAATCATAAATTGTGTAAGTCGTGGCACCCACCAGCTTTGTCATCTAATTTCTAAGCCGGGCCGCGACAATTAACAAGGAAACAAAATAAATTTAATGATATTGATTAAAAAATAATAATAATTTTACTATTACAAGTATATTTGGTCGACAATTGTCACTTCGGATCGACGTTATAGTATTACTCCCTACGACACGAACTATTGTTTACAAACGGTCAACTACCACTGAGAAGCTGAATTTTTCAATTAACAATGAAAAAAACAAATTTAATGATATTGATTATAAAATAATAATAATTTTACTATTACAAGTATATTTGGTCGACAATTGTCACTTCGGATCGACGTTTTAGTATAATTCCCTACGACACGAACTATTATCTACAAACGGTCAACTACCACTGAAAAGCTGAATTTTTCAATTAACAAAAAAAATTTAATGATATTGATTAAAAATAATAATAATTTTACTATTACAAGTATATTTGGTCGACAATTGTCACTTCGGATCGACGTTATAGTATAATTCATTACGACACAAACTATTGTCTACAAACGGTCAACTAGCACTGAGAAGCAGAATTTTTCAATTAACAATGAAAAAAAAAATTTAATGATATTGATTATTAAATAATAATAATTTTACTATTACAAGTATATTTGATCGATAATTGTCACTTCGGATCGACGTTATAGTATAATTCCCTACTACACGAACTATTGTCTACAAACAGTCAACTAGCACTAAGAAGCTGAATTTTTCAATTAACAACGAAAAAAAACAAATTTAATGATATTGATTATAAAATAATAATAATTTTACTATTACAAGTATATTTGGTCGACAATTGTCACTTCGGATCGACGTTATAGTATAATTCCTTACGACACGAACTATTGTCTACAATCGGTCAACTAGCACTGAGAAGCAGAATTTTTCAATTAACAATGAAAAAAAAAATTAATGATATTGATTATTAAATAATAATAATTTTTGTACCTTTATAACACTTTATAGCGAAATCACTTTTGACCCTGCAATTCATTTTTATGGATGACATCAACGAGCAACCTATTTAAATCAAGAATGATAAGCTTTCTTGGTATTGGTTGTTTTTTTTCATCTTTTGAATCACTTTGCCTTTTCCTGCGGCTGTACCCAAGGCTATACTTATTTTTTGGTTCTTGCCTTTTCCTCTTTCCTTCCTTCCTTTTCCCTTCCCGTCTCTCGGTTTCCTTTTCTTTCCTTATTCTCTTTTCTTCTACCAAATGCCTTTTCCTCTCTTCTTCCTCCTTCATTTTCTCCTCTTTTTCCCGTCTCTCGGTCTCCTCTTCTTCCCTTATTCTCTCTTCTTCCAATAACCCCAGGGTTATAAAGTGTCTGTTAAAATTTAAAAAAAAAATAGTCGGTTTAAAAAGTTTGCTATCTAATCGAACTTTGGTAAAAAAGTAGTCGCTAATTTGTTTTGCTATCTAACCGAAGTCTGTTGAAATTGTTTTAGCAGGATAAAAATAGTGGTACATTAAGCAAAAAAAAAATATAGTTATCGAAGCAAAAAAGGCTTACTTTTCTGTAGTTGCTTCTTGCCTTTTCCTTTCTTCTTCCTTCATTTTCCTCTCTTCTTCAAACAACCAATTCCTCTCTTCTTCCTGCTGCCTTTTCCTCTCTTCTTCCTGCTTATTTTTCTCCTCTTTTTCCCATCTCTCGGCCTCCTCTGCTTCTCGTCTATCTGTCTCCTCTTCTTCCCTTATTCTCTCTTCTTCTTCCAATAACCCCGGGGTTATAAAGTGTCTGTTAAAATTTAAAAAAAAATAGTCGGTTTCAAAAGTTTGCTATCTGATCGAACTTTGGTAAAAAAGTAGTTGCTAATTTTTTTTGCTATCTAACCGAAGTCTGTTGAAATTGTTTTGGCGGGATAAAAATAGTGGTGCGTTAAGCCAAAAAAAAATATAGTTATCGAAGCGAAAAAGGGCTTACTTTTTTGTAGTTGCTTGCATGTTCCTCTCTCCTATTCGCAAATTTTTAATCTGAAAAGGTAAAATAGAATTTAAATAATTTCAGTATGTACACCAGATACAAATTAATGAACAATCACATAATTAAAATTAATTGTTTGCTAGAAGGATTTAAATACCTTTTCGTAGACTTGCCTGAAACATATGTTCTCTTCGTCATCCCCAATAACACCGTCCTCTTCTTCGTCATCCTCAGAAGCACAGTCCCGACCCTCTGATAGAGGCAAAAAATCTGTCACTAACTTGCGATCACACCAGTCTTGGAGCTCCTTTTTATTGATTTCCAAAAAGTTTTGAGCAAACCCCCCGCTGATTTCTCTAAACTCCAGAGAAGCCTCCTTCCAGGTCAACTTCTCCAAATGTACTCCTTTAAGCCTCGGAAATTGTTTAGGGGTAAGATGCGGTTTGTGATACACCAGGCAGTTCATAAAACATATTGGAGCTAAGAGAAGCCCGTACTTCTCTTGTGATTTCAGATTTTCAGGAAGCTGAGGCAGTAAATCAACATACGGAGTCCGCCTAACATCCTATTCATGCAAAGATTTGAAAGATCAAATAATAAATTAATGACTTAGGGGGCAACATCAAGCATAAGAAAATTGCAGGTATGAGAACAAGACATTACAACACAACATGCTACCTAAGTCATAGATACTTGTTTTCTTTTATCATCAGGCAATATGGTAGACAAGACATTAATGTTTCAAGAATTCTAAAAAAATTCCATAGCAAGGTTGCAGTAAGAACCCTTTGTGCCAAATACTACCCAGCCAAGTCTCTATCATGTTGAGTCAAGAGATAAAGAAAAAAGAATAAGAAAACAATTCAAGCAGTGAACATGCCACATAAGTTGTCACCAATCTAATCATCCAAAACCCAAATTTATCTGAGTAAGCTTTTAAACTCCTAAAAATAATAATCCTATAAGATACCGCACATCCACAGTCCAAAACAGCCTTATAGCACAACTGGGCAATTTATCATAAAACAGCATTGTAGTACATCTATCTTCTTTCATTTTCATATCTTTCAATGAATTCTTAAGCATGAATATCCAGCGGCAAGAAAGAACTTATACAGCTCGAAAGAAGACAAACCCTAATCACTTAGCAAACAAAAATCTCAAGTACAAGCCAGTCAAATTATTCAGATAAGCTAATCAAATTTACTTGCCTTTTCAGTAAGGTTCTCTAAATATACTTTTACATCCGCATAAGAGAGTTTGTGGTTTTGAGAAATTTTTCCTACAGCCTCCACACATTTGAGAATAAGTGGCACTGTGGACACTGTAGAATCATGATTCACCTTAATGCCTATTAATTCCTCCAATCCCTTTACCCTAACCAAGAAAAAAGCCTGTAAAAGAACAAAACAAGGTAAGATAATTTTATGTACGTTACAGAAAGCTAGCAAGTCATCAACTTACCAATACAACCCACAAATTGCCATCGACATGACTTTTATTCTTTGGTTTCTTCCACTTTCTGATGCCATGCTTTAAAAATGCAAGCAATGCGGCTCCCCACGCATATCCGCCGACTTCATTAAGATCGTCTACGTATCTAACGTAGTCTACTTTTACTCGATAACCATCCCCCGTTGGCACCACAAAGCAGCTCATTAAAATCAATAATACCGCCTTTATCCGCACATCATCCTCTAACTGTTTGTCTAGTGCAATTGATGTTATGCTTGTAATAGAACATTTACCGCCTTTCACATCTAAGTTAAAAACATCCTTAAAACTTTCAATCTTCTTCGGAGCATTAGCTATTAGGGTTCCAATTATTGGCAATCCAGTGATGTATAGGATGTCTTCTAATGTAATGGAAAATCTAATGTTATTGCAAATGAATAATTACCAAAGTCTAGCAGAATCTTTACCAAAGGCGTGGGTATATTAGGGCCCTTAATCTTCAGTAAATCAAAAGGAAAATATGTTCTTGAAAATAACCTGTCTAAGAATTCTGGGTCTGTCGAGGATAAACTAAGGAATAATTTGTTGATGGTATTCAACCTTTCCACTCCTTTAGATGCCATAGTATGCCCGTGACGAGTTGTCCGCAGTGATCGAATTTAGATGGCCGGCGACGACTTGCGGTGATCGAATCGACGAGTTGTGATTTAATGTACGACGCGCGGGGGAGCCCGTTCTTTCACGGTGGTGACAACTGTGGATTTGGAGTCGGCCGCGGAAAACCTTGCAGCAATTTAGAGAGATAGAGAGTTTCAAAAAAAGAAAAAATGAACACTTCAAGAGAGAGAGGAGATGGAGAAGGAGAATGAGAACAGACAATCAATATTCAAAAAATATAAACTCAGCTAATTGAGTTTCTATTTCTTTAATAATAATAATAATAATAATAATAATAATAATAATAATAATAATAATATAACCGCGGGGTCGTAAACTATATTCAAGGAGAGATAATCAACCAGATTATAATAATAATCAATGCTAATTGAGTTTTTATTGCTTTAATAATAATAATAATAATAATTGTTGGGAAAATTATAAGGTTTCGATTTGATACCAAAACCCAACTGATTCTCCAACCGAATAGATGATCGCGCCAACCTAAATAGTGTTTTCCAGCTCGCCTGTTTGAGCCTTAAAATGTTCTAGGATTACAGGTTAAGGAAGCGGAAGACGACGATCGACTCGAGGTGTCTACGGCGGAGTCGGCTAGCGGAAGACGACGGTCGACTCGAGTGTGTTCACGGTGGAGTCGGCTAGCAAAAGATAAGCGAGCGTCAACCTTCACTCGAGTGATCCGGCGAGAGCTGATCAAGTGAAGAGAATTCGAGCCGAGTTCAAAACACAAATGGTCCAATATGTACAGAACAAAGGAACTATCTCTGAAGACTCCACATCGAGACAGTCCAGCTCTGAATTCAAAAGCCAGCTCTAAAGGCAGAAGATCCCGGAATCAGAGGAAGTCAACCTACCTCGACCAATGAGGGATTGCCAGATCAGCATCCTAGACTTCAGAACCTAGGATGTGACACAAATGAAGACAGGTGCAGATACGCCCAACGGCAGATCTTGCATTTAAGAAGATTAGGTAAGATTCAAACGGCTCCTCCAACGGCTAGTCCTGAATCTCTACCTATATAAACCCGTCTTCAACCTCAGGATCAGATACGAAAAACTCTCTACAAGCTTTCATTATCTGAAATCATTATTCTTTCAAAAGCTCTCAAGCAGTTCTACATAGATCAAAGAACACTTTATCTTAAAGTGTTTCTAGTTAAGCCGCTTAGTTTTTCGTCTGTTCCCTAGGCCAAACTCATTGTTTATCTTAAGCCTAGATTTCGAACGAGTTCATCATACTCTGAAGTTCTTAATTGTAAGAACTCGTTCATAGTTGGAACCCCATACCCAAACCCAAACCCAGAAAGGTTAGGTAAAGGTACGCTTGCTCGAAGCGCGTAATTCGAGTGGATAGGTTCTTCAGTACCCGCAAACTGAAGGTGTATAGGCTTGACAGTGCCCGCAAACTGTTGGAACACAGCTCGGGTTAGAGTTGTGAAGTTGCTTGGTACTTGGAAACCAAGTGGTAGTGGATTACCAGTGAACCTGGTCGTGGACGTAGGAGGTGTTACTCCGAACCACGTAAAAAACTTGCGTGTTTCTATCTCTCTCTCTTTACTTTTGCTTTATATTCAGCTGTGTACTAACGCTTTCATATCATTGCATACTTGTTCAAAACTGCACACACAGCTGTTCCCCAAAGACAGCTGTGTCTCTCGAAAAGTTGCACAACCTGACTAAGCTGAAAACGATAAGTTAATATTTTCAAACTGAGTTTTTCTAAGTAACTGAGCTAAGTTTTCAAACCACCACTTTCCGCACCGCCAGCTGAGTTGTTTACCCAGCTGACCCTCCCCAGCTGGATCAATAACTGAGCTCTCACTCAACTCCGTTTTAACTTGATAAAAGTTTCGAAAAATCTACTTGGTGTATTCACCCCCCCCTCTACACCAAGTACCCAGCTCAGGGACCATCAATTGGTATCAGAGCAGTGGTTCAAAAGACCACCGTTTCTGTATCAAGAGATCTCTCTTGACGCTCTGTGTCAGTGGTCAACTGAACAGATCCGTTTTTCAGAAAAACTCATCTTATTACATACTGCACATGTCTATGGATTCCTATCTTAACAGGAATCTCCCCACCTTCTCGGTAGACGATTATGCAATCTGGAAATTCAGATTGAAAAGCTTCCTTTGTGCACATCACGACATGATGTGGGACGTCATTTCAGACGGACCCATCCTTATCTATAAACAAGGAAATGAACTCGTACCTGCTCAAGATGGAGGACAACCAGAATACCGGCCAATTCTCAAGCCAAAGAAGGAATATTCTTCAGAAGAGCGAAAGCAAGCTGGTCTGGACAGCTTCGCAAGGAACACCATCTCGTCAACAGTCTCAAACGCCTACCTTAGTAAAATCATCAAGTGCGAGACAGCCAAAGAGATGTGGGAGACACTCGCCAAGCTATGTGAAGGATCAGAAGAGATCAAAGAAAACAAATTCACAATAGCGTGCCAAAAATTCGACAACTTCAAGCAGCTTGCCAATGAGTCCATCGAAGCGATGGAGCTAAGGTTCTCAAACATAGTCATTGAGATAGAGACAATCAGAACTGGGAAATATACCCAGCGGGAAAAGAATCTAAAGGTTCTTTCAGCTCTTTCAGCTGAATGGAACACTTACAAGGTAGTTAACCAAAGTCGAAGTGACTTGGGTGATCTATCTACAGAAAGGTTGTTCTCACTCTTAAAAGCCAACGAATACAACTTGAAGATCACTCAAGAAGAATCTTCAAGCAGACAGAATGACGGAGAACTCACCCCAGCTCCAAAAGAAATAGCTTTCAGAGCCAACTCTGAAAAATCAGCTCATGTCAAGACAGCTGAGTCCACCAAGATGAAGAAGGACAAAAAGGATATGAGCAAAGAGGAGCTACTCGAAGAAATTGCCATGATGGTGAAAAGTTATAACAGACTCAACACCAGCAAGGGCAAATACAAGAAGTTCTTTAGGACTTACAGAGATAAGTACGCAGCAGGTGATGAGAAGTCAGCTGACAAACGAACAGAAGAAGGTTGCTTCAACTGCAAGGAACCAGGACACTACCGACAAGATTGTCCAAAGTTGTCCAAGAAAGATAAAGACCAATTAAAAGCTAAGGCAGCTGACCGAAGGAGAGCTTATATCGCTGATGAAGAATCAGAGTGCAATAAAATGGATGACATGCCATTTTCAGACTCGGAAGAAGAAGCCCTGATGGCCAATCATGAACCTGATTGGGATACTTGCTTCATGGGACAAACAGACGGCATCGATGAAGATGAGGTAACATCTCGAACTCTAAATCTATCTAACACCTCACCATCACACGAACACTCTACACAGGACTCAGAATCTGGACTACCTGATTGGAGTCTAGTAGAGAAAGTAATGAACGATTCCAAGGAGCTTCAAGAGATCCTTGACGTCATTATGTGTGAGAATGCCGAGCTGAAGGCGGAACTGGAAAAGACAAAAGTATCAGACACAGCTGATACAACTCAGCTCCAACAGGAAGTCGTTTCACTAAAAGACAAAATAGTGAAACAAGATCAGCTGATGAAGAAAGTCAACACTGAGAAGACACAGCTGATAGAAGATGTGGAAAAGGTCACAGCTGAATCGGAAAGGAAGTCAGCTGAGATCATTGAGCTGAAAATCACCGAAGAGGTACTATCTAAGAAGATAGTAGCTCTCATCAAAGCCACGTCAACAATGGACGAGATCATTAGTGCTCAGCGTCCAGCAGCACTCAAAGCGGGACTGGGATACAACGAATCAAAGGATGCCTCAAACATTGCCTCCACAAGTGGAACAAAGGTTATGTTTGTACGTGCAAATGAACCTTCAACCCCAGCAGCTCAGCATCAACAATTGAGGACACAGCAGGCGTCGGGAAGAACAGCTGTGAAACATTCTCAAGCTCCGTTGAGGACACAGCAGACGTCAAAAAGAACAACTGTGAAACAGTCTCAAACTCCGTCGAGAACACAGCAGACATCAAGAAGATCAGCTGTGCGACAACCTCAAGCCCAACTCAGACAGCAACGTGCTCAACCTCAACGAAGACCACGAAATTTGGATTTTACAGATACCAGCCACAGCACCAGCACGTTGATCGATATCAACCAAGATATCAGAGATACCCAGCTGGATACCACTCATACGAGTATCAGCTGGATAATCATTTCCAGCCACAATATCACATGAGACAGCAGAGACTAAGGAACGTCTCAGCTAGGCACACAGCTGGAAACCAAAAGAATTCCAGACAACAAAACAAGAAGACACGGAAATTAAGACCCCGCCAGCAACAACAGAAGAACACAATGAATGTGTACATCGACTCAGCTGGGAGAATTATCAGATCAAATGACCCAATTCGAGTCATCAAGCAGATCTGGGTCGTCAAAGGATCTATGTCTAACCCACAAGGACCCAATTAAAACTGGGTACCTGAATTTTAACTTTTTGTTTAGGTTGCAAGGAATCGACGCATCTCTGAGGAGTCGATGAGAACGCTTTGGTACTTGGACAGTGGATGTTCCAAGCACATGACGCACCTAAAGCATCTACTCCAGGAGTATATTGAGCGTACAGGTCCACAAGTAACATTTGGTGACAACTCCAAAGGCCTAACCAAAGGTTATGGTACATTTAAAACTAGAAATGTTATAATCCCAAATGTTTCTTATGTACAAGGATTGCAACATAACTTGCTTTCCATTAGCCAATTCTGCGACAACGGTTTTTCTGTCAAGTTTGATGCACAGGGATGCACAGTGAAGCACAGGGAAACCAAGCAGATACTCCTAAGAGGGAAAAGAGAAGGAAATATGTACTTCGGCGGCGGAACGGCGGCCTCCGGAGACTTGTCTTGTATCAAAAAGCGACGATGAAGTCGAGTGGTATGGCACGACAGTGAATCATCTCAACTTCAAGACAATCAACAAACTGGCTAGGAACCAGCTCGCTAATGGAATTCCAGATCAAGTATATGACAAAAGTCATATGTGCAGCGCGTGTCAACAAGGAAAACAAACAAGAATTTCATTCTCTCTCAAGCCAGCTCAGTCAACTGATCGAGTTCTTCAACTTCTGCACATGGATCTTTTTGGTCAGGTTACTCCAGCAAGCTTCAATGGCAGAAAATATACTCTGGTCGTTGTGGATGATTTCTCAAGATTCACATGGGTATCATTCTTATACCAGAAGAGCGAAACCAGAACTAAGCTGCCTATCCTGCTGGAAAGACTTTCAACACAGAAGGAGTGCAAGATAATGGCAATAAGATCAGATCGTGGAACGGAGTTTCTAAATGAAACTATTTATGATTTTTGCGAGAAGAACGGAGTTCAACACCAAACATCTGCAGCTCGCACACCTCAACAGAATGGTGTAGCAGAAAGAAGAAACAGAACTCTCAAGGAAGCAGCTACCTCAATGCTAGCTAGCTCTGCCATTCCAAAGAAGTTCTGGGCTGAAGCAATCAACACAGCTTGCTTCACTCAGAATCGCTCCCTACTCACCTCAAGACAAGGAAAGACACCGTATGAGCTATGGAACAACAGAATACCATACATTGGATATTTCAAGGTATTCGGATCCAAATGTCACATTCTCAATAATGGGAAGACACAGCTCAAGACGTTCGACGAAAAGACAGACCGAGGAGTATTCCTTGGTTACTCCGCTGTTAGTAAAGCATACAGAGTCTTCAACAGAAGAACTCAAATAGTCGAAGTAACTCCACATGTTACCTTTGACGAATCCTCCTTCGAATATAGAGATTCTATCAAACGAAGAAGCGAAGGAGAATCTTCAAGATTGATTCAGACAAGGGCTCAAGAGAATAGAATCAGGAATCTGGCCGAACCATTAATTTGGGACAATGAGCCAGAGGAGGAAATTCAAATCATCCATGAAGCTCCACAAGCTGGAAACCAAGAAGAAGCTTCAACGCCAAATCAAGGGGGAACATCATCAACTGGGAATCCAAACACAGCTGAGTCCCCAGCTCCATCTCCAGCTGAGCTTCTACAGAAATCTCCTCAAAATCCAAATCAAAGAGAGCCAAACTCTCAAGATTTAACTCCAGAACAACTCCAAGACAGACGAATTTTAGCCACTTCAAGCATCAATCAACTGGAAGAAGAAATTCGTAAGAGGAGAAGATGGATTGAAGATCATCCATCATCAGCAATCATTGGAGAACCTTCTGACCAAGTCAAAACCAGAAGCTCAGCTGCTCAAGCTTCATCGGATCATCAAGAAGAAGCTGACACAACTCAACTCTCAGTAGAGCTAGAACTGACGGTCTATGATGAAGACACAGCTCTAATGGCGTGTTACGTAGCTCAAGTGCCAGAGCCTCAATCAATTCTCGAAGCTTTGAAGAGTGTGCCTTGGACAAATGCCATGCAAGAAGAGCTGAACGAATTTCTCAGAAATTGTGTCTGGGAATTAGTCGACAGACCTCAAGAAGTCAAAGTCATAGGACTCAAATGGATATTCAAGAACAAAATGGATACCCTGGGAGTCATCATCAGAAACAAAGCTCGACTCGTTGCCAAGGGCTACACTCAGCAGGAAGGAATTGACTTCGAAGAATCTTTTGCTCCAGTAGCACGATTGGAAGCAATCAGACTATTTCTCGCCTTTGCAGCACATCACAAATTCAAGGTATATCAAATGGATGTGAAGTGTGCATTCTTAAATGGAGAAATCAAAGAAGATGTCTACGTTGAACAACCTCCAGGATTCGAAGTAGAAGGAAATAAAGTCTACAAGCTAAAGAAAGCCCTTTATGGATTGAAGCAAGCACCTCGAGCTTGGTATGACACTCTGTCAAACTTTCTCATATCCAAAGGATTCAAGAAGGGCTCAGTAGACAGAACTCTCTTCACCATCAAATCAGGAGAAAATATCCTGGTTGTTCAAATCTACGTAGACGACATCATCTTTGGATCAAGATCAAGCTTCTTATGCCAAAGATTTGGAGAGATGATGTCAGAGAAGTTCCAAATGTCCATGATGGGAGAAATGAGTTTCTTCCTAGGACTTCAAGTCAAGCAATCTTCAGATGGGATCTTCATAAATCAATCCAAATACGTGAAAGATTTGATCGCCAAGTATGGAGTTCAATCAAGCAGAACTGTAAAGATTCCAATGAACACCAACTGGAAGATTGAACAAGGATCTGAAGGGAAGTCAGTTGATTCCAGCAAATACAGAGGGATAATAGGATCCCTGCTGTATCTAACAGCAAGTCGTCCAGACATCTCTTTCGCAGTCGGAGTGTGTGCCAGATTTCAAGTTGATCCAAATGAAGCACACAAGCAGCCAAGAACATTCTCAAATACCTCAAAGGAACTCAGAATGTTGGGCTGTGGTACCCAGCTGAAGACAATCTACAGCTGACTGGATACTCAGATTCAGACTTCGCTGGAGATCGATTGGACAGAAAATCAACTTCAGGAACTTGTCAGTTCTTAGGAAGTAAGTTGATTTCATGGTTTTCAAAGAAACAAACGTGCGTCGCAACTTCCACGACAGAAGCTGAATATATGGCCGTGGAAAGCTGCTTGCTCGCAAATTCTCTGTTGAAACATCGGATGACTATGAAGTAAAAGCTGGACGAGTTCCAATTTTTACGTGATAGCTCAAGTGCGATTGCCATTTCAGAGAATCCAGTACTTCACACAAGATGCAAGCATGTAGACGTACGACATCATTTCATCAGAGATCACGTAGAAAAGAAGGATGTGATTGTTGAGAAAATTCACACAGACATACAGCGGGCTGATATTCTCACAAAACCGCTGATAGAAGCAAGATTCAAAATGCTATGCGGATTACTTGGACTTCTCAACCCAGACGATGCTTCACCCAGCTGAACGGAAGCAGACCCGAACGAACGACCAGAACGGAACGACCCAGGAACGGAAGCAGACCAATGAACGAACGGAGACCAGTGAATGCAAGACCAATTGAACGCAGAACCAGTGAATGCAAGCAGACCAGTGAATGGAAGCGACAGTGAATACAAGCGATCAGCGAAAATCGAATCAATGTCACCGATATCGGAGAAAGAATTCACTAAACCGAATCTTTGAAAGAAAAGGATTATTCAAATTGAAGGAACATTTGGAACCACGATGACCCAGCACACCCACTCAACCGAGGTATCAGCTGACTGCAATGATCAGCTGAGAGGTTTGAAACAACATTAATTACACCTACTCAATCTGTTTTCTGTCAACTCACATCTTGTCTTTTCTAATCAATCTTAATTAAAAGTCTGCAAAGAATTGAATAATGGGAGTTTCGAGGCAAAAGTCAAGCGCCTCAACCGTTCTCTCTCGCGCATTAAATTGACATGACGCGAGAATCACTCCCAGTCGTAGATCTTCTTATCAACAGACAAATCTTGATCGTCCATTCTTCAAGAAATCTCTTTAAATATGCTAGAAGATATACGCATCAAACCTAGAAAGTTTTTTTTTTGCATTTTTTCTTATTTCCATCAATTGGTATTGTTTGTTTCTACTAACAAAAGATGCAGAAAAAAGAACATGGAATCCAGAAAGATGTCTCCCGAAGCCAATCAAACCTGAAGAATCTGTCAAGATAAGAGTTGCTTAACTCTCAGGAACCTCAAAGAAGACGGAAATCCAGAAGAAGGTGAAGCCCATCGACAGAACCAGGCCAGCACAGTAGGAGACTGCAAAGCTCAAGAACGTCATCCACCAGGAAGGTGCAGAAAACTTTCTGGGAATGACAAAGGAAAAAGACCTCCTCAGCCCCACTGTTTCTCTCAACATAAAAGAGAGAACGGGACACACAACTCCCTGGGATGCAAAAATCAACGTCAACAGACCTGGACCAGATATTGATGAAACCGGAGTATTCAAGAGCAGTCATGTCAAAGCTCTTGCTCCGCCACAGGAGGCACAGAAAAAGATGCAGGAGTCAAAGCAGCATGCATCTAACTCCGTCCCAGCTGGGAATCGGAGACAACTTGAGGAGACAAAATATACTGAAGCACTGTCTTCAAACCGAAGACTCAAGTCAAAGATGCTCAGTCAGTCAGCAGAGAAGCCAGCTGACATTATGAGAGAATTCGTAATCACTCTCCGAGGAGCAGAAGGCCCACAAGCGGTCGTTTCTTACGGTGGAAGAGAAGTTCACGTCCCTGCTTAAACATAATCATCACCAACACCGCAACGGAGTATTCCAGCTGAACAACCAAGCTTAAACCCCAAGACAAATGGGATACTTCAACCGCCTTCTCTTCAGTTTCCTTCAGCTCCACAGGGACACCTTCTTCGAGATCTTTCAATAAAAGATGCTCAAGTCCCTGCACCAAGCTCAAATGAGAAACTTCACCCAGCAAACGATCACCTGCAGCTGGATGATGATGATATGAGCTGAATACGAGTCCCTCAAGTGCTGAATCAGACTTTCTCATTCAATCTAAGAAGTCTGAAGAAGCAAAATTGCAAGGAATGAAGTTATGCCCGACTCAGAAGATGCTATCTCCCGTGCTAACTCATCCCTCCAAGCACTCATTTGGGTAGCCTTGGTGAATCGAGGCCAAGGACGCTAATGTCTGCAATCACAGCTGAGGCTAATGCAACTGAAGAAGAGCCAGCTAATACAACAGCTGAGCCACTAAGACTCTAAACCTCGCCGCTCAGAGCTGAAAACCACAGTTTCGCCAAACTAAAACATCGCAACAGCCGATGGTGTATATCTCCCACCCTGTTTTGATCATGCCAAAAAGGGGGAAGTAAGGGAGAAGAGAGACAAGTCAATGAAGAGGCAAACTGTTGAGCTAGAGGAACCAGCTGAATCAGAATCAGCTGAAGAAGAGACGAGTCAAAAGAAAGAAGCAACGGATGCAGAAGAGAAGACCCAGCCGACTGAAGGATTGAAGACTGAAGATTTTTTTTTCTTCTTTCTTTTTCCTGTGTTATAATGTATTTTCTTACATTAATAAAACACAAGTTTCTCTGCATCATAAGTTGTCTCAGTTAGGTTTTGGCATCATCAAAAAGGGGGAAATTGTTGGGAAAATTATAAGGTTTCGATTTGATACCAAAACCCAACTGATTCTCCAACCGAATAGATGATCGCGCCAACCTAAATAGTGTTTTCCAGCTCGCCTGTTTGAGCCTTAAAATGTTCTAGGATTACAGGTTAAGGAAGCGGAAGACAGCAGTCGACTCAGCTGTGTCTACAGCAGGAGTCAGCTAGCGGAAGACAGCAGTCGACTCAGCTGTGTTCATAGCTGGAGTCAGCTAGCAAAAGACAGCAGGCGTCAACCTTCAGCTGAGTGATCCAGTAGAGCCTGATCAAGCTGAAGAGAATTCGAGCTGAGTTCAAAACACAGCTGGTCCAGCTGTACAGAACAAAGGAACTATCTCTGAAGACTCCACGTCGAGACAGTCCAGCTCTGAATTCAAAAGCCAGCTCTAAAGGCAGAAGATCCCGGAATCAGAGGAAGTCAACCTATCTCGACCAATGAGGGATTGCCAGATCAGCATCCTACACTTCAGAACCTAGGATGTGAAACAAATGAAGACAGGTGCAGATACGCCCAACGGCAGATCTTGCATTTAAGAAGATTAGGTAAGATTCAAACGGCTCCTCCAACGGCTAGTCCTGAATCTCTACCTATATAAACCCGTCTTCAACCTCAGGATCAGATACGAAAAACTCTCTACACGCTTTCATTATCTGAAATCATTATTCTTTCAAAAGCTCTCAAGCAGTTCTACATAGATCAAAGAACACTTTATCTTAAAGTGTTTCTAGTTAAGAAACTGCTTAGTTTCTCGTCTGTTCCCTAGGCCAAACTCATTGTTTATCTTAAGCCTAGATTTCGAACGAGTTCATCATACTCTGAAGTTCTTAATTGTAAGAACTCGTTCATAGTTGGAACCCCATACCCAAACCCAAACCCAGAAAGGTTAGGTAAAGGTACGCTTGCTCGAAGCGCGTAATTCGAGTGGATAGGTTCTTCAGTACCCGCAAACTGAAGGTGTATAGGCTTGACAGTGCCCGCAAACTGTTGGAACACAGCTCGGGTTAGAGTTGTGAAGTTGCTTGGTACTTGGAAACCAAGTGGTAGTGGATTACCAGTGAACCTGGTCGTGGACGTAGGAGGTGTTACTCCGAACCACGTAAAAAACTTGCGTGTTTCTATCTCTCTCTCTTTACTTTTGCTTTATATTCAGCTGTGTACTAACGCTTTCATATCATTGCATACTTGTTCAAAACTGCACACACAGCTGTTCCCCAAAGACAGCTGTGTCTCTCGAAAAGTTGCACAACCTGACTAAGCTGAAAACGATAAGTTAATATTTTCAAACTGAGTTTTTCTAAGTAACTGAGCTAAGTTTTCAAACCACCACTTTCCGCACCGCCAGCTGAGTTGTTTACCCAGCTGACCCTCCCCAGCTGGATCAATAACTGAGCTCTCACTCAACTCCGTTTTAACTTGATAAAAGTTTCGAAAAATCTACTTGGTGTATTCACCCCCCCCCTCTACACCAAGTACCCAGCTCAGGGACCATCAATAATAATAATAATAATAATAATAATAATAATAATAATAATATAACCGCGGGGTCGTAAACTATATTCAAAGAGAGATAATCAACCAGATTAATTTCCAAAATATATAATTCCGTTCAAGTCAGCAGATATTTTGATGATCCTGAACCTGAGCCTCTTTGATTAATCTTCCTAAAATATAATTCAAAATTTGTTAAGTATTTTTTATTAATCTTCCCAAAATTTAATTTAAAAATGCAATGCTCTTAATCAGAAATTAACTAAAATTGAAACAAGCAACTTAACTCGAAACATAAACCAGCAACTAAAATTAAAAAATGCAATGATCATAATCAGTAATCATAAACATTCCAACAAAATCCAAAAAATTCAATAAATCCTATCAATTACCTAACTCGAAGCAATTTAAGTAACTAATTAGATACAACTCCACTGTGTCAATTGTCCTCCGATATCATTTCCACTAGGATGGGAATTTCCTCTACCACGACCCCTTGTAGTCGAGCCTCTTCCCCTTGAATTAGAGCCACTACCTCTCAAGCCACGCGATATCTTCTTTTTTAGCCGGATGCTTGAATCGATTCTCCATTGGCCTTCCTTTACGTACAGTAATCAATGGATCTAATATATGTGGCTCTTCATTTCCAGTTTGGACTATTTCAGAAGTAACTCGACTAACTCGAGCGGGAGTGGAAGAATCCCATTTCAAGAGCTGTCTTTTCATTGCAGCAAAATGTTCGTTTACAAACTTTATCTTCTCGTCCGAATCAAGTGCTAAGTCGCTGCATAACTTGAATTCTTTCTCCATTTCTTGATATGTTTTGTACTCCTCTGTCATGACTGGATACCCACCTGCAAAGGAAACGCTAAAATATGGCCTGTACACATCCTTCCGCCATCTCCTAAGCACGTATCTCTCATTAACCACTTCAATATTTCTGTATGCTAATACCTTTAATATGTGACAACACAAAATGCCCTTAGACTTAAACTTCCTACAATTGCACTGAATATATTCTCTGGCGGGACGATATTCAACTTGAAAATTGTATTCTTCACCATACCAATGCTTCAACCTTCCTACTTCTAAAACATTGTACCTCTCTAATGCACCACCAACTATATCACGAAGTTTCACATTGCAGTTACACATTTGTTTAATTTCTTTCTGAAATAGTACCATAATATTGTTAGTGTATACTCTTGCAAACTGGTTTTCCCACTTGAAATGCGACATACAAACAATGGGCCTGCACTTTGACGAATATTGAGCCTTAAGCTCTTTTCTAAACTTTTCCGTCACTGCGATTTCATATTGCTCAACGAATCTCTTCAAAGTACTCCTATAGTTAATATAATGATAAAAAAAAAAGCATGCATTGACTCACTTCTTTGAGTAGAAGACATACCAGCCCAAAAGATGTGATTCGAATAGATTGGCACCCAACTTTGCCTATCCTGAAACAAGTCCTTCAGCCACCTATTATTTTGTAAGCCATACTTATTCTGAAAGGCATGCCACATGGATTCAAATTCAGAAATGCTCACGTTGTCATAGATCATTGAATCGAAATCACATTTCACGGCAGACAAGTTAGCAGTCCCTTGAACTTTGTTCTCACCTTCGACAAGATATGCCATATACAAAAGCGATGGATGCTTTCAGGCATGATTTCCCTCAAAGCAATTCTGATACTTTCATCTTGATCAGACAAAATTGCCGTAGGCTGAACACCTCCAATTGCATCAAGCCAAATTCTGAAAAACCACTTAAAGGATTATGCAGTCTCGTTTGTCCAAAGACAACATCCGAGTAGGATTGACTGACTATGCTGATTCACTCCGACGACAGATCCGAATGTCATGTTATACTGATTTACAAGGTACGTCGTATCGAAGCTCACGACGTCGTGAAATTCCTCATACGTCGCTCTACTACGAGGATGTATCCACATTACGTTGCTGAGTCTAGAATCGTCGTCGAGGTTAAACAAATAGAAGAATTCTCTATCATTCTGCTGCAGCCTCTTAAACAACGTCTGAATGGCAGCGGCGTCTCCTTCGCCAAGTCGCAACCTTCTCATCTTCTCGGCATAACTCCTACAGTCTTTGACCGTTGCACCTAGATTAGATGGTCCCCCAGAAAGTAGTTCCATCATTCTTATACTCTTACACAGTTTCATCTTCGCTTTGTCAATGCTTCTAAATGAACCTGCATATCTGTTGTCAAGTTCCTATGACATGGCATGAATTCAGACATTTCCGGCTCAAGCTCATGATTATGCTCGTTGCACACTTTACCTACCATCCAGACATCGCCACCCCTGTGTCTTGCATTTAGACGAACGGGGCAGTCAATCCTCTTACTGTATTTTTTACTTTCTGACTTTCGTCCCCTTTCACACATGTACTGGACATACTTAGTTAAGGCTCTACTTCTGCAAGAAGTACCGAAACCTTTGGCCTTAGCAAAAGCTGTATAGGCTTCTTTCATTTCATTTTCACTATGAAAAAACATTCCATATTTTGGACCATTTTGTATTATCTCTTGATATGCGCTTTCACCTTCATACAAACAATCTTTGAATTCAGCTTCGTGCATTGCATCTTCGTCCATTTCATCTTCCTCATCTACTTCTTTCTCCATTTGGTCATGTTCCTCCTCTTCTTGCTCATCTCCTTCTTCTTCTTCTTCTTCTTCTTCTTCTTGATGTATTTCTTGCTCAAACTCATATCTATTATCATTATATCAGACAAATTAATTGATGCATTGGTCTCATCTTCATGAACTGAGATGGGAGATCCGAATAACATATGCATGAAATCAACTCGTGAAGCTTCATCCGCCATGGTAGAATGTTTTTTTTTAAGTTTTGTGCAGAGTTGGAATAGGAGAGGATATTGAAGGTTAATCAAACGTTCATGTTAGTTAATAAAGACTTAAGCATGCTTTGTGACTAGGGATACACAATAAAGTAGCAACTTGTAATGATTGCCCTCTATTTCGACTAAATTAACCCTAAGTTGCTCGCAATTAAACGAGATCACTATAGATTAAGCAAGCCAACCCAAGTATCGTCTTACAAGGAAAACTTAGTAGGGAAATTATTGTATTGCGAAAAGAAAATAAACAGAAAGCAGTAAATCAATTGGTTTGAGGTTTCTAACTAGACGGAAAGAATAATTAAACATAAATTAATCCCTAGGCAAGAACTAAAATGCATAAATTAAACCCTAGGCATGAATTGAAATTTAATCTAACAAAAACATTAATCTTTACTAACATTAATTCTCGAGGGCAATCTGCAAGAGAAATTATAAAGCATAAATAAAGAGCTGAAAACGTAAACTCACTACTGTAATCGAAATCAAAGATAAACTGGAATTGAATCTGACAAATTGCAACGACTGAAGTCTCCAATCCGGAATGAAATACGATAACTAGAATATTCGGAGAAAACTAGAAAACAAACCCATGAATAAAATCTGCAAATAACAGAGAAAATATGTCTGGAACCGTATGTGTAGACCGCCGTCTCAAAAACCCTCGTGCGGTATTTATAGGTATCACAATTAAATCATGCTCAACGATCTCCTGGAATGAGCAAGCGTTGAACTCAGCGGTCTCCTAGGTTAAGAGACCGCTAACTTCTCGCCCTGTAATGGATGAAGCGCTGGACTCAGCGGTCGCTCAGGTTGAGAGACCGCTGACTTCTGGCCCTGTATTGGATGAACGCTGGACTCAGCGGTCGCTCAGGTTGAGAGACCGCTGACTTGTGGCCCTGTATTGGATGAACACTGGACTCAGAGACCGCTGACACCTCATACGTGAACGCAACGCCTGGAACTCAGCGGTCTCCTAGGTTGAGAAACCGTTGAGTATCACTACACCAAAAACTCATTACTGTGATGAAGGTTGATCGAGCCTTGTCGCCTTCGTCATTTTCGAGCAAAATCTACATATTCCACTGAATGCTCGACAAAACATCATTAGCACATTTTTAATTTCCAAAACAATATAGAATAAAGCAAATGGCATCACAAACACGCATGCAGAACATCCAAAAATACAACCAAAAACTAAGGCAACAAACCCTCCACACACAAAACCTGCTTGTCCTCAAGCAAATCTCATTTCAACTAGGACGAAAATGACTGATTAAACTCAACAAAACATGCTTCGACATTCCATCAATCACAACACATTTCATCAATCATCAATCGCACGTGAGAGTCACAAGTCCTAGTGAGGATTGCCTCAACCCACTTGGAAACATAATCAACAGCCAAAAGAATGTATTCGTAACCAGAGGAGTTGGGAAACGGTTCCATGAAATTGATACCCCACACATCAAAAATCTCAACAAGGATATTATTGAGGGGCATCTCATTCCTTCGACCGATTGACCCAACCATTTGGCAACAATCACAAGATAGATAAAATGCATGAGCATCCTTAAATAATGTGGGCCAGAATAAACCTGATTGGAGCACCTTATGTGCAGTTTTCTGTCCTCCAAAATGGCCACCACAATGAGTCTCATGGCATAATTGCAGCACTTTGGCTTGCTTATCATCAGGTACACACCGTCGGATCATGTCATCCTTACCAAGTTTGAACAAGTAAGGATCCTCCCAAAAGTATTGCATGCACACAGATAAAAAATGCTTTCTTTCTTGGGAAGTGAGATCAGGTCTCAATTCATTACAAGCTAAATAATTGACAATATCGGCGTACCAAGGCACTATCCCTGCACTCAATGCCTGTTCAAAAGGAAATGACTCAAGCAAGTAATAACAGACTACAGGAGAAGGTAAATTGTCAAGAAGAGACAAATGATCAGCCACGGCATTGTCACTACCCCTCCTATCACGAATTTCCACATCAAATTCTTGCAGTAAAAGCACCCAGCGAATAAGCCGAGGTTTAGCCTGAGATTTGGTCAACAAATAACGCAATGCAGCATGATCACTATGAATAATGACTTTTGACCCTATGATGTATGCACGAAATTTGTCTAATGCAAACACAACAGCAAACATCTCCTTCTCGGTAGTGGTATAATTCACTTGAGTAGGAGTTAGGGTCAAACTAGCATAGTAAATCACACGAAGCATTTTGTCAATACGTTGACTCAAGACAGCCCCAACTGCCGAATTAGAAGCATCACACATAATTTTAAAAGGTTCGGTCCAGATAGGACCAATGACCACTGGGGCAGTGCTCAACTTCTCCTTAAGCAAATTAAAAGAGGACACACAATCATCACCAAATATAAAAGGCACATCTTGCGCAAGGAGGCGGCATAAAGGTTGACTAATTTTTGAAAATTCCTTGATCAAACGCCGATAAAATCCGGCATGACCAAGGAAACTCCTCACTCATTTGACATCACGAGGTGGGGGTAATCTTTCGATCATATCCACTTTCGCTTTGTCGACCTCTACACCTCTCTTAGAAACAATATGCCCCAAAACATTCCCACTACGAACCATAAAATGACTCTTCTCCCAACTAAGAGTTAGCCCACTCTCAACGCATCTTTCCAACACACGTTCAATTTTTCTAAGACAATCATGAAAAGATGACCCGAACACAGAAAAATCGTCCATAAAATCTCAACAAAGTCACCAATCATCTCAGAAAAAATAGACATCATACATCGTTGGAAAGTACCTGGTGCGTTGCAAAGTCCGAATGGCATTCTCTTGCATGCATATGTACCAAAAGGACATGTGAAAGCCGTTTTTGCTTGATCTTCTGGTGCAATAGCAATCTGATAATATCCAGATAATCCGTCAAGGAAGCAGTAGAACTCGTGACCAGCTAATCTGTCTAGCATCTGATCAATAAAAGGAAGAGAAAAGTGATCCTTCTTGGTAGTGGCATTAAGCTTTCTGTAGTCGACACACATTCTCCAGCCAGTAATAGGTCTAGTGGGCACCAACTCATCTTTGTCATTCAAAACCACTGTGATCCCCCCCTTTTTTACCACATGCACGGGGCTAAGCCATTCACTATCAGCAATGGGAATGATGATTCCCTCTGCTAGCAATTTGTAGATCTTCTTTCTCACAACCTCCATCAACACAGGGTTCAACCTCCTCTGACCATCTCTCTTCGAAATGGACCCTTCTTCCAAGTTAATCCGATGCATGCAAGTGGCGGGACTAATACCCTTAATATCGTATAGACTCCATCCAAAAGCCGCTTTGAACTTTTTAAGAATCGCCACCAAGGCTTGTTCTTCTTCTTTGTTGAGGTCAGAAGAAATAATGACTGGCTTTTTCCTTCCCTGTTCAAGAAACACATATTTCAGATTCGAGGGTAATTTCTTGAGCTCGAGTTCTACCTCTTTTTCATTCTGGTAACTCTTAGGTGGCAAAGCTCGGTCAACTGGCACACTCTCGAACTCCTCTAAACTTGCTTCCTCATGGAGTCGTTCCTCTAAATCAGCATATCCTTCAAACAGTTTTTCTATCTGATGCCCTTCAACAAAACATCCCTCAGTCAGAACATCAATGACATCTATGTAAGAACATTTTTCAATACTGTTGACTGATGGCATGGCTCGACTAGCGTGCACATTGTAGGACAACGTCTCTCCCAACACTGACATCTTGATGATCCTGTTCTTGACGTCGATCAACGTGTTGGTAGTTGCCATGAAAGGTCTTCCCAATAACAAAGTATGCTCACGTCCATCCTCTTGCACATCTCCAATTTCTAAAACCACAAAATCGACGGGAACTATCAACTTCCCAACCCGGACCAGAATATCTTTTACTACCCTTCTGGGGTATCGAATGGATCGATCGGCTAGCTGCAGGCACATCCTGGTCGGCTTCAATTCTCCCAACTCCAATTGTTTGAAAATAGAGTATGGCATTAGATTAATACCGGCCCCTAAATCTAGCATCCCTGATGCTTCTTTTCCATTCCCCATGGCAATCTTGATCACAAAACTCCCCGGGTCCCGCTATTTTGGAGGTAGAGACTGCTGCATAATTGAATTGACACTCTCGGATACCAAAATCTGCTCATTCTCCTTAAACCGCCTCTTCTTCGATGCCAACTCCTTGAAGAACTTCACATATGCTGGTACATTCCTGATAACCTCCAGCAATGGTAAATTCACATTTACCTTGGAAAGCATCTTGTAGAAATCGGAAAACTGTTGATCTTGCTTTTCATTCCTCAATCTGTTAGGAAAAGGGACTGGTGGTCGATAAGACTTCTTCATGTCCGGGCTTTCAGCAACTACATTCACCTCAACACGACGTGTGCAGGTGGATTTCTGCTGTGAACTAGCTGCAAGTGTTTCGAAAATCTCTTGCAGTTCATCGGCTGTTTTCACTGCAGTGTTTCCGCCGGCTGTGCTATACACCATAAACTGAGCTGTTTGCACCAATCCATCATAAAAAAACTGCCACAATATTTTTGGTGCCATCTGATGATGCGGGCACTGCTGAAGTAATTCCATAAACCGCTCCCAAGCCTCATGGAAGGGTTCATCGCCAGCTTGAGTGAAGTTCATGATTTTTGTGCGAACTTCCTGAGTTTTATGATTGGGGTAGTACTTTAACATGAATTTCTCGCACACTGCCGTCCATGTGGTGAGCGAGTTAGGTGGAAGAGATAAATACCACGTTTTGGCCCTGTTCTTCAACGTGTATGGAAAGCACTTCAGCTTCAATTGATCCTCAGTTAGAGCCAACAAAGGGAAAGACTGTACCACTGTGCAAAATTCACGAACAAACTGTAAAGCATCTTCATTTGCCATCCCGTGATAAGATGGCAACAAATTCAGATGGTTCTGCTTCAGATCATAGTTTCTTACTTCAGTCGGCAAAACAATAGCGGAAGCAGTGGTTCCAAATGTAGGCCTGGCGAAATCCCCCATATATCTGGTATTGTTAGTCATTTCTCCCGGAAAAATAGGTTCGTCTGGCGGATGACACCCGGATTCTTCTAACTGAACAAAAACTTCTTCTTCAAAACAAGGTTCGTCAACCTCGTTAAAACTGGACTCGGCTTCTTCTTGCAAACTTATCAAAATCCTGCGTGGTTGATTGATGTTGTCAAAATAAGGTGCCAAATTCCTTTTCAAGCTTCTGCGACCTTGCATACACAACACTCAACAAACAGATTACGTGCACCGGAGGAAAGAAAATAACCGAGTAACAGAAGAGAATTAAAAATAAACATAAAACACACTTAAAATTCAAAGCAACACAATTAATCGTCTAAAGTTTTCCCCGGCAACGGCGCCAAATTTGTTTAGACTAAATTAACCCTAAGTCGCTCGCAATTAAATGAGATCACTATAATGCAAGCCAACCCAAGTATCGTCTCACAAGGAAAACTTAGCAGGGAAATTATTGTATTGCGAAAAGAAAATAAACAGAAAGCAGTAAATCAATTGGTTTGAGGTTTCTAACTAGACGGAAAGAATAATTAAACATAAATTAATCCATAGGCAAGAACTAAAATGCATAAATTAAACCCTATGCATGAATCGAAATTTAATCTAACAAAAACATTAATCTTTTCTAACATTAATTCTCGAGGGCAATTTGCAAGAGAAATTATAAAGCATAAATAAAGAGCTGAAAACATAAACTCACTAATGTAATCGAAATCGAAGATAAACTGGAATTGAATCTGACAAATTGCAACGACTGAAGTCTCCAATCCGGAATGAAATACGATAACTAGAATATTCGGAGAAAACTAGAAAACAATCCCAAGAATAAAATCTGCAAATAACAGAGAACATATGTCTGGAACCGTGTGTGTAGACCGCCGTCTACAAAACCCTCGTGCGGTATTTATAGGAATCACAATTAAATCATGCTCCGCAGTCTCCTGGAATGAGCGAGCGTTGAACTCAGCGGTCTCCTAGGTTGAGAGACTGCCGACTTCTCGCCCTGTAATGGATGAAGCGCTGGACTCAGCGGTAGCTCAGATTGAGAGACCGCTGACTTCTGGCCCTGTATTGGATGAATGCTGGACTCAGCGGTCGCTCAGGTTGAGAGACCGCTGACTTCTGGCCCTGTATTGGATGAACGCTGGACTCAGCGGTCGCTCAGGAGCAGAGACCGCTGACACCTCATACGTGAACACAATGCCTGGAACTCAGCGGTCTCCTAGGTTGAGAGACCGCTGAGTTTCACTACACCAAAAACTCATTGTTGTGATGAAGATTGATCGAGCCTTGTCGCCTTCATCGTTTTCGAGCAAAATTTACATATTCCACTGACAGCTCTACAAAACATCATTAGCACATTTTTAATTTCCAAAACAATATAGAATCAAGCAAATGGCATCACAAACACGCATGCAGAACATTCAAAAATACAACCAAAAACTAACGCAACACCCTCCTTAAGATTGTAATTAAATATCCAACGATCAAGATTTGTGAAGCCTTGCAAAATTTAAAAAAAAAATGCGAATTCATTTAGAAAGATAGAATTTGTAAGAATTACAAAAAAATACAAATTTTAATCAAAGATATTAATTATTCACTAATACTTTTTGGACATATATGTCTGGACATAAAATGAACATATTAATAATCTTAACTTATAATTTATCAAATAAAATAATAGTGTTGGTTAGTACTCTAATGTATTTACTTCATTAATCCAAACCGCCATTTTTAGAGAGAAAAAAATATGAATACAAAAATACGAAATTAAACTAATGAAGTTATTTTGTGATTTTCACTAATCTTTCGGAAATACTATTACTTAATAGATATTTATGCATTCACTTGAATTAGATTACTCAAAAAATAATAAACTGAATGAATGTGGAGAAATTACAAAATTAAATAAATAAGTTAAACGGATCGAACCGATTCATTTATCTAAACAAGCTAGATTATGTCCGGACATTTATGTCCAATTAGCACCACTCTTAATTATTTTCAATAATCTTAGTTAAATGAGCCACTTTGGATCGATTCCATGATTATTATACAGGTACTATGGTCTAATCTTGGTCAAATATGCTAGTAAAATTGAATTTCTAATAATTAAAAAAATACGAATTTTATTCAAAAATTCGTCCAGAAATTAATTATTTTCAATAATATCATATAGATTACCCACTTTGGTCGATTCAATTATCATCGTGTAAAATATCGTATGACTAGTACTATGGTCTAATTTAGGTCAAATATGTTAGTAAAATTGAATTTAAAAAAAACGAGATTGTAATAATATTCGTCTAGAAATTAATTATTTTCAATAATATTATATAAATTAGCCACTTTAGTTGATTCCGTGATTATCATGTAGAATATCACGTTACTAGAACTATGGTCTAATTTGGGTCAAATAAAATAGTAAAATTGAATTTTCTAATAATTTAAAAAAAATATGAGGTTGTTAAAATCTTGTATAATATTACTTTATGGATATATATGATTCTAGTGGTAGGATATATAATCAACAAAAAAAGATTAATGAGTGGATTTTATTTTTGGTTTGACGTGATATGCATAAGTATTGCTATTTTTAATTGATATAGATACTATGAATAAACAATAATTAATTAGTTGGAAAAAAAATTAGGTGGCATTAAAATCGAGTGAATATGTATGAGCGGGAATTATAGGAGGAAAATAATTAGCACGCCTAATTATGTACTAATTTGGAGCCAAAAATATGTTAAGTTGGAGCCAAAACAAGTAAGGTAAATCAGTAATTCAGGATATATGTTTTTATTAAAAAAACAGATAATTAATATATTCGGGCCGGATTGATGAACGGGCCGGTTTTTATCTAGACAAAATTTGTCCAAATAGCATCACTCTTCTTTTAATGCACTAAAAAATAATACTCAATTGCATCATGAATTTTATGATAGTCATAGGTAGTCGGGAAGAAACAATAAAAATATAAATAAATAAAATCTTCCCAAGTATCTAAAATTTAGTGATAAATCCTAAACCATTACCATAATGCATTTTAAAACATTATATGCATTATATTTCAAGATTATTAATTTCTACAATGTATTATATTTCCAAATTAAAATATATAATGCATTATATTTCAAAAATTGTTGCTTATAGTGCATTATTAACTTTGATGGGAAAATTAATAGAGTTTTGATTTGATACCAAAACCCAACTGTTCTCCAACCGAGTAGATGATCGCATCAACCTAAGTAGTGTTTTCCAGCTCGCCTGTTTGAACTCTAGATTTTCTAAGTTTACAGGTTCAGGAAGCGAAAGACAGCAGAAGCGGAAGACAGCAGAAGCGGAAGACAGCAGAAGATCCAGCTGTGTTTACAGCAGGAGTCAACTATCAGCTGAGTCTTCCAGCTGAGCTGAGTTCTAAACGGAGCAGGATCAAGCTGAAGATAAGCTGAGCTGAGTTCAAGACACAGCTGGTCCAGCTGTACAGAACAAAGAGAACTAACTCTGAAGACGTCACTTCAAGTCAGCTTACCCAATCCAGCTCTAAATTCAAAAACCCAGCTCCAAAGGCAGAGATCTCGGCGTCAGAGGAAGTCAACATACCTCGACCATTGAGGGATTGCCGAATCAGCATCCTAGACTTCAGAACCTAGGATGTGACACGAATGAAGACAGATGCAGAAACTCCCAACGGCAGATTTCGAATTTAAGAAGAGTGGGTAAGATTCAAACGGCTCCTCCAATGGCTAGTCTTGAATCTCTACCTATATAAACCTGTCTTCAACCTCAGGATCAGATACGAAAAACTCTCTACAAGCTTTCATTCTCCAAAATTCTCAAGCCTTCAAAAGCTCTAAAGCAGTTCTACATAGTTCAAAGAACACTTTATCTTAAAGTGTTTCTAGTCCAGAAATTGCTCAGTTTTTCGTCTTATTCCTAGGCAGAAATCATTGTATATCTTAAGCCTAGATCTTGAACGAGTTCATCTAACTCTAAGTTCTTAATTGTAAGAACTCGTTCATAGTTGGAACCCCAAACCAAACCCCTCTTTACCCAGAAAGGTTAGGTCAAGGTTACGCTTGCTTGAAACGCGAAATTCAAGTGGTTGTAAGGTTTTTTCAGTACCCGTAAACTGAAAGGTTAGGCTTGACAGTGCCCGCAAACTGTTGGAACACAGCTCGGGTTAGAGTTGTGAAGTTGCTTGGTACTTGTAAACCAAGTGGTAGTGAATTACCAGTGAATCTGGTCGTGGACGTAGGACGTGTTACTCCGAACCACGTTAAAACTCCGAGTTCTTTATTGCTTTATTTATTTTTCTGTATTCTATATTTAAAGAACTAACCGCATTAACACAGCACAAGTTTTCAAGATTAAAAGTTCTCTGGCTGTGTGACCCAGCCAGCTGCATTTACTTTCAAATCTGCATACTCAGCTGCTCCCCAAAGACAGCTGTGTTTTGACTATAAACCTGCATAACTTGACTAAGTCGAAAACGCAAAGAATATTTTCAAGCTGAGTTTTTCTAAGTAACCGAGCTAAGTTTTCAAACCACTACATTTCGCACCGCCAGCTGAGTTATTTGCCCTGCTGACCCTCCTCAGCTAGATTAATAACTGAGCTCACCAACTCTGTTTTTAAACTAGAAAAAGTTTTCAGAAATCCATATTTGGTGTATTCACCCCCCCTCTACACCAAAGACCTAGCTCAGGGACCATCAATTGGTATCAGAGCAGTGGTTCAGAAGACTGTTATTTCTGAATCAAGAGATTTCTCTTGACAATCTGTCAGTGGTCAACTGAATAGATCCTCTTTTGAAAACCTCATATTATTACATACTGTGCATATCTCCATGGATTCTTATCTTAACAGGAATCTTCCCACCTTCTCGGTCGACGATTATGCAATCTGGAAATTCAGATTAAAAAGCTTTTTTTGTGCGCATCATGACATGATGTGGAACGTCATCACAGATGGACCCATCATCATCTACAAACAAGGAAACGAGCTTGTTCCAGCTCAAGATGGTGGACAGCCAACGTATCAGCTCATTCCCAAGCCAAATAGTGAGCATACCTCAGAAGAAAGGAAGCAAGCTAGATTAGACAGCTTCGCGAGGAACACCATCTCATCAACAGTCTCCAACGCCTACCTCAGCAAGATCATAAACTGCAATACCGCAAAGGAGATGTGGGAAACCCTAGCAAAGCTATGCGAAGGGTCGAAGGAGATAAAAGAGAATAAATTCACAATCGCCTGCCAGAAGTTTGATAACTTCAAGCAGCTTGTCAACGAGTCCATCGAAGGGATGGAACTCAGATTCTCAAGCATCGTGGTAGAAATTGAAACCATCAGAACTGGGAAATACACCCAGCGAGAAAAGAATCTAAAAGTCCTTTCAGCGCTCACAGCTGAATGGAACACATATAAGGTGGTACACCAAAGTCGAAGTGACTTGGGTGATCTTTCAACTGAAAGATTATTCTCCCTGCTCAAAGCCAACGAATACAACTTGAAGATTACCATGAAAGAATCTTCAAGCAATCAGAATGATGGAGAGCTAACACCTGCGCCAAAGGAGATTGCGTTCAGAGCTAACTCTAAAAAATCCGCATACATGCAGTCAGCTGAGTCATCAAAGAAGGACAAGAAGGACATGAGCAAGGAAGAGCTACTTGAAGAGATAGTCATGCTGGTCAAAAACTACAACAGACTCAACACTAGCAAGGGCAAGTACAAGAAGTTTGCAAGAACTTACAGAGATAAATACGCAGTAGCTGATGAGAAGTCAGCTGACAAACGAACAGAAGAAGGATGCTTCAACTGCAAAGAACCAGGACACTACTGACTAGACTGTCCGAAGCTATCCAAGAAAGATAAAGACCAACTGAAAGCTAAGGCAGCTGACAGAAGGATAGCCTACATCGCCGACGAAAAATCGGAGTGCAACAAAATGGATGATAACATGCCATTTTCAGACTCAGAAGAAGAAGCACTGATGGCTCATGATGAACCAGAATGGGATACATGCTTCATGGGACAGACAGACGGATTCGATGAAGATGAGGTAATGTCAAGAACTCAAAATCTATCTAATCCCTCACCATCACACGAACACTCTACACAGGTTTCAGAATCAGGGCTACCTGATTGGAGTTTAGTAGAGAAGGTTATGAACGATTCCAAGGAGCTTCAAGAGATCCTTGACGTCATAATGTGTGAGAATGCCGAGCTGAAGATGGAACTAGAAAAGAAAAAGGTATCAGAAGCAGCTGATACAACACAGCTCCAAGAAGAAGTTATTTCACTAAAAGACAAAATAGTGAAACAAGATCAGCTGATGAAGGACTTCTACTACGAAAAGAAACAGCTGATGGAAGAATTGGAAAAGGCCACAGCTGAATCGGAAAAGAAGTCAACTGAGATTTTAGAGCTGAAAAGTTCCGAAGAGGTACTATCTAAGAAGATGGTAGCTCTCATAAAAGGTACAGCAACAATGGACGAAATCATAAGTGCACAACGTCCAGCAGCACTCAAAGCAGGACTGGGTTACAATGAATCAAAGGATGCCACAAACATTGCTTCCACTAGTGAAACAAAGGTAATGTTTGTAAGAGCAAAAGAAAACCCAATTCCAGCAACTCAGCAACGACCGTTGAAGACACAGCAGGCATCAAAAAGACCAGCTGTGAGACAGCCTCAAGCACAGATCAGACAGCAACATGCTCAAACTCAACAAAGACAGCAGGCTGGACATTTCAGACACCAGCAACCGCAACAGCACGTTGAAAGATATCAACCGAGATATCATAGAAGAAACCCAGCTGGATATCAGTCATATGATCACCAGCTGGAGTACTAGTTCCAGCCGAGATATCACAAGAGACAGCAGAGACAAATGAACGTCTCAGCTGGGTACTCAGCTGGATACCGAAAAAGACCAGGATGTCAACAAAGACATCAAGCTGGAAAGATACTGAGATCAAGACCCCACCAGCAACAACAGAAGAACACAAAGAATGTGTATATCGATTCAGCTGGAAGGATCATCAGATCAAATGACCCAATTCGAGTCATCAAGCATATCTGGGTCGTAAAAGAATCTCCGTCTAACCCACAAGGACCCAATTAAAACTGGGTACCTAAATTTTAATCTTTTGTATAGGTTGCAAGGGAACGACGCATTATTAATGAGTCGATGAGAACGCTATGGTACTTGGACAGTGGATGTTCTAAGCACATGACGCACTTAAAGCATCTACTCCATAAGTATATCGAGCGTCCAGGCCCACAAGTAACATTTGGTGACAACTCCAAAGGCCTAACCAAAGGTTATGGTACATTTAAAACTAAAAATGTTATAATCCCAAATGTTTCTTATGTACAAGGACTGCAACATAACTTGCTTTACATTAGCCAATTCTGCGACAACGGTTTTTCTGTCAAGTTTGATGCACATGGATGCACAGTGAAGCACAGGGAAACCAAACAGATACTACTAAGAGGGAAAAAAGAAGGAAATATGTATTTTGCTGACTGGAACAGCAGCCCTCTTGAGACTTGTCTTGTATCGAAAAGCAGCAATGAAGTCAGCTGGCTGTGGCACAGACGACTGAATCATCTCAATTTCAAGACAATCAACAAACTAGCTAGGAACCAGCTCGCTAATGGAATTCCAGATCAAGTATATGACAAAAGTCATATGTGCAGCGCGTGTCAACAAGGAAAACAAACAAGAATTTCATTATCTCTAAAGCCAGTTCAGTCAACTGATCGAGTTCTTTAACTCCTTCACATAGATCTTTTTGGTCCAGTTACTCCAGCAAGCTTCAATGGCAGAAAATACACTCTAGTCGTAGTAGATGACTTCTCAAGATTCACATGGGTGTCATTCCTGTACCAGAAGAGCGAAACAAGGACTAAGCTGCCAATCCTGCTGGAAAGATTGTCAACTCAGAAGGAGTGCAAGATAATGTCAATCAGATCAGATCGAGGAACGGAGTTTCTGAATGAAACTATTTATGAATACTGCGAGAGGAAAGGAGTTCAACCTCAAACCTCAGCAGCACGCACACCTCAGCAGCACGCATACCTCAGCAGAATGGTGTAGCAGAGAGAAGAAACCGAACACTCAAAGAAGCAGCTACCTCAATGCTAGCCAGCTCTGCCATTCCAAAGAAGTTCTGGGCCGAGACAATCAACACAGCTTGCTTCACTCAGAATCGCTCTCTACTCACATCAAGGCAAGAAAAGATGCCGTATGAGCTATGGAATAACAGAATACCATATATTGGATATTTCAAGGTCTTCGAATCCAAATGTCATATCCTAAACAATGGAAAAAACACAGCTCAAGACGTTCGATGCGAAGACTGACCGAGGAGTATTCCTTGGTTACTCTGCTGTGAGTAAAGCATACAGAGTTTTCAACAGAAGAACTCAAACGGTCGAAGTAACTCCACATGTTACCTTTGACGAATCTTCATTCGAATATAGAGATTCTATCAAACGAAGAAATGAAAAAGAACCTTTGAGGCAGTTTCAGACAAGAGCTCAAGAAAATCGAATCAGGAATCTGTCCGAACCATTAATATGGGATGATGAGCCAGAGGAGGAACCTTAAATCAATCAGGAAGCTTCAACAGCTGGAAATCAAGAAGAACCTGCAACGCCAAATCAAGGGAGAATGCCATCAGCTGGAAAACCAGACACAGCTGAATCCCCAGCAATATCTCCAGCAGAGCTTCTACAGAAGTCACCTCAAAACTTAATCCAAGGAGAGTCTCTTGCTCAAGACTTAACTCCAGAGCAACTCCAAGCCAGACGAAATCTAGCCACTTCTAGCATCAATCAGCTGGAAGAAGAAATTCGCAAAAGAAGAAGATGGATTGAAGATCATCCATCATCAGCAATCATTGGAGAACCATCTGACCAAGTCAAAACCAGAAGTTCAGCTGCTCAAGCTACATCGGAAAGTCAAGAAGCAGCTGACACAGCTCAACTCTCAGTAGAGCTAGAACTGACGGTCTATGATGAAGACACAGCTCTAATGGCGTGTTATGTAGCTCAAGTTCCAGAGCCTCAAACAATTCTAGAAGCTTTAAAAAGCGTACCCTGGACTAATGCTATGCAGGAAGAGCTAAATGAATTCCTCAAAAATTGTGTCTGGGAATTGGTCGACAGGCCTGAAGGAGTCAAAGTCATAGGACTCAAATGGATTTTCAAGAACAAACTGGATACCCTTGGAGTCATCATCAGAAACAAAGCTCGACTAGTTGCCAAGGGATACACACAGCAAGAAGGAATTGACTTCGAAGAATTATTCGCTCCAGTAGCGCGATTGGAAGCAATCAGACTTTTTCTCGCTTATGCAGCACATCACAAATTCAAGGTCTATCAAATGGATGTGAAGTGTGCATTCTTAAATGGAGAAATCAAGGAAGATGTCTATGTTGAACAACCTCCAGGATTTGAAGTAGAAGGAAATAAAGTCTACAAGCTAAAGAAGGCGCTTTATGGATTGAAGCAAGCACCTCGAGCTTGGTATGATACTCTATCAAATTTCCTTATATCCAAAGGATTCAAGAAGGCCTCAATAGACAGAACACTCTTCACCATCAAGTTGGGAGAAGACATCCTGGTTGTTCAAATCTATGTAGACGA
This sequence comes from Agastache rugosa, assembly GCA_031470985.1. Classification (NCBI taxonomy): domain Eukaryota; kingdom Viridiplantae; phylum Streptophyta; class Magnoliopsida; order Lamiales; family Lamiaceae; genus Agastache; species Agastache rugosa. The sequence goes on from CM062604.1 coordinate 18,665,399, forward strand.
CATCATCTTCGGATCAAGATCAACATTCTTATGTCAAAGATTTGGAGAGATGATGTCAGAACAGTTCCAAATGTCTATGATGGGAGAAATGAGCTTCTTCCTAGGACTTCATGTCAAGCAATCAGCAGAAGGGATCTTTATAAATCAATCCAAGTACGTGAAAGACTTGATCACCAAGTATGGAGTCCAATCCAGCAGAACAGTAAAGATTCCGATGAACACCAACAGGAAGATTGAACCTGGAACTGAAGGGAAGTCAGTGGATTCCAGCAAATACAGAGGGATAATAGGTTCCCTGTTGTATCTAACAGCTAGTCATCCAGACATCTCCTTCGCAGTCGGAGTGTGTGCTAGATTTCAAGTTGATCCAAAGGAAACACACATGCAAGCAGCCAAGAACATTCTCAAATATCTCAAAGGAACTCAGAATGTTGGGCTGTGGTACCCAGCTGAAGACAATCTACAGCTGACTGGATATTCAGACTCAGACTTCGCTGGAGATCGGTTAGACAGAAAATCAACTTCAGGAACGTGTCAGTTCCTAGGAAGCAAGTTGATCTCGTGGTTTTCAAAGAAGCAAACGTGCTTCGCAACCTCCACAACTGAAGCAGAGTATATGGCAGCTGGAAGCTGCTGCTCACAAATTCTCTGGCTGAAACATCAGCTGGATGACTATGAAGTGAATACTGGACAAGTTCCAATTTTCTGTGATAGCTCAAGTGCGATTGCTATATCAGAAAATCCAGTACTTCACACAAGATGCAAATATGTGGACGTGCACCATCACTTCATCAGAGATCACGTGGAAAAGAAGGATGTGATTGTTGAGAAAATTCACACAGACATACAGCGGGCTGATATACTCATAAAGCCGCTGATAGAAGCAAGATTCAAGATACTGTGCGGATTACTTGGATTACTCAATCCAGACGAAGCTACATCTAGCTGAATGGAAGCAGACCCAGCTGAATGAAAGCAGACCCAGCTGAATGGAAACAGATCCAGTTGAATGGAAGCAGATCCAGCTGGAATTCAGAACCAACCTCAAAGAATCTAGCTGAGAAAGAATCAAACTCAGCCAGACGCCTAAGTTGAAGGATTATTCAGCTGAGGGGGAACCAGCTGGAAAAACGATCACTCAACACAACTATTCACAACCGAGGTATCAGCTGACTACAATGATCAGCTGAGAGATTTGCAACATCATTACATTCACCTACTAATTCTGTTTTCAGTCAAATCATATCTTGTCATATCTAATCAAATTTAATTAAAAGTCTGCAAAGAACTGAAACATGGGAGTTTCGAGGCAAAAGTCAAAACGTCTCAACCGTCCTCTCACGCGCATTAACTCGCATGATGCAAGAATCACTCCCAGTCGTAGATCTTCTTATCAATCTATAAATCTTGATCGTCCATTCATCAAGAAAATTGATATAAATATACTAGAAGAGATACGCAAACATTTACATTAACCCTAAAAGGTTTTTCGGCACTCTTTCTTCTTTCATCAATTGGTATTATTTGTTCTACTAACAAAAGTTGCAGAAGAAGAACGTGGAATCTAGAAAGATATCTCCAGAAGCCGATCAACATGAAGAGTTTGTCAAAGCTTCACTATGAGAGTTACTTAACTCTCAGGAACCACAAGAAGACGGAGCTCCAGGAGAAAATGAAGCTCATCGACAGATCCAGTCTAACGCAGTGGGTGACTGCAAAGCTCAAGAACATTCACCAGGAAGTTGCAGAAATCTTCTTGGGCATGTCAAAGGAAAAATACCTCCTCCGCCCCACAGTTTCTCTTAAAATAAAAGAGAGAACGGGATACACAACTCCCTGAGATGCGGAAATCAACGTCAACAAGATCCTGTCAAAGAAATTCAACCTGAGAGGAAGCCCTGTTATAACTGGACGAGACATTGATAAAGCCGGAGTCTTTAAGAGCAGTCTTGTCAAAGCTCTTGCTCCGCCACAGGAGGCACAGAAAAAGATGCAGGAGACAAGGCAGCATGCATCTACTTCCTTCCCAGCTGGGAATCGGAAACAACTTGAGAAGACAAAACAAGCTGAAGCACCGTCTTCAAAGAGAAGACTCAAGTTAAAGGTGCTCAGTCAGTCAGCCGAGAAGCCAGCTGACATTAAGAGAGAATTCGTAACTACTCTCCGAGGAGCAGAAGGTCCACAAGCGGTGGTTTCTTACGGTGGAGAAGAAGTTCAGGTGCCTGCGTGAACATCATCATCGCCACCACCACAACGACGTATTCCAGCTGAGCAACTAAGCTTAAACCCCACAACAGATGGAATACTTCAACCACCTTCTCCTCAATTTCCTTCAGCTCAACAGGGACACCAGCTTCAAGATCAACTTATGGAAGTTGGAGCTCAAGCCCCTGCACCAAGCTCAAGAGGAATACATCATCCAGCCAATGATCACTTGCAGCTGGATGATACTCAAGTCCCTCAAGAGTTGCACGTGACGCCTCCATCTCAAGGTTTGAAGACCTCAAGGAGTCACAAGCGCAACTGAAGTGCTGAATCAGACTTTCTCATTCAATCTAATAAAGTCTGAAGAAGCAAAATTGCAAGGAATGAAGTTGTGCCCTACTTAGAAGATGTCATCTCTAGTGCTAACTCATACCTCCAAGCACTCAGCTGGACTGAACCAGCTGAAATAAGCCAGGAAAGCTGTGTCTGCAATCACAGCTGAGGCTAATGCTATTGAAGAGGAGCCAGCTAATACAACAGCTGAGCCACCTAGACTCCAGACCTCGCTGCTCAGAGCTGACAACCGCAGCACAGCCAAACTAAACATCGCAACAGCTGATAATACAGCGAAGATCGCTGACGCAATTCAGGAAATTGCACAGCTAAATAAGACGATAGTGTGTCTCTTCCGCCTTGTTGATTATGCCAAACAGAGGGAAGATAATGAGACAAAAAGGCAAACTGCTGAGCTAGAGAAACCAGCTGAATCAGCTGAGGGAGAAACGAGTCAGAAGAGAAGACCCAGCCAACTGGGATTGAAGAGTGAAGCAGCAGATGCAGCGGATGCAGAAGAGAAGACCCAGCCAACTGGGATTGAAGAGTGAAGCAGCAGATGCAGCGGATGCAGAAGAGAAGACCCAGCCAGCTGGGATTGAAGAATTGAAGATTTTTTTCTGTTTCTCTTGAAATGCTGTAATTTCTTACATTAATAAAACACAATTTTCTTTGCTGCTCAAAGCTCACGCTGATGACAATTACTTTTTGTCCAGGCTCTGGACTCTGAACTCTTATCTGCTGATATTTTCTTTTCGCTCCTAAATCTTAGGGAGAACATAAAAGGAAGCTTCATAAGTTGTCTCAGTTAGGTTTTGGCATCATCAAAAAGGGGAAATTGTTGGGAAAATTAATAGAGTTTTGATTTGATACCAAAACCCAACTGTTCTCCAACCGAGTAGATGATCGCATCAACCTAAGTAGTGTTTTCCAGCTCGCCTGTTTGAGCTCTAGATTTTCTAAGTTTACAGGTTCAGGAAGCGGAAGACAGCGGAAGCGGAAGACAGCGGAAGCGGAAGACAGCAGAAGCTCAAGACAGCAGAAGATCCAGCTGTGTTTACAGCAGGAGTCAACTATCAGCTGAGTCTTCCAGCTGAGCTGAGTTCTAAACGGAGCAGGATCAAGCTGAAGATAAGCTGAGCTGAGTTCAAGACACAGCTGGTCCAGCTGTACAGAACAAAGAGAACTAACTCTGAAGACGTCACTTCAAGTCAGCTTACCCAATCCAGCTCTAAATTCAAAAACCCAGCTCCAAAGGCAGAGATCCCGGCGTCAGAGGAAGTCAACATACCTCGACCAATGAGGGATTGCCGAATCAGCATCCTAGACTTCAGAATCTAGGATGTGACACGAATGAAGACAGATGCAGAAATGCCCAACGGCAGATTTCGAATTTAAGAAGAGTAGGTAAGATTCAAACGGCTCCTCCAACGGCTAGTCTTGAATCAAACCTGTCTTCAACCTCAGGATCAGATACGAAAAACTCCCTACAAGCTTTCATTCTCCAAAATTCTCAAGCCTTCAAAAGCTCTCAAGCAGTTCTACATAGTTCAAAGAACACTTTATCTTAAAGTGTTTCTAGTCCAGAAATTGCTCAGTTTTTCGTCTGATTCCTAGGCAGAAATCATTGTATATCTTAAGCCTAGATCTTGAACGAGTTCATCTAACTCTAAGTTCTTAATTGTAAGAACTCGTTCATAGTTGGAACCCCAAACCAAACCCCTCTTTATCCAGAAAGGTTAGGTCAAGGTTACGCTTGCTTGAAGCGCGAAATTCAAGTGGTTGTAAGGTTTTTTCAGTACCCGTAAACTGAAAGGTTAGGCTTGACAGTGCCCGCAAACTGTTGGAACACAGCTCGGGTTAGAGTTGTGAAGTTGCTTGATACTTGTAAACCAAGTGGTAGTGAATTACCAGTGAATCTGGTCGTGGACGTAGGAGGTGTTACTCCGAACCACGTTAAAACTCCGAGTTCTTTATTGGTTTATTTATTTTTCTGTATTCTATATTTAAAGAACTAACCGCATTAACACAGCACAAGTTTTCAAGATTAAAAGTCCTCTGGCTGTGTGACCCAGCCAGCTGCATTTACTTTCAAATCTGCATACTCAGCTGCTCCCCAAAGACAGCTGTGTTTTGACTATAAACCTGCATAACTTGACTAAGTCGAAAACGCAAAGAATATTTCCAAGCTGAGTTTTTCTAAGTAACCGAGCTAAGTTTTCAAACCACCACATTCCGCACCGCCAGCTGAGTTATTTGCCCTATTGACCCTCCTCAGCTGGATTAATAACTGAGCTCACCAACTCTGTTTTTAAACTAGAAAAAGTTTTCAGAAATCTATCTTTGGTGTATTCACCCCCCCCCCCCCTCTACACCAAAGACCTAGCTCAGAGACCATCAAACTTTCGTATAATGCATTAAATATTATTTAATAATGCATTAGTAGTGGCACAAAATATTTAGAAAATAAACCGACGGATAAGAACTTAAAAGTATAGAAAGAGAGTAGGTTTTTTTTATAAATAAGAAACATTAAACTTTTCCTCAAAAAAACAAAAAAAAAGAAGAGGCAAAACTTAGAATAGCCAAAACACATAGTAAAACACAAATGTTGGCCACAAGTTTAATTTTCACAAATTATGGCAAACATTTGCCTTTTTGGTCGAAAATACCCCTCCTCCTTGTAGATGGAAGTTACTTTTTAGTTTTCACTTTTAACTTTTCAGATTTCACTTTTTTTTCAAATAGTCCAAACCAAATTCTCTCTCTTCTCTCCCCGTTTTCTGCAACCGTGCCTCCTTCATCACCGCGCCGTCTCCGCCACCGCTCCGCCTCCATCACCGCAACCGCCTACTGTCAACAAATATATTATCCACCACCACACCGTCCCCACCATGGTACGAGCAAGCAAAAAGAAGAAAATCGTTCAAGAGAAAGCGGCGACCACCACCGCGCCAATCGAAACACGAGAAGCAAGCTTACCGCCGGAATCTATGGCGTACGAACCAGAAGAACAAAATCCGACGACCTCGGCGTCGAGATCTGAGGAAGCAGCGGCGACCGAATCGGACAGATCTGGAACGGACGAAGACGCACAACCAAACTATCCGCGAAACGATGATCCTTTTGGTGAATTGTTGGTAAGATTTCATCAATTTTGTAGATCTGGAAAGTAGATCTGGAAAAAAAGTTTTGAATTTTTTGATTTCGCGGGTTTCGTACGATTTATTTTTTAATGTAGATCTGGAATGATTTAGTGGTAAGAAATGTTAAACTTCTTACCTGAATATTGAATTGTTTGGTATGAATATATTCTTCGTACTTGAGTATCGGTACGAGGTGTCAAATTCCATGATTTGATATATTCGTGCTTGGTTACGAATTGTAAATTCTTACATGGTATTTGGTAGTACTTGGTAAGAATTTCACATTTCGTACCATGATTTCGTATTTGGAACGAAATATGAAATTCTTACATGGTGATTAGTAAGAATTTCGTAATTCGTACCAGCGTATCACTTGAAACCTGGTACGAAATATGAAATTCTTACCATGATTTGATATATTCATGCTTGATTAATTGTACGAAGTGGACAAAATTTCATATTTCGTTCCAGCGTAAAATTCCTTGGTGCTTGACTATTGGTACGAAATGTGAAATTCTTACATGGTAATTAGTAAGAATTTCATAATTCTTACTAATAACTTAAAAACCTGGTACGAAATATGAAATTCTTACCATGATTTGATATATTCATGCTTGATTAATTTGGTACGAAGTGGTCATAATTTCTTATTTCGTACCAGCGTAAAATTCCTTGGAGCTTGATTATTGGTACTTAATGTGAAATTCTTACATGGAAATTAGTAACAAATTCATAATTCTTACCAGCGTATCACTTGAAACCTGGTACAAACTATTCAATTCTTACCATAATTTGATATATTCGTGCTTGGTTTTCAGAGTGCTTCTATGTGCAAGGTTGTGTGGAAATACAAGCGGCTTGCATTAGCCGAACGCCCTCACAAAGTAATGATGGTAGGTTATGAGTCAATGGTTGGTGATATTCGTGTCTGTTTAGAAACATTTGACGCTTCTGCTTTGAAACAGCTCAAGAAATCAGTTCTAGGTTCCTTCATGGACCTAACGGACTACAACACCCGATCCGAGAATCTGGTACACTACATTGTGTGCCGGCAGGTGGAACCAACACCTGATCTTGACCCAACCACACATTGGTTCAAGGTCAATGAAAAAGTATTACGGTTTTCCCGTGTTGAATTTACGTTGGTCACTGGGCTTAGATTTGGACCAGCAAAATTCAACCCGTACACTGCACACAATGTCCCACAAAGCTCAGTGTATACAAGACTCTTTGGCAACAACCAGACCACGACAACTGCAGACGTACGCACTGCCTTCATAAATAAGAGGTTTGAAATTGACGGCGTGAGAGTGCGAGCAAGCGCGCGAGACTACATCAAGTTGTCTAAGTTGCTACTTGCTTCGAATTACGTCATAGGGTTTGATACTACGAAGAAGAAAATTCCAACATGGTTGTGGGTGTTGCTCGAAGATGATAAAGCTTGGGAGGAATTCCCGTGGGGTAGTATCTCCTACCAAGTATTGTTTGAATCAATCACGAAGGTTGTGACAAGAGATAAGGGGACTAAATCGGGTGTCTTAAGCTACCATGTGAAAGGGAACACACTTGCTCTGCTTGTAAGTCAGTACGCCTGGTACGAAATTTCATAATTTGTACCTTAATTTGAAAATAATTCCGTCATTTTTCAAAATTCAGGCTTGCGTGCATTCTGCTATACCAGCTATCGGGAGGACAATTGGAGGGATGAAGCCACAAAGAAAAATGCCTCGTTTCTTGAGGTATCGATATGTCAAGGACAACGAATTTCCCAGTGACAAGGAGATAGGAGAGGTACGTATTACTGTTAAATTCCAACATTCGTACCATGCCTACCAGTATACTTAGTACGAAATTCCAATATTCGTACCATATCCATCGGTATAATTGGTACGAAATTCCAATATTCGTACCATGTCCATCGGTATACTTGGTACGAAATTCCAAACTTCGTACCATACCTACCGGCATACGTGGTACGAAATTAATATATTCTTACCACACTTATCGGTATACTTGGTACGAAATTCCAAACTTCGTACCATGCCTACCGGTATACTTGGTACGAAATTCCAAAATTCGTACCATACCTACCGGCATACGTGGTACGAAATTACTATATTCTTACCACACTTATCGGTATACTTGGTACGAAATTCCAAAATTCGTACCATACCTACCGGCATATGTGGTACGAAATTACTATATTCTTACCACACTTATCGGTATACTTGGTACGAAATTCCAAACTTCGTACCATGCCTACCGGTATACTTGGTACGAAATTCCAAAATTTGTAACATACCTACCGGCATATGTGGTACGAAATTACTATATTCTTACCACACTTATCGGTATACTTGGTACGAAATTCCAAACTTCGTACCATGCCTACCGGTATACTTGGTACGAAATTCCAAAATTCGTACCATACCTACCGGCATATGTGGTACGAAATTACTATATTCTTACCACACTTATCGGTATACTTGGTACGAAATTCCAAACTTCGTACCATGCCTACCGGTATACTTGGTACGAAATTCCAAAATTCGTACCATACCTACCGGCATATGTGGTACGAAATTACTATATTCTTACCACACTTATCGGTATACTTGGTACGAAATTCCAAACTTCGTACCATACCTACCGGTATACTTGATACAAAATTCCAAAATTCGTACCATACCTACCGTCATACGTGGTACGAAATTACTATATTCTTACCACACTTATAGGTATACCTACATGTACTAGTTTGAAAACACAAATCTAAACATATCTATTTTGTAGGATCTTGTCCCCCTGTTGGTACCATACAACCTGGAAATGGCGCAAGCGTACTAGAAATCTCTGGAGCAAGACCCAGAGAAGGAGGCCTTTGCATTCCAGTACGATGCAAATGAAAGCAAGAAGAAGAGGCCGCGAGAAGAAGAGAATGACGATGCTACCCCTACTGCTATCAATGCCCCTACTGCTGCTTCTACCAGTGCACCGGAGAGGATGACCCTATTGAAAGAAATAGAGGGTCTACTCCAGCACCACCATAGGCAGCTCGTCATTGAAGTAGGAGACTACGTACTGAAGAAGCTTCGTGAAGCCGGGGCAGGGCTTGAAGGGGCAAGGCGGAGCCGGCGGCGGCGGAGCAAGCGGCGGAGGCTGCCGAGCCGGCGACGATAGAGCAAGCGACGGCGAAGCCGGCGAGCGAGCAAGCGGCGGCGGGGAGAAGAGTTTGAGCACGAACAGGTATAAAGCCATGTGTGTGGAGGGATAAACAATTTAATTTAAATTATGTATGTGTTGACAATTGAATTCATAAACTATAATGTACGGTTTGGGGCTGAGTTTTGGCCATTTGATTATGTTACAATTGTGTTCTTTCATTCATATATTGTGTCTATCTACAATTGGTACGAACTATATCATTCCTGACTTCCTGTCGGTGTACTTTGTACGAAATTTTAGTATTCGTACCATTCCTAACGGTATAGTTGATACGAAATTATAATATTCATACCATACAAACCGGTTACTTGGTACGAAATTTCAATATTCGTACCATTCATACAGGTGTACTTGGTACGAAATTCTATTATTCGTACCATGCATACCTTTATGATTGGTACGAAATTCCAATATTCGTACAATTCCTACCTGTGTATTTGGTACGAAATTTTAATATCAGTACCATTCATAACGGTGTACTTGGTACGAAAATCCAATATTCGTACCATTCCGAAATGTGTGCATGGTACGAAAATCAATTATACGTACCATTTCATACCATTAAACTTGGTACGAACTTCAAATATTCGTACCATGCCTACTAATGAAATCTCAATACGGGAGTCATAATTGATGCCATTTCCTGTGCAGGCCGATGCACAGGAAATACCGACTGACACACAACTAAATATGATGTGTGACTATATCCTTGGATTTGACGACGTAACGCCACTCCAACAACAAGTCGCATCAGAGAGTGCTCCTCCAGTCACTGTTCCCTTTTTGAATCAAAGGTCGGTGAGAATTAAATTTCCGGCAGCAGCTGTACGGAGTCCATTCCTAGTTGATGATGTGCGAGCTGGACGGGATACATTCGAACGTTTCTTGAGCTCAGAAAAAGGAGTGTAAGTTCACTTTTAGATATTTTACGATAAGTGCATTACACAAATAATAATTAATATCGTCAATGAAATAGGAGGAATGTTGGATTGGCTTGGGGGGCTGAAAAAGACTTTTTTGAGTACATACTCAAGCCCACTAATAAGCTAGAAGATGATCACGTGGACTCCTACCTTGCCATACTTGCATCAAACCCGGTGTTCGCAGGTTTGGGTGAAGTTCACACCAACATAGCGCTGACCTCTACTTATTTTATGGTAATTCCTCCTTCAGAAACTGATTTTAATTGATTCAAAATATCAAGCAGCCTTGGTACGAAATTGCAATATTCGTACCGCATTACAAAGTTGTACAGTATCGTTGTACAATTTAGCTTGTTCCACTGTTATTTTATTGATATATATTATCGTTTATTTATAGTGCACCGTTGAAAACGTGTTTGACTCGATCCATGACGGCATGAAAGTACCCTTTGAGGCATATGACTCTGATTTATTCGACCCAACAATTGAGGAGGTTATTCCAAAAAAGGACATGGAAAACCTGTTGTCGTATGCTGAAGCAATTCGACCATGTTGGGGCGCAAACATGAAACCTTGGATCGATTGCGACAAGGTAAAACAATTCAACTGACTTTAGAATTACAGTTATTTCGTAATCAGCGTGTCACACCTCGGTACGAATTTATATATAAATTCGTACCGCATGTGGCATCACTTTGCACGAAATACTTGCAATTCGTAACAATAGAGTGTCAACTTCTGGGTACGAATTACAGTTATATCGTAATCAGCGTGACACATCTCGGTACGAATTGAAATGAAATGCGTACCGCATGTGGCATCAGATTGCACGAAATACATGCAAATTCGTAACAAGAATGTCAACTTCTGGGTACGATCTTTACATATTCGTACCGTGTACTATAAGAAGTCAGAAGTTTATATATAATTTTTTAATGGTTTGCGTTGTTATTCTAGGTGCTTGCCGTATGCCATTTCAAATCTCATTGGGCCACACTTCTAATAGATCTTAAACAGCAAAAGCTATGGCTTTATGATCCCAAAGCATGGCAATTTGAAGAACACCACATAAAAAATAGAAGGGACATCTTCCTACCGATGGCAAGAGTAGTCCCTCAAATCTTAAAGGCAATCGGGTACTTCGAGCTGCATGCAATAAAAAATCCACAGTACGCCCAGTGGGAGCTATGCTTTCCACCTGCTAAAGGCAAGAACACATTCAAGCAGCAAGACGACGTGAATTGTGGGCTCTATGCATTGAAGTACGTCGAGCAAATTCTATCAAAGAAGCCATTGCCAAAAAGTTTAAAAGACCAAAAGCAGCTGGAACTTTATCGAGACCACATTGCAAGGACCATTTATGGTCATAGCACAGATGAAGCCCCTGTTACAATTCTTATGGAAGCACTTTAGTATGTCGAACAAAAACTATATATATTTTGCTAGTAATATGCTGAATCTATGTTCAACTTTTGTGTATTACGATGTTGTATATTTTGCTGTGATGTTATGATAAGTATGAATATCTGAGAAAATTATTGGATTTATTCTGGATTTATTATGTAAATTATTGTATGCATATTACGAGGTACGAAATGTATGTTTATCAAAACTTTAAAAAAGTTGCATGGTACGAAATTCAACCATTTCGTACCACGATCTAAAAGTTCTAACTATGGTAACACGGTATGAAATTCAACTATTTCGTACCACGATATAAAGGTTCTATCTTTGGTAGCACGGTACGAAATTCAACCATTTCGTACTACGATATCCGTACGAAATTGAACCATTTCGTATGATATAAAGTTAGTATCTTTATATCACGGTACGAAATTCAAACATTTCGTACCATGATATAAAAGTTCTAACTTTGGTACCACGGTACGAAATTCAATCATTTCGTACCACGATCTAAAAGTTCTAACTATGGTAACACGGTACGAAATTCATCTATTTCGTACCACGATATAAAGGTTCTACCTTTGGTAGCACGGTATGAAATTCAACCATTTCGTACTACGATATCCGTACGAAATTGAACCATTTCGTACGATATAAAGTTACAATATTTATATCACGGTACGAAATTCAACCATATCGTACCACATTGGATTTCTGCACGAATGGTACGAAATTTATCAATTACTACAGAGCTTGTAAGTATGAAAATGGTTCAACAAATAATTAATCAAAATATAGAAAACACTAGTAGATAATGGAAAAAAGTCATCAACAGAACCTATTTGGGTCTTTACAAGTTGCGCGAGTGTGCCCAACTACACCACAAATACCATATTTCTTCGGTTTGCGGGTCCGATTAACACTTGTTTGACTGCTACACACTTCTTCTCCCTGACCAATGTGTACGAATGCAGTACATGTATTATGATAATGACCTCTATGATGACATCGAGAACATACACGACCATGTGTTGTATGGGATCCAGACTGAATCCTCTTTGAACGTGGTCGTCCCGCTTGTCTAGGATTAGAGGGGGTCACTACAACCCTTGAAGCAACATCAGATGGGACGCGCCAATCATGTGGGTCAGGGACTGGCATCACCTCTGCAGCATATGTTTCACGCCACGTCTCAGTCGTATAATAAGCATGAACATATGACAATGGAGATTGTCTCATATAACTGAAAAATGACAAAAATATTATCAAACATATTATCAAACTTCTGCAGTTATAGTAAGCATGGTACGATACGTACGCAAACAGTATACTGGTTATGAATTCTTACGTGTTACTTGGTACGAAATATGAAATTCTTACATGGTACGTAGTAAGAAATTCATAATTCTTACCAGCGTACCATTTCTTTGTGCTTGGTTATTGGTACAAAATATGAAATTCTTACATGGTACATGGTAAGAAATTCATAATTCTTACCAGCGTACCATTTATTTGTGCTTGGTTATTGGTACGAAATATGAAATTCTTACATGGTACGTGGTAAGAAATTCATAATTCTTACTAGCGTACCATATATTTGTGCTTGGTTATTGGTACGAAATATGAAATTCTTACATGGTGCGTGGTAAGAAATTCATAATTCTTACCAGCGTACCATTTGTTTGTACTTGGTTATTGGTACGAAATATGAAATTCTTACATGGTACGTGGTAAGAAATACATAATTCTTACCAGCGTACCATTACTTTGTGCTTGGTTATTGGTACGAAATATGAAATTCTTACATGGTACGTGGTAAGAAATTCAAAATTCTTACCCACATAATATTGTATGACAAGTACAAAAAACAAAAAATTCGTACCTTATTGCTGCTGTAGCGTGCGAGCATGGGATCAGGTCCAGTTCAAAAACGTGACATGAGCACTTCCTCAAAAGAATATCAACAATATTACTCTTGTTTTCATAAATTACATTAAACTTTGTATCCGTAATGGGATCAACCTTCATGGACCGGCCTACCCCGATAACATTCTCCAATCTCTTTATTGCATAATCCGATAACTCTAGAGTTCTCGCACCAGATCTAGTACGCCGCGTGAAAAACCATTCCTGTATCAGGTTACGAGCATACTCCAAAAGAGAACATATTGGCAATTTCCTAGCCCATTTTAATCGAGAATTCAAGACTTCTATCGCATTGGAAGTCCCAAAACTATATCGCCGTACCGGGCATCTACACTTGGCCCATCTAATAGGGTCAATGCTCATAAGCTTCGCATGTGCCCGAGGTGAGGTCAATTCCAAATTCTACATATTCTCATCAAACTCCTCTATCTTATAAGCATTTGCAGCAGCCTGGTAAATGTTAATCACACCTTGACCCCACTTCCTAAGGTTGCCCTGAATATGATATGTGCACAACCCATGAGGAGTCCCTGGAAAGGTAGAATCTACTGCATTTTTTATGCTAAGGTATTGATCAGACACAATCAAGAGATTATTTGGGTATCCAAATGTCCGTCGAACCTGACGTAAGAACCAAGTCCAAGATAAATCATTTTCTTTGTCACCAACTCCAAATGCTAAGGGAACTATTTGTTCATTAGCATCCTTTGTTGATGCAACAAACATAACGCCTTTGTATTTTCCTTTCAAATGTGTGGCGTCAATCAAAATCACGGGGCGACATGCACGAAATGCTCTTACACATGCAGCAAGAGAGAAGTAGCAATACTGGAAAGAACCGTCAGGACATGTCTGTAATTCCACAATGGAGCCAGGATTCAAATGCTCTAGCATGTAAAGGTACTTGGGAAGCATCTGAAAATCATGAAAAAATATATAATCACATCAGGTACACATTGGTAGGAAAGGTACAAAATAATGTAAATCATACACAAACGAAGTACGAAATATCAAACATTCGTACAACTAGAAAGTACGAAGTACGAACTCAACAAATTCGTACTTCGTTTTACAGTCTTACATGATATGTGGTAAGAATTACATATTTCTTACACAGCGTACCATGCTTTGATTTCTTTATGCTTGGTTATTTGTACGAAGTGTAAATTCTTACATGGTACTTTGTAAGAATTTCATATTTCTTACCATCTTACCATTCTTTCATTTCTTTGCGCTTGGTTTACTGGTACGAAGTGTGAAATTCTTACATTATACTTGGTAAGAATTTTATATTTCGTACACAGCGTACCAAGTGTACCCAAATTTAAATGTTCTTACGTAAAGATGCAGTGGAGACAAACCTGAAAAGACTTGTCTGGATCGCCATAATTCAAGTTCAGCGCGTAATTCCTACCAGCCAATGCAGTTGCATATTTTACATTAACACCAAATTCCTTTAATACTTGTCCCTGTATATCTCGCGGCCTAAGAACAAAACCATCTTCTGCCAAATTTGCGCCTACGTGTGCAGCTAAAACCTTCGAAGACACCTTTGGATGCGATTGATATCTCAAATCTGTCTCACAAGTGTGAGCACTCAATTCATATATTCTCCATGCATTACCAAAAGATCTCGCTCGCAAGATAAAATCGCATCTGTCTGCAAACTTGCAAACAACCTGATATCTGTCTGAATTTGAACGCACTGTTACAAACTCCACACGATTTTTCAGATGGTATACACCAAGAGCTGTGGTGATTTTCTCCTTACTATAGAACATGGCACCACTAACGACTACACCAGTAACAGGCTCAGACGGTATAACCAAATCTTCACATGCAACGGAAGCTTGGTATGTTGCACCCGGAATCAGCCACTGACCGGGTTTTTCTACAGTAGTTTGGTCCAGAATTTCTAATGCGGGCACGGTGGACCTATCTATACCGGAAAAGTCACCACAATCATCACCCTCATCATCGGAACTGCTATCATACATGTAGTCACGATCAAAATTCTCAGCCACATTTTGCAAATTTCGAGCACCCAACGGATTCGTCCGATGTGAAGATTCGTTACTTCTACGTGAAACAGACACATGTATAGTAGGCAATTCCAACAAACCCATCAAACAAGACCACTCGAAATCATCTGTTATCTTCATTCTCATAGTTTCACCCGCAGGGGACTGGACTAACGCGTCTATATCAAAAATATACAATCTCTTATCCTTCTTCAATCGCACTTCAAGCTTCTTCAACAAATCTTCAAATGTTATACCACTAGGAGGTACAGGGATATACTCTTTCCTCCCACCCTCGTATGTATTGTTATTCCAATCTCCTCCATGGCAAACAATTAAAGAAGCTGGCACCGGCTGCATTAAATAAGTAAGTGGATAGTCAGGTACACATGGTACGAAAATATCAAAATTCGTACCTATAATGAATCTAACGAATGGTATGAATTATATTTATTTCGTAACCAGCGTCTCACACCTCGGTACGAATTTAATATAAATTCGTATCGCATGTGGCATCAGATTGCACGAAATACATGCAATTCGTAACAAGAGTGTCAACGTCTGGGTACGATCCTTACATATTCATACCGTGTACCATATCAGAGTGTGGCATGCAGATTAGAATCCATTTGGTGCGAATGGTACGAATTAAATTTATTTCGTAACCAGCGTCTCACACCTCGGTACGAATTTAATATAAATTCGTACCGCACGTGGCACCAGATTGCACGAAATATATGTAATTCGTAACAACAATGTCAACGTCTGGGTACGATCCTTACATATTCGTACCATATACCATATCAGAGTGTGGCATGCAGTTTGGAATCTAGCGAATGGTACGAATTACATTTAAATTCGTACCCCATGTTGCATCAGATTGCACGAAATCCTTGCAATTCGTAACAAGCGTATCATCTTCTGGGTACGATCCTTATATATTCGTACCGTGTACCATATCAGAGTGTGCCATGCTGTTTAGAATCTAGCGAATGGTACGAATTACATTTATTTCGTAACCAGCGTGTCATACCTCTGTATGAATTTAATATAAATTCGTACCGCATGTGCCATCAGATTGCACGAAATACATGCAATTCGTACAACAAAGAATGCCAACGAACTGTAAATTCGACGAACTGTAAATTCATGAGAGAAAACCTAGATCTAAATGTATAATTACCTCCATACAATTACAAATAATTACAGAAGCAGTTGTGGGCAAATATTTCAGAGGATTCGCCGCCGTATCGCCGCCGCAGATCTAGAAAATTGACCGCCGTGTCGCCGTGAATTAATCCACCGCCGCCGACAACCAACTGAAAAGAAAAAAAAATAGAAAGATGAGCTCGAGCTCATCGACCTAAAAGAGAGAAAAATATGCTGCCGCCACCGATCTATGAAAATATACCTCCACAGATCTATAAATACGCCGCCGTGTCGCCGTTAATTAATGCACCGCCACCGCCAACCAACTGAGAAGAAAAAAAAATGAGAAAGATGAGCTCGAGCTCATCGACCTGAAAGAGAGAAAAATATGCCGCCGCCACCGCTCTATGAAAATATACCTCCACAGATCTATAAATAAGCCGCCGTGTCGCCGTTAATTAATGCACCGCCGCCGCCAACCAACTGAGAAGAAAAAAAACGGGAAAGATGAGCTTGAGCTGTGGGAAAAAAACGAGAAAGATAAATATGAGGAGAAGGCGGAAAAAATAGAGAGGAGAGATTACGTGAGAGCTGTGGGAGAGAGAGAAAAAGTAGGTGGGTAAAGTAAAAAGTAAGGGTATTTTCGACCAAAAATGCAAATGTTTGCCATAATTTGTGAAAATTAAATTTGTGGCCAACTTTTGTGTTTTACTATCTTATGTGGCTAAAAAGGTGTATTTTCTCTATATATATTGTCAAATAGACATAGCTCAAGTGGCTAGCTCATATTTTACACTCCCCTCATATTTTAATAAGAGCATGTACAATGGAGCCCTCTAAGTAGGAAGGCTCTTCACTATTTTATTAATAAAAGTGGGCCCAAACTCTTTTTTTGTCTCCACAATAGTGCCCACCACTCTAAATCATTGTATTGCAATATTAAAATTAAAACAATAAAAGAAAATTGAAGCATGAGAGAGAGAACCCTCGGCCTCCAGACGGGCTCAACAGAGCCCTTGGCCTCCAGCCCTCCAAGGGCGCCAGCTTCTTGCGATCGATCGCAGAGAGATCATCCCCGCGATCACACCATTGTAGGTGCTCTTAGAAGTTTGTAAGGCATTCCCATACAATTCTGTCGAGTCTCTCAAACTTCCAACACTTCACCATTCAATTTTACTCACAGTGGACAAAAAATAAATTTGGAATAAGATCCTCTGAACAAGTAAAGCAAACTTTAAGTTTTGTACAAAAATAACAAAACTTATTTAATTTTCTTGCCGAATGAAAATTGATATCTATATGTTACTATATAAGTCTTACAAAATTTAATTAGCAAAATTAATTCCCCCGTAAAACCTAGAAACTTTTTTAGGCCATAGATTTAATTAATCAAATGGTTGGATTTATACCAAATTTTATATTCTTTTTATTATTTTATGGAGTTAAAAAGGTTAATTTTGTCTTACTATTTACATTTGTAACCGCCTAGTTCCTTTAATTGTGCGGACTAAATCTTTACCATTATCTACATATTATTTCTTTACTTAAATGACGGCCGATTCTAATTTCTAAATGATTTATTCCATTTTTAATTTTTTTTTCTATTATTCCATCTTCTCCACAATTCATTTTTTCAGCTTCTCCTTTACAATCATTTTCTTGTTTCCATTAGTCTTGTCCGTTTTCTGATCTCATCATTTCAACATTTTCAATTATATATGTTGTTCACAATATGAATATCACATGGTTTTAATTACTATTTTCTATTTCGTTAAATTATAATTATATGTGTACTGTTTCTCAATTTTCGAAATCAATTATCAATAAACATAACTGTTCTTTTTGAATATTTTTATGCACGTGTGTTTTGTATTCATTTTAGTTTAATGCTAATAGATCAACAATGTTTTATTCATGAAATGAAATCATGTCATAAAATTATTATATGGAAAGCATTATTACTGTAAACAAATGCATTATCGTAGTAAATAAAATGCATTATCGTTTTATGTTTATATTAATGATTAGTTGTGTTATTTATGAAATGCATTATTGTTGTAAACAAAATGCATTAGTAATACATGATTTTTACAATAATATATAAAAATAATACTAATTGAGGATGCATAGTATAAAAAATAATATTTATATAACCAATAATGTATAATAATATATCAAAATATGCATAGCAATTCAATAAAAAATGCATTACAAAATGTATATAATTATAAACTTATTCGTCAGACAAAAAAAAATCCACAAATTTTGATTATTGAGATATTTTCCATTATTTGTCAGTTTGTGCAATGCAGATTTTTGGGAATAAAATTAAGTTGATGAATAAGGCAGTGGGATCCCAAATTAGGCGGCATCAATTTTGGAATAGGAAATTATGCATATTATAAAATACCATTCTTATCCTTCTTAGCACTAAAAACTAATTTAAAATTATTTAGTTATTGCATTTCTTTTCCATCTTGATCGTTCATTTTTCCTTAATCAATGAACTGAAAAAGTTTTTAGATTCTATACTAAAATTAGTTTTTACCTGAACTCATTCCTATATATATATATATATATATTTATATATATATATAACCTTTTTCCCGTAAGAAATGAGAAGCGATCTGGAGCGTCCAGACCTTATAATCAATGGTCATCCTTTTTAACATTTTTTAATTATTTTATAATATTGTTTAAGTAGTGGCGGGCTTATTTAAGTAACTTGATTTACTAATAATGGACTTTTTTTTTTTTTTGGTACGCACTATGCAGTGGTTATTTAGTTTAGCATGTTTTTTTTTTGAGAAAATACACCTTTTTAGCCACATAAGATAGTAAAACACAAAAGTTGGCCACAAGTTTAATTTTCACAAATTATGGCAAACATTTGCCTTTTTGGTCGAAAATACCCTTATTTTTTACTTTACCCACCTACTTTTTCTCTCTCTCCCACAGCTCTCACGTAATCTCTCCTCTCTATTTTTTCCGCCTTCTCCTCATATTTATCTTTCTCGTTTTTTTTCCCACAGCTCAAGCTCATCTTTCTCATTTTTTTTTCTTCTCAGTTGGTTGGCGGCGGCGGTGCATTAATTAACGGTGACACGGCGGCGTATTTATAGATCTGTGGAGGTATATTTTCATAGAGCGGTGGCGGCGGCATATTTTTCTCTCTTTCAGGTCGATGAGCTCGAGCTCATCTTTCTCATTTTTTTTTCTTCTCAGTTGGTTGGCGGCGGCGGTGCATTAATTAACGGCGACACGGCGGCGTATTTATAGATCTGTGGAGGTATATTTTCATAAAGTGGTGGCGGCGGCATATTTTTCTCTCTTTCAGGTCGATGAGCTCGAGCTCATTTTTCTAATTTTTTCTCTCTTTCAGGTCGATGAGCTCGATGAGGTCGATGGCGGCGGAGGAATTTTACACTGGTACGAAATAAGAAATTATGACCACTTCGTACCATTAATCAAGCACGAATATATTAAATAATGGTAAGAATTTCATATTTCGTACCAGGTTTTTAAGTTATTAGTAAGAATTATGAAATTCTTACTAATTACCATGTAAGAATTTCACATTTCGTACCAATAGTCAAGCACCAAGGAATTTTACGCTGGAACGAAATATGAAATTTTGTCCACTTCGTACAATTAATCAAGCATGAATATATCAAATCATGGTAAGAATTTCACATTTCGTACCAGGTTTCAAGTGATACGCTGGTACGAATTACGAAATTCTTACTAATCACCATATAAGAATTTCATATTTCGTTCCAAATAGGAAATCATGGTACGAAATGTGAAATTCTTACCAAGTACTACCAAATACCATGTAAGAATTTACAATTCGTTCCATTAACCAAGCACGAATATATCAAATCATGGAATTTGACACCTCGTACCGATACTCAAGTACGAAGAACATATTCATACCAAACAATTCAATATTCACGTAAGAAGTTTAACATTTCTTACCACTAAATCATTCCAGATCTACATTCAAAAATAAATCGTACGAAACCCGCGAAATCAAAAAATTCAAAACTTTTTTTCCAGATCTACAAAATTGATGAAATCTTACCAACAATTCACCAAAAGGATCATCGTTTCGCGGGTAGTTTGGTTGTGCGTCTTCGTCCGTTCCAGATCTATCCGGTTCGGTGGCCGCTGCTTCCTCAGATCTCGACGCCGAGGTCGTCGG
Organism: Agastache rugosa; assembly: GCA_031470985.1. Lineage (NCBI taxonomy): Eukaryota > Viridiplantae > Streptophyta > Magnoliopsida > Lamiales > Lamiaceae > Agastache > Agastache rugosa. Next base: position 18,685,935 of record CM062604.1, read on the forward strand.
ATTTTGTTCTTCTGGTTCGTGCGCCATAGATTCCGGTGGTAAGCTTGCTTCTCGTGTTTCGGTTGGCGCGGTGGTGGTCGCCGCTTTCTCTTGAACGGTTTTCTTCTTTTTGCTTGCTCGTACCATGGTGGGGACGGTGTGGTGGTGGATAATATATTTGTTGACAGTAGGCGGTTGCGGTGATGGAGGCGGAGCGGTGGCGGAGACGGCGCGGTGATGGAGGAGGCGCGGTTGCAGAAAACGGGGAGAGATGAGAGAGATGAGAGAGAATTTGTTTTGGACTATTTGAAAAAAAAGTGAAATCTGAAAAGTTAAAAGTGAAAACTAAAAAGTAACTTCCATCTACAAGGAGGAGGGGTATTTTCGACCAAAAAGGCAAATGTTTGCCATAATTTGTGAAAATTAAACTTGTGGCCAACATTTGTGTTTTACTATGTGTTTTGGCTATTCTAAGTTTTGCCTCATATATATATAGGGGAGAGATCAAACAAAATAGGACTTTTCCCGTAAGAAATGAGAAATTATTTTGAGCGTCCATATTTTGTAATCAATGGTTATCTTTTTTTCACATTTTTAAATTATATTATTATATTATTTAAATAGTGGAGAGGTATTTTTGTATTTTGGTATTTTAATGATGGAACGGTTTTATCCTTTTCTTATGCAGCAGTGCAACATGGTTTTTTTATTCAAAATTCCTACTCTCTTTCCTTTAAAATTTTAAATTCTTATTCTGGGAAAAGATTTTTACTTTTTTACTTTTCTTATTTTAGCATGTTTTTATTTTTGTAATTGTTTTTACCAATTCTTTTCGTTGTTTTCATATATTAACAACGTTATATGTGCTTTATTAGTTCTTTTGATGTACTAAATGGTAAAAAAAAAAAAAAAATCGTTGAGTCAATTTATGCATTATACGTATGCATATGTTTCATAACTTCTTTTTGTAATGCATTACAAAATATAGAATGATACATACACACCATAATGCATGTGATATTTTCGTAAAGATAATATTGTATTAATGTTAATTATTTTTCTCTAATGCATTACGAATGGTGCAATAATGCATTATAATGTAAAAGCAAATTCATCTTGAAAATATTTTTTTAGGAAAAATGATCAAACAATGACAAAGTCGCGGATTTTTCCTAATTTTAGTTATTAATATGAGTTTTGATTGTTTAATGTAATTTGACTATATTATATTTAACAGATTAAAAGATAACCACTTATCTCAAAATTGGAAGATTAGATTTAGGCCATTGTCACCCCAAATTCCTAAAAATCCGCCATAAGTTCCACTCTCCCATAAATGACGATTTTTACATTTACTTGATTACCCTCATATCGGTCAGTTTTTATCATATTAACGATATTATCACCAATGCACAATTATTAGATATTAAATCTGGTCCGTCGGTTTTGGAATAATGCTTCTTATTATTCATTTGTTCGAAGTTAGAGGGAAAATGAACAAATCGAGCTTTGATTTTTATGTATTTTGTAGATTTAATGATTTCAATATCAATCTCTAGTATATTAGAAAATAAAACGATAAAAAAATGAGTAAAAATATCAAATAGCCACTATGGATAGCCAAAATTAATAGTTGTCCAAAATTTAATTTTTAATAAATTTTATAAGATTTTGGGATTTTGGACAAATTTGCTCTTATCCCTCATTTCACTCTATTTCTCTCTCCTCTCTCCACTCTCCACTCTCCCCTCTCCGTCCTCTCTCACCCGAACCACCTCTACCATCCACCGCGCCACTGCTGTCCAATCGCTGCTGCTGCCACCGCCGTTCCATCCAATCGTCGTCGCCGCCTCACAAAACACTGATCTCAGTCACAAAACCATAGATCCGGTCCCGATTCAGATGCCAAAATAGAGATCCGACGACCGCGCTGTTATAAAAAAGTAAAAATATAGATCCAGTCATGGCGGCACCGATTTAAAAAATAGAAAGCTGAAATCGTGGTGAGATTGGTACAAAATGGATTCATTCCTACCACTCGTACCAATTTATGGTGCGTTACTAGTTGGTACGAACGAGACGAATGATTTCATTCATATCACTCGTACCAAGTTATTGTGCGCCACTAGTTGGTACGAATGGGAAGAATGTTTTCATTCGTACCACTCGTACCAAGTTATTGTGTGCCACCAGTTGGTACGAACGGGACGAATGCATGCATTCGTACCAAGTAACATATCACAACTAGTTCGTACAAGCGGGATGATTGGGACGAATGAGATCCGTTCGTACCACAGTTACTATGGAGATGCAAAAGAGTTACGCCGGAGAAGATGATCGGAGGCAACCACATAACAGATCTGTATAAAAATTTGAACGAAAAACTTATCTGAACGACTCTCTATTTGTGAAGCATCATCATTGGATTCTTTAGATCTGAAGTAGCAGAGCAGATCACGGTAGGAATAGATCTGAAAATACATCTGGAAATAGAGAGGTAAACTGAGAAAAGGACGATGGCGAAGGCGGCGACTGTGGCGGTGGCAGAAAGCAGCGGAAAAATCGAGTTGGAGCTCGCAATGGTGGAGACTCTGACGGCGATGGCGATGACAAAGGCGGAGGCGGAGGCGGACGACGGAGGCACAGCAGTGGTCGGTTTGGTGGTGGTGGAGTTGCGACTTGGTGGGTGGAGAGAGAGAGTGTATGTGTGTGTGGAGATGGTGACGGGGATGGGAGTAGCAAGAGGGGAAGGGAGAGGGGATGAATGTGTGGGGTGTGGGGGATACGGCTGGTGGAGGGGTAGGTTAGTTTTTCAGTTTTTTATTTTATTTAAAGGTTATTTTAATCCATCCATTTCAAAATCTAACAAAATTTATGTTAAATTAAGTTTTTGACAACTTTTATTTTTCACTATCTATAATGGCTATTTGACATGATAAACTCTAAAAAAATTCAAAAAGAATAATGCTAACATGGACAAATGGTGATCGGTCCTTACGAAAAGTGCTTACTGAAGGTGAGTGGCATATCATTACTCCATATTGTATATATGTTTTTAAGGATAATAGTGTAATTAAATATTATTTCTATTAAATACTTAATACCTAATAAGCATAATTTAATATTATATATCTATTCATACGAATTGGTGCTATCTGGCCCAACAATTTTGTGTTTCTTAGATAACTTTGAATTTCAGCATTTTATCTGTATAATCCTCCATTTTTATCCGGTATATCTTCAGCGATTATCTCACGATTTCTCTGGCCATTTTATAGGCGTGCACTTAATTTGTGTCTCTATATATTTAACAATTTTATCTTCATTATCAAATTTCTCACACCAATAAATAACAAATATTTTATTAATAACGTGAATTAATAAGCGTTATATAAAAAAATAATGAATGAATTATTATAATTTTCTATGTTTGAAATATTAGAATAGCACATCAAATATCTAATCAAACTAAAATTACTCTTGAAGTTTTTCAACCATATATATCATATTATATAAGAGTTTATTTCAGAAAATAATGATGTTTAAGTTACTATATATTTGAACGATTAAGAAAAAGTTAAGTTTAAAAAATTATATTGATTTAATTTATTACTATCTTTGTACTAACATGTAAAAAATAATAGAGTATCTTCGGTCACGTTATAAAATGTAAAAAATAATAGAGTATCTTCGGTCATACTCCAACGGTGAAAATCTCTTATGTACTAATTGATATTAATTGCTTTCTATTTTCCGATTTCGAGTACTTATTACTTTGTTGTGTGAAAGTTTGTGGTATATCAGAAGATGTTGACGTTGATTTGTATATATCTTGATGTGAGCTTCGATAAAGACTCCCATGTGAACACTGCATGGTGTTGTTGCTTTTTTTTTTTTTTACTTAAATAATTTTAAATGGAAATTAATTAATTCTAATTGAGGATTATAAAATTTTAACTGGATAATAATAAACTTCATTAGGATTAATAAACTTAACTGGGATTGGTAAACAATAATTGAAAATTGATAAATTCTAATTGCAATTAATAAACCCTAATAAGGCCATCTCCAGCACAATCTCTATTTTAGAGCAAATATCATCTCCAGCCCTGCTCTATATTATTGCTCTATTTTAGAGTTTTGAACAGTGTTGTACTATATTTAGTGCAACACTGTTCATTGCTCTATCACTATTGCTTTTTTTTTAAATATGTTAAATAACTAATATGTGATAAAAAGTTATTTTTATATTATGAAATAATTAAATATAAAATCACACTGCACCAACAATAAACTTATATATATAAATTTGCTTAAAAAATACATTTTCATAAAAAAAATACAAGACAAAATAAAATAAATTAATTAATGTAATTACTTCAAAAATTATGAATATAACTTATGTGTTTATGTAATAATGTGGGACGGGTACTTTTTTTCTACTCATTTGAAGAGTGTTAATGAGGCCTATTCCTCAAATTCTAATTTGAATAAGAATTACTCCCTTCGTCCCGTCATAAGTGGCCACATTTCTTTATTAGGCTGTCCCATCATAAGTGGCCACTTTCCTAATATGGAAACACCCTCTCTCACACAAAAGATGTGGGATCCACCACTTTTTATCTTTTTACCCTTTAAACACTCTTCCCCTAAATACCCGTGTCCAAAAGAAAGTAGCCACTTATCATGGGACGGAGGGAGTATTAGGTTTGTAATTTTATTTATTTATAAGATTTTTTGTACATTAATATAATTTGTTCATGTTATTATTCTTCATTAATTGACATAAATTATTGATTTTTTTAAAATTAAACAAAAAAAAAGAAAATTTCTAGAATATTCTGTTTTTGTGTAAAATATAGAGCAGACTGCTGGAGATGACTAGCTATTTTTGCTGTATATTTATGTTATTTTTGCTGTAAAATGGTGCAAACCATTGTAGATGCCCTAACTCCTTACCCAAAATCCCCTTAATTATCCTCTAATTACAACCAATTCTTTCTTGAGGTTGGTTTACCCAAGTTTTTGTCTTAATATATTTTTTTTTTTGATAAATTATGTGTGTATCATGTTTTGGAGGTTGATTGTACTCCCTCCGTCCACGAAAAAGATGTCTATTTTTCCATTTTGGTCCGTCCACGAAAACGATACACATTCCATTTTTGGTAACATGACCCATACAATTTACTTAATTTAATCCTCCACTCAACTTAATATTTATTGTTTTGTCATTGTTGGACCCACCATAAATAACAATTGGGACATTTATTCCACTCACTCCACACACAACTCATTATTTAAAATCAATTAAAAACTATATAATAAGTGGGACTTTTACTCCACTCACAACACACTCCACCAGTTTTATTAAAACTCGTGCCATTTTCAAGTGTGCGTCTTTTTCGTGGACGGAGGAAGTACTACCTCCGTCCACAAAAAATATTTATTTCTTTATTTTTTCGTCCGTCCACAATAAAGATTCCCTTTTCATGTTTAAAAATAGTATCCACCATAAATTTTTACCATCTACCCTTATCAACTTATTTTACATAAAATACCAGCTATGGTAAGCACTATCTCTCAATAAATTAATATTAATCATATCTTTAATCTCGGACTTTTCCACTCACAACAACTAAATCTATTACTAATACGAAAATAAAGATACCCCTTCCACGGTGCTTCGTTCAGATTTTCCTTTATTCTGGTAATTTGTCTAATTTTAATTCATATATATTCTAATTTTTATTTTTATTAATTAAAATTTTATTAATTTTATATTCTTGAAATATCATATGTTTATCTATTAATCACATCTCATATTTATCTATCCCTCTATTTAATTAATTTTTTTATTATACATATTAAAATAATAACAATTTAGGAATGCATTCTTATAAATCCTTATTTTATACATTCTTAATTCATATATAATAATCTATAGAAAATTTGTAAATGAAAATCTCTTTATGAAGACTAAATAAATATATTTAATCAATATGTCTATATAGAATCAATTTCATTTTTCATTCATGTTTTTCTAAAAACTTCGATTAGTGCTTTCTAGAAAATATATACATTGAATCAAATGTGGGATAGGTAGCTAAAGAAAAGAAAAACTTGAAGATGTAAACATATTTTTTTCCGTATTTTGGCAAAGATTAGAGATATCGATTTAACAAGAACTAACGAGACGGTTCAAATATACTTAAAAAGAAGGATTTTTACTAATTTTAATTAATATTAAATTGTTTAGATTTTTATCGAGTAATTTAGCATAAACCAACGAGACGGTTCAAATAACGTAGAAAGAAGGATTTTTACTAATTTTAATTAATATTACTTTGAAGATGTAAACATTTTTTTTTTTGCATTTTGGCAAAGATTAGAGATATCGATTTAGCATGAACCAACGAGACAGTTTAAATATACTTAAAAACAAGAATGTTTACAAATTTTAATTAATATTAACTTTGTTTAGATTTTTATCGAGTAATTAGCATAAACCAACGAGACGGTTCAAATAATATAGAAAGAAGAATTTTTACTAATTTTAATTAATTTTACTTGGAGTGTTCACATTTTTATCGAGTATATACAATAAAGTCACTATTTTAACCGAGATTAGGACGAACATGTAGAAAAATTATAAACAAATTTAGATTTAGAAAATACATAATGAATGAGTATACTCGATCCATTGTCATTCCTAATATTTAGATACGTGAAATAAAATTAATTTTTTAAGTTTGATTCATAATTAACGCGAACAATATCACAACTTTTAAATAAGATATAAAATTATTTTTAAAATGTATACATGTAAATTAAAACATAAAGTTATTTCCCGTCGAGTCTCGACGGGCTACTTACTAGTTATATATTATTAAAACTTATGTCGCCCTTTCCTAGGAATCTATATCATGAACGGAGGGAGTTCTTCTTTTTTTTTTTTTTTGACATAAACGATAGGGTTTGAACCTAAACCTCACACTGCTTACAAATTGAAGCTGTCCAAGAACCAAACCGTAGATAGTTTTTCCGCGTTCTGCGCAACTGCTTCAATTATTAAACATAAAGTTGGGAGTAAAATAATCATTAGAAAGTAGAAACACACAAATATTACACACATAAAAAGCACCAAACCCCAGCTCGTTTTAGCAAACTTCTCTTCTGTCCTGCCCCACAACCAGCACACCCTACAAAACAACTCAAACCTTAAAAGTTTAGACACAACCCATCATCACCATCATCTGTTTCCTCTCTTTCACAACATTCTTCCATCAATGGCCCCCCGCCGCCACCCTCCCCTCCTCCTCCGCCTTTTCCACCTCCTAACCTTCCTCCTCCTCTCCTCCGCCGACGACTCCGCCGTCATGCTCACCCTTCTCTCCTCCCTCTCCCCCGCCCCCACCGGCTGGTCCTCCTCCACCCCCTTCTGCGACTGGAACAACGTCATCTGCGACTCCGCCTCCTCCTTCGTCACCTCCATCAACCTCAACTCCGCCGCCGTCTCCGGCTCCCTCCCCTCCTCCCTCAACTCCCTCTCCCGCCTCCAGTCCCTCTCTCTCCAAAAAAACTCTCTCTCCGGCGCCCTCCCCTCGTTCCAAAACCTCTCCTCCCTCCAATCCCTCTACCTCGACGACAATGCCTTCTCCTCCGTCCCCGATAATTTCCTCCTCGGCCTCCCAAATCTCCAGTCCTTCACCATCAACGATAACTCCAAGCTCCTCCCATGGCGGATCCCAGCTTACCTCACTGAAAGCACTAATCTCGTCTCCTTCTTCGCCAGCAACGCTTCCGTCACCGGCGCCATCCCCGACATCTTCGCCTCGCTGCCGAATTTCCAAGACTTGAAGCTCTCCTACAACAACCTCACCGGAGCCTTGCCGGAATCTTTCTCCGGCTCCGAGATTCAGAATCTCTGGCTCAACAATCAGAAATCCGGCTTCTCCGGCGGTATCGACGTGTTGTCTGACATGACGCAGTTGTACCAAGTTTGGTTACAGGCAAACGCCTTCTCCGGCGCCATTCCCGATCTATCAAAATGCGTCAACTTGTTCGATTTGCAGCTCCGCGACAACCGGTTCACCGGCGTAGTGCCGCCGTCGTTGATGAATTTGCCGAAGCTCGTCAACATCACGCTGCAGAACAACAAGCTGCAGGGTCCTTTCCCGGAGTTTCCGAGCAGAGTTGACGCCACCATCGGAACCACCAACAGCTTCTGCTCCGATAAGCCCGGCCCCTGTGATCGGCAGGTGGCGGCGCTGCTCGACGCCGCGGCGGCGCTCGGTTACCCGATGGCGTTGGCAGAGTCGTGGACGGGGAACGATGCCTGCAAGGCGTGGAGGTTCGTGAACTGCGACACGCAGGGGCAGAGCGTGACGATCGTGAACATGGCGAAGCAGGGGTTTTCCGGCAGCATATCGCCGGCGTTTGCGAATCTGACGGCGTTGAGGAATTTGGTGTTGAGTGATAACAATCTGAGTGGTGTGATCCCTAATGTGCTCACATCTCTGCCTCAGCTTCAAATTTTCGACGTGTCGAACAATAATTTATCCGGCCCGATTCCGGTTTTTACGTCCGCAAGATTCGTGTACGACGGGAATACGTTACTCGGTAAGAATGTGAGCGACGGTGGCGGTGGCGGTGGCGCGCCTAACGGAAGTTCCGGTGGAACGGGGTCGGGTTCGTCCAAGCCCTCCGTCTCGGGTGGCCTAATTGCTGGAGTGGTGGTGGCGGTCGTGATCTTCACCGGAGTCGTACTCTTCGTTTCGTATAAATGCCACGTCAAGAGACGGATGAAGAAGATGTCGGGAGGCATGGAGAGCTCCGAGAAGGGGAAGGAGACGTCGAAACCCAATCAAACCAATGAAATGAATAGCAGTGCTGGAGCTGGTGATCAGCTACGCATCGGGAGTGGTTCTGGTGAGAATGGTGATCAGTTTTCACTTTCCGAAGGCGGAAACGTTTTCATCTCGATAGAAGTTCTGAGACAAGTGACGGACAATTTCAGCGACGGGAACGTGCTGGGAAGAGGAGGATTCGGGGTCGTGTACAAGGGGGAATTACCCGACGGGACTAAGATCGCGGTGAAGAGGATGGAACCGGGGGTGATGGGTGCGAAAGGGATGAAGGAGTTCCAAGCGGAGATCGGTGTCCTCACCAAAGTAAGGCATAGGCATTTGGTTGCGCTGCTCGGATACTGCATGACCGAGAGCGAGAGGCTGCTCGTCTACGAGTATATGCCGGAGGGGACTCTGAGCCAGCATTTGTTCGAGTGGAAGGAACTAGGGTTTGAGGCTCTGAGTTGGAAGCAGAGGGTGAGCATAGCATTGGACGTGGGGAGAGGTGTGGAGTATCTTCACAGCTTGGCGCAGCAGAGCTTCATACATAGAGATTTGAAGCCGTCGAATATACTTTTATCGGAGGAGATGAGGGCGAAGGTGGCGGATTTCGGATTGGTGAAGAACGCGCCTGATGGGAAGTATTCGGTTGAGACGCGGGTGGCCGGAACGTTTGGCTATCTTGCTCCGGAATACGCGGGTATGTCATTCATTAAGTTTCCGACCAATGAGAGTGCTAAAATTGAAATTTTTCGAAAAATACATAAGTTTAAGTTTAAAACAAAGGGAAATCAGTTGGGGGTGCTGCACCCCTGCATCCTCCCCTGTTTAAATATAACACATTACAAATTGATTTATTTTTTATTTTTTTATTAAGGGTTGAGTTTTATCTCGTGTTGATGCATATTTACTACACTAGATGTTTTGGCATATTAGGAGTGTGAATGAGGTTATATTTGATCAATACCCATATTGTTAAATGAGACTAAATTAAGTAGTAATTTTGTTATATGACTAGTTTTAGATACATTTGCAGTGAAAATTAGGGTAGCCGTCAAACATGAAGTCAATTAAGAGAAGCTAATTAATGGCACATTTTTTATATTGACATAATATTTTGATTTCGTTTTCAAATCTAGACCGGGTCTACTTTTCTGATACCCGATAGTCGCGTTGGCAATAAAAAATCTACATAGAAGCTAAATAATGTCGTTTCTGAATGACTTGGAAATGTTAATTCTACGTTAATTTTTTATTGCCAACACGATTATCAGTATGGAAAAAGTGTACCAAGTCTAAATTTGAAACAAAATGAATGTGTTAGATAATCCGTCAATATCAAAATTGTAGTTTATTTTTGCTCAATAGATATTATTGTGTCAATGTCAAAAGTGTAATTTATTTCTGAATAAATGAGCAAACTTTAGTCTAGAAAGTGATATTTGTTCGTTTTAGTCTAAGTGGTATTGATCCTAATCGTTCCCATTTTCTTCCTAACAGCTACCGGGAGAGTGACGACGAAGGTCGACGTATACGCATTCGGAGTAGTCTTAATGGAGATTATTACGGGTCGAAAAGCACTAGATGAGACAGTGCCAGACGAGAGGTCTCATCTAGTAACATGGTTCCGGAGGGTACTCATCAACAACGATGACACCCTCCGGAAGTCCATAGACCCGATTCTTGAGCCAAATGACGAAACTTATGAGAGCATTTGCAAGGTGGCCGAGTTGGCAGGGCATTGCACCGCTCGCGAGCCGTTCCAGAGGCCGGACATGGGACACGCGGTCAATATCTTGGGACCCCTCGTCGAGCAATGGAAGCCTTCGAGGCCCGAAGAAGACGACATTGATCTCCACATGAGTCTTCCTCAGATTCTTCAAAGATGGCAAGCCGATGAAGGGACTTCTAGAATATTCGATGATTCGTCTTCGTCGTTCGGCCAGACGCAGTCGAGCATCCCGGCGAAGCCAATGGGATTCGACACATTTAGCTCGACGGACTGTAGATGACATGGTACTACTACACGAGGTTGCAAATTGTATTTAATTCATTCTTTCCCACAAATTTACTTGTATTTGTTGCCCCATTTGTTTTAATTATAGTAACGGTACGTAGAATATGAGTGTATAGAGTTGTGTGATATATTTGATTTCATTTGTTTCGAGCTTAACATTTGTAGATTAAATCACGAGAATGAGTAAACGACCACATTATTTAAATTGTATTTATTTTTTATTTTATTTTATTTTATTTTACTTCCCTTTTACTACAATCATGATTTGTTGATGAAGCAGGTATCAATCAAGGAAAAAGTGCGACATAGAAAATGTATGATATCCTTGTATAAATTAAATAAATATTTCAACCATGATTTGGTTTTGGATGTTTTTATATATATGTCTTTGACCTAACGCATATATCCAGGCTGTATACAGAGTACTATAGTTTGTGGGTAATTTTTGCCAGCAGGAAATGATGATTACTGTGGACCAAGACAAGTAATTCAAGTATACATATTATGTGAATATATATCTAATATTATCACATTTCAGAAAGGTCATGTAATAGGATTTTTTTGGCGTGAAAAATAAATAAATAATATAATACACTTCATTTATAAAATACTAATCTCTTCGTCCCGTTATTCTTGTCTCATTTCTTTTGGGCACGAGTATTAAGGAGAAATGAATTAGAGATAGAAGATGTGTTAATGGAGTTTTTAATTGAATACTTAATATGGTGCAAATAGTGAAATAGAGTGGGTAGAGAGAGAATGAATAGTGAACGACACAAAAAATAAGGGAAAGAATAGTGAAAGATGGATTAATTACGAGAAATAAGGGTCACATTAGCAATTTAAATAGGGTCTTAATAACCCTTAATTTAGCCCAAAAAAGAAAACAGGACAAGAATAACAGGACAGCAAAAAAAAAATACAAGACAAGAATAACGGGACGGGTGGAGTATACAATACTTTATCCATCCCAATAATATAGATCTCAATTTTCGCATCATTTAGCTGTCTCGCAACAAATTTTAGCCTTATAAGATTAAAAGAAAAATTATAATATCCAACTAATACATAATAAACACCCTCAATATAACTCTTAAATTAAACATTAGGTCATGCAAAAAAGTTGTTTTCTCTCTCATGTTCCTCATGATTTGATGGAAATACTTTCCAAAAATTTACTTTTAATTTTTAATTTTATTTTAAACAACCCAGTTCATAACATTCGTGTCGGAGCCTTTGAAACTAAATATCTGGGATGGAGGTAGTAATTATTAACTAGAGCCATAACTTATGTAATTTTTAACAAAAAATTAAAAAGAAAATACTATAAATCCTAATTATTAATTATATAGTCAATAATTACTAATAAGGATATTGAAAATAATCTACCTCATTAGAATGTTATTGCTGTTTGCTGATAATTTGATTAAATGTTCACAATTTCTCTTCACTTAGATATATGTTTGAATTTTTGTGTGCGCGCGCACGTGCGTAAACTCAGGAAATTGGCTGTAACTAAGCTGGCCAGGTTAGGAAAATCTTGTTATTCTGATAGGATAAATATCATTTATTATCCTAATGTTTGTACGTTATTGCAATAATATCTCAACGTATGATTCCTCAAAAAAAAAAAAATATATATCTCAACGTATGAATACTTGCAAACTAATACCTAACCTTTCATTTTTTATTACAATTGTATATCGCTCTTCATTTTCTGGCGATTGAATGTCTACGTGGCTCGCTGGAGAGATCACGTGGATTGCACGTGTGGAAAGTTATCTGACGTGTAATATTAATAATGAATAAAAAATTATCTCATGTGTGTAACCTACGTGGTCTCTCCGGCGAGCCACGTAGACATTCAATAATCGAAAAGTGATTTTTTTTTAAAATTTCGACATACACTATTTTTTCCGGCCTCTGGCAAGGTGATATGGTGCACACATTTTAATGATGTGGACTAAGATCCCGTTCAGTATATACGACATTGTCATACATGTTCCAAAATATCTCCATTTTGAAGGTAGTGGTCGACAAATTAAGATTCTTCAATCTCGTGAAATTTAGAAAAAGTGACATTATTTTGAGACCTTATTTAGAAAATGTAGAAAAAGTGACATTATTTTGAAATAGAGTAGGTCTAAATTCCATCATCTTAGTCCACGTCATCATGTGAACATGTCACATAAGCTTACCTTACCGGAGGTTGGAAAAAAAAGAATACGTTTGAATTATAAAAATTGTAAATTTTGAGTGTTTATTTGCAACATTTCAAAAATTATATCTAAATTATAAAAGACGCTAAAGAATATGTATTAATTTGTAATTAATCCTAAATAATATTGTTAACTGATTTTTAAAAACTAGAGACTCGCTGGCAATGTCATTTTCGTTTCCTATTTGCGGTTCCCACGCCTCTTTAAAACTTAACAATACAAACTTTTTTATTTTAAATGGATAGCTCGATTTGTTCTATTTATTTATTTCTTCAGAGTCAAAGGGAAAAAAAATAAATCGAGCTTTGTTTTTTATTAATTTTTAAATTTAACGATCTTAATAACAATTTCTAAGTTATTAAAATAGAACACAATATTCAAAATTAATTGGAATCATGCAATTATGAACAAATCGAAAGTGATGCTCACAAAAGATGTGTATCACATCACCTATATATACATATCCCCTTTTTTAATTAGCATATCTATTTGCTTTATTAGAATCGTTTTTTTTTTTTTTTTCATGTGGTATACATTTCAGCTTTTAATGTGCAATCATGCATGTGCAACAAAGTATCGTAACCTCATCCTGGTTACGTAGTTGACTCATCATACGTTAGTTGCAAAAATATAATACTATGTATAAAGAAAAGAATATATACACACATATATATAAAATTAAAACAGCTTCTTTCTTTCTTTCTTTTTTGGAAATAAAAAACTACTAAATTATAAGAGGATAGAACAGAATAAATTACTGCAATCATATATATAATTAATAATGTAGCAATATGCGGGTTCCTACGATATAAAAAATAAAAAATAAAAATAAAAAATAATGTAGCAACTCTTGTGTTTGTTGTGGTGCACATGTTCAGCTACTTGCTAGTTACGACCTTTATGCCGTTTACCTTATAATATTTGAAGGCCGGTAGACTTAATAATTTTTAATTATTGTTGTAACGCAACATAAAGAATATTACCATAAACGAATATCATGACAAATGGCAATTAAGATGCTATTAACTTATATAATCACATATCGACACGTATCACGACAAGGCGGCGGTATTACAATATTTATATGCTGATCAGTCATTATTTTATGGGCCAACTCTTTTTAAATACCACACAATAAAAGACAGAAGTTATTCACACTCATTTATAAGAGTATGAGTTTTTCATACCAAAATCAGTAAAAAGACTAAACTACCCTTATTAAACAAATAAAGGTTAAAACAAATAAAAAAACAACTAAAAAAAAATTTGTCTCTCTTTCTCTCTCTTCAAACTTGTCTCTCTCTCTCAAACTCGTCTCTCTCTCTCTCAACCCGACTCCATCACCGTGTGAACCAACCCTCGACGGCACCATGAGCGGAAATCGATCGGAAGAGACCTAATTGTTCACACAGTAGCACCACACGGTGGTTCACACGGTGGCTACCACCGTGTGGTGCGATCGTGTGAACAATCAAGAGGCCTAATTGTTCACACGGTCGCACCACACGGTGGACCACACGGTTGTTCACACGGTGGCTACCACCGTGCACACGGTGGTGGCATGCACCGTGTGCACAAGAACATTTCATTTAGGCCTCTTATCTTTCCATGTGTGATCGATTTAGATGTTTAGCGATTCTCTAAAGCTTATTTCAACATTTATAACCACTTAACACCTCAATCGAACGCGTACATATAACATTTGTGTAATTCACTAGTGTAAGAGATACTTTCTCAATAACAAGATGTCAAAGTATATTATAAATATCTTCCTAATCTAAGAATTATACACAATACATAATGGATTTCGTTCATGCAATCCTATAATGATACAAATAGACATATTTGTTCATAATAATCGTTCATACGCACTCAATAATACGTAAATTAGTGATTTGTCATGCATTTAATGCAAAATTAATTGTGTTCTTGTGCACACGGTGCAGGCCACCACCGTGTGTACGGTGGTAGCCACCGTGTGAACTACTGTGTGAACCACCGTGTGGTCCACCGTGTGCATGACCGTGTGGTGTAGAACTCGCGAAAAAAAAAATAATTTGCGGGCTAAATATAGCTTCATACCTTCTTTATGAACCCAGAAACACTTATCGGCGGTCCTATTTGGACTTCAACTCCTCTTTTTCGAATAATCTTGTGATTTTAAATTTACAAGGATTTTGAGAGACCCATTTGTAAAAAAATTGCACGTTTTTTCTTCAATCTTTTTTCTCTTCCTTCTTGTCCCAAATGTAATGTATTTAGTTGTTGTTGTGATATTAATGAGAGTAAACAACCTCTCTTACAAAACATTGAATGAATGTTGTTGTAGGGGTTGTGATCGATGACAAATTGAATGTATTTTAGTTTTTAGTTTTTTATTATTTATTTTTTTATTTGTTGATGAAGATGATGACTAAAAAAAAGAAAAAAAGACAAAAATGATAAGTTAGGGATATTTTAGTCTTTTTACTGATTTTGGTATGAAAAACTCCTACTCTTGTGAATGAGTGTGAATAACTTCTATGTTTTATTCTTTGATATTAAAACATGCATTCTCTCTTATTTTATACCTTTTTTTTTAAGAAGACATTTATACTTATTTTTAAATAATATTTATTTTGGTCAAATGTTCAGGTATATGATGAAGTTGATTATATTTGAATAGTAGCTAGATATATAATATATGTACATTGGCTTGTTCTAAATAATATTTTAATATGTCTAGGATTAAGCGGATGTCCATTTTCGAGTTAACTGTACATTTCGTTATCCATAACTTGATGTGTATATAATTATAAAAATATACTATTATTTAATATATAAAATACATTATCATGAAATGCATTATCGTATATATGGAGAAGCATTATTGACACTATTGTATATGCGAAAATGTATAGTTACTAGGTTTCTATTGAAAAAATATTTTCTACAGGAATAAGTTCCAGTAGAAACTATTTCTCCCATAGAATAATGCATATACAATAATGCATTAATTTCATGATAATACATTTTATATGTTAAAATAATCTATTATTATAATATTGCATTTTGTGTATTACAATAATGCATCTTTTGATGATAATCGTAATCCTAATTGTGGATTAGAAAACTCTAATTGAGGAATAAAAAGATTCTAATTAGAGAATTAATAAATTATATTTGGGAATTAATAAACTCTAATTAATATTAATAAGTTATAATTGAGGATTAATACAAAAATGTAAATTAAAAAAGAAAAATACTAAAAAATCCGGTCACATGCGTTCGCCAAAAAAATTAAATAAAAAATTAAAAAAGAGGCCTGCGTGTGCCCTCCAGACGTGCCTTATGTGGTACATGCACTGCACGCGCCCATCTTA
The DNA here is from genome assembly GCA_031470985.1 of Agastache rugosa. Classification (NCBI taxonomy): domain Eukaryota; kingdom Viridiplantae; phylum Streptophyta; class Magnoliopsida; order Lamiales; family Lamiaceae; genus Agastache; species Agastache rugosa. The sequence continues at coordinate 18,702,358 of CM062604.1, forward strand.
ACCTTCCATTTGGATGTGTGAGATGCACATGTTGGAGTCGTGAGTGGAAAATATGCGATTAATTACCGCACCGTGCGATTGACCGTACATGAGTTTTTGTTATAAATATCTCATTTTCAGGACCGGCCTTGATGGTAGGCCCAATGGGCAATGGCCTAGGCCCCCAAATTTTAGGAAAAACCCCATTAGTTACACCCAAGTTTCAACTGTACCTAATTGACTTACACTTTTGGGTCCTAATCTAAAAAATATGTTTATATTATAGTCTACACATTTAGATACACAAATATGTATAAATTACACCTTTTTGTTTTATACATATATAGAGTCTAATTTAAAAATTTATCATAATAATGGTATAATGAATATCGAAAGAATAATACTCCACCATCTATGAAATTTGAATTGAATCTACATTTATGTTTTAAATTAAAAAAAAATGATCTCTTAACAGAAGTCACAAGTTTCACAACTAAAAAAAATCGCTATGCTCCCTTGCTCTCTCTAAATTGAATCGAGGACTTTTCTAAATCTCAAATTGAATAGAGTGTTTAAGGAACACCAGAATAAAGGAAGTCGGGAACGGTGAACGGGTCAAGGTTTGCCATTTTTTTATTTGTTTGTTTTGTGGATTCGAGAGACATATATTCTATCCTTACATGTGGTTGCTGGAGCCTGAAATACGATGTTTGTTTTCTATATCAAGAACTTTTTAATTTATTGAATCGTTGATAGCTATTGAATTGATTGGTATTTGTGTGAATTTTTAAAAAAATATTGTCTTTAATTGTGTATAATTGATAAGTAAAAAATGAAGAAGGACCATTTTTTTCTTTTTCGCCTAAGGTCCCCGAAATGTCAGGACCGGCCCTGCTCATTTCCATTAGTTTTTTTTCTATTATTTGTTTCGATTTTTTTATTTTTCGAAAGAAAAAAAAAAGCCGGAAAGAGAATCTTGCTGAAGAGCATATATGCCTGTTCAATCTACCTCGAGAACATTATGCACACCCAAAAGAATTTGTTTGTTATTTCAACCTTTATTTAAATACTTTATCCATTTTTAATTGCGCGTTATTTTTCCTTTCTGCATGCTTTCCTATCTGTGCCATCTAACTCATGGTTGGCAGATTCTTTTTTTTGAATTTGATGAGATTGATTTAATGTATTTATATTTAATAATTTCATGATGATCTGCAAATGTTTTATTAACTTGAAAAAGAAGTCACGCAATTAATTATTGATTGGTGTTCACCTGATTAGGTCTCAAAACATCATAAGTGCTACCTAAATCTATGTCGTTAAATATCAATAATTGTTTTTAGTTGGATACGGAGATTTGGGGACTGAATCTACTATTACTGACTAATACTATAAGAAATACCACTAAATTACATGATTATTGGTATATTAATTTTTTTTTAGAATTACATAAGACATATATAAAGTACTACACCACCACATAAAAGTGAAACTATTACATCACAGAAATGTGCACTACAAAAAACCTGCCGATCACCTACGGAAATGGCGACGGAATATATTCTGTCTCTAATTGTAGACGGATTAACAACGGAACAGAGACGGACTTCATGCGAACAAAACGACGACGGATTTTTCCGTCGCTAATCGGTCAGTTTTTTGTAGTGGTGGGATCATGACACCACACGCAAGTGGGATTCAAACTCAAGACTCTCGCTAAGGAGAGACTTATGGTGCCCCAGCTTTGCTACTTGAGCTAGACTTCATTGACATATATTAAGATTTATTAACTCAAAGATAATGAACTTATGGTTGATAATTCCGTAATTAGGCTACTTACTTTTTTAAACTTTCAATTTTTAGTTGTAAATGTTAATTTATAATTCATTATATAATACTCCCTCCGTCCCTGATAATTGTATCACTAGTTTCATTTTCGTCTGTCAACCAACAAACATCCACCACACATTTCTCCACTCAACACACTTTTAACCAAATATTTTTTAAAACTCGCGTCGGTCAACATGTAATACAGTTATCAGGGACAAAGAGAGTAATAAATTTTATTTTTATTATAATATTATATAAATGGTGAGACATGGGACATAGACAATTATGGGACATGAGTTTCTAAATTCGAAAATATGGATGTGATCTAGTGTCCCAATATTTTTCGCGTTTCATTCGTGTTCTACTATTAATATCATTATATATTTATTAGTATTATTTATGTATATCCAGTATGATGATAGTGTATACCCCCCATAACCAGTTTTGAAGACATGTATAACACATAACCACCAAGACTTTTTGACTTTTCTAATTATATCTATTGGGATATTTTCTAAAAAAATGTCTTATTTGTGTGAAAAATGGGGAAAATTGGACTAGTTAACCAAAATCATATAAAATCATGTATTTACCCTCCTATTTTAGCTATCAAAAAGATAGTTACGTATTTCTTTATTACATATTTTGCTAATCGATCCTTCGCTTCTAAGATGGTATCAGAGCCTATAAAAAACTCCGATCCTCTACTTCGTGATGTATGATCCCGAAGCGAAGGTCTCCGTAGGAGATGACCTAACTCTGGCGCCACTAAGGACATAATAGCCAGAGGTGGGTCAGGGCTCTGGGTTGGCAAACTGATAGGTCCATTTTAGCGGGAAACTCTGTTTTGGAGTGGGACAGCTAAAATGGTATCAGAGCCTATAAAAAACTCCGATCCTCTACTTCGTGATGTATGATCCCGAAGCGAAGGTCTCCGTAGGAGGTGACCTAACTCTGGCGCCACTAAGGACATAATAGCCAGAGGTGGGTCAGGGCTCTGGGTTGGCAAACTGATAGGTCCATTTTAGCGGGAAACTCCGTTTTGGAGTGGGGCAGCTAAAATGGTATCAGAGCCCTGGTTTTATTTAGGAATTATATTTTATTTATTGCTTTAAGTATTATCCTAACGGAGGAGACATCAAGAAAAACATGAATCCGGACAATTGTCCGAGATGCGAGTGTTACAGGAATTATCTCCAAGATTTGGAGATAAAAAGAGAAAGAAACCAGATGTTGCGGACAATCTGGAGAGAATTGTTCGACTCTATAGTCGTACGGGAAAGAAGGCTGGAATACATCGAGCCTTTTACTCAAGAAATTGAGGCAAGAAGGAGATATGATTCAGATCTGAGCGATCTCCTGTTCGAGGTGACAAACACCATGAGAAGGAACCATCATAACAATCATATCTGATGGATCCAGAAGAATGTCCAAGGTGTGGACATGTCGCAGCCCGGCCTAGAATTTAGATGACAAAGCCGGTAGGTCCCACGACGTACACAATTTATGATTAACCAAGGGATAAGATAGCGACCCGGCTATCAGTTAATAAGAACAAAGATGCTCAATGATTTCTCAACTTAGAATAAATATGACATACATGTCTCAAAACAAACGAATACAACTTAATCAGCTCGGAATTCAATAGACCTGTTCAACCATATTATCAACAAGAAACAAGAAGACGACAAGCTGATTTTAGGATCAAGAAAGCACGATAAAGAAAACTGTTTCAAGTTCGACAAAGCTTTCTCAAACAACGAACAACTTATATATATATATATAATCAAGTGGCTGAGTTTCAAAAGAACTTGACAAAAAGAAAAAGAGTTCGACTTTAACATCGACTCTAAAATCCAACATCATTATACAATATCAAACTTCATAAACTTGCAGCGGAATACGAGAGAATATATGTATGAAGACATATATTCTAGGTCTAAACACTTCAAAAACAACTTTTCTTTCCAAGACGACAATAACAACAACAACAATACGTCCGGCACTCGTCATCTTCATCCTTACTAACCTGCACGTTTTAAAAAAAATATATGCGGGGCTGAGTACTTCGTACTCAGTGGGCACACGCCAAAAATACTTAAAAATTTACTTCTTGGAGTTAGGGATTAAATTTGCCATAGAGCATAAGCACAAGAAATTTTTCTCAAAAACAAACCTGTGCATGCTCAACATTTTCTTTTCTGTAAATCATATTTGTCTGGCCAGACATATACTTTATGAGGTATGTACCAGATCTATAATCACATAGTGATAGTGTTGAGAAGGAGGCCTCCTTCTCAAACACTTGTAATCGGCCCATCTTTATGAAGGCACATGATTACATCTAAGTGTACACAAATCCTACCTTGCGTAGGACTGAATTCATCTTGCTACAGTAGATGGTATCATACAAACATTAGGCAAGTTAATCAACTTAAAAACATCACATATATATAATCATATATATGTATATCATTTGTCATTTCTTTAGTTAGAAAAGCCCACCTGAATTGAAGCTACTTTAACTACACTTTCGCTTCTCGGCTTTTCCTTCAATTACGGTCCCGCTCGAGCCTTCATTTAAGAATTTGGTTTTAACATAAGAGCGAGAAGAATTAAACAAAGAAATGAGCGATGCACTGCTGCCATAATACGAATTCTCTACTTCGACTCGGCTTTCTAAGTTTTCTCTCGGCAATGTAAAACTTAACTTTTCTAATACTTTTTCTACTTTACTTAACTCTTTAATCGATAGCTAATCGATTACAACTTCAGGAAACACTTAGAAACGTAAAAATCACATATTTCATCATTAACCACTTAAGCTTATCATTAGGAAAAATAGCTAACATTTTAACTTTTGAGTTTACGAAATAAACAACTGAAAACAAGTTGAGCAAAGATCAATTTGGATAAATCAAGCCGGTCTCGGAAAAACCGAAATGGGCCGGAAAAACAGAGCTGGCTGGAAAACTGAGCTGGCTTAAAAACTCAGCTGGCTGGAAAACCGAGCTGGCTGGACCCAGCTGAGTTAATCTAGCTGACTGGTTCAAATTTGGTAAATCCAGTGATTAGGTCCAATGATCGAGTTCACCAGGTAAATCCAATTGATCGAGTTCAAATAATTCCAATGATCGGTCCAGTCGGGTAAATCCAGTGGATCGGGTCCAAATTGGTAATTCCAATGATCGAGTCCAAATTGGTAAATCAGATCGGGTTCAATTTAGGTAAATCCAATTGTGGGTTCACTGAGTAATTCCAATGATCGGGTTCAAATTGGTAATTCCAAATGATCGAGTTCAAATTACAGAATCCAAATTGACCGGATCCAACTCGAGTAATTCCAAATGACCGAGTTCAATTCGAGTAAATCCAAAGTGACTTAATCAAGCTGGCTGGATCCATCTGACTTAATCCAGCAATTTAAACTCTATAAACTCTAAATTTCAAAACTTTGTATTAAAATTCCGAAAAATTCTACGTCACTTAATTTTTAACGTAGATTCCATTTCTATCATTATTTTCTTCATTAAAAATCAAATACATGGCTTTATTGTACATATATATTTCGGTCTTTTTGATAAATTAAGAATTTAAAATCCAAATTTCATTCTAATCACTTCCAATCATGTTAATTTACATTATAAACCTCAATTATAACATAATTACTTAAAAATTCATTCTAGGCTTATTTCAACTTCATAAACATTAATCCATCATCAATTTCATCATAGGATCAAAGGATCAAAAACTCCTAAATTTAAGCTACAATTCGAAAAATAATAGAAAATTAGGTTTAGGGTTCTTCATGCTTAATTTAATCATACCAATGATCATCTAGACATCATATAAGCATCATACTATCATATTCAGATCATTCAACCATTTCTTAATTTCTTCCAAAAATGATCGATCGTATATATATATATATGAGCTAGGGTTTCTCATGCATCATTTAAATTCATAATTGATCATCTAATCATGATATAAACATTTTATAAACATCATACTAAGATATGAACATCATCCAATTACTTCCACACTTTTTTCCTAATTTTCGAAAATATATACATATATATATAGAAAAGATTTCCACCATGGAAAGAAAACTAAGAACTTGGAAGAACATAGATCCAACCTTGATTATAGATTTAAGGATGAATTGATCTTGCTTCTTGAGCTCAAAGATTGATCATCAATGGAGTGTGTGCATGTGTGTGTATGTATCGAGAGAGAAGAGATGATCGAGAGGGAGAGAGAGAGGCTGCTGTTTGCTGTTGTGTGCGTGTGGTGAGAGATGAGAGAAATGAGTGAAATAGCTATACATATATTAGTTATAACCCTAGGTTTAGATGTATAGGATAGCTTATTATAAAATTAAAACTTAATAGCTAAGTTTTGGTTAATTCATTTAATTAGTTATTAATTCAATTAATTAATAACTAATTAATCTTCTAATAATTCTCTAATTTCTCAACACAGTAATTAAGTTTAAGGTTTCACGAACCTTAGATAAAAATTTCACAGAAAGAATCGGAGATTTGAAGCATTTTCAAATCGACCGAAACTAAATTTTTAAGCGATAAATTATGTAAAATTTCACGTAATCAAATTAAATTCTTCTTTCAGTCAATTTATGACTAAACATTTATCATTTATTGATAAATGTAAAAACTTCTTCGTTTCGGATTAACCGAGACGATCATTCTTAATTAAAACTCATTTTTCCGGTAGAATATATCTGCCGGATAAATGTTCTGAACTAAAATTTTTCTTTTACTGAAATCTTATCTTTCTTACTAATTTAATAAATCTTAATACTCAAGAAAGACGAAATACTACATTAATGAATTAAACATTATGCATATAATTATTAATTTAAATTGATTATTTAATTCATTGATCAATCAAACGTTAATCAGTTAATCATAACGGCTTTAATTAAAAAGCTCTTGAACTATAAAAATTATTAGAGTTTCTCCAACTCCAATATAAGCTTTCTCTAAAAAAATTTCCGGAAATAAAATCCGAAAATAAAATAAATTGTCGGAGCTTATTTTCTTTCTAAGTTCTCACAACTTAATTCTTTTAGACGAGCTCTTAATTAATTACTAAGATTGGTTATGAAAAAGCGGGGTACTACATTCTCTCCCCCTAAAAATAAATTTCGTCCCGAAATTTACTTATCTCGAGGGAAAAGCTCGGAAATACTTTCCTTCATCTTATCTTCAAGTTCCCACGTTGTTTCCTCTGGCCCGTGGTGTCTCTATTTAACCCTTACTAACGCGATCGATTTATTTCTACACAGCTGGACCTTTTGATCCAATATCGCATCCAGTTTTTTTTTTTTTTTTTCATAACTGAGGTTTGGTTCTAGGGCCACTCCTTCTTGATGATTCTACCAGTGATGATAGCTAGATTTTAAATCAATCTTTGAGGAATACTGGCTCCTCTGAGCTGATCAAACAGATCATTTATCCATGGCAAAGGATATCAATTCTTCAACATCAACTTATTCAACTCTCTGAAGTCTATACACATTACCCTGAGGTATTGGCTTTAACATAAACTCTTCTGAGGTATGGCAAGAAGGTTTGCTGACATCTTAAGGGAATCAATTTCAAATTCTAGATTAGGGCAAACATGTGTGGATGAGGTAGCTTTACCTATCGGGTCGATACTCTTAAGTTCTGGCTAGCTAGTTCTAACTTAAGGCTAAGAGTATCTACGCATGAACTCAATATAAAGGAATGTGATGCACCAGTATCTAAAAGAATTATTACAGGTACATCACTCATCCAACCCATACCTGTTAGATTGCCCTGATCCTTGATGCCTGTTTCCTGATTGAGATCAAAATCTCTCTGATGTTGCTGCTGCTCCTCTTGCTGTGGTGACTGCTGCTGATTTGGCTGAGGGACTCCTTCCATGGCCTTTAGATGCTGAGGCTGAGGCTGAGACTGATTTGGTCTTCCTCCACCAGTCATTTCTTGCTTATTTGGGCACTGATAAGAGTAATGACCGGGTTGCCCACATGCATAGCAGCTATTACTTCCTGCTCTACAAATTCCCTGGTGCATTTTTCCGCACTTAGAGCATGGAGAAATTCCTTGCTGTCTCTGAGACGAGCTACCTTGACTAACAATAGGAGGTCTATATTTTTCTTGGGTCGATTGCTGGTGACTCTGCCCATACCATGACTTCTTGCTAGGTTGATTTTCAGCATTCCACTTCCTTTTTCCCTTTTGAATATGAGTTTGGTGCGAAGCTTGCGATTTATCGGCCATTGGGGATTGATTTGGGGAAGGTGCTGGAGTCTGGACTGGTTTTTCTGGCTGCATTGCCAACTCCATATCTAAGGCTCGATTTAACGCTTCAGCGTAGGTCATAGCACTCTGACTTGCTAAGACCACTTTTATATCTTGCCTAAGTCCGGCACGAAAAAGTTCGGACATCTTCTCATCTGAATCAACTTTATCAGGGGCGAAACGAGCTAACTCACAAAATTCACGATCGTACTCTGACACCGTCTTATTCCCTTGCTTGAGACTTGCAAATTCGTTTTCTTTTTGCTTGCGATAACTTCTCGGAACGTACTTCTCAAAGAGGGCTTCTTTGAATTGCTCCCAAGTGAGATTTTCAAACTGTTCGGGAGTATAAATTCTCTGACGGGTTTCCCACCAATAGTCGGCAGATCCTTTCAGCTGATATGTCATACATGTGAGACGCTCATGGTCATCACATCGAAGAAACCTAAAGATTCGTTCTAACGCGCGGATCCACTCTTCTGCTACTGACGGATTTCCTTTTCCGTCGAAGGTCGGAGGATTTTGTCGAAGAAAAAGTTCTTCGACCCTCCTTTCAGGCTGAGGAGGTGGGGTAGGTTCTCTTTCTTGCTCGCCATCCACCCTTTCTCTTCCTCTACCTCTTGGTATATTTCTTGGTGGCATTCTGATTAAACAACTAAGGGTTTGCTGAAGAATTCTACTTTCTTTAAAACGAATTTTACTTTCTAAGTTGGTTAATTAGTAAAATTCTTACTTTCTTTAAATTAAAGAGATAAAATTTTTCTAGGTTTTAAAAACTTTAGAAAAATTCTTAATCACATCATACATAACATGCTCATCATAATTAACGAATCAACCGATTTACTCTCATTATCATAAATAATGAATCACACGATTCATTTTCTTCATATAATCACTCAATAATTAAGCATAAAAATAATTCAAGTAGCAATTATTTTTCATGCTCAAAATTGCTAAATATAATTAGCTCATGCATTCTGAATAACATCATCTTGACATATAAACTTCATTATAAATTCTTTTGAGATATTAACTTCATCTCAAACCTTTTTCTAAATCATAACTAGAATATAACTAACGGAAAATAAAACAAGAACACAACAAAACAACCAAGAACTAAACTAACGATGAATGAAATGAATAACGGACGACAAATGAAACAATGACGAATGGAACGAATGAAGAATGGAATGGACGAAGAAAACCTGGGCTGACCTGCCCAAGTCCAGCGTTTGCTGGGCTCAACCATGGCTGACCTTTCATGGTCAGTGGTCGCTCCTGCCCAACTGACGCTGAGTCGAGTTACTGTACTGCTTCTTTCGATCTTTCATACTTTAAGCTATGTTTTCACCCTTCATTATTTTAATTCTCTTTTTCATACTCATTTTTCTTCTTTTTCTCCGATTGCTTTCATCTTCTTGTCGTTTTCCAACGGTGTCTCCCGATCACTTTACTTCCCAACAATAAATAATCGCCTTGCTTGAAATTAATTCATCATCTCGCTTTACGAAAGCTCCTCACATAAAGGATCTCGAGCTTACATCGATGAGTAAGAATTTGATTTAGAAAGTTCCAAGAAATCAAAATAAATTGATTAAACTTGAAAGAAATAGTTTATAGAAAAATCTGCACAATTGTAGCAGATTGAAACTGAATTTCAGAACAGAATATTTAGAACCAGGGGGCGTGCAGGGTACCATTAGAAAGCCACGGATGTCTAGTTTCTAACCCAATTTACGGATCTGAATTCTGTTAAACGAACAGGAAGTTATGGTCTCCGGAGTAAAAGGTGGCAGAACCGCCGCCGCCCAGGTCAGCGACCGCTGGGACTCAGCGGACGCTGAGTTCCGGTGTCCTGCTTCCTTCAGCGAGTGCTGAGTCTAGGAGATGGCTGACTTCTCGCCCTGTATTAATTTCGAGAAATCTCTGAAGTGCAGCCGTTTCTGACTTTTATGACTGAAAATTTATCCTTCGATTCTTTATGCTCTCAACGAACTTTCTATCTTTCAATTCTTGTTTTAACGCTTTATTTACTAAAATAAACTTTATTTTACTTCAAAAAATTCTTGTTTCATTAATTCATTTTTAAGATATAATATCCGACATAAATACAAAACTCGGAAATTTTCTAAAATGACTGCTTTGGCCATACTTCTTCTTATAACGGAAAAATTTACCTCTTCGAGAACTGTTTCAAAAACGAGGGATTTTTCTCTATACAAAAACTCCCCATATTAACCGTGATTTTAGGGCATCACGCAAAACTACTTTCTCGGAGCGGAATTCTTCATCGCTACCGAATCTTTGAAAACTTAACATTTTATGCATCTTTATACGAAAACCTACTAACAAGCGTAAAATTTGTTCAATTATTAATCTATTAAATTAACGCCACTCTCGAACCCTCTCTCTTTGCTTATCCTCTAATGGATCTTCTTCTTCTTTTTCTTCCTTACTTTCAAACTCGGTACTCTCCTCGGCTTTCTCCACTTCATGTAACGTCAAACGGACAACACTCACGTCGACCATACCCGAAAAAGGCCTAAAACTAGGCTGAAATCCTTGATGGCTAAACGGCATACAACGAAGATAAAAATATCCTTTGGTTTCTTTGACCTCGGGGTCAACGATCTCCTCGTTATTGAAATGATGATGCGGTCCAGACATACTCCTCTCGTAGAAACGAAAGAAACAAATCGAGTTCCAAAGAATTAATCAGGCTTTGAAGAATTCAAAACTTGAAGAGTATCCAAAGAAGGATTTAGTGGAACTATATCAATAGAGGGAGCTGGAACCAAGCTGTTCACCGAAGCAAAAGGCTCGGAAACAGAAACAAAAATATTTAAATAAGATGGAGATGAAACATAGCCATTCGACAACGGCTGAGAAATAAATAAGTTTTCATCAAAACTATATTCGTTAGGACGAGGAGAAATAATGACTCGAAATTCCCTTAAGGAATAAGAAAAGGAATTGGGTTGTCTTGCGACATCGAATCTTGAAGTCCTGCTCCATTCACTCGTCGGGAAAGAGAGGAATTAATCTTACTATTTCGAGAACTCCTGAAATAATAGTCTTATTAATATCCATGCAACCACGATGTAAACATGCTGAAGCTAACGTCTCTATGTACTCATACGCATATGCTGAAACTCTCTCATGGCCTCGTCACTTCGAGAAGCTAATTTCGCTTCCAAACGATGGTACCAAACTCATGGTACATTCCAAAGTTAAACAACCAACTTACTTGCACAATTATTCGCCAACTTACAACCTCATTAAGGTCTCAATTCCACTACACAATCTCATATCTCAAACTTTCTAACTTCATCTCATTATTTATTTTCATTATAAAAGCGGAAGAACCATATTACTGAGTTTCTAGTTATGTGGGTTGATCAAGTCCACATAACAGTCCGTCAGTCACATGGAACTTCAAATTTTAAACTTTTTAAACGTAGAAAAGTTTTAAATGCGTACCTGGTTTGCCGGATGAGATGAGATGCTGGACTTTTGTTGTTGTTGAAACTTAACTAGTCTAGAATTCAAACCAGACTAGACTTGAAGAAATATGAACTTAGAGCAACAGACCTTGCTTTCGACTAGTCTAGGAATTAAACTAGACTAGACTTTCAAGAAATAACTCAGAGCAGACAGACCTGCTCTGATACCACTCTGTCGCAGCCCGGCCTAGAATTTAGATGACAAAGCCGGTAGGTCCCACGACGTACACAATTTATGATTAACCAAGGGATAAGATAGCGACCCGGCTATCAGTTAATAAGAACAAAGATGCTCAATGATTTCTCAACTTAGAATAAATATGACATACATGTCTCAAAACAAACGAATACAACTTAATCAGCTCGGAATTCAATAGACCTGTTCAACCATATTATCAACAAGAAACAAGAAGACGACAAGCTGATTTTAGGATCAAGAAAGCACGATAAAGAAAACTGTTTCAAGTTCGACAAAGCTTTCTCAAACAACGAACAACTTATATATATATATATAATCAAGTGGCTGAGTTTCAAAAGAACTTGACAAAAAGAAAAAGAGTTCGACTTTAACATCGACTCTAAAATCCAACATCATTATACAATATCAAACTTCATAAACTTGCAGCGGAATACGAGAGAATATATGTATGAAGACATATATTCTAGGTCTAAACACTTCAAAAACAACTTTTCTTTCCAAGACGACAATAACAACAACAACAATACGTCCGGCACTCGTCATCTTCATCCTTACTAACCTGCACGTTTTAAAAAAAATATATGCGGGGCTGAGTACTTCGTACTCAGTGGGCACACGCCAAAAATACTTAAAAATTTACTTCTTGGAGTTAGGGATTAAATTTGCCATAGAGCATAAGCACAAGAAATTTTTCTCAAAAACAAACCTGTGCATGCTCAACATTTTCTTTTCTGTAAATCATATTTGTCTGGCCAGACATATACTTTATGAGGTATGTACCAGATCTATAATCACATAGTGATAGTGTTGAGAAGGAGGCCTCCTTCTCAAACACTTGTAATCGGCCCATCTTTATGAAGGCACATGATTACATCTAAGTGTACACAAATCCTACCTTGCGTAGGACTGAATTCATCTTGCTACAGTAGATGGTATCATACAAACATTAGGCAAGTTAATCAACTTAAAAACATCACATATATATAATCATATATATGTATATCATTTGTCATTTCTTTAGTTAGAAAAGCCCACCTGAATTGAAGCTACTTTAACTACACTTTCGCCTCTCGGCTTTTCCTTCAATTACGGTCCCGCTCGAGCCTTCATTTAAGAATTTGGTTTTAACATAAGAGCGAGAAGAATTAAACAAAGAAATGAGCGATGCACTGCTGCCATAATACGAATTCTCTACTTCGACTCGGCTTTCTAAGTTTTCTCTCGGCAATGTAAAACTTAACTTTTCTAATACTTTTTCTACTTTACTTAACTCTTTAATCGATAGCTAATCGATTACAACTTCAGGAAACACTTAGAAACGTAAAAATCACATATTTCATCATTAACCACTTAAGCTTATCATTAGGAAAAATAGCTAACATTTTAACTTTTGAGTTTACGAAATAAACAACTGAAAACAAGTTGAGCAAAGATCAGCTGGATAAATCAAAATTGTCTGAAAACCGAGCCGGAAAACAGAGTGAAAACTGAGCTGGCTTAAAAACTCAGCTGGCTGGAAAACCATGGCCGACCAGTGAGTTAATCCAATTGGATCGGTTCAGTGGTAAATCCAGTGATTAGGTCCAATGATCGAGTTCAAATTGTAAATCAATGGATCGAGTTCAAGGTAATTCCAGTGATCGGTCCAGTAGGTAAATCCATTGAGGTCCAAATTGGTAATTCAATGATCGAGTCCAATTGGTAAATCCAATGGAGTTCAAGGTAAATCCATTGATCGGTTCAGTTGGGTAATTCCACTGATCGAGTTCAAATTTAGGTAATTCAAATGATCGAGTTCAGTAATTCAATGGTCCAATTTGAGTAAATCCAATGATCGGGTTCAACGGGTAATTCAATTGTGAAGTTCAATAATTCAATTGATCGAGTTCAATTTGGTAATTCAATTGATCGAGTTCATTGCGTAATCCATTAATTTGGATCAATTTGAGTAATTCCAGCTGACTGAGTTCAGCTGAGTAAATCCAGCTGACTTAATCAAGCTGGCTGGATCCATCTGACTTAATCTAGCAATTTAAACTCTATAAACTCTAAATTTCAAAACTTTGTATTAAAATTCCGAAAAATTCTACGTCACTTAATTTTTAACGTAGATTCCATTTCTATCATTATTTTCTTCATTAAAAATCAAATACATGGCTTTATTGTACATATATATTTCGGTCTTTTTGATAAATTAAGAATTTAAAATCCAAATTTCATTCTAATCACTTCCAATCATGTTAATTTACATTATAAACCTCAATTATAACATAATTACTTAAAAATTCATTCTAGGCTTATTTCAACTTCATAAACATTAATCCATCATCAATTTCATCATAGGATCAAAAGATCAAAAACTCCTAAATTTAAGCTACAATTCGAAAAATAATAGAAAATTAGGTTTAGGGTTCTTCATGCTTAATTTAATCATACCAATGATCATCTAGACATCATATAAGCATCATACTATCATATTCAGATCATTCAACCATTTCTTAATTTCTTCCAAAAATGATCGATCGTATATATATATATATGAGCTAGGGTTTCTCATGCATCATTTAAATTCATAATTGATCATCTAATCATGATATAAACATTTTATAAACATCATACTAAGATATGAACATCATCCAATTACTTCCACACTTTTTTCCTAATTTTCGAAAATATATACATATATATATAGAAAAGATTTCCACCATGGAAAGAAAACTAAGAACTTGGAAGAACATAGATCCAACCTTGATTATAGATTTAAGGATGAATTGATCTTGCTTCTTGAGCTCAAAGATTGATCATCAATGGAGTGTGTGCATGTGTGTGTATGTATCGAGAGAGAAGAGATGATCGAGAGGGAGAGAGAGAGTCTGCTGTTTGCTGTTGTGTGCGTGTGGTGAGAGATGAGAGAAATGAGTGAAATAGCTATACATATATTAGTTATAACCCTAGGTTTAGATGTATAGGATAGCTTATTATAAAATTAAAACTTAATAGCTAAGTTTTGGTTAATTCATTTAATTAGTTATTAATTCAATTAATTAATAACTAATTAATCTTCTAATAATTCTCTAATTTCTCAACACAGTAATTAAGTTTAAGGTTTCACGAACCTTAGATAAAAATTTCACAGAAAGAATCGGAGATTTGAAGCATTTTCAAATCGACCGAAACTAAATTTTTAAGCGATAAATTACGTAAAATTTCACGTAATCAAATTAAATTCTTCTTTCAGTCAATTTATGACTAAACATTTATCATTTATTGATAAATGTAAAAACTTCTTCGTTTCGGATTAACCGAGACGATCATTCTTAATTAAAACTCATTTTTCCGGTAGAATATATCTGCCGGATAAATGTTCTGAACTAAAATTTTTCTTTTACTAAAATCTTATCTTTCTTACTAATTTAATAAATCTTAATACTCAAGAAAGACGAAATACTACATTAATGAATTAAACATTATGCATATAATTATTAATTTAAATTGATTATTTAATTCATTGATCAATCAAACATTAATCAGTTAATCATAACGGCTTTAATTAAAAAGCTCTTGAACTATAAAAATTATTAGAGTTTCTCCAACTCCAATATAAGCTTTCTCTAAAAAAATTTCCGGAAATAAAATCCGAAAATAAAATAAATTGTCGGAGCTTATTTTCTTTCTAAGTTCTCACAACTTAATTCTTTTAGACGAGCTCTTAATTAATTACTAAGATTGGTTATGAAAAAGCGGGGTACTACAGGACATTTCCAGGAACGTCTCCAAATCTTGGAGAAAAGAAGGACCAGATACCAGAGGGTTCTGACAGGCTGGCGAGATATGCTGAATATCTTAATACAGCATGATGAGGAGAAAGAATTAATTGATTCCTGCATCCAAGGAATCGAAAGAAAAGAAGATCTTCTACATAGGTGTATACTCCTTGAATGGGAGATAGAACATGCTATGAGAAGAGACCATTGGAGTCATCTGGGAGTAAATTGGAATTCATATACTACTCCGCTCTGATGGAACAAAAGAAAGATAAAGGAGTATCATCTACTCTTTTATATCAAGAGATTTCTCCAGATTCCTCCAAGATATCGGCGGATTTAAGAGAAATTCAGAAGACCGTACAACATTATGGCGATAGCCTGTATGGTGTACCACGCGATCTTTACAAGATGGCTATGAAACAGGATGAAATCTATAACATCCTGAAAGAGATCCAATCACGGATCGAAAGACTGGAGCAACGACCTAGTTCCAGTCAAAGGAGAAACCCTTTTCCTTTTGGTAATGAACCCACTTATCCAAGGCCAGTGGAAGAAACCAAAAAGGATCTCAACATAGAGACCTTGAAAAGAATGATTCGTGAAAAGAAAAAATGAGTAATCTTGAACGAATCAAGCTTGACGACCTCCAGGAGTTAGCAGAATCTTTTGCTAATATGACAATAATGGATTTAAAGATGAACCAGAATGTGGTCCAAAACCCACAGCCGGTGAATCAACTACCACCAGGAGCCATCATTGGAAATCAACAAGATTTTCAAAATGCACCAGGAGCCATTAATGCAGTCCAGGATTTTCAGACTGGAGCAAGGTATGATCAACATACCCCAAACGATGCATACATGGCAGCAAGAAGGACAAGGGCAAGAAGGCCGCATCCAAAGGTGCAAGATACACCCTATGGAAAGGCGACCCTGGATCCCATCCATCCTTACGGAGTGATGCTCGACCTTGATGAAGTAAATTTCAGAGATCGAGAATCCGTTATTGACGAGTGGACGTCAGCCCTGAGAATTGCAGCTGCAACTCTCGACTTGAACAAGGAAGGATTCGTAAGAATTCTCGAAATGAGTCTTGCCGGAGTTGTCAAGACAGCATGGGAATTCTTTCCCGTGGATATCAAGAATTCATGTTTTGAGAGTAATAACTACACAGAACATGTCCAGAATATGGCCGTTCTTTTTAAGAACCATTTTCTGGGAGAAGGATATTTCGAAGGATATGATCAAGAGAAAAGAAAGAAATACTTGATGGCATTGTATAATCTAAGACTTGCTGTCTTGGATCAACAATCGCTCAACAAGTTTCTACAGCTCTTTACTCTTTATCAACATCAATCTAAAGTTGATGATAGAGTGGCACTGGAAATTTTCTTTCTAAAATTTCCAAGCCCATGGAAAGAGATGCTGATTCGGGATTACGAACCAGGTGATCCTGAAAACGTCGCAAGAAGGATGTCTTATGTACATCGAAAGCTCTCAGAGTGGTGTCAACAAGCAACAGCTCTGAAGAACTTGAAGAAACTGAGGAGGATTAACAAATTTGCTCCTCTAAACTGTGAAGACAATGATCTACCAACGATCATTGGAGGAGAACCACCGAGGCTGAAGAAATACAAGAAAAATAGATTTCAGCCCTATCAGAAAGGTGGAGATCCAAAAAGAAATTCTTGGAAACCAAGAACCAGATGGTCAAGACAGAAGGCCAGATCTTACAAATCAGGCCAAAGAAGTGGACCATCAAGGAATAGGTATCCATTCCGAGGAGATGATAAATCTCAAGGAAGGACACCTGCCAAGAAAACTTTCAGAAGAACTCACACCAGAGTTAATGAAAGTTTCAAAGATTGCAACTGCTGGACGTGCGGTGCAAAGGGGCATATTTCCACAAATTGCCCAGACAACGAGAGAAGAGGTATCAACAAATTCGAATCCACTCCGGATATCGAAGATGCCGTCTACTACCAGGAACTGGTACAAATATATCAGTTCGAGGATATACCCTCGGATGAAAGTATATATGAACAAGAAGAAGTCTTCAGTGAAGAAGATTCAGAGTGGTCTGATGGAGCTAGATCGGAGTCAGACTGATCCAGAGATTGTTCATCAGGAGAAAGAGGACAGGACGGGATTCTCCAGTCACACAACTCTCTCTCAAAGTCTGATTGATAAAATCATGAAGAAGAGTCTGAATATACAAAAGTATCAAGGTTTTTCAGCAAGCAACATAGATCAAGTTCTAAGGAACTTTAATCTAAAGAGCAGGAAACAACAAATCGTCTATGGAATTTCTAGACGAGAAATGTCGCTTCCTATAGAGCTTACAGGGAATCAAGTGGAGATGCAGTTGATTCCAGCTAGTGACATCAGGGAAGATCTATCAAAGATGAAGCCTGAAGTCGCTGAAAAGATGAACTGGATCCATATTGGAGCCATCCAGTTAATGTTAAAATCGGCCCTCTTTACCGGAGTTCACATGCCGATCGATATCGCTATATGCGATAAAAGAGTTAGAAATCTGAAAGATTCTGTATTGGGAACAATTGCGGGAGATCTCTGTGCAGGACAAGTAGTGGGAATCATTTATCCTAAGATTGCTTACAATCTTAATGATACCCATTTCAGCAAAGCCCTGACGCTTTATCAGGACTTTAAACGCAAAGATTTGCTGGAGGAAGGAAACAGGCCTTACTCCATTACTTATCAGGTATCATATGCTCTTTCCAACTCACATCACACTGAGTTATTTCTGGGAAAGAAGTTTATTGAGATACCAGATATCTTCAACAAGGTGACAACAGCTGTTTGTCCCGATAGAGTTGAAATTGTTCGGTTAAGGAATGTGGATATTCAAATCCGAGATAGAGAAGTCATGAGACACGACCAAAGTCTCAGGATAACTTCAGGGAGATTATCTTTCCAAGGAGACAGAATTATGTCTTTGCCATATGGAAGGAGTCGGAGTCTCATTCGAGAAGCGCCACACCCTCAAACATCTCAGAGTAACAAAGTTCCAGTAAATCTGAAATGTCCCGAGGGATGGAGAGAAGTAATAGTAAAATTTGACACTACAAGGTGGGAAACCAACTTCCCTTGTAATGTTCTTTACTATCTGCAGCAACCGGAAATCAATCATTACAAAGGTACCCTGGAAATTGGGGGACAAGTGATGGAGATCAAGGAAAGAGCTGGAAGAGAAGCAGTTTTGCTTTTGGGACTGGATTTTCTCGAGGATCACAAACCTTGGGGAAATAAAGAGGACGGAATGGAAATCACGATTAATGGAAGAAAATTATTGATCGAATGACAAGTCCATTCTCCATATACATCTCTATAGGGATGTTATATGAAAAATATAAAGCAGAATATTTTGCTGCTTATATTGATTCAGGTGCAGGAAGTTGTACTGCAAAACGAGGAGTCTTCCCAGCAGAGGTAGAAGATGATCTACCCCGAATTGCAGGAAGAGATTTCTCAAAGAAGATTTTGCTCCTTGCTAAAGGAGTAAAAGAGACGGAAATTCTGATTGGAGGAGCCAGAGGTACACCTTGGTACAAGGTTAAAACTCCACCAATTTATTTCCATGATACAGGGGCAGACATTCTGCTAGGAAACAATTTCCTACAGATGTTCAAAAGATATATGCAGGATAATGAAAAAAGGCAATTGGTTTTCACAACCATTTGCGATCACAAGATCATTGTCCAGAGACTCAAAGGGGCTTTTAATCGCCAGATACCATTGAGTTTTCGCAGCAAGCGTGGTGATGAAGGAAAACTTCAACAACCAAAAATGAAGGATCAAAGGAGATTCAGTGAAGCAGTGCTAAGCTGTATCAGAGATTGGGATCTCAATTATGAAGAGGTCCAGATCCTCAAAGCATCTTTAATATCTCATCAAGATATTAAGGAAGAGATGCAGGTATCCCTAGAAGATGTCAAAAGGAAAATCAAAAGGAATTACAGTGAGAATCCTTTGGCATGGTGGGATAAAAACAAGCTCAATGCAACCTTGAAGGTGAAGCCAGAAAAGGAGTATGAGTTTGTAAGATACAGACCAATCCTGATGAACCTCAAAGATCAACAGGATATGAAGGAGATAATCAAGGAACACCTTGATTTAAAGCTGATCGAACCAGGGAACTCGCCCTATAGCAGTCCTGGATTTCTGGTAAGAAATCATGGTGAGATCAAACGAGGTAAACCTAGACTAGTTATTAATTACAAAGGAATTAATGACATTCTAGAGTTTGATGGATACTTTATTCCAAGTAGGGAACACCTTATTAACTGCATTAGGAATGCTAAGGTTTTCTCTAAGTTTGATTGCAAGTCAGGTTTTTACCAGATTCGCATGGAGGAAGAGAGTAAGAAGTTTACAGCCTTCTCTACTCTACAAGGGCATTATGTTTGGAACGTAATGCCAATGGGGTTAGCTAATGCGCCTCAAATATTCCAGAGAAAGATGGATAATCTATTTAAAGATTATTTTTCTTTTATGTTCGTCTATATTGATGATATTCTAATAGCATCAAAAAATATGGAAGAACATATCAAACATCTTGAGATCTTTGCAGATGTTTGTTATAAAGAAGGTTTAGTACTGTCTGAAAAGAAGGCAGTCGTTGCAACTCGGAAAATGGAATTTCTGGGTATTGAGATCGATGAAGCAGGAATCATTCTGCAGGACCATATTGTTCAAAAGGTCCAGAATTTTCCTGAAGATCTTAAAGAAAAGAAACAACTTCAGAGTTTTTTGGGAGTTGTTAATTTTGCGGGACCATTTATTAAAGATCTCGCAAAACATAGAAAAGTTTTCAGTTCATTACTGAAAAAGGATGTTCCTTTCATCTGGACAGAAGAACATCGACAAGGGATGCAGGAGTTAAAAGAGGTTTGCAAAAATCTCCCAAAGCTCGCGATACCTCAGGACGAAGATGACTTGGTCCTGTATACAGACGCTAGTGATTATTGGTGGGCAGCCGTCTTAACCAAGATCACTCCTAATGGAGAAGAACCCTGTAGATACTGCAGTGGTTTATTCTCAGATGATGAGGCTGTGAGATGGCACATCAACGAGAAAAAATTCTTTGCAGTCAGAAAGGCGTTTAAAAAATGACCTTTATTTTTACTTGCAAAGAAATTTACTTTGAAAGTTGATAACACACAAGTTAAAGCTTTCTTAAGAAACAAGATATAATCTAAGCCTGAAAAGGCTAGATTAATTAGATGGCAAGCTGAATGCCAATATTATATTTTTGATATTGTCATTCTGAAATCTCACAAAAATATTCTTACAGATTTCTTAACAAGAGATGGAGCAAACTGACGTGAACTCCATTCTACTAGCCCATAGACATCTCAGAGAAAATCTGGAGATGTTATCCGGCGAGTGGGACGAGTGCATTCTGAATGCTGAACAAGCAGGAAGATTGCAAACTCTCGATAAGACGAAAGTCACCGAGAGAATACGAGCTTGCATACGGTCTCAGAGTCAACTCTGGACTGCATGTCAAACACCAATCCTTCGGGTGGCCAAAGATCCTTTGGTAAAAGAAGAGTTTCGAGTACAGGGCTCTAAACCTGTAGCAGAGGATTCAAATACCTCTTGCCCAAGTTCTAAGGTGGTGGTATCTTCGGAACCATTGCCCCAAGAAAAAGATGATATTCAGGGGTCACACTCTGGATCATCATGTCAACCCAGCACCTCTGGGGAAAAAGAGGGAGAGATTAATCTTAGGCCAATGACTGGCATTTCTAAGATTAATACTGATAAGATTGAAGTTTCTTCTTCGTGGCAGGTTTATCAAGCCAATTGGGAGAAGCTCAACACAAGGACTGGTATCAACCCCGAAAAAATAAGGGTTGATGTCTCGGGGAAATATCCTCGGGTGTGGATGATGCCAAATTCAGATCCACACGAAGTCAAGAGATGGTATGAATTCGGAGCACTTGCTTCAGTTTATACCACATCCCCATCATTCGCCGAAATCAAGAATCTACCCAAGTGGATTCAAGAAGCGGTGTATGATACCTGGGCTAACAATCCGCAGCTTAGCCGAGGTGACGTTTTGGAGTTGTATTTCATCAGTGCAGCCCCAGAACCAGTAGGGAAAGGAAACCATGAAGCCTTTCACTATATTAGGCTTCGAAGACCAGATGCACGCGCCCTTGAAAAGATCAAAGCGCCTGTAGAGAAAGAGACTACTCTAGTCTCAACATTGCCAGAAGATCTCATCTCCACAAGAAGAGCATGGGGTTTATGGGTCTGTCTCACTGAGATGGACAAAGTCAAGTTCCCGTTCAAATTCTTTCAGAATTCAGTGAACGGGTCATTCCTGTTAAATACTATGACAGGAAAATCTACAAGATTCGCAGAGGAAGCTTTCGAAAGAAAGAGAACCTTGCTCTGGGAAAACAAGATTACGACGAGTAAAGACACTCATCGTAAATATTGCAACATGGCTCATTTTGGGAACTGGTCCGAGCGCGTCTGTTCGGATTGTCAGAACCAGAAAGAACCAGAGTTCGGGAAGGGGTTCATGCCCAGAAAAGGAAAAGAGAAGGCTCGATCCCACGAGCATCTCGAGCAGAAGGCGTTGCCAAAAGCAAGGACGCCAAGGGCCCCGGGAAAAAAGTAGATTCCCGACACAGGTTGGTGGAGTCATGTGACTCTGAGATGGAGCACCCACTAAAAAGAAAACGACAGTAGTGGGTGGAGAGAAAAGTGATTACCCACTAAATAACAAATGGGTAAAAGAACAGGAGAAGCATTATTGAATAAAGATAATGCAGAATGACAAGTAGCACCGAAAGTTGAGCGTCCTTATTCAATAATGGACGACAGCAGTGGTCCTACGCTGAGTCAGATACAGGCTGGCCACGGAACAAAGGAATCCGAGGCAATAATGAAGGAAGGAGGTTGCGAATTGAAACCTCTATATAAGTCACAAGTCTGGAGAGCAGAAGATCATCGAAAATCCACACCAGCAATCTTCTACACCATCTCCTCTGCTCTCAAAATAAAAATTTGTTATAGTTCTTAGCTTAGGATAGTATAGTTTATGTATTTCAATTCCGCTACCATAGGTAGCTAAACAAGTCTGTCTCCTCCCTAAAAGAGATATACTTATGTTGTAATAAATTTTATATAATTCCTATATAAAAGTTCGGGCTTTTGCTCATCCATTCCAGTGTCTATTTATTCTATAAATACCGACTTAATACCCTACGCCCCGAGTAGGAAACGAACGAGTGCTGTGCTGTGTGCTGCTGAAGGAGTCTGCGTCTGGAAACCATCGGTTGCGATCGTGTGGTTGGACGAGGTCCCTAAAACTTCCGGCGGAAATACCCGGCAGCATTCCGGTCAAAAAGGTATGAAGTTGGTATAAGTAGAATTTATTTATACGGAAGTGTGATGGGCCTGATAATGTTGCATGATTTTAAGAAATGAGTTGATAAATCAGAGTATGTAATGAAGAAATTCAGTAGAAGGGTAAAAGAATTACGCGTATTGTATGATTATAAGGTTGACTAGGTTATATCAATATTTCCCCTTATTTTATACAATATTTTATACACAAAAAATGGATATAATAATCTTATTGGTGGGTCAGTGGGTACTGCTTATACCCGCTATCAAAAGTGGTCGTAGGAGGTACACACTATCTTGATACTGGATAGAATGAATTTCCTCTCTATATTTATTATAGTACAATGAATCATATTAATTAACTTCTATTACTAAAAGTTGAAATTAAAAAAAAAAATCATGTACCCCAGTTATGGATTTATTGATCAATTAATTATCAAGTAAAAATTTAAAATAAACATTAAAAATAATTATATACCTTAATTGGATATTAACAAACATTAATTGACAAATATAAAATTAAACTAAGACACAAAAAATTGAATTTGAAGAAAAAAATGGAAGATTATCTATGAAGTACGTGAGATCACTTAGGACAACAAATTGAATTTACAAAGTTTAATAAATTGAAGAGCAATACATTGATTTACTATGATCGTCAATTAGCAAAGTGTCGGTTCCGCTAGAAAGAGTACACTATTCGTTTGGTAGGGTGATTAGGGTGTATAATATGTCTATGACACCCTAATATCTTGTTTGGTATGAAGTATACGGCCCTTTATAAAGTTCGGGCCCGTATGAATAATACTTATTTTTGTTGTTATGTATACTACCTATGAGGTGGTATAAATAATACTGCAACTAATTATAGCAATAAATTACAATAATTACTGTGTGTTGCAGAGAATTTAATACATCTTACCAAACGGAATATTAATTCTTTATATTTATAAGACATCTCAGTCAAACATATCAGCCCTTATCCCATACTTTGTACCAAACGAACCCTAAGGCGGAAATATAATTACCAATTGAGTAAAGCCATTATTTAAAAAATAAATAAATAGTAAAGCCATTATTACTATTAGCATTCGAGTAATCGGTTTCCATGCATGCAATTAAAATAAATAGGATTAATTGCCGGAAAAATCGCGACTTTTGGTCAAATTCTAATTTTTCCCTTCACTTTCTAATTTTGCGAAGAAATTTCTTACCTTTTAATGTTTTTGATTTTTTTCCCCAGCGAACATTTCCGATCAAAATGATGCTAATCTGTTAATTTCATTTGCAGACGTGGCTCAATATATTACGTCCAGCTCAACATCAATTTAGGGAAAAATCATTTACGGGGGAAAAAATCTGAAACATTAAAAAATGAGGAATTTATTAGCAAAATTAGAAAGTGGAAAAAAATTCAGAATTTGACCAAAGGTATGGATTTTTCCATCAATTAACCCAACTAAATAAACGACCCAAAAAAAAGAAGAAGTTTACTTTAAGGCCCAAAGTTTTTGTTTGAATTCAAGCTCATTAAACTTGGGCCTTACGAGCCCAAAATCTAGCCAAAAATCATAACTAGTAATTAGTGAAGCTTCAATTTATTCATTAAAATTGACTACTATTAATAAATGGATCAATAGTAACACACGCTTGGCATCTCATTTTCTCTATCTTTTTTCTGACAATAAACTCTTAAGACATGACACAACCAAACCGTTTATATGTCCCTATTATTAACTAGTCACAATCTTCGTCTTCTTTCATAGATTATTGTCGTCACATTCTTTTTTGCTACAAATCCATCAAACAATTATGTCACAAAGATCATGGAGCATAGCTTCCACTTGAACTTGCATGGTAGTTCAACAGTTTTTTCAACATTCCCACTACATATATCCCTATCCTCCATCTCTCATCATCACATCACATTTTCTCACACACACACACACACACAAATTAATGAAAGCAACAATGGAGAAGACTATTTTCGCTCTCTCACTATGCTATCTACTTTCTCTCGCATGTAAATCCTCTCTCTCTCTCTCTCTCTCTCTCACATAATATGTAGTACATTTTGATTTTATTCAATCATTAAAACATTACTAACCATTAATCTCGCACTTGTGCATTTTCTCAGCTGCATTGTTAGGGTCAGACAAAATCGGGATAAACTACGGCCGCGTAGCGAACAACCTCCCGTCGCCCTACCGGTCCATCGAGCTCCTCCAGTCGATGAACGTCCGGCACGTGAAGCTCTACGACTCCGACCCCGAAGTCCTCAAGCTCATGTCCGGAACGAACATCCACGTCTCCATCATGGTCCCCAACGACCAAATCTCCCGGATCGCCTCGAACCGGTCCGAGGCCGACCAGTGGGTCTATGAGAACGTCCTCCCCCACTACCCGAGCACGAAGATCCGGTTCGTGCTCGTGGGGAACGAGGTCTTCAGCATCAACAACAAACAGTTGTGGCTCGACCTCGTTCCCGCCATGAGGTACCTAAGGAAGTCCCTGAGCGAGCTCAGCATCCACAACATCAAGGTCGGGACCCCGGTCGCGATGGACGTGCTCGAGTCGAGTTTCCCGCCCTCGAGCGGGAGATTCCGATCGGACATCCCGATCGAGGTGGTGACGTCATTGCTGAAATTCTTGAACGGAACTCGATCGTTCTTCTTCCTCGACGTCTACCCTTTCTTCCCGTGGTCGGAAAATCCCACGAGCATAAACCTCGATTTCGCATTGCTCAAGGAAGGGAACAGGACTTACATCGATCCGGATAGTGGATTGATCTACAGAAATCTTCTCGACCAGATGCTTGATTCAGTTAACTTCGCAATGCAGAAGCTCGGCTTCGACGACGTGAGGATCGTGATCGCGGAGACGGGGTGGCCTCATCAAGGTGACATCGATCAACCCGGTGCGAATGACTACAATGCAGCCACTTATCTCTGCAATCTTGCCACCAAAATGTCGAATGATCCGCCTCTTGGGACGCCGGCTAGGCCGGGAGTCGAGATCCCGACGTTCTTATTCTCTCTCTACGATGAGAATGAGAAGCCGGGACCAGGCACGGAGAGGCACTGGGGGATTCTCAATAGTAAGGGGCGATCGATCCACCAGGTAACTTGTTTTTAGAAACTGAGAGTAGGATCAAAAACCCGGGGGCCGGGGCCCAGTTTCAGTGATCCTACTCTCGTTTCAACTATGTGTGAACGCAGGTAGTTTGTTTGCATTGGAAGGACTTGTTATGTACCAAAAATGATATTAACCAAAAATATACTACACTTATCATTATTGGTTTTTTAGTTTTTTTTTTTCCCTTCTTCTTTTCTTCTTCTTTTCTGTTATTTAATTGATTCTTATTTTAAAATTATTAGTTATGAACTGATTATATATAATTCGAATTTATAATATTTTATGTTATTTCTAAGCTTCAATTTTTAGGAAAAATATATTAATTATGGTTTGTTATATATCTATCTATATCTATATCTATTATAAAAGAGCCTTATTTATAAAATTTGATTTGTCTATTATACTCTTATTATAGTATTTTATTATTAGTACTATTATCAGATGATTATTTTATGTTTGACATATATATATTATTAAAATATATCAATATTACGAGTATTGCACGTACCACTCTACTAGTACGATAAAATATTGCAAAGTAGTAATGAATGAAGTGTTGATTTGTTGCAGATGGACTTAGCTGGGGCATGTCCAAAAGGAGATAAGGGCGGTCCACGACATTTGGCGAAGCCGGTGAACAACCGACCTTACAAAGGGAAGATATGGTGCGTTTTGGCGACGACGACGAGGGTGTCGGAGTTGTTACCGGCGGTGGAATTCGCCTGCCGGCAAGGGAACGGCACGTGTGAAGAGCTAGCTCCGGGAGGAAGCTGCTACGATCCGGTATCGATTACTTCTCATGCAAGCTACGCATTCAACTCGTATTGGACTAAGTTTAGGGGTGATGGTGCATCTTGTTTCTTCAATGGCCTTGCAGCTCAGACCACCGTTGATCCGAGTAAGTCTGCTTGGGTGCGAGTGGACTGCACCGTACGATCCTATTACTTTTTTTATTTAATTTAATTTTAAGTTATAGATCGGTGAAAATTAACCCTAATTAACATTATAAAATTCTATTAAATTTAATTAAGTATTAAGAAAAAGAATTTGTCTGACTGTACGGTGCGGTCCACTTTCACCGGAGTTTGGGTGAAAAATATATCATTTGAGTTTTATAAGGAAAATATTTTTGATGGAAATGGTTGTGTTGTATGAACAGGTCATGGATCATGCAAGTTCCCGAGTGTGACGGTGTGAAGATGGATATTTGGATGATGATGGTGGAAGCATATAATTTAATATATTTTCTTAGTTTATTTAATTTTCTAAGTTATTGTTTGTTTAATTATTATAGTTTCAATATTTGTCTTTGGATGATGACTATGGTGCTCTGTATTGAGAAAATTCAATAGAGTGTAATGTCTTAGATACGGAGTTGGTTGAATTTAATATTAAAATTGGAATGATTGCTTTTGATAAGTGTCCTCTCTCTTTTCTCATTGACAAGAAATTAAGGTACAAATTAATTTAATGTAACGTTAATTTTGAACGTTTTATTTCCTCTACTTACAATTAAGCACATAATTAATCATGGGGGAATCATTTAAAATTCAGTGGATAAATAGTCCAAATTATTGAAGGGTATAAATAACTTTTTTATCAATTCGATGAATAATCTTTTTTTAGTATATATAACAAATGTATCGTTGTATCTATTTATTTTTTTGGAGTGAATATCGTTGTATCTAATTACATCATGAAGGAATACTAATAATAATTGGGTGTGGCGAGTCTCCTGTAACAGCGAATGACATCATTTCGCTGGACAATTCCATCTACAGTCTTCTTCTCTTTTATAATTAAATATAGTTAATGTATCATAATATGTCTCATAATCAAATCTCATCAACATCTGCATATATAGCAAGTCTATCACACTTAATTTTTTATGTACACCTCATACGTCTAATTTGGAGGCTATTGTATAAGAGTTGGAATTTATCCAGTGTCCATAAATAGTAGCTATTGCAAATATTTACAATATAAAAAAAGAAGTTAATTTATTCGAGTGATGTATTTATGCTCTTACAGTTCCCTACTCCCTTTTTAACTTAAAGAAAATTGAAATTTTAAAGTTACATTATGACCTGACCTTTGACTTCTTAGTTACTTTGTGGCACTATTTTTGAAAAATTACAAAATGGCCTGACCTTTCGCCCATATACTCACTTATGACATGAGAGTAAAATATTGGTGACAGAAAGATGATGTGGGCGACCGGGATACGACTTGAAAATTGAGGTAATTATATGGAAATTATTTTTTCTACTTGGACATATATCGAAACGACATCGTTTCAATGCCAAGTGTACAAAAAAAATATAAAACCAAAAATATTAAAAATAAAAATAAAAAATATTAATAATGTTCTTCTCCTTCATTCTCATTGTGTTCATCTTCTTCTCCATCTTAAAAATAAGGAAAAAGGTGCAAATACCCCCCTCATGTTGGCAGCGCTAGGCAAATACCCCCCTGAACTTTGTTTAGGTGCAAATTCACCATTCCCTAAAGTTTTCGAGTGCAATTATCCCCTCGCCGTGACGGAAACAACACTTTCGTTGGCAAAAAAAATATTTTTGATTCATTTTTATTCTTGTAGGGCCCTTACAATTCCCAAGAATTAATTGGTGCTAAAAACTCAAATTAGAAAAAAATTTGTTTCGAACCCTAACTCAGAACTATCAAAACTCAGGCGAAGTTCTCCAATAATTTGCAATCCAAGCCAACTATTTGTTGTTGATATTGATGATCTCATATTCTTCAAGTGGTTCGTAATCCTTTTTCGTGCAAATTATTGGAGAATATTACCTGAATTTTGATAATTACGAGCTAGGGTTCGAAATAATTTGTTTCCTAATTTAAGCTTTTAGCACCAATTATGTAGTATATAACCGTTGAGAATTGTGAGGGTCCCATAAGAATAAAAATAAATCAAAAATATTTTTTTTGCTAACGAAAGTGTTGTTTCCATCATGGCGAGGGGTTAATTGCACCTGAAAACTTTAGGGAATGGTGAATTTGCACCTAAACAAAGTTCAAGGGGGTATTTGCCTAGCGCTGCCAACAAAATGAGGGTATTTGCACCTTTTCCCTAAAAAAACAAAAACAAAAAAAAAACTAAAATTCTGTTTTTAGTTAGGGAAACCCATATGAAAAAAGAGGCAAAATACATAAATTTAGCCCGATAAATTCATAATGTGACAGTTTATATAGATAAAGCTAACAAATTACTCTAAGATGCATTTCACAAATTTGCTTAGAGCATCTTTTGATCATATTGCTTATAGTTGTGATATATACATGGTGATTTGTGGTGATTCGTTGATTTGGGATTTGTGAATTGTGATATATGATGTGTTTTTCTGTATGTGAGGATTCATTGATTTGTGGTGTGTTATGTGATTCACAGGTTTAAATTCCTACTTTGTGATGTGTTGTGAATTGTGAACTTTAATGTTTTATTGCAGCATTGCAGCAGGTTTGATTCGTTTTTTAATACAATCAATATAGGGTTGTGAGTGAGATTAAATGTTATGCTCCCATTTTTTTTTCCGGTTTAACGGTTAACCGCTAACCGCACCGAACTTGCACTGCGGTTAGCAGTAACCAAATTTGCTTCAACGGTGCGATTTACAATAGCATTTTCAGGCCATTTCGGTTTTGCGGTTTATTGGTTATTGGTTCGGTTATCATGTATCCGAATAGATTTCAACCCCTTACTTGATTTCTTAGCTTTAGCAGCTAGGCTTTTTTTTTTTCTTTATTATATAAACGCCATTCTTTATAAAAGTAAACATTGTTAGTAATAATTTAAGCATCGTTCATAGGTAAATAGTAGCATTAATGTTTTTTTATATCGTGGAAACCCGCAGTGTGCACTGGATAAATCCCCGCTCATGTGAATAAAAAAAAATCTAGCAACTTAATTAGGATTACCAGACATGTCGAT
Organism: Agastache rugosa; assembly: GCA_031470985.1. Lineage (NCBI taxonomy): Eukaryota > Viridiplantae > Streptophyta > Magnoliopsida > Lamiales > Lamiaceae > Agastache > Agastache rugosa. Next base: position 18,732,416 of record CM062604.1, read on the forward strand.
GGCAGGGAGAGATTTTGTTTTTCGAAACACCGTGTACGGTGAGGGGTTAGACAAATGCTCAACCTGTATATAAACCAAAACAATCATCCAATATCACAAAATGAGACGACACCCAAAAGTGACGTCGCCTCTAACAAGGACTGAAAACAACAAAAATCTAAAAAGTGACTAAAGTCGGAAGATAGCCGGACCTCAAACTATAGAAGGAGTAGCCCAAAAGTGATTAAACCGATAAAAAACCGCCACAATCATAAACTTAAAAAGATCACAAATGCGACCATATATCTAGCGATACCTGAATCTAAAGTTAGTCCATCCTAACAAGAGATAATAAGTAACGAGGTGCACTGGTCGCATCGTAGTAGATGGCATGGGAGAATTGATGTCCACGTCGAGCCATGAAATCAGCAGGACGATTACCCTCTTTGAAAATATGAGATAATCGAACATGTACATCACGGAGTAATAATCTGATCAAGGACACCGTATGTTGTACCTGCCGAACCATGCCGCTCTTAGGAAAGAAGAGAAAAAATGTAATAGCAACAGAGTCCATCTCTATCCAGATATGTGTAGTGAACTGAACCGCCTGTTCAATGCCAAATAGCAGAGTATGAAGCTCCGCCTCAAAGCTCGAACTAGCATAGAGCGTACAAAAAGCTACAATTAGGTGTCCGACATGATCTTGGACAAGACCACCACCGTCTGCCTTTTGTTGCATCGCATCATACGAACCATCAGCATTCAACTTGATCCATGGTTTCTTTGGCAGGTGCCAAAGCATAAGAGAACGAAGAATCTTGCGTGCGTGCTCATAAGCTGGCATGAAAGCAACCTGACCAATGAGAAGGTACAAACTTGCACGCCGCCACTAGTAAGTGTAAGTGATGCGTAACCTGTCAAATAACATTGGATGAACGAAGAGGAACCCTTTGATGTTTCCGGTTGTTCTACCCCATCCAAATAAACCACAAGATGAGGCAAGGAATTAAAAAACTAATGTGAGACGACCAAGCACGAGGAAATAAATTCTTCCACAAACCTAATCTACGTGCAATATCAGTGCGCGTGTGCATAGGTGTGTGTGCATAAGGGAACCACACATCAAAGTAAGTCCATATCGTTCTAGCAGCATCACTCCACAGAAAAACATGATCAATAGACTCTATATGACCCGACTCACAATATGACCCAACTCACAACACTTATGAATGTTTTTATTTTCGTAGGGGCATGTATAGGAAGGTTTACAAGTGTTCGTTAGATAACCAAATTAAATAGATCCAAGGGCAAGTTGAATCGGTTAGTCAAATAGCCGTTTCCTACAACTTTCTGATTTGTGTGTTTTTTGTTGTCGAAAGTTGAAAAAGAAATTCAACCACTCAGATCCTGAGTGAATGAAATGAAAAATAATAGATCGATCTACGTGCTGCTAATTATAATGTTGGAAATATTTTTTGGCAACAAATTGTCGAAAATGTCCTTAACAGAAATAATAGGTAGGGATAACAATTGATCGCGCCCTTAATGCGTCAGAGGCGAGGGACAAAATTTCGGGGTCGGGTTGGGGCCGAATATGGAAGTTTATACTCGTATGGGGTTCGGGATGGGGCGGGGGTATAGATCCCCACCCTGAGCCTGCCCCGAATAAACAACACATTAAATACATATATTTCTTAAAAAAAATTAGACATAATACAATCAATAAAATTTATTAATTGTTTTTTTTTTAAATTTATTAATTGTATTTATGGAACTAATATGGATTAATATATTTTTTGCTTAAATAAAAATTTTATGTTGTTAGTTTTTAATTCTTTTCCTTGTAATTTTTTAAAAAAAATTATTGGCGAGTAACCGACGAGTACCCTTCTCCCACCGAGTAAACCCCACCCCTGCCCCGTCCTGATTTAAATGGGTATGAGGTCGGGGTGGGTCGGGGGTGAATTTCTGGGGCAGGTATGAGGGTGGAAAAATAATATTCGGCCCGCCCTGCCAGTTGCCATCCCCAATACTCCCTCCGTCCACCAAATTCGTGCATTTAATTCCGTTTTGGAACATCCACCAAAAACATACATTTTTCATTTTTGGAAATAGCCTCACATATTACCAATAATCTTCACCCTCAACCTATCCACTTATTTCCACAAAATACCACCCATGACCCTCTACTTTAATTTTAACCCAACCCATTAATTTATGAGTAAATCTATGTAGTCACATTATATGACTAGCCATAATTTGATTCAACAACAAAAAAATAATAGTTTATTTAATTATTTTTTTTGTTCTAAATGACTTCTAATATTTAAAATATTTAATTTATACAAATTTACCTTGATATATTTGGATTTGGACGTAACATAAATCTTGATAGACGTAATAAAGGTAATACAAAGATTTTTGTCGAAAAAAATAAGAAAGAAATATATTTACACTAATCATGATAGAATTTAAGTTAAAAATATAAACACTAACATAAAATATATAATCGTATTTTTTATATGAATCAAATATCTAACAAAATTTGTCTATTTTCATTTAATCGACCAAATTATGGCTAGCCACATTATGGCCAAATAGCATCACTCTTAATTTATTCACCAAACAATTGAGACCTTTAATACACTCACTTTACATTCATCAAAATTAATAAAACCCGTGCAAACAAAAATAATACACGAATTTAGTGGACGAAGAGAGTAACAGGTAAAATATTTGTGCATTATTACAATCTTACTAATCAAGGGTTGAGATTGATTACTAATTAAGGGGCAGTCTCCTGTGCGCGTGCGCGCCGCCCCAATAGATTTTTATTTATATTTAATTATAATTAAATAATTTAATTAATATTAAATTAATTACAATTAAAAATTAGTAGTAACATTTTATTAATTCTAATTAGAACTTCGTTTATTGTAAATAAGACGTAATAAACTCTAATTGAGATTAATAAATTATAATTAAGATTAATAAATCTTAATTAAAATTATTAAACTCTCATTAACTTTAATCTCCCCCTAGTCACTCCCTAATTTTTGTCACTAATTATTATGCTAGGAACCGATTGGGCAAATAGGGAGTCAATCATCAACAAACCCAAATCTATATTTCTTGTGTACCTAAAAAAATTAGCATTTTTTAAGAGCATTGATTATTTAAAGTAACATTATTCATGATTGATTATTAAATTCAAGATCTTGTGACTTTTATAGTTGAAATTTCAACAACCCGAACCGTCGAACTGCCCGGAGAATTCAATGATGTTTCTCTCACTACCCACCAAAACATCCCACTCGGTCCCTTGCTTCTCTCGCTCAATCCAATGCTGAAAATTCGTAGTTGCTTCCTTTAATTGAAACACACATACACGCACTGAGAGTTCGAACTTTGAAGAATTTTCTTGTATCCATCTCTTCAAGGTTTCACCCATGATGAATTTGAATTCTTGTTCTTCATCAATTTCTTGCAATCCAAGGCTAGCTTCGAGTTATTTGCTATCCAACCAACATAGGTTGATCAGCTGCCGGCTTCTTTTCAAGAAAGGTGGCAGATTTGTTGTTAGCAGAAGTCAACGAGTTTGCTGCGAGTCTCAGGTAATTTATTTAGTTATTATTTATTTTTGGCACCCTGCTAAAAATTCTTGTGAATTATTTTATATTTTGTTTGTTTGAGCACAACCTTTTAGCAATATTGCCGCATTACTTGAGAATTTGCTCTTTGTTGGTTGGTTGTTTGATGTTAAGCTGATTGTTTAGTTCTCGTTGAAATGATCAGTCTGCTTAATTGGAACCTTTTACTATTGGTTTTGGAGCTGATGATCTTAGTTCCTCTTTTTGTCTTGTCATTTTCTTTTTCATTGCTCCGGCACGGATAGTAAGAAAACGAGTTGTTTATATTAAAGTTGGAAAGAGAGAGTAAATTTTTGAAGTGTATTTTTGTCAAACCAAGTAGGAGAAAGAATGGAGAGAGTAGATTTTTTGTGGCATAGTGTATAATTTATGAGTTATGTTGAAAGTATTTATCCTGTGTTGTCTGGTATTGTAGTTTCTATGTTTTGTTTATCTTCTTCAAGTGAAATTGTATGGTTTGAGTCAACCGAAAACTTCAAACTTCCAACTCGACGTTCTTGTTTCTGATTGCAATATAGTGAATATTTATGGGCTCAACCAAGGTGTTACCAGTACATTATGCTAAAAGTTGCCTTAGAAGAGTATTGTAGTTTCAGGTTGTTATTGCCAAAAGCAACATATTGTAGCAAGAGCAACATAATTTAGAATTATAAATCGTGAGTTCACATAATTTATTACATGACACAAGGCGAACAAAAGTATGATTTTCACTGGCATTAGAATGTTAAAACTTACAAAATAAAATGAAACTTATAGTCATTTAGTAGAATGATAGAATGAAATAAGAATTATATGTGCTTGCTGCTGCTGGACATTTCTGTTTTTCTGTTGGAAAAGATATGGTAAATAAGTAATGCAGTGAAGCTTATAGTCATTTAGTATATCCGTCTCTCTTAAATTACCATGATCTTGTAATGTCAAATGTGGAAATTTTCGCAAGAAGCTCAGCCTCAGAGCAAAGTGTCATCTTAATTCCTTGTTAACGGTTTTGAAGACAAATGACGTGCGGACCAGAAAATATGCTCCTATTTTGGAAAGTGAAACAGTATCAGGAAATAGGATCTTACCATCTAATGAGTGGAAAACAGTTCCTGATATATGGAGGACTTCTGCTGAAAAATTCGGTGATCGTGTAGCATTGGTGGATCCCTATCACGACCCTCCAACAAATATGACTTATAAACAGGTTAGTTTTGGGTCCTCATTTCATAATATGTTGTTCTCTCAACTCGACATTTCAGGTGTAAGTAATTACATGTATTGAAGTTCTGGCATTCTTTGCTTTGAATACTGTTTGAAGTTCTAATTCACCAAACAGTTTGTTTTTTATAGTATGATGAAACTTTTCTTTCAGAATCTTAATGTTGTAAAATCGTAAATAATAAGGTGGTGCAGCTGTTAAGACTTCTTTCTCCAAAATGGATGTAGGCCTTCTCTTAAAGTCGAAATGCCTTTGTTGTATCAATTAAAAATATTTTATTTTATCTCCATTTTGCTATGAAATATTTGCACATATCATTCATGCTACCATATCCTGTGGTCTACCAAATTTTCTCCAATTATCTGAGGAAATTTGGGTTTTTATTACTTTCTTGAATCAAATTTTTCTGAAATATTTTGTCAATATATTTCAGCTAGAGCAAGAAATTTTGAATTTCTGTGAAGGTTTAAGGGTCATCGGATTGACACCTGAGGAAAAGCTCGCTCTCTTTGCTGATAATTCATACCGGTGGCTTGTTTCAGACCAAGGTATGCTGTGGCTTACCCTATCCTCCCAACACCTGAAAAAGAAAGTGATACTTAATCGGTTAGGAAACTTCATTTGGATATGATGACCTGAAACCAATGGATTCAGCATGCAATTATTACAAAACTTTAGCTGTCCTCTTGCATGTTTACAGTCTAATTGTGTTCCAATAAAGTAAACCATATTTTTTGTGCATCAAACAAATTTTCAATAAGCAAATCAGATCAAGACTATTGGCTGTGTATTTCGCAATATTTCCGTGCTATATCAAATCTGGAATTGTGGCTCTTCCCATAATTTGTGTTACTTTATAAGGCAAAGGCACTGATGCTGGCCTTTTCACATCACTGAAAATGATCTAAAATTGAAGATAAGTCTTATTTCTGACTGGCAATAGAATTAGTCAATCTTTCAGGGAACATTCTACTAAACACTTTTTTCTTCTTTATCAAGTTATTACCATATTGTCATGATACTTTTATATATCTATGGTTCTCATTAAGATGTTATTCTATAAATTTCACGATATCTACTTTATCCATTGGTGTAATTGTACGTTTTGAGAGTTGACGTAATCTTATACTTTTGACTTCAAAACTCTTTCTGTAACGTTAAGTTCTCCTCAGGTAGTATGGCCACTGGAGCAATCAATGTTGTCAGAGGTACGAGGTCATCTGTTGAAGAGCTTTTGCAGATATACAATCACTCTGAAAGGTTAAAGAAAATTAAGAAATATGATTTAAGAGATTTGGTTTTTCATTATTCAGTAAATCTTACCCTAGCCAAAAGGAAGCTGAGTGAGCTGTATAATTTGAAGATTTTATTCTTTCTTTCTATTTTCTTTGTTGGTATATTTAATTATTTGGCGTGGCATAGAGTATATTATTACCAAATTCAGTAAGAAATATAACTCCTTAAGCATAACATAGAAAGGGACTGCCTGATTAAAAATGTTATCAGAAACACAAATGTTACAGTTAAGGCAAATTCAAACCGCATGGTAGTTGTCAGCAGCTTACGTAATGCATAGGAAATGATGATGTTCTAAATCAACTTTGTCAATGGAGGTCTCTAGATTTTAATATTTGATAAAATACTGCCAATGAGTATCATTATTTAAGATGCAGTTTACCAACTAAGTACTGTTTAATTAAATTTGTGATCAAGAACTGATATGCAGGGTGATATACATAATTCTGACTTGGAGTGTAGTTGGTATGAAGATTAAATTGGTTTGCTGGTCTGTTGATACTATTGTGTTAAAACATAAATGTTAATACTTCAAAGGGAAAAGTGTTTATTCTCTAGCATGCGATAATAATTCTACATGCTCCCTTTTTCTTCTGCTACTTAAAACTCTTTGTTCCACCATGCACACCACTGCCACTAGACTGCAACAAATTGCTTTTTTGATCACCAAAGTGGCAATACGTACCCTCTCCTTTCCTTATTCCTATAGTCCCATTGACTAGTTTTGGCTGATGAATACAAAACTAATAAATAGTGGTGTAAGTAAAGAGCACTTTGAAAACCTTTTCCCCTTATTTTATCGTTCCTCCTTTTTATTTCTATTAAATTATGACTAATATGTCAGACTCTGATAATTTTGCATAATTTTGGGAGCCTTGGCAGTGTTTTCTCTTGTAATTTTTATTCTGAAACAAGAACAAAAGGGAAATCACTAGCATGAATGGTGTAAAAAAAGTATAATCAAATACATCGATGTAATCTTTGTTGTATAAGGATACTCCACTTTAGGATTCTTTTGTTGGAAATGGCTAGTTAAGTGTATGCTAGAAATTATTTGGGATTAGATTGGAAATAAGAGAGTGGGGAATGTCTTATGGGATTCCCGGAAGGGATGCCAACATTCATTGAGTCTCTTGGTGTGGTAGTCTTCTCTAAAGAATCAGGTGGATTATGTTAGGCACTCAAGTCGGAAGCCCTAACACCACCCAAAACCCAGCTCAAAGGTGGGGGATTGACTCCCAACTTAAGTACACATGCACAGTTTCTTGTGAATTCAATGTGGGATCATAGCAATCGATCCCCATTGAGAAATGGACTTCCACGGACGGCTCACACTCTAAGGAGCCTTCGCAGCGGCCCAAGCCAGCTTGATTCTTGGTTTGTGCAACCCTCTTCTTAGTATTACGTGTGATGTTCGGATCCGGCAGGTTAGACCACATTGTTAGGCACTCAAGCCAGAAGATCTAACTCCACCAAAAAGCTAGCTTAAAGGTGGAGGATTGACTCCCAATTTAAGTACCCATCCACAATTGCTTATGGATTCGATGTGGGATCATAACAGACTAGGTAGCATTTGCTTGAAAAACCGGGCGTTGTTCGGCATGTGGTGGTCGGGTTTCAAATTGAAAAGGATTTGGGGTAGACGTATCAAAAGTATGTATGGATGCATCTAGGAGTAAATACTACTCCCTCCGTCTCAATAGCAAGGTCTCACTTCTTTAATTGATGAGAGTATTAATTAATAGAAGTGAGACCTTGCTATTGGGACGGAGGGAATACTTTTTTAAAGCCCTTGCAAATTTATCTCTAGATTTTCCTCAATTGGCAGAAGTCCACATTAAGGAGGAAATAAGGTCGAATTTTTGGGAAGATATGTGGGTTGGGAACTTGTGAAACTGTTCGTTTGCAGAATCTTATGTCTTTTCATATCGTAATCTCATCCTTTCTTGTACTGAATTCCTTTTCATATAATCTCATCCTTTCTTGATGACTTGAACTAAACTCTAGCTTTTTGTTGTTTAACTGCAGTGTTGCACTTGTGCTGGATGATCCTGAAATGTACAATCGGATTTCAGAGACCTTCCGCTCTCGAACCACTGTAAGGTTTATCGTATTGCTATGGGGAGAGAAAACAAACATAATCGATAAAGCTGCACTGGGAGTTCCTATTTATAGTTATAATGATATAATAGATTTGGGTCGTGAAAGTCGTGAAGCTTTACGCCATTCTGAAGGTGCTAGTAAGTTTGTTCTGTATGCTACTATACAATCCTAATTAATTTCATTTTTCAATGTCAACGGAAGTTATGTTTAAGGTTTTATGATATGCATTAATATTTGATATATTTAATTTCCATTGTTCTGTGCTATTATGTCGATATGAATAGCATAGTTGTTAATGGAGACTATATTTATATTATTATATATAGCAGTTCTCGAAGCCGAAAGATTTCCAGCTTTTATATTTCAAAACAATTAATCGTACCATACATCAAATGTGTACTTAATGAATTACTGTGCTACTTTGGTTTTCAATTGTATCTCGTTGTATCTCAAAAAGGGAAGTAAATGTTTGTACTCGTAGTACCCAGTTGTATCTATATCATTAGATATTATCCCGCAAGGGGTTGTAGGGAGATTGGATGAAGTTGATTCAGGATGTAGTATGTGAATTTATTGCTTACTTCTGTTTTTGAGTTTTGATTTACGCCATCCCAATTAATAGTGGGGGAAATTGGTTTCAGGGAAAAACATTATTTACGAAACTATAAGCTCCGATGATATTGCTACACTTGTATATACAAGTGGGACAACGGGAAATCCTAAAGGTGTTATGCTAACGCACAAGAATCTGCTGCACCAGGTAGGCTGCTTTTCTTCTATTACGTTTCTGGTCAGCTACGATATATGTTTATGTGTTTTAAGTATTCTTAGTTTGCTTCTAGTTTGAAACTTTATACATCTAAATTTTCAATTGAGCTGTGTATAGTTCCTTGAGCTCATGGTCATGCTTGTATTCAGTTTTTAACGGACGTTCATATATGAGGTACATATGTTCCATTACATATGACATGTATTGCATTCGAAGAGTCAATGCAACATTTGTATTTATTGAGGTCAAGTAGTTGTTTTAAGGGAAAATTGCCAATTAAATCACGAACTATGACCTATTTTGCAATTTTAACCCCAAGATTCATAATCTTTCAATTTTTTCAATTAAAACTCACCCAAATATTCCGACCGATCTAAACTTTCAAATTCTCATCGTTTGAACCATTTATTTAAGAAATTAAAGGTTTAGTTTTGACTGGCTTGTAGAGAGGAATATTATGGCATATTAGAGAGAGTGGACATGGTAGGCCACATAATTTTCTTTCTTCTTTTTAAAAATTTTAAATACTTAAAATTGTGTGTCTTGAATTCCAATATTGCCAAGTTAGGCATTTCTGGTGCCACGTAGAATACAAATTCGCTGGAATATGAATTCGGGCTAAATTCCAATCCCTAGCAATGTTCTTGTATTTCCTCGCCAATTTTTTTATTTTGTTAAAAACTGCAATTTGGTGATAGTTAATGTATTTTTACAGGCAACTAACCCTAATAAATTTAGTGTTATTTCATAAATGGTCACCTATCTTCTATTGGGCTCATTAATATTCCTACTCAATGATGTCACAGTGTAACATTGGTTGCCATATAACTAGTGTTCCCTTTCTCATTCAGAATCGATTATTTTATTGCACACATTGTACCCATCAACCATGTCATTAGTGAACATAAGGTGTCATTCGAGATTTCTACTGAATAACCTGTTGCTAAATTATGTTATTTTTCTATTTGGACACAATTTGGGATATATATATGGAGATGATCATATAAGAACTCATCTTTACATGAGTCCGTAGGAACCATGCATTTTTATCACATCAGTTAATGCACAAATTTCATTATTTTAGTGCACAAACATATTTTATGTATTGTCGAGATTTAATCGGTGCATTAAATTATTGCATGTTGTGCATTAAAAATGTATTAAATATTTGTGCATTGAGTTAATGAAATTTGTCCTTTGCCATATTTGTGCATTAAAGTATTGCATTTTGTGCATTTCCGAAGTGATAGAAATACATGGTTCCTACGGATTCATATAAGGATGAGTTTCTACCAGATCCACACTTTATATATATAATTTATTTATTAATTTTTAATTCTAGAAGGTTACATTAGTAAATTGGGAGCTAGTAAAATCCCATTATGTAGGATGGGCGATAATTTTGGGATTCGAGATAATCATACGATAAGTTTTAGAGTTTTCAAAATGAAGGTTATTAGATATGGGTGACTTATTGAAGACAAGATCTTATGCACAATATAAATCGATAGTGATATTCCCAATTCCATTATGCATTAGATAGAAATCATTTCGTACATTTTTCGACCGACGACGATTTTTTTTTCTGATTTAAGCTCTAATTTATGATAACATGTAGGTAATTATTATGCACATCGTGATAATTGTGACTTAAAAAGATTTTTTTTTAATGTCTTATTTTTTATCATCTGGTTTTGTCAATAATATTTATATTTATTGATTATGAATATGTATATTACATGTGATACAAATTTATTCATTATGCATATTTATAATATATGTGATGGACATCTAATATTAATATACTAATCTTATGCATATGTATATTAATGTGATGCATATTTATTGATTATGCATATTTATAATATATGTGATGCAAATCTAATATTTTTATATTAATCTTATGCATATGTATACTACATGTAATGCATATGTATTGGATTATGCATATTTATAATACATGTGATGCATACTTAAGAATTATGCATTTACAATAACATAATTATTCATTATTGTAATAGATGCGTATAATTGAGATAATGTATAATTAAGAATGCTTTTTTAGTTTTGATTATGCATATACAGGATCTTGATTATGCACAATTCAGAAGCTTAAGTTTTTACAGAGTTGTTGATTAGTAAATATATGCGTAAAAGTCATTAATGTGACTAATTAATTAGGATGATATTATTTGGACATTGTCATTATAAAGTAGTACTAATTAATTTGTACAGAGTAGGTGAGCAACACAACATATATAATGGAGGATGATGACTTCGAAATTGTAAATGCACTTAAAAACATAAGTTATCATCTAAACGGTGAACCAAGCCTCACAAATTGTACGAAGAAGCAAGTTGTTATATATCTAAATCTTTGAAGCAAAAAATTAGGACCATAGCTTTGTAAGCGTTATTGAAGAAGCTCCAAAATTTCCAAATCTACATTGAAGAAGATCCTAAAAACACAAAAATATAAGAATGCATTGTTCGTAGAAAGAAATATTGTAAGAAACCACGGACATTTTCAATACTTAATACGACAGAAATGTTGAATACAAGAATAAATATCATACAGATTACACTAAATGCATAAAAATAATAAATTATAACTAACCTGACATGTACTTAATATCACCGATGATGAAGAGAAGACGAGAAGCCACCACGAGAAAATGGATATGGCAGTAGTAACGGTTGAAAGAGAAAAAAGAAAGGTGATAGCTAGAGTAGAAAAGAATAATTAGGAAAATGAAATGAAGAATAATTAATTTTCCCAACATTTAAGGGATACGGCGGTTACAGAGAAAAAAAATTTACAAAACCACCCTTTTTAAATTTAAATAATATGAAATATTAAATATAAAATTCAGTTAATCTACAACCATTGATCGACAAATATCTACAATATTAAAAAGTTTCTGCATTCTACAGGGAAATTAGTTTCTATTTGAATAGATTAATGAAATATGAACGGTGAAGATGGAAAGAGAAATGTAATAACTAATTAATTTTAAATCAGTTTTTAGTGTTAATAAGGATAATAGTGGCATTTTACAATATGCATAATTTCCTATTCCATAATTGTTGCCGTCTCTATCTCATTCATAAAACTAAATTTTATTCCAAAAAATCTGGCCTACACAAACTAACAAACAATGCGAAATATTTCAATAATCAAGATTTTAGGATTTTTATTTTTTTGCTCTAATGAGTAAGTCTATAAATCGAATACATTTTGTAATGCATATTTCATTAGACCGTTATGCATTTTTGGATATATTATTGTGCATTATTGGTTGTATATTTCTTATATTATGCATCCTCAATTAATATTATTTCTTATATATTTTTTGTAAAATAATGTATTAATGCATTTTGTTTACAACAATAATGCATTTTATGATACTACACAAAAAATCATTAATATAAACATAAAATGATAATGCATTTCATTTGCTTTAATAATGCATTTTATCTACCGTAATAATGCATTCGGTATAATAACTTTAATATGGTCATGTATATTGATAATTGCTTTCGAAAAATTGAGAAATACATATATAATTAAGCATATCTAATTAATAAAAAACCATGTGATGTTCATCTTGTGAAATAACAAAATTGAAAATGTTCTAGTAATGAGATTGGAAGACGAATAAAACTGATGGAGACAAAAAAAAAAATAATAGATAAGGAATTGAAAAAATGAATTCCAAAGAAGATGGAACAATATAAAAAAAAAAATTGAAAACGGAAACCAATTACTTAGTAACTGCCGTCATTCGTAAATAAATGATAAATAATGGTAAAGAGTTAGTCTTCCTTAATTAAAGAAATTAGACGGTTACAAATGAAAAATAAAGACAACGCTAACCTTTTTAACTCCTCAAAATATTAAAAAGAATATAAAATTCAGTGTAAATACAACCGTTGATTACTAACGATCTAGGGTCTAAATTAGTTTCTAGTTTCTCCCGTTGAATTAGTTTCTATTTGATCTTCCCCCTATATACACTCTTCATGTTCTCATTTTCTGTATTTGATTTGACTAAGATTTCTGAGTTTTCTTCCAAATCATACCATCTGATGAGACATTTGATTGTTTTACATAGATTGAAAACTTATGGGACATTGTGCCAGCTGTTCCTGGGGATAGATTTCTGAGCATGCTGCCACCATGGCATGCATATGAACGAGCTTGCGAGTATTTCATATTTACCCATGGAATTGAGCATGTATATACTACAGTTAAGAACCTAAGGGTATGTGATTTTTCCTACATATATGGAAGGTCATACGCCTTTTCGTTTTTAGTGACTAATTTGATACTTTAATTTGATTGCAGGATGATTTGCACCGTTATCAACCTCATTACGTTATTTCTGTTCCCTTGGTATATGAAACGCTTTACAGGTAAATCTTACCACCCAAATTTTCTTGTCTTACGAGTCTATCACATTAAAATGTAACAAAATAATGATATAAACTACTCTCTCCGTCCCGCTCATATTGTCCTGTTACCGTTCGGCACGAAGATTAAGAATAAGGGTAAAAAGATAGAAAGTGGGTAGGTCCCATCACTTTTTAAGGGTTTTGAAGGCTTAATTCTTTCCTTATTTGGAACAAAACAATTTGAGTGGGACATCCCAATAAGAAAAGGAAGACAATATGAGTGAGATGGAGGGAGTAATAGATAAGCATTAGATCAAGTTTAAAAAATACAAACTATTTACCAATGCAAAGTAAACAGAAATTTCTGTACGATATTTCTTCCACACATAACGATATAAATGTATGTATCCATGAAAATAGAATATAGAACTTGTGGGTGCTAATAACTTATATTTACACCTTAAACAAAAAAGAAAAACTAATAAATACACGGCGTGAAAGAAATTTTAATCTTTAGAACTTTTTGATATTTTTAAGATTTTGATTATCAGCCAGTTCACTGATTAGCCGGTTTTGACCGGTGTGGCCGATTCAGACCAGGTCAATAACCATGTAGAACATAAATATAAAAGTGACTATCAACCCAAGCTAAAGACCAAACATTAAAAATGTGGGATTTACGTAGGATCATAACATAACACAATAGAACTTTCACTTTGGTTCTTGATCATGATGAATAATCAGCCACTAATTTAGAATTTCCTATTTAACTTGGTTCGTACATTTCTGCATAACAAGGCTCAGATTTTGCTAACCACAAATGGCTGAAAATGTTAAAGTTAAACTAGGATTATCTACCCATTGCTTGTGGGTGCTAATATATTGCACTTCTCCAACCTTTCTGCCATTTTGGCTGAATGAATCCCACTCTTTGTCAGAGATTATCAGAATTTGTTTGATATATTGCAGTGCGATCCAGAAACAGATCAGAACAAGTTCTGCTGTTCGTAAACTTGTTGCTCTTTTATTCTTAAAGATCAGTTTCACATACATGGAGGCAAGAAGAATTTATGAGGTAGAACTTCCTAAACTGGTATTACTTTTCATTACCAGTTGCAAGTATGTAGATGATAACTCATTTTGTTAATCTTGGATTAGTACATACATACTTCGGGCATCTATTCCCGCTGCTCAATCTGATGTGTCTAAACTGACTGGATTGCTACAAGATACTGAGTGATTGTATTGCTTACTTTTGCTTAATTTTTTTCAAGAATTGTAAATGTGCGTGTCAGATCTTAGATGAGTTTAATGTTAATAACTACTTGTATTCAGATTCAGATTTTTGTCCCTCTTTAAGGTCTACATCTCAAACAATCTCAAACAACAATATTGTCTGATAGCTCAAATGCAATTCAATGGTCACTATGTTCAGATGAAGCAAACAATCTTAAACTGAAGCTTTTTCTATCTTCTCAGAATGATTATACTTCCATCATAAAAATATGTTTACCCTTTGGAATTGTTCTATTGCAAATGGTGTTACATTGATGTTACTTGATTTTAATTTTAATGCATGTCATCCGTTGTTGCAAAATGTTTTCAGACTTTCTTTTTCTTGATGAAGTCTGATTAAATGGTTATTTAATTCCTAATACTGCATTCTGATTTTTCAGTTCTGTGCTTTTTTTGATTTGTCGTCTGTTCCTAGGGCAAATGTCTGACCAGAAATCTTGAACAACCTTCCCACCTTTCTGCAGTGTTCGACTGGTTATGGGCAAGGATTATTGCTTTTACATTGTGGCCACTACATTCATTAGCAAAGAAAATTGTGTATCGTAAAATTCATTCTGCTATTGGAATTTCAAAGGTTTGCGTTCATATACGGCTTTGTAGACCTTTTCTTTAACCTATGGCTTTGAACACCATCAAATCCCAATAAAATAATTCTTCAAAATTGGCAGGCTGGGGTAAGCGGAGGCGGCAGCTTGCCTCCACACGTTGATAGGTTCTTTGAGGTGAGATGTGTTTGTGTTTGTGTAGTTTAGTCAATGATAACATTGATAACATGGATCTGGATCTGGATCAAATTTTTAATTTACTGTTTTACTGCCCAGGCAATTGGAGTAACAGTTCAAAATGGATATGGCCTCACGGAATCATCACCTGTTGTAGCAGCCCGAAGACTGAATTGTAATGTAAGAATCATAATTCATGCATCAGAGGCACATAGGATGCTAAATCATTATAAAGTGATGAAGTAGGAGCATAAATTAGGATTGAGGCGTCGTTGCTATTTTTGCTTGCAATAATCCCTTCAAAAATTGTGTTTTCCTTCGAAATACCAGCTGATCCAATCAACAATTTCACATTCCAAAAATATTAAAAAATTGATAACGTCGAGTTGCTTTTTGGAGTTACAAAAAATGCAGATTGTATGTACATATGTCAATACCTCTATTAAGGACTCTATTGTAAGTCACTTATTAAAAAAATTTAGAGTTATCGTTAGGAGTTTACCAAACTAATCTTTTCCTCCATTTTACTAGATAAACAACTGAACTATTATGCCTTTCTAGATTGCAGAGAATTATCTCTTGTTGATCTAGTTTTTGATATTTTTTTCTCTCTTGGATTTGTAGTAGTATAATCTAATTTCTAATATTTATTTGCAATATATTTTTTCTTTATGGCACATATCTTGATGATGTCACAGCCTTTAATGTTTGAAGGTTCTTGGTTCAATCGGACATCCTCTTAAATATACGGAAATAGAAGTTTTCGATCCTGAAACGGATGCAGTTCTACCTCATGGATCAAAAGGCATTGTCAAAGTAAGGGGCCCACAAGTGATGGAGGGTTATTACAAGGTAGCTTTACCTCTTATTTTATATGTCGAGGACCTTACTTATTATTGTGTCTTCTCTCTAACAGTTTAAGCTTAGTCTTTCAAATACTGTATAGCAGATTAATCTTTGTGTTCACTTTATGTTTCATTTTTGTACCTTAAATAATGTATTTTAAGAAATTGGTTAAAGAGTTGGCAGTAATCTACATATTATGCTTTTATGAGATTTAATTTAATGATGCCTGGTTTTTCTCAGGCGACTCCCCAAATAATGGCATCTTATACATACTCCCTCCGTCCCTGATAAGTGTAGTCCACTTTCTTTTTTCGTCCGTCCCCCATAAGTGTGGTCCTTCCTTAAATGGATATGACCCCACTTAAAATTTTACCTTTTTACCCTTTAAAAGTAATTAACACTACAACAAAGTGGGTCTCATTCTCCACTCACTACACATCTACCTAACATCCTTCTTAAAACCCGTGTCCCTTCCTCCGGACCACACTTATTAGGGACGGAGGAAGTATATATCTACGGGTTTTAGTATTCTTTAGTTCGTTGATTATTCCATAGTAATTAACTAATTAATATTTTTGATGTTCGACATCAGAATCCCTCGGCGACAATACAAGCTATAGATGAGGATGGCTGGCTGAATACTGGTGATATTGGCTGGATTTGTCCTCCTCATTCTAGAGGACGAAGTCGTCAATCTGGAGGGGTTATTGTTTTAGAAGGACGTGCAAAAGATACAATAGTCCTTTCGACCGGTAAATATAAGATGTTAATATGTTTTGCTTTCAATCTACGTGCTTCATTTCATTGAATTACCTTCATAATGTATAAGTGTTTAAACTAATGTGAGCTGAAGTATTCCATTTCAAACAGGGGTTAGAAACGTAGCTCAAATGCTTCTCACAGGTTTATCCTATTAACGTCGCTAGCATCAAATTATGGTTTATTAATCTCCAATTATGGTTTATTAATCCCCAAATACGATTTATAATCCCAATAAGGGTTTAATAATCTCCAATTAGGGTTTATTAATCCTCACTTAGGATTTATTATTATCAATTAGGGTTTATTAATTTTCAATTAGGATTTATCAATCCTCAATTAAGGTTTATGAATTACAATTAGGGTTTAATTAAGTCTCATTTAGAATAAGTCACAATTAGGGAATAGCGACCGAATATGTCGTCGTTAAAGTGATTAACCGGTGCGCGCGCACGGTGACCGCCTATCTCACGTATAGTTGATATTTATTCCAACTCATAGGAAGTGGTTGTGACAGGTGAGAATGTGGAGCCGGCAGAGATTGAAGAAGCTGCCCTGAGAAGTAGCCTTATTCAACAGATTGTCGTCATCGGCCAGGTGAATATAATCACTCATTTTCAGACTTTTAGATAAGCTGTCTAGTTATTCCCTCTTAATCAACATTGCATAGTCGTGCATATGTTATTCATAATTAAGAACATTATAACTCGTTATGTAGCTTGATATGGTACGGGTGATGTGTAGGATCAACGACGACTTGGGGCTATCATTGTCCCAAACAAAGAAGAAATCCTACTAGGAGCTAAAAGGTTGTCTGCAGTGGAAGCTGATGCTGCAGAGCTTAGCAAGCAGAAACAGATTAATTTACTGCACGAGGAGTTGAGAAAATGGTAAGAAAGATGATTCAACAAAGTTCTTTATTGCATTTTGGATAGCCAAAATTTATTGTCATAAACCAAATGAAAAATATCGGGTTAATTGCACTTTTACACCCAAGGTATGCCTATTTTTCATATATTGACCACACTTTCGATATTGACAAATCAATACCTAATAAATTGTACTCCCTCCGTCCTATATAAGACTTTTTGGGATGTCCCATATAAGGTGGTCAGTCTAAAAATGGAAATAATTATCTCTTAAAAAGTTGTGGACCCTACCACTTTAACCACTTTATACCTTATTTCTTAATATCCGTGCCGAAAAGAAAATGGCCACCTTATATGGGATGGAGGGAGTAATTCATTTTCAAATCTTGCCTGAACCCACTTTTTCAGTACCGGATAGTTGCGTTAGCTTGGAAATTTAAAATTTTCACTTCATTATCTATTTTCGGGTAAAAATGCCACGCAGATTTTTGGTTACAAACATGAGTATCCGGTACAAGAACGGTGGACTTAGTCTAGATTTGAAAACAAAATCAATTTATTGGGTATTAATTCGTCAATATCAAAAGTGTGGTCAATTTCTGGAAAAAACGAGCATACTTTGGGTGAAAAAAAATGTAATGAACCCAAAAATATGATTTCTTCTCTTTCGGGTTCTCAAGTCAGCTAACAAAGTATGTAATTTTGGTTTTCATACAGGACCTCGAACTGTTCATTTCAAGTCGGACCGATCCTGGTGCTTGATGATCCTTTCACGGTAAAACTTGAATCAGCATCAAGACTTAAAAGTATAAATAAAACTACCGTTGAGTACATCATTGATCATAATTTTTTACGTGGGACTCCATTGCAGATCGATAGTGGTTTAATGACTCCTACCATGAAAATTCGAAGAGATCGAGTTGTGTCTCTGTACAAAGAGCAGATCGACAACTTGTACAAAGGAACTGCATGATAGAGGTTGGTTTTATTATGTATCTATAGGTATACGTGTATCTGTGTGACTATAACCTTCTGTCAGAGTTGAGAGGTAAGAAGATATTCCAGACATATTAGTGGAATTTGTAAGAAATAAATTTATTTATATGCTTCTGCAGAATAGTATGTGTGTCATTGTAAAGACTTCGCCTGAATAATGGAGTTGCTAATAAAGGCTCAAATCCAGACTTCTGTAATTTTGTTTCAGGTCTGGTCATAAATCAAACTAGTGTTACTCTGCGTTTATGTCGTTATAATATATTACTCTCCATCTGTTCCGCTCATTTTGTCTACTTACCTACTTACTGTTCGGCACTGAGATTAAGGATAATGGTAAAAAGATAGAAAGTGGGTAGGTCCCACCACTTTTGAGTGGAACGTCGATTTAAGGGAATGTAGACAAAATGAGCGGAACGAAGGGAGTATAATTTATCATGGCGATCGTTGGAGTGCATGTGATTCGTGCAATTCCGCCGTCCTCTGTGATTACGCTCTATGTGGTCGTGTTCTTTCACGTGTATAACTTCGTGGTATGCCTTAGGGAGGTGGTGTTGGGTGGGAGCATTGTGGTCGCGGCAGCGGTTGGGATTGAAGTTATTATTTGGAGTTGTTGAGGAGTTCAACGTGACGCATTTGGCAGTCGCGCCGCCTGCGATGGTGAAGAGTTTGGTGGCAGAGAAGTCTGATTTGAGGCCGTTAGAGATGGTGATGTGAGGCGTAGCTTCAGTGGCGAGTACATTTATTGAGTGGATGGAGAGGAAGTTTGCAAATGTATCCCAGTCGGCCTCGTCGATTCCACCCTTTTTAAGCCGCCGTGGAGCTTCTGAGCCTCCTTTGTTGGCATCATGGAGCACGCTCATCGGCGACGAGACTTGTGTGTAGGGTTGTGCAGTCGGTTCGAATCAACCCAAATCGACCCGAACAGCTAAAATCGACAACCGCGGAAGCCTAAAAATTTCGGCTAACCCGGACCGAATCTATGCTTCAAACCGAGCCGAAACTGACCATTGATTTCGGGTCGGTTTCAGTTCAAACCGACATGAAATGGGCCTCCTCCAAACGCGCCGCCAACCCTTCTGGAAATCACACTGGAAGAAGAGAAATAAAAGGAAATGGAGACGATGACCTTATTGGCAAGCTGGAGATGGATCGACGCCAAAAAGAAAAGGGAGTGGAGATATGGAGAAAATTACAGATAAAAAATGGGGAAATAAATGAGAGGGTTGGGGGAAGTATATGAGGAGGGAGAGAGAGACTAAGGTGTTGGGAAAGTCGAAAGTGAATCGATATATAATAGTAAAACGGGGAAATTCTATTAAGAGTGTACATGGAAATATTTTAATAATACTAATTTATATTATTAAAATATTTCCATGTAAGTGGTGGGTGTACTGTATATACATGTATAATAGAATTTTCAGCAAAACGGATCTCTTATTAACTATCCTACGTGGCACGTCTCTAATTTCTCAAATCCTATTTTTCTAATTTTCTAATTTTTAAATCCTATCCCGAAGTAAATACAGTCAACATTTATATTTGAAATTATAATCAATTATATCAATTAACTACAATCAATTATATCAATAAGCTTTTCAAATCATCAAACTATTCACTCCATTCATCTTCCATGAAAAATTCTCTCAAATTTATTGTAATAGCTTGCAGAGCCGGTGTGACGAGTGATCCGGCGCTAAAAGTTTTCGATCATGTTTTTGGAATTGAAAAGTAGTTCCATTACTTCATCAATACTAAGAAATACTCCCTCCGTCCCGGATTAGTATGGTATGGAAGGGTGGCACGAGTTTTAAGAAAACGTAAGTAAATGTTTAGTAGATGTATTTTTAGTGGAGGAAGAGATCCATTTAAGATGTGTTAATTTTTTTAGTGAAGGAAAGAACTTTTTAGGGGTAAATATGTGTAACTTTTAAGGGCAAAAGAGTAAAAACATGTCTTAAAAAGGAAATATCATACTTATTTAGGACGGCTAAAAATTGAAAGACACCATACTAACCCGCGACGTAGGGAGTAAGTTACAAGAACAAAAGAGGCAAGTCATTTCGTGTTTGGGCAGAACAAGTTTTACCAGTTTGGGGACAGACTCATGGCTGCTGAATCCTAAGAATTTGGATGAATCAGTTAAATGTTTGATGTTTGTATATGAACTAAATCCATGCTAGAAAAAGAATAGCCTTTGCAGCGAGTATTATGATTTTCTTGCATGTATAATTTCCTTGCTATTGTTTGATATTGGGTTAATTATCACTTATGGCCCGACTTTTGACCCCGTAGTTATTTTATGGCCCGACCTTTGAAAATAGTCAAATATGGCCAAAACTTTACTTCCTTGTTACACTTATGGTCTATTGTTGACGGAAAACTAACGGAGATGGACGGAAGCTGAGTTGGCATGTCTGACTTCACATTTTTTTTTACTTGCTTCATCTTCCGTCCATCTCCGTTAGTTTTCTGTCAACAACAGTCCATAAGTGTTACAAGGAAGTAAAGTTCAGGCTATATTTGACAATTTTCAAAGGTCAGACCATAAAATAACTATGGGGTCAAAAGTCGGGCCATAAGTGATAATTAACCATTTGATATTTTATTTCTTCTGCTGATTTAGCTTTGCCAATTGGAAAAGTAAAGAAGTAGCTATTGAATGCAAATTGA
Source organism: Agastache rugosa (assembly GCA_031470985.1). Lineage (NCBI taxonomy): Eukaryota > Viridiplantae > Streptophyta > Magnoliopsida > Lamiales > Lamiaceae > Agastache > Agastache rugosa. The sequence goes on from CM062604.1 coordinate 18,753,970, forward strand.
TGAGAAAACTTTACTATGTCGAACTATAAAACTGAGGAATTATCGGATAATAGCACTTTTGAGATAAAAATACTAATTATAGCACTCTTTTAAAAACTACAAAAAATAGCACTTGTGACCTCCATATCCTATAGTTTTCACATTTGCAGAAATGTGAACTCACATATTTTTATAAGTGTGATTTTCACATAATTGTGATTTCATAATTTTTTTTATGTGAAATCACATGTATAAACCAACATTTGTACCGTTTCACATTTGCCAAAATGTGAATTCACATATTTTTATACATGTGATTTTCACATGATTGTGATTTCACAAATTTTTTTATGTGAAAGCATATGTACACATTTGTGCTTGGGAGAAATAGTATATTAGCACTTTTAAGATTAAAAATCCTAATAATAGCACATGTTTTTAAAAAATACAAATAATAGCACTTCTGGACATATTTACCCCTACATCTCACCATCTCTCCATCATTATGCGTGAATTCACGAATTAGAATTTGAGAATTCACGAATTAAAATTTGTGAATTCTCAAATTCAAATTTGTGAATTCTCAAATTTTAATTTGTGATTTTACGCTACATCTTTTTCAAATTTAAAATATTAATTCGAGAATTGACAAATTCACAAATTCTAATTTCTGAATTCACGAATTTTAATATGTGATTTCACGCATAAGAAATGAGGTCCGAAAGGGAGACGGAGACGGGGACGACGACTAGGCCATGTGAGTCGGTGACGACAACTTTAAAATCCACGGTGGCTGCAAAAAGATGGTCGACATGTATGAAAAAAATAAAGAAGATACATATAAACAAATATAAAGATGAAAATAGATTGAGATAAAAGAATTAGGGGCAAAAATGTCCAAAAGTGCTATTATTTGTGTTTTTTAAAAATTGATGCTATTATTAGTGTTTTTTTCCTTAAAAGTGCTATAATCCTATATTTTCTCTTTTTGCTTTCACATACTATAGTAATGTGATTCATATATTATACTGATGTGATTTCACATATTATAGTGTTAAAATCCGGAACGAAGGGAGAAAAAGTCAAAAAAATACTATTTTTTGTAGTCTTTAAAAATGGTGCTATAATTAGTATTTTTTTTTATCTCAAAAGTGTTGTTAATCCACTTGCCACAACTTATAAACTTTATTATAATCACAAACATTTAATGAGAAATTGAACATTCCATGTTTTGACTGTTGTGCTCAGGCTCGGCATCCATGGTGAGCTTCGAAGATGTCTAAGGAAAAAAATGAAATAATAAGCTAACTATTCGTGCTTATTGCCCTTTTTTCTTCCCAGAGAACTCGACATTCTCCAACAAAAATTATAGATATCTACACATATACACCTATATAATCCCATAATCCCATAATTACTCAATTCAGATTTAGGAGTTCACCTAAACCATCAACATATTAGATCATATAAAATCATCAAGACTCCATCATAAAAATCCAAACTACCCCAGTATAAAAAAATCATGCTTGCTCTTCTCCTGATTTTCGAAATTCGACACGACTCTGTACATAATATGTACTCTCTCCGTCTCAGGTTAGTGTGGTTCAACTAATATTTTGTACATCACTACAAATTAAATATGCATCACACTTTTGGGACGGAGGGAGTATACCATATAAACTCATCACGAATAGATCATAACGATTATCCCACCTGAATTTCAATGATACGCCTTGACCTAGTCGATCTAAATTCTATAAAATTGAGAGAAATATATGAGGGAACTTTTAAACCTTGTAAAATTCTCTCCCCATTTCTTTCTTCTCTCGCTGATCGAGTCGAACCTCTCTAAGTTCTTTTTTTCTCTCAAAATCTCTCACTTCTCTATTTTCTCTTTTCTTTTTTCTTTCTGTCTTTATTTTTCAGTCTCTCTCTCTTCTCTCTCTTTATCAAATATCTGCGGACAATTTTTCATAAAAGTTGTTTTTCTTTTTCTCTCAAAATCTCTCACTTCTCTATTTTCTCTTTTCTTTTTTCTTTCTGTCTTTATTTTTCAGTCTCTCTCTCTTCTCTCTTTATCAAATGTCTGCCGACAATTTTTCATAAAAGTTGTGAAACCGGTTTCTAAATGTCACCAAAGATAGCGGTTTCTCATCCCGCTCTTTCATTATTTAATTATATTTTATATATATATATATATATATATTTAAATAATAAGAATAATTATAATTAACACTACTAATTTTATAACTATATAGATAATCTAAATTTATAACAAGCATGAAAAAAAAATTAACTAAAACATTTTGTTTTTGATTAGTTTGATAACAATAAATTAATTTTTTTAGAAATGAAAACAACAGTAATCACCTCGTCGTCTCCACTTCTTCTTCGTTCTTCTTCTACACTCTTCCTAATTTTTTTTTTTTTCAATTTCTGCTATATTTAAAAAAAAAAAAAAACAAAAACAAAGAGGAGAAGCGAGAACGCGTGGCGGAGGAGAGAGAGGGAAGCCGGACGCTACCACGAACGCAAACGAGACCGAGGTTGCTACCGAGCTTCGATCTCCTACGGGAGAGACCAGCATGCGCCTGAGCGCTTACCCGACCTCCCGTTGTAGATGCTCTGAGCTTACGTGGAAATATCTAATTTCTAACTTAACTTCTCATATCCTACGCACACACGATTAATAGTTTACATTATTTATTTATTTATTCTTTTCCTCTTGCCCAAGTAATAACTGACACACACACACCCATATAACTTATCTCTCTCTCTCTTTCACTTGTTGTGACGTAAATCTATATCTACCTATACCTATTACTCCCTCCGTCCCGTCATAAGTGACCACATTTCCTTATTGGGTTATCCCATCATAAGTGGCCACTTTCCTAATATGGAAATATCCTCTCTCACACAAAAGATGTGGGCTCCACCACTTTTTATCTTTTTTATCCTTTAAACACTCTTCTCCTAAATACCCGTGCCCAAAAGAAAGTAGCCACTTATCATGGGACGGAAGTAGTATAAAAGATCGGATTCTTATAAAATTGAGTTTAACTAATATATTTTTATTATTATATTTATTTAAAGTGCAATACTATAAATCTATATTAAATTTATTATAAACATAACAAATTATAATATAGTCCTATTCCTACTATTACTCAATTTAATAAATCAATTAATTAATAATATGACATGTTCTAGTAGTCAAGAGTGAAAGAGAAAAGACAACATAAATTTTGATAGCTCAAAATGATTACCTTATTGTGTTGGAATTTTGTATTTTTGTGTATTTTTTTTGAATTTAGAGATATTATTTGATTTGATTATGAAGAATTTTTAAGTCTGTTGGCCATGGTTATGAAAAGAGTCGAGAAATTAGTGATTGATAAATTAATTTCATAGCTTTAAAGCATAATATCATATTAGATGATAAAATTGAATGAAATCGAGCATGATTGGTGTTATTATGCTTCAACAATCGGGCTTTGATTTTGCATAATTTGTAAAATTGACAATTCTCATTATAATTTCTCAAAATATTTAAAAAAAATATTTTATCAAAAAAATATAAAAATAATATTAAAAAATTAAAAAAAAAAAATGTTGGTGCGGGCTAAACGTCAACGATGCTCACAAATGACCATCAACATATTAGTCTTTAATAAATATATTATCTTAAAAAATGAAACTCTTTTCTTTTATATAAAATCTAATTATTATTATTTTTTTTCTTACCAGAATCCGATTATGAAGTATGTTTAGGTCTGCAGCTATGGTTTATGAAGAGAGTCGATGTTTTACAATTATTATACATATCTACTAATAAAAAATAAATAAATTTGGGCCGGGTTACACTTGTACCCCCTTGCCCCCATACTGGCTCCGTCACTGCTCGTGATTGGTGAAATTTGTGTTTGGGTGGATGGTGGAGAGGATGGCGGAAATGAAATCGCGGAGGCGGGTGGCGGCGGGAGGGGAGGTGGGAGGATAGGGTTGGCGCAGCAGGTGTTGAAGCAGGCCTCTGATATATGCCTTTTCTAATTAATGCAATTTTATTGCATTTTGCCTTTGAGTTTGTGGCACTCATAATCTTTTGTTTGGACACTTCAATTTGAGTTTCCTTGTTTACATTCTATCTACAGTTTATTTTAATTTGAATTTTATGTTGTGTAATTGCACGGAAAAAAATAAAACAAAGAGAGATTAACGGCGTCAGACATCCGTTAAAAGGAACATACTTTTTATATGTTGGGTACTGGCAGCCAACTCTTTCTTAAGGGTTGTAATTGCAATAACCAAATGCATTATGTTTAACCAGAATGAAAACAACACAATGAATTTCTTCCTTCTTGCTACTTTTCTCGTAGCTAAACATAATCTTGCCAAACTGCAAATATTATTTATAACATATATATCAGTTAAAATGATTCACTGAAATTCAAATACACAAACATATATGACAATATATTGTCAGGGAATGAAATCCAATAAATGAAAGTCCCACCACCTGTCACCACCAAAACTAAAAAACCAAATAAAACACTCATTTTCATATAACACCAGATTATATATAAAGTCGCCAGCTTGCCATTAAAACTCCAATATTTAATCAGACACATACAGTCACACACCATAAAAGCAATAAATAAAGACTGGAAGAAGGAAGAAAGAAGAAAGAATAGCATAATGCAGATGAGCAGTTTTGCCACATTTAGCTCTACGCACTTGGGGAAATTAATTTCGATTGTTTATTTCGTTCAATATATTGTTAGATGAGCAAACCAGAGAGAACAAAATAAGAAGAAAAAAAAATCCAAAATTACATATCACGTATAAAGAAAACCGAAGAAACAAATCAAAATGAAGAGGAAAGAAAAGAAAACCGAAAAGAGAGAGAAGACAACCCACTATCCTATCATCTCAATTAAACATAGAAAAAACAATTTAACGTAGAGGTCGAAGTGGAAAGAGTAATCTATATATATTTTATGAAGTCCGAGAACTAACCTTGAAGACGACGTAGATGACGTCAAGAACTTCACCAGAAAAAAGAGTATTCAAAAGAGAAGAAGAAGACGACGTTGATTTCGATGAACAGAGATGCTTTTTTTTTTACGGTAAAATTGTATGAATGAATAGGTTATTTTATTTGGTTTAGTTAGGATAAATATGGGTGATTTTGATGATAGATGGAAAAGATTTTGTAATCCTGATCTTTTGGAATAGCTAATACCATGGGGAGGTGGATGAATGGCTAATCCCATCTATATGAGGTTAGTGTTTCCCATAGGAATGTTGATTCCGACTAGAAAAATATATCAGCCATGGGATTGGTAATGGACAAAGGAATGGTGATTCCATTCTCATTCCATTCCTGCATACCAACCATGCCCTAAAGATTGTATGTTAGGATTGTTTATCCTAGTTCTCCCTAAATAAAATAATGACATGGTCATTCGTATGGATTGTGTTCTTTCATTTTTATTATTTCTGATCAAACAACGAGATAACAAATAATACTTTATTTCATCTTTGGCAAATCTCGAACACACGACTATTAATTAACTAATTAATTAATTGCATATACCCATTTAAGAAAAAGGGTAAATTAATTGCCTGTAAATTCCTAATTTTTTCACAAATTCTAGTTTTGCTCCCCACAAAAAAATTATGCGTGACAATTTCCAAATTTTATATTTTGTCTGATTTTGCATCCAATGTCGATTTTCCCCAAATTGTTTGCTGACTTGGCAGCCGAAAATCATACGTGTCCTAGTCGGTCAACAAGGAAATAATTATCCAAACAATGAATTGCCTATAAATTCCTGAACTTTTGTGAAATTCTGTTTTTGCTCTCCAAAAAAAATTAATTTGTGCAACAAATTTCCAAACTTTTTAATTTGTCTGATTTTACATCGAAGGTCGGTTTTTCCCAAATTGATGACAAAAAATTGCAAAAGAAGATGTGTACAAGATGCAAAAGACTGTAAAAAGTATCAAAACAAACTTCCATCACTTCCATTCATTACAAAATACTCCCTCTGTCCCAATAACAATGTCTCTCTTTCTTTTTTCGTCTGTTTCAATAGCAAGGTCTCATTCCAAAAATGGAAATAATTAACTCTTCAAAAGACTAGGGACCTACTACTTTTTATCTTTTTACTCTTGTTTGTTAATAACCGTGCCCAAAATAAATGAGATCTTGCTATTGGGACGGATGGACTATGTTGCAAGGTGCATACAAGCATATAGTTTCTGTTCACATCACTAAGCCAAAAGCAAAAATGGCATACAAAATAGGACTTCGGTTCATGTGTGTCATCCTTCAAACAATTTGTGAGAAACCAACCTTGGATACAAAATCAGACAAATTAAAAAGTTTGGGAATTTGTTGCACAAATTAATTTTTTTTGAAGAGCAAAAACAAAATTTCACAAAAGTTCAGGAATTTATAGGCAATTCGTTGTTTGGATAATTATTTACTCGTTGGCCGACTAAGACACGTAGGATTTTCGGCTGCCAAGTCAGCACATAATTTGGAGAAAACCGACCTTGGATGCAAAATCAGACAAAATATAAAGTTTGAGAATTGTCATGCAGAATTTTTTTGTGGGGAGCAAAACCAGAATTTGTGAAAAGTTCAGGAATTTACAGACAATTTATCCTAAGAAAAATACATTTGTATTTAATCAAACTCTCACGCTCAGAGCCTCAGACCATGTAGGAATATTTTATATTATTTATTAAATTTAATTAGCACGACATGCACGCATAACTTAATAGGGTTTGACAACAGAATATATAATTGATATTCGATGCGTCTTTTCATGATTTGCTTAGCTGTAATTCAACAATCAAATTACCTGAAGGGAAAAAGAGTTAAAGTACAGGTTGACTACATAAAAAAGTCTTACGTAAAAAGTAGTGATAAATTGGGCCATCAAAAAAAAAATGATAAAAGTGGGTAATGTCATGTGTTAAAATGAAGTCTTAATACACATAACTATCCAGTATGAAGATAGTGTGTATCACCCATATCTACTTTTGGTGGCATGTATAAGCTATATCTACTGACAAATTTTTGGTTTTTTTTTTGCACTTTTCGACTGTTTTAAAATAGGTTATTATCAAATTCATGCATTAATTTTCCGTGTCCATCATTGTTCAAATAACTGTTGACTTGCTTTATGAATGAGGACAAAAATGATTCTCAATATTATACAATGTACAGATTCAGCGTTCTAAATATTTTCATGCATCATTCACGTCAAGACTTTAATATAAATCTTGTCAAGCATGCCAATGTACGAAATTAAATAGTGTCAATGCACGCGTAACATCTTATCGGTACATCTATTTAGTTTAATTGATTCTTCTGTCTATATATATATCACACACAGAAGCACATGAAATTACACTTCAGAAAAAAAAAATGAAAGAGATAGAATCACAATACCACAAAAACAAGTAAATATCACTCACGTTTGCTAGAGAAATGACATAGCAGACGACATTTATTTTTCAAAATTACTATAGGTGAGTTTAATTTATTTTTAATGATGGTATCGAAGAGAAATATATTGTACCGATCGTGTTTTTATTGTACCGACAATACACATCACCTATCGGTACAACTAAAACATCGATCGGTACAATGTTTTTTTGTCCACATACTATTTCATTCAACTCTCTTTCATTATATGCTCTTTTTTTTAACCATCTCATCGTTGTTTTGTAGAAACGAAGTCACACATGTACCGGCATTTTCACTTGGGGTTAATCGAGATATAGAAGGAATTTTCATTCGGAGATTGAATAGGTCAGTTGAAATAAAATTGTAAATGAGTACCGGAACAAGAAAAAACTGTACCGATCGGTAATATATGTGTACCGATCGTTACAGACAAATGTTCACAAATACGCTATCGGTACAATATTTGTACCGAGCGGTACAATTTGTTTTTTAATAATCTTATTTTTTTTCTAATAATATTGTATTTTTGCAGATGGAGTGTAGGAGATTCATCGTTAAATACAACGGGACATGGGACGATTGTGTGTATAATGGTGGGGAAGAACGAATTTTCTACCTTCCGGTGGATACGATAAGTTTCTCTAGCATTAAGGAATATATTGATTTCATAATGATGTCGAAATCGTTAAGTCTTGAGTATGAAATATTCTATTTATTGACGTCTAGAACTGGCCGAAGTGTTAAACATAGTTTGAGTAACGATGAACAACTTCGTCGATTGTATGTTACCGAGCCTGAGCCTACATTGTATATCGTGCATATTGATGCTGTGTACAGGCCGTCATTTGATTTGAATGAATCTTCGCCGTATGTCTATGACGATCAAATCCCTCAGTACTCACAGTACGACGAGTCGCTCGCACATTTGGCTTCATCTGATTGGCTTGGTGATACTCAATGGGGTGCTAGTGGTGATACTCAATGGGGTGCTAGTGGTGATACTCAATGGGGTGCTAGTAGTGGCGCGAACATTCCTATGCGGGGGGAACGGCAGTCGCAGGTACCCGAGGAGGCTGAATTTACCGCCGATTCCGATGAAGATGATGAGGAGGAATCAGAGTCTGATGAGGAGGACGAGCTGTCACAGTCTATGCATCTGACCCTTGGTACTTTTGCAGACTTCGTTACGTGGGTGCATACTCAAGGCGGCGTGACCAAGCTCTTATCAATGCTGATGCAGAGTAGTCGTATGCCCCTTCTTGAAGACACAGACTGCGCCACTGAAGCGGAGGCCTTTGCGGGGTGGTTAGTTCCAATGATTCCACTAGCTGCTACTGCTTCGCTCGTTGTTAGTGATCTTGACAGGCTGCCAGACGGTCCATTGAATAAGGGCGAGATATTTTACAGCAAAGACGATTTGAAAGTTGCTGTTGGATTGTGGCACATGGAACAACGAGCTGAGTTTAGTGTTCTATGTTCAGATACTGAACGGGTTCACTTCAAATGCAAGTACGGAAGTAACTGTTCTTTTGATTTGCGTGCTCGGAAACAGGGCGACTATTGGTATATTCACAAGTTCATTGGGAGACATACATGCAATCTTAATATGGACCATTCAGCTGTCAGGAAGGACATGGACATGGTTTCTCACTCGTTTGAAGGAGGCATACGGTTGTCGTTCGGATATGGTCATTATCTCAGTCGCCCACTTAAGTATCGCGAATGCAGTTAGGGCAGTCTATCCTGGCGTACCACACGGTCTGTGCTACTATCACATCCTCAAGAGCATGGTTAGTTTTGGAAAACCTATTACCAAGTTGTTTCAAAAAGCAGCATATGCATATAGAAAGTCGGCTTATGAGAAAGCAATGAATAGCATTCTTGCTGGGAAGCCTGAAGCGTATAATAAGCTCATGAACATTGGTCCAGAGAAGTGGGCTCGATCAATGTGCCCTGTTCGACGATATAGTTCCCTGACATCCAATGCTGCAGAACAATTCAATAATATATTGGTGTTTGCTAGACGCTTACCAATTTGCTCATGCTTGGAGACAATTAGACTCACTGTCGAAAAATGGTTTGATGAAAGACGTCAATTGTATTCATCGTCTACTGATTTTCTCACGAAGGAGGCAGAGCGAAAGTTCCGTACAGAGGTGGAACTCTCAAGATCTTACACTGCCACGCCCGTCAGAGACTTGATCTTCAAAGTGAATGATGGAAAATAGAATCTAAATGTCGATCTGCATGCGAGGACTTGCCCGTGTCGTGTGTTTGATTTTGATTTGATACCGTGTTCTCATGCTGCTGCAGCCATTCAGTAAGAAAACCTCAAGTTTTTATATTTAATTTTATATTTATTTCTGTTGCACTTAATCTAATGATTATATGTTATATGTATGACATGTGAAATGGGCAGCATGTATACAACTATGTGGACGATTACTACAAGAGATCTACACTTTTACAAATTTACTCCCAACAGGTGAATCAGGTCCCTCCCCAGACTGAGTGGTCTTTACCTCCACATGTTGCGGCAATAATTGTTTTGCCACCACTGCCCGTCAGTCAGGCAGGGCGCCCGAGGAACTCCCGTCGTCGATCTGCAGTTGAGAATTTGTCCTCCAGCAGGCGTCCAGTCACCGTAGATGAACCTTCCAGTAGCCGTCAACGGGCACCGAAAAAATGCAGAATATGTCACGAGACTGGCCACACAAGAAGAACATGCCCGCTCAGAGATCAGTAGGAGTAATTTATTATCAATTTAATGTTAATATGTGTAATGGCCATTTAAATGAAATGATAATGGCCATTTAAATGAAATGATTATATGTTAATATTATCATTTTAATGTTTATCCAAAGCAATTAAATGGCACATGCAATTAGAATAAGAAATGATTAACACTTATGGCACAAAGCAATAATATTTGTCAAACATAATCGACATGGCTTTGCAAAGCCAATAAGAAAACATCACGAGCTATTTTACGTCTATACAAAGCCACACTTCCCTCTTCATTGCCCCATGCAATGGAGGGTCGGGCACTGATCATGCGCTCTATACTCATCAGCGCAAAAGGACCACAACTGTGACTGTCGATCTGAATGTGCTGCCTAACGGGCTCCCGTGGTGTAGGCTTAGTCAAAAAGACCATCCTCAATGCTTCCGACGTGCGTGGTGCCTGGGTTAGGTCTATGGTATCCCAATACTTTCCTTCATTGAGCACAGTTGAGAATTTTTGCTGAAACGGCTTCAGCTGCCTCTTACGCGCCTCCTGAACTCCTGCCTTGTGCAGCAAAGAGTCGTGCACCTCAGCCGTCCATAACCTTGGAATGATACGGACGACATAGAAATGCTTTCCAGATAGCACTGGAACGATGATCTGCATAAAAATCACGTAGATGTGGGTCATATGTTATTAAAAAAGTTATAATTAATATAAGATGTAAGTTACCTGCTCAGCTTGCCTCCAAGATGTAATATCTGCATTGACATCCAAATTAGTTCGTAGCGACGCCGTCAATTTTTTGTTACTCTTCATCTTCTTTAAGTAGAACTCGACGTCCCTCTGTGTGAATAAAAAGCACGAAATTCACAAAAAGAACATATAAAATCCGTGAACCAATTAAAACATAAAGAATTAGTAACTCACAAAGAATTCGGCATAACAGATGATTGTGTTCGTAGCATTTCGATCGGGGAGGACATGGTTCCTTTCTTCTAGACGTCCGTGCAAAATGTCAATGTACCTCTCGAACACCTGCACACAAAATAAATTGGACAATTAGAAGAAGAAATAAGTATAAAAATGAGAGTATATTTAAGAATATATTTGAGAGATTATTTACAGTATAATCAAGGTCAATCTCTGTGTTCTCAATTGTGCGGAAGTACGGAGGATAGACGGCGGAGCCACCGATGATTACGCAAGCATCATCTACTGACATAAAGGCTGCATAGCGACGCCATTTCTCCTCCTCGGCGTAATCTGCAGGAGGCAACGAACCAATAGGCTGTGGAATTTCTTCTTGTGGCTCAACTTGTATAGCCGATTGTTGTCCTTCCTGCTCCTCTGCTCGGTTGTCATCTAAATATTCAAGTCTCTGCCTCGAGTATAAGTTGTACAGCTCAGGATTGTGCAAAATGGAGTTGTAGTCAAGGTTAGGAGGGACAGCAGTAATGGGCTGAGCCTCAATATACTACACACAGATAAAATAATTAAAGTCAAATAAATTTAAAATTTTAAAAAATTAATAAATTACTAACGTATTATTTACCTGAGGTGGCTGACGATATATCTCGGGATTTGGCACAGAATGCCGAGGAGGGTCGTATGCATGCTCAGGACCGCCCATGCTCACCCACTCGGGTGTAACAAAAGTGGGAGTGGAATGGCGTGCTGTGATGAACTCAGGATCGGCGCCTGCACCTCCAGTCTCCCCTCTTGGACTGACGTGTGGGGAATGCACGGGGGGTGGTGTGTCACGACGCGGTGGTGGAGGTGTATCTCGACGAGGTGTGGAACGGCGGGAAGTCTTACTAAAAAGGTCTGTGAAGAAGGCCTTGATCTCCGGAAAAAATACATTTCTCCATTGTGAAGTTATCTCTCTCTTCACAGTTGCTGCTGTCATCTCTTGCAGCTCCTTCATAAACTGCCTATCACGAGATCGTCCACTGGTGTCGGCGCCGCTGCTCGATGACGACGATGGAATGTTTCTCCGAGCACGCTTTCCCTTACTTTTGGAAGTATCTTTCGACGGGGCCCGGTCTCTCAAGTTGTACGTGTCACGATCGGTGCATGGCTCTGACACGTGGGGGGGACTGCTAGGCCTCTGAACTGGAGGACGACGTGCAACTGGTATTTCTTCTTTTATTGGGTTGATAGGCCTCACGTAATGCACTCCGAGCACGTCGTCCATCAGTAGGGACCTCCAGTAATGTGTCTCCTCCTCTGCTGCCTCTGGCTCAATGGAGTCGAAACAGACGACTCCTGCACGAAACTGATAATCAAGATCCACCCGCAACGCTGCTGCCATTACCCATCTCAAACAGCGAGGAATGGCAGTGTCTGATACAGGAGTAGAAACCAAACGAGCTAAACCAGGAATAGCTTCGAACTCCAACACTGCAGTACCCACACAGGGCCGTAATAATGGTACTTGGGCATCATTTTCGACCCCTTCGTTTCCAAATTCTTGGTGTAGTTCCTCAAGTTTTGAAATGTATACCCGCCCCATGGGAATCTGTTCCACGCGTCGAGATCATCCACCAATACCCAAAGCCAGGGCACCACATTTCTCCGATCATCGCCACCTATCCCGAAATAATAAGCGATGATAACATATGCTGCCCGAAGGTGGAGCTCGCCTTCAGGATCAACTATCCCATACCCTGTAACAAACCGGTCCCGCAATTTTTTGGCAGTTATTGGCTTCCCGTCACAAAATCTCTGATAAGCCTCCACATTATCCGGCGTGTGATCCGCATGTGGATCAAATGAAGCAGCTCCAAAACACAATCCCGAAATTAGGGCGTACTCCTGAGCTGAGAATCAGATATTTTTGTCGCCGATACGATACCATGTATCGTACGGCAATTCACCGTACACCTCTACCTCTCTTGATACGAGCATGTGTAGCGCTTTGCCGCACGCTTTGCCCAATGGCCATCTCATAAGATGCCCGAAATAGCCGGCCATGAATCTATCCAACAGTGCTCGACCCCCAACAGCAACAAGTCTCTGCCTAATATCTGTTATAATCGAAACTTTGTAGTACGTGTTAATCCTCGAAGAACAGTGTTGAGCATCTTCTCGGATCCAGATCCAACCATACTGAAACAAACACAATACGATTCAAAAATAAGAACACAAACACACTGTAGAAAAAAACATTGTACCGACCGTGAAAAAATTTGTACCGCTCGCAGTAAAATCAACACATGATTTTACTGCGACCGGTACAGAAGTTTTACCGATCGGTACCATTTTTTCAAAATTATCACACATCTACGTAATATATGTCAATTGATCATGATTTTTAAATTTATAAATGAGTTATAAATAAGTGAAAACGTAACACCAAATGATCTTATTTGTCAAATTAACTATTAAGCGTGCAAAAAAATATATAATAAACATATCAAAACATCCAGAATAAGAACAGAAACACACTGTATTAAAAATATATTGTACCGATAGGAATAAACTGTGTACCGATAGGATTTATATTATTATCGATCGGTACAATAGTCTACACGGTCGGTACAAAATTTATGAAACAAATAAGGCATCGTCGTAATTATCCTAATTAGCACGAAAATTAACATAATTAGCACATAAGCATAGCCACCGAAAATGTCCTAATTAGCACGAAATTTAAATAATTACCACGAATTAACATAATTAGCACGAAATTAGCCTAATTAACCATCATATTTTTAAGAAAATATCAATAACATGTTCTGAAAACTGTACCGGCAGTCTGAAAAATCTGTACCGACCGGTTCAAAAATGGTACCGACCGGTTCATAACCCATCGGTACAATATTATGACGGTCGGTACAGTTTTTTCTTTCGTCCCTATTCAAATCGGTACGAAGTACTAACCTCTTCCAGACGTCGTTGATTTTCACGTTGCCGTTCATCCTCAGATTGATGTCTTGAACTTGATGACGCCATGGATTTTGATGAGAGAAGAATGATATGGGGGCTGTGGGAAATTTTTTGCTGCCTTTGAAATTATTGCATCGGTATGAATTGTGTACCGCTAAGTTTTATTTATTGTTGAAGAAGTATAGAGTGTACCGCTAGGTTAGGGTTAGGTTTTGTCTTCTTTTATTTGTTTTAGAATTTGAGTCAAAGTAAAAAAAAAAAATTGCTTCGCATAGTGTACCGCATGTGAGAGTCAAAAAGGTTAAATCCCAAACTTCAATGGAGTCAAATCAGCATAAATATATATTTTTTTTCTTTTTTTTTTAACTCTGAAAAATGCAAAAAAAAAATCAAAAAGTTGTCAGTGGATATAGCTTATACATGCCACCAAAACTGGGTATGGGTGGTACACACTATCTTCATACTGGATATTTTTATTTTCCTCTCTAAAATGAAATAGTCATACTTTTTGTGGAAGGACGGAAAGGAAAATTAATTTTACTATTTGTGGACGGAGGTAGTATATATTAGTAAATCAAATTTTGTGCATTATTTCAACATTAATTTAGTTGAAATTGTAGTTACCAATAATATATTTAATTTGACACAACTTCAAATCCCGAGGGACGGCTAAGCCGGGGTGCGACTAAGAGTTGGAATTAAGAGGCGGGGTAGGAAGAGGGATTAATGAATAAAAGAAGAATAAATATTAAATCATCGAATGTCTGGAATAGTTGCTACAATTGGTTCGGTATTAATTTTGTTGGTCATGTTAGTCCGTTACGTCACTTTCAACAACATTTGGGATTTGTAAGGAGGAAAGGTTCAATACATGATACGGCCAATAATTACGCGGAAGCAAAGACTCGAACAACGTCAGCGATAAGGTTGATTCAATCTGTTGGGAAAATTAATAGAGTTTTGAAGTGATACCAAAACCCAGTTGACCCCAACCGAGTAGATGTTTGCTCAAACCCAAGCGTTTTTCCAGCTCACCTGTTTGAGCTTATAGAGTTTCTAAGTTCAGGTGGAATCGCAGAAGACAGCAGAAGACCCAGCTGAGTACACAGCAGGGTAAGCCAAGTCGAGTGATAAGTAACGTTACCCATATTCAAGACGATAAAGTTCTTCCAGACACAGCTGTAGGAAAGACCCAGCTCGTGTGACAACTCAGCTCTACGTCAAGACCCAGCAGAGTTCAAGACTCAGCTCAGCGTCAATGATCCAGCAGAGTTCAAGACAGCTCAGAGTCACCAGCACAGCAGAGTCGAAGTCAACTTGAGATAAAGTCAGATCTGATCTGGACCATCAGGAACTCGACACCTCAGCACCTAGAAGTCAAACCTAGGATTGCTTTACGAGGAAATCAAGGAAGAAGACAAGTCAATCCTGTCAGAAGTTAGGTAGAGATTCAGAACGGCTCTTTCCAACGGCTAGTTCTAATCTCTCCCTATAAATAGAAGTCTTCTTCATCATCAGAATGAGAGATGTGACGAGAGAATATATTCAAGAGAGATCAACATACTTCATTGAAGGAAGTCTAACCAAAGATCAAGAGATCTCTCAGGCTGCTGAAGCTCTCTCCCACTAGTATCTAGGCATATAATTCTTCCCATCTTAAGCCTAGTTTGAACGAGTTCATCATACTCAAAGTTCTTCATTGTAAGAACTCGTTCATATTTGGAAAACCCCCCAAACCCAAACCCAGAAAAGGTTAGGTAAAGGTACGCCTGCTCGAAGCGCGTAATTCGAGTGTTGGTTCTGTAGTACCCGTAAACTACAGGTTAGGCTTCAGCTGTGCCCGTAAACAGTCTGGTTACGTTTCGATACAGTACGCGTAAACTTGTATCCAGCTTGAGGAACTAAGCTGCAACGCTTGCTGACTGCGCGAAAAGTCAGTGGTATCCTTAGTGGATTACCAGAGGTTTCTGGTCGTGGACGTAGGAGTAGTTTCTCCGAACCACGTTAAGTTGCTTTGTTCTTTCATGTTTATTTATGCATCCAGCTAACTATTCATAAGCATTTTTCAAGCTGCATAATCTGATTAACTGAAAAGAGAAACTAAGCTTTGCAATATATTTGAAACAACAAACGGACTTTCCAAAATCCCACCACATTCCGCACACAGCCAGCTGTGTCGATCAAGCTGTCTTCCAGCTGGATCAAACACAGCCAGCTCACTCAAAAGAGTTTTAATTGGAAAAGTTTTTTAAACCTTGGTGTATTCACCCCCCTCTACACCAAGGTATCCGTCTTGGGACCATCAATTGGTATCAGAGCAGTGGTTCAAAAGATCACTTTTTCTGTGTCAAGTCAGCCTCTTTGCTGATAGTGGTCACCTGAACAGATCCTTCAAAGTTTCAAATTTTTTTATATTGCATACTGTCATGGAATCTTCCCTGTGCAGGAATCTTCCGACATTCTCTGTCGATGATTATCAGATCTGGAAGTTCCGACTCAAAAGCTTTCTGAGTGCGCATCACGACATGATGTGGGATGTTATCACTGACGGACCCATCATCATCATGAAATCAGAAAGTCAAGCAGAAACCTTACCTGGAGCTGAACCAGTACTCCGACAAGTTATGAAGCCCAAAAGGAAGTACTCTCTAGAAGAAAGAAGACAAGCTGGTTTGGACAGCTACGCTCGCAACGTCATCTCCTCAACGGTGACGAACGCTTATCTCAGCAAGATCATCAACTGCGAGACAGCTAAGGGGATGTGGGACACTCTAGCCAAGCTGTGTGAAGGCTCAGAGGAAATTCAAGAGAACAAATTCTCAGTTGCATGCCAGAAATTCGACAATTTCAAGCAACTCCCCTATGAGTCCATCGATCAAATGGAGCTCAGATTCTCCAACCTCGTCATTGAGATCGAGACGATCCGAACTGGAAAATATACAGTTCGAGACAAGAACTTGAAAGTTCTTTCAGCTCTCTCCTCAGAATGGTGTACACACAAAGTGGTTCACCAAAGCAGAACTGATCTTGGCAGCATGGAGACTGAAAAATTGTTCTCCATCTTGAAGGCCAACGAATTTGATCTGGGGATCACAAGCAGAGATTCATCCAGCCGAATGAATGAAGCAGAACTGAGGATCAAGCCGAGAAAAGAAGCTCAATCAGCTCAGCTTGGAAGGACCAACAAAGAGCTCAGATTTATGAGCAAAGAAGATTTGAACGAAGAAGTTGCCATGCTTGTACGAAGCATTAATCAGCTGGAACAAAGCAAGGAAAAGTACAAGAATATCGTGAAGGTTCATCACGACAAGCAACTCTACCCAAAGAGCAACCCAGCTGAGTCTTCCTCCCGGAGAGAGGATAAAAGGATCGAATCGAGCGAAATGGATGATGATCAAATCTCTTTCTCCGACTCAGATGAGGATGATTGCTCTGATTAAGATGTCTGAAACATCTTATTGAATCAACCGATGAAGAAAATAAAGAAACCCAGCTAGCTGACTGGGACCAGCTGTGAAATAAAGATAGCTAGATACAAAATTGAAGATTCAGCCAGTCATACAGCTGAGTACATTGGTCTCAAGAGATGTTTAGAGCAGCAGCATATGAATCAGCTGAATTTGGGACAGCTGTCTACTTGCTATACAAACTGAGACCTCATCAAAGAAATGAATTGATGTAGGATGCAGCTGAAGAAAAAGCCACCTACTATCAAATCAAGGGGGAACTCTACGTAGCTGGAAAGAGTGCAAATTCAAGTAGAATACCCAGCAGGATGCACTCTTCAAGAAGATTCAGCTGGAGTCGTCAGCCGAAGAGAAACCTGATCCAGTGGTAAAATCAAGATAATTCTCTAATCCAGCTGACAACTTAGAAAGCATCCAAGAGATTTCTCAAAGGAATCCATTGTTGGGAAAATTCACACAAAAGCACAAACTGCTGAAATCCAAGTCAAGATGATGTGTGAATTATTTGGACTGCTCAATCCGGGTGAAGAAAAACCATCCAGCTGAGGGGGAACAAACTCAGCTGGACATTAGTCGAAGAGCTAAAGGGAACTCAGCTGACTAAAAATCAAGCAAAATCTTCAAATACTCAGCTGAGGAGAACTGTCAATCAAGCAAAGGAGAAGACCGCTGTGATATCAGCTGGATACTGTGTCCAAGCTGACCGATTTGCGTCTCATGCAATAATTGCTCTGAGGAATATGCTATATAAAGTCCAATTATTTTGAATTCTTATGTTAAGCGGACAGACATTCCTTGGTTAAATTGTTTGATAAGTTCCCTTTTCCATCGCATTAATTATAAAGTCTGCATAGTACTGTAGCACGGCAGGATCGAGGCAGAACGTCAAACGTTTGAAATGCCTCACGCGCGGTTGTAATACACTCGCCGAAAGCACGTCAGCAAAACGTGATGAGTGAATCTCTCCCAGCCGTTGATCAGAATATCAACTGATTCAATCTCAACCGTTGACCCTATATAGCAGTTGATATATATGGAAAAGATACGCGAATTCTTTCTTCCTTCATCTTTATCTCTGCAAATTTCAAAGATTCAAAATCTTCATCTATTCTCTGCAAGTTCTTCGCACAATCAAATTCACCAAGTTGCAGAAATGGCGCCCAAGAAATCAACCGCAGGGATGAACCAGTTTGAAGCTCTAATGACAAAGCTATCTTTTGAGAGTATTCTGTCCACCTCCAACCTCCATATTTCAGAGTTAAAAGAGATGGTGGATCTAGTTGCAGACTCCGGTCTCCTGCTGTGGGCAACCTCCATGCCCAAGCTTTTGCTAAAGAGAGATGCCGCACTTTTCTACCTCAACATCATTGATGAAGACGGCTTCTACTCATCTTCATTTGACATGATCGTCAAAGGCGAAGACGGAAAGTTTGATACAGCAACCGTCATCATCAAACTCAATAAGATGCTACGAAAGGTGTTCAACCTACCCAGAGAAGGAGGATTCATCCCAGATGATTACAGCCGTGAAGAAGTGGATGAATTCCTCAGCAGAGAGATGCTTATCTCCCCAGAGCCGTACAGAGCAAGCATGTCAAAGCTCCTGCTCAAGCCAAAGTACAGGCTGCTGCTGGATATTACACAAAAATGCATCTTAGGGATAGCTGGATCTCAAGGAGAGATCAGCATTCCAAAACTCCAGCCGATGATTTCCATGATCAAACGCGCAAACGTCAACTGATTTGATTTCTTACTCAACCGACTGGTCAAGGAGTCAGAGAAGATAAAGTTCAACTCCACCAGGACGACGTTTTTAGCTTCAGAGCCACTGTATCTCTGCTCCAAAATTTCTTTCTTGATAGAGCAAGCAGTGAAAGGGCACACAGTAAAGTGGGCTGATTCAGAACCTTTTCCAGAAACGAAGATTCTTTTCCAAAGAATAAGTCAAGTCAATGATCTTCTGAAGAAGCAGCCTGCTGTGAGTAAAAGCAAGAAGCAGCTGGAAGGAACAGAGGCAGAAGTTCCAGCTGAGAAGAAACAAAGAAAGAGGAAGGCGGTGACCTAAACCAAAGTGGAGGTCCAGCTGAGAAGAAAAAGAAAACAGCTGTCATTCCAAGTCAAGCAATGATGATTCTCTCCCCACAGCCAGTGTCGGCCTTCGATCAATACGGATCAAACATCC
This sequence comes from Agastache rugosa, assembly GCA_031470985.1. Taxonomy (NCBI): domain Eukaryota; kingdom Viridiplantae; phylum Streptophyta; class Magnoliopsida; order Lamiales; family Lamiaceae; genus Agastache; species Agastache rugosa. The sequence goes on from CM062604.1 coordinate 18,773,697, forward strand.
TGGCCGAGATGGGATTGAATGATGGATTGTCATCCAGCTCAGAGGACGAGCTGGATAATTCAAGAAGCTCACCCCAGCCCTCACCTCCTCACAGCTCTCCGCCGAAACAGCCTTCCCCTCCACCCAGCTCTCCAACCAAAGAGCCATCTCCTGCAAGAGAGCAGGAAGATATTCAACTGGCTGAAGCTCCTTCACAACCAGCTGACACCCATGCTGAACCCTCTTCCACGAATCCCAGCTCACCCCCAAAACAACCATCACCCAAAGCTCAAATTCCCACGCAGTTGGCTGATACTTCTTCACAGCCAATTGTGAACCCATTTGAACCTGTTCCTCAAATATCCACAGATTCAGAGGAGAGTGATTCTTCTGCCTCTCCATCACTCAACTCTACTGGCTCAGCCTTTATGGAAGCCATGTACGAGGACTTGCGCATTGCAGGGATCAAGAGTGTTCTAACTCAGCATCCGATTCTGGCGCACCTGCCCATTGCCCTCGTCAAAGTTGGAGATCTCAAGTTCTATCTGGCTACCAAGATGGCAACTTGGTACCAGAATGAGCAGCTGATAGAGACTTTCTCTTATGAAAAATTGAAGACGGATGAAGCACGCCTCCAGCACACTTTTGGCTTTGGAAGCCTAGAGGATGCATACTTACACCAGAATGATCTCATCAGAGGAATTATAGAAGTGTCTCAGCAATACCCCAAGCCGCACCCAGCTGAAGTCTGGGAATCTGCCAACAAGCTTCTTATAGCAGCGGGATGGGAGACACATTCTGGAGCTGTCAATTCTAAAGAAGTCTCAGCTGAGATTACCAAGGAAGCTGTACTTGATGAAACAGCTGAGGTAATGATCATTGAAGAACCAGCTGTTGCATCAACTGAACCAGAGGAAGCTGCCCCACAGAGTCCAATTGCCGATGACACTCGCTCACTGGTCGAGATCGAGGCAGATAAACCCAGTCATGTTGAATCTGGAACCCAAACGGACTCAGCTGTCGAGCTCTCAACCGCCATGAAGGAAGCAATCTCTAAAGAGGTTGAAGAAATTCTTTTTCAGGACAGACTGAAGTCTCAAGTAGACGTCGTCATGCGATTCTCAGCTCTCGACTGTCAAGTTCGAGAACAACAGCGGACAATCGATGAAGTCCATAATTTTGCTCAAAATCTTCAAGAAAGCACCAGTCAAGATCTCAGGCAATCTCTCGTTTCTCAACAAATTGATCAGTCAATTCATCTAGAGAAGAGAGTCCCTGAGATCATCTCAAACCTTCAAGCTCCACTGGTTGACGACATTGCAAATCTTTCAAGCCAGCTGGAAGCTCTCAAAAAGACCACTCTCTCCAACAGCGCTGACATCCGCCAACTCTTCAACTTATATAAAGATCTGGATGCTCAGTTCAGAGCTGGAAGCAGCAGCAATGCCCAGCTGAACCTCGCCACAGCTGACAACTCAGCCAAGATCGCTGAAGTTGAAGCTGCTCTCGCCAAGATCAACGCAACAGTCGCCAACCTCTCTGCCTCCCTTGTTGATAATGCCAAAAAGGGGGAAGATCAGAATGAAGCTGGAAAAACAAGTGAGAGGGAAGCTGCAGCCAAGGGGGAACCTGTGCAGCAAATTCAGAGGGAAATCGACGATTTTGCCAAAGAGCTGGATGAAGAAGAGACAGAGCCAACTGCACCAGTCAAAGAGACATGGAGAGAGAAAATGGTTGCTCTTGCCAAAGCCTGTGGACACAAGCCTGAAGAATACAAAGACTATCATTGGCTGTGTAACTTCCACAACGTGCAAAGAGAAATGCAAGAGCTGGATAAGATTATTAAGAAGAAAGCTGAATCGCTCAAGCCTGCTGAGAAAAAGCAGAAGAAGAAAAGGCAGAGCTACAGGCAAGCTAAGAAGAAACAAATCCAAGCAGCCTCAGCTGACAAGAAGAACCCAAATGACTTCAATGAAAACTGGGAAAGATGCAAATCAGAATTCATCAAAGAATTCTACTACTTGAATCAGTTCAAAGGCATGGATCCAGAAACTGCTTTCCAGGATTATTTCCTCGAACTTCATGAGACAGATCCAATGATGGCAAGATCAATTGCCCTATATGCCAAGAGTAACAACATCCAGCTGAAGGCTCCAAAAGTCAAACAGTTAAAGCCTCCATTTCTAGCTGGAACGAACCTTCCTGACAAGGCCCAAATCATCAAAGAAATTAATCACTGGGCTGGTGAAAGAGGAATTTCAAAATCGAAGAATCAAGCCGAATGTAAGGAGTGGAAGAGTTCATCTTCAATAGATATGGTCTCAAGATCGACCATCGGATTGATGAACAAAGGAAGCAAAGGCGAAGACCCACCTAATCGGGAATTTTCTTTTTGAACTTTTGTATTTAGATAAGTGTAAAAATTCTTCCTATTAATGAAAAGTTCATTTTATCAAAATCAACTTTGAAGACAATCTCTCTTTGTCCGGCTCGAATATGTTTACCTGCTGTGAATGTTTAATTCGTTGAATCCCCGTTTCCTGTTAAGGGGGAAGCAGTTTTTGTTTTTCCAACTTGGGGTTTTGGCATCATCAAAAAGGGGGAAATTGTTGGGAAATTAATAGAGTTTTGAAGTGATACCAAAACCCAGCTGACCCCAACCGAGTAGATGTTTGCTCAAACCCAAGCATTTTTCCAGCTCACCTGTTTGAGCTTATAGAGTTTCTAAGTTCAGGTGGAATCGCTGAAGACAAGGAAGACCCACCGAGTACACGGCAGGTAAGCCAAGTCGAGTGATAAGTAACGTTATCCGCATTCAAGACGATAAAGTTCTTCCGGACACATGTAGGAAAGACCCGGCTCGTGTGACAACTCGGCTCTACGTCAAGACCCGGCGAGTTCAAGACTCGGCTCGGCGTCGTCAATGATCCAGCAGAGTTCAAGACAGCTCAGAGTCACCAGCACAGCAGAGTCGAAGTCAACTTGAGATAAAGTCAGATCTGATCTGGACCATCAGGAACTCGACACCTCAGCACCTAGAAGTCAAACCTAGGATTGCTTTACGAGGAAATCAAGGAAGAAGACAAGTCAATCCTGTCAGAAGTTAGGTAGAGATTCAGAACGGCTCTTTCCAACGGCTAGTTCTAATCTCTCCCTATAAATAGAAGTCTTCTTCATCATCAGAATGAGAGATGTGACGAGAGAATATATTCAAGAGAGATCAACATACTTCATTGAAGGAAGTCTAACCAAAGATCAAGAGATCTCTCAGAAAAGCTTCAAAGATCCAGCAGCCTTCATACTTATGAGTTATTATTTATTCTCAGGCTGCTGAAGCTCTCTCCCACTAGTATCTAGGCATATAATCCTTCCCATCTTAAGCCTAGTTTGAACGAGTTCATCATACTCAAAGTTCTTCATTGTAAGAACTCGTTCATAGTTGGAAAACCCCCAAACCCAAACCCAGAAAAGGTTAGGTAAAGGTACGCCTGCTCGAAGCGCGTAATTCAAGTGTTGGTTCTGTAGTACCCGTAAACTACAGGTTAGGCTTCAGCTGTGCCCGTAAACAGTCTGATTATGTTTCGATACAGTACGCGTAAACTTGTATCCAGCTTGAGGAACTAAGCTGCAACGCTTGCTGACTGCGCGAAAAGTCAGTGGTATCCTTAGTGGATTACCAGAGGTTTCTGGTCGTGGACGTAGGAGTAGTTTCTCCGAACCACGTTAAGTTGCTTTGTTCTTTCATGTTTATTTATGCATCCAGCTAACTATTCATAAGCATTTTTCAAGCTGCATAATCTGATTAACTGAAAAGAGAAACTAAGCTTTGCAATATATTTGAAGCAACAGACGGACTTTCCAAAATCCCACCACATTCCGCACACAGCCAGCTGTGTCGATCAAGTTGTCTTCCAGCTGGATCAAACACAGCCAGCTCACTCAAAAGAGTTTTAATTGGAAAAGTTTTTTAAACCTTGGTGTATTCACCCCCCCCCCCTCTACACCAAGGTATCCGTCTTGGGACCATCACAATCCAACTTTAAACTAAACTAATAGGGATAAAAACACCTAATATACTGATCTGATTCGAAAATTGAACAAGAAATAGAACAAAACACGAAACAAAGCCAAACAGCGATTAAAAACCCTAGACTGAAACTCGATTAGAAACTATAGCAAAACAACTCCGATTAAGCTCAAATTTTAACACGAATTATAAATTGAAGTCAGCAACAACATATCCAAACTTCAGCCAATTCGTACGAGGGGTTTGAGATTTGGCACGGGGCTGACTTTTTGGTCGATTTAGGTTAAAACTTGGGACGACGGAACTGCTGGGGCGGAGATCTGATCTGGGCGTGGGATTGGGGTGGATAAAGAGGTGGAATGGACAGTATATGATGGGTGGAAGGGGGTCGAGATGGCTGGAAACGAAGAGAAAGAAGAATTAGGGCTAGAGACAAAAACAAGGACAATGCCAGGGCAAAAGACTAGCTAAGATCCGTAGGTATAAGGCAAGTATGAAGAACATACCCGAAACGAACCCCAGATCGACTTGAATCCGAAACGCATCTGTGGAGCGATCTTCGTGGCTTGTCTAACCCGGATACGACTGGATATCACGAACGAGATAATTGATTTCAAGTTCTAAAGAGGCCAACTCAAGAACTCTACCAAGAACACAAAAGAAAACGTGAACCTAAGCACGATGTGAGACAAAACGATCAATAAGATTTCTGATTCAAAATTGTCTGCTGAAAATAGTGTTCTTCAAAGACCTAAATACTACTAGGGTTCGAAATATTCAAGGGCCAAGCCTTGTTAATTTCGAACTAGGCCTAATTACAAGTCTTGGGCCAAATTTCAAACTATTGGGCTACCAATTAAATTGGATAAATACTAACTATTGGGCTTATTACTTAATTTAAAATAATTAAACTAAGTATTACAAAGTCTGAGCCCAAATAAAATAAAACATAAAACACTAAATAAATAGAAGTTTCGAACGACAAGGACTTGTTCGAAGCTGGACGCATCATAATCATCAATCCTGGGCACTGGTCAAGTTCACGAACTTGGACTGCTTAATCCCAACATCTTCATCTTCCAGTTTCTTCCGGACAATGCACTGAAAATAGCCTTGTAGCTTCTTGGCTCTCAATCTTGTAACTGGACCTCTCAGTTGCAACTTCGGGTTTGATTCATCAGTGCGGGATCCCGGCTCATCAATACATTGGTGGAAAGCTCTTTGGATTTGTGTCGTTTGGAACCTTTGGAACCATAGAAATGGGATAATTTTCGAGAATAGGTCGAGTAGTTGTGAGGATCTTATCGAGTTGATTAAAGTGAGGTTTTGGTTTTGGGTGTCAAATTTTCTTCCTAGCCTTGCTTGTCTTAGTTTGGGTGATTGGATTTGTAATCCATCTTGTTATCTTAAGTTGTGATTTTGCTCGTTTTTGTAATTGTTTAGCTTTGTACCTCATTTATGGGTTGCACCCCTCGTGCGTGAATGAAGGTTTTTATTTACCAAAAAAAAAATATTAAATCATCGAAGAAATACGTAAGAATGTACTTTAATTATTTAAAGTGAGACAATCTCGAAGGATTCTCGTCACAGAAGCTTTAGTAGTTCTGTAGTTTCAAGTACATATATATTACTTAACAAAATATTATACAAAAAGTCAGAATGTCTTGCAGCAGAAAAAGATATAGTTTGACTTCAGGTATGAAGACGTGAAGCCGGGGCTTTACTAGCTTTATGGATATGAACAACTACTCAAACATCCGTCATCACCTCGTCTCAACCTGCATATTTATAAACATATACAGGGCTAAGTACAGCTTTAAAGCATAATATCATATTAGTGACATTATGCTTCAAAAATCGGGTTTTGATTTTGCATAATTTGTAAAATTAACAATTTGAGTTTCCTTGTTTACTTTCTATCTACAGTTTGTTTTACTTTGAATTTTATGATGTGTAATTGCAGAAATAAGAAAAAAAATAGAGAGAGAATAACGGCATCAGACATCCGTTAAAAGGGAGAGGGATTTGTCCCTACATACTTTTTATACGTTGAAGTGCTGGTAGCCCAATCCTTTTTTTAGGGTTGTAATTGCAATAAGGGTTTCTATGTTAGGGTTGTTAATTTATGCTATTTCTTCCTAAATAAATAATGTAAGGTTTATTCATATAGATGTCATATCATATTATTGGGGAGCCTGGATGCTATTGCTACCCACCCCTGCATTGCAACCTGGCCATGGATGTCGTACACGTGGATATCCCTTTTCTTTTGGCTTTATTTTTACTTTCAAATGTTTTTGTATTATTTTATCATTTCAAATCCAATTGTAGTAGAGTTTAGAGGTTTGCGTGTGTAGTATGCGTGCGTGGGTGTGTTTGTTTCTTTGTTTTGGCATAATCTTATTATTTTCTTTTTTCATTTTCTTTCTTTCTCTCTCTATCTAGGTTCTAAATCTTGCACCCAAGATCAAAAATTATATCTCTCCCTCAACGTCCGGTTGGTGCCGCGTTTCCCTCCCGGCGGTAGCAACCAATTGAATAAATAATGTTTCCATTAAAATTATATTTATACGTGGAAATACTTAAAATAATACAACGAAAATATAATTGAATTTATCCTTTGTATGAAATATGTATAGTACATGACAAACATCAAAATATAATAAAAAACAATTAATATCATATTTATTGTCGTATTCCTAAAAATGTAAGAAGTGTAAAAATTAATAATTAAATATAAATAATATTATACAGTATTGACTTTTTTGGATTGCATAAATAAATAAATACTATTAATATAATACAAAAATAGTAATATTTTGTTTAGGCCAAATACAAAGTTTTCCATATAATTGATAATTTCATCATTCACTTTTATTTGGCGTGGAATATGTCAAATTGCTTCAGCCAAATAATTTTATTTTTTTTTCATATTATTGAATATGTTTGCATGAACACTTTTATTTGACGTGGGATTGACAATTGTTATAGCTGCACTGTATAATGTTGATATTTCTAAATTGAGTTTTGAATTCAAAATGGGCATAATTTTTTTTTTTTACTTCTTTTTTGCCTTTGCCACAACTATTGTCCTAAATCCTAATAGAAGTACAATCGCCACTTACAATTTTGATCTTTTTTTATGTTTTTTCAAAGCCTCCACTAATGTATGGTTCTACATCGCTCGCCTTCCATTCTGTTTTTTATTCATCTTAAATTTATATTTTGTGCATTTTTATTTTATATATTTTTATCACATATTTATCATTTTATCACATTCCATAGTTATCTCGATATTTAATTTTTTGAAAATTTTCTTGTATCATATAATTTGAAATTTTGTTTTGCATTATATCACAATCACGTTTTCTTTATATTAGTATTAATTGATTAAATTTGCTTTACCTTTTTGTATTTGCATGCATATAAAGGTTTAATATATAGGGTGTGGATCTGGTAGGAACTCATCCTTATCTGAGTTCGTAGGAACCATGCATTTTTATCACTTCGAAAATACACAAAATGCAATACTTTAATGCACAAATATAGAATAGGACAAATTGCAGTAACTTAATGCATAAATTAATATTTAATATATTTTTAATGCACAACCTGCAATGATATAATATACAAATTTAAATATTGACAATACATAAAAAAGATTAACGGTTCAATTTTTTCATTAACATGAATTTGTGCATTAAATAATGCAATTTGTACATTAACATATGTGATAAAAATGCATGTTCCTACGAACTCATATAAAGATGAGTTCCTATATGATTCTCTCCCTTTATATATATATATATATATATTTATATATATATATATAAGATTTGGATAATATAAAAACTAGTCATCATGTAAAACTACAAACTAATCTCAACCGTTGATCATGGTACGATCTACGGTTGTTAATAATCAAATCATGAAAATAGTATGTAAAAAACATGATTTTATATAAGCATTATTTTTTATACAAAAAGTATGAAGCGAGAAAGAGTTAATCATGTTGAGTAGCAAATCAAGTTAGTGGAATTAATAGTTGGCCACCAACTTTATTCTAATAAATTGTGGCCAACTTTGAGATGAAGAGACTTAAATGCCCTACATATCACTTTACAACTACCATCCACTCACTTTCACTTTCATTTTCTCTCTAATCTCGTGTTCTCTCTCTTTCACCCACTCTCACTCTCACTTTCTCTCTCCTCTCATGTTCTCTCTCTCTCTCTTTCGTTTTCTGCTGAAATTTCTCTCTCTCCATAACTCGTATTCGCCGGCGGCGGCGGTGAATTTCTATGGTGACGTAATGTTTTTCTCCGTTCGACGATATTTCTCACAGCTCTGTGTTGGCGGCGTGGTTTCTTCAATATAAATTGAGGTAATTTTATTGTATTAATTTTAATTGAGTTTTCTAGATCTAGTATGTCATGTTTTTGTCGTATTTTCCAGATCTTGCCGTTCTCTTCGTGCATATGTTTCTTCCTGCATTTTCCACGTCACTGCGCGCCGCGAATGTATTCGTACCAGGTGTGCCAAGTCATACCGCGCCGAGACTTGGAACACCTAGTACGAATACACACCATTCGTACCAGGTGTGCCAAGTCGCGGCGCACAGTGATGTGGTACAACTGGTAGGACTGAATCTGGTGAATTAAGGCAACGGGATCTGGAAAAATCTGGCGCGCCAACAGATCTAGAAGAATATGGTGCAGCGGCAGATCTGGAATATGGCCGGCAGAATGTGAAAGTTCAAGGCGGCGCGGCATACTAGACTGAAACTACAACGATGACGTGGCAACAAAATGGAATTACGATGGCGGTGCGGCGGAAGGGAATGGAAGTACGGCGACGCGACGACGAAATGAAAGTACGACGGCGGAGACGGCAAAATAAAAGTACGACGGCGGCGACAGAAGAAATGGAGAAAAATAGGACTTCTAGAGAGAGAATATTTGCAGGAGAAGAGAGAATCTGAAATTTGAAAAATGAAAAATGAAATGGGTAGATGGATGGTTAATGGTGGTTCCAAGGGCAAATTGGTCCAAATTTCCAAAAGTTGGCCAGAATTTTTACAAATAAAGTTGGTGGACAACATTTAATTTTTACTATCTATATTAGTTATCCCAAATTTTGTCTCATCGAGAAAAGTACTATTAAGCATCATTGTATATATTAAAAGCATGATTATATATTAAAAAAAATATGGTTTATAGTTTGTACGGGGAGGACCGGTTTTATACTAACCCATATATATATTGCATTATCTTAATTAGTAGTAGTATTCATCTATAGTTGGATTTATATAAACTTAAAAATTTGTTTTTTTAATATAGAAAATTATATTTTATTCACGATGTATGTTAATATATGATTTAAAGATAAATACAAGATTTCATTATGAGATGTGATATCAAAAGATGTGGGGTTCTAAATTAAAGAATAAAAAAATTAGAATATAAATTTCTTGAATATTAAATAAATAAAAAATAGAATATGTTCCCTCTGTCCCATACTCCTTTTTAGTTTGTCACACCTAAGTGTCTCATTTCCATTTATGAAAACTATCTTCTCTCACAAAAAAGTCTGGGCTCCACAACTTTTATCGTTTTACCCTTTAAATCACAATTCTCCTTAATTCTCGTGCCGAAAAGAAATGAGATACTTATTGTGGGATAGAGGGAGTATGAATTAAGGATGCACATAATAAGATGATTTAAGATAAATAAATAGGATAGAGGATACATGTAAAGCCATATATGATCTTGAATTAATGAGGTACTCCAAACCCGTATAATACTCTCTTCGTCCCACTCAATATGTATCAATTACTTTAAATTTGTGTTCTACTCAATATGTCTCATACCTAATATGTAAAGAATCAACCTTTCAAAGGTGAGACCTACTCAATTTCTATCTTTTTAATATTCTTCTTAATGTCTGTGTTGAATAGTAATGAGACATAATGAGTAAGACAAATGGAATAATAGATAAATAATAGTAATGAGACATAATGAGTAAGACAAATGGAATAATAGATAAATAATAGTTTTAATTAAAATGACAACAAAATTTTTAAAATAATACAAATACTTTTCCTAAGTAGTATGAAATAGATATGGTACATGACTAACATTAAAATATACTCCCTCCGTCCCATTTATATAGGCGGATTGAAATTTTCACATGGATTAAGAAAATTTATTGGAAAAGTAAATTATATAGTAAATTTCTTAATTTGCCCCTATTTATTATTTGACTATGTATTTTTTATGAGTTAATCAAAGAATTAAATAGGGATATATTAGTAAATGAGCTAAAAAACATTACTTTTTATGGAAACAAGCCTATATATTTTGGACATCCGAAAAAGGAAAACAAGCCTATATAAATGGGACGGAGGGAGTAATAATAAAATTAATATAACATTTATTATCGTATATTTCCTAGAGATGTAAAAATATAAATTACAAAATTAATAATTAAATATGAATAATAAATGATATTGACTGATGAGATATTTGCGCATTAAATAAGGTAATATAATTATAAATAATAATTTAAGTCAAAAGGAATAGTAGAGATCGGAGAAACGAGCCCACCATGGTATGGTTTAGTAGAGACTTAGAGGCACTAAGTTGTAGTGCATAAGCAGCTCGGATGTGCGACACTTGTAAAGTGTTTTAATTTAAAGTTTAAATTTTATTTTGCAATTATTTCAAAAGCTGAATATATGAGGTGCCACATGTCAGCAGATTAGGTAAATGGTTGCAATGGATGGGGTTGTAGCTACTTGTCTCCCCATTGGGTTCTTTCATTTTTATTAATTCTGACCAAACAACGAGATAAACAAATACTCACTCCGTTCCTTAAAAGTGTGATTAATTTGCCATTTTGGACCGTACCCATAAGTGTGGTTCATCTATTTTAGCATATGATTTTTATCCTTATACCCTTAAAAGCTTTTAATATTTACAATAGGTCCACTGAAAACCTCACTAACACTAACAATTGTGGGTCCCTTTCTCCATTAAAAATACCCCTACCAAACATTTACTTACCTTTTATTAAAACTCGTGCCGCACTTCTTGCACCACACTAATGCGGGACGGAAGGAGTAATACTTTAATCTTATTTAATCTTTGATAAATCTCGAACACACGACTATTATTTAATTAATTGCATATGTCCATTTAATCAAACTCCAACGCTCAGACCACGTAACACGACTATTATTTAATTAATTGCATATGTCCATTTAATCAAACTCCAACGCTCAGACCACGTAGGAATATTTTATATTATTTATTATTTTTAATTAGCACGACATGCACAACCTAATAATGTTTGACAATAGAATATATAGATTAATAAACATCAAATTAACTATTAAACAAATTGATCTTCGATGCTCTTTTCATGATTTGCTCAGCTGTAATTCAACAATCAAAATAACTTAGGGAAAAAAAATTAAGCAGAGGGTTGACTAAAAATTAATCACAATTTTAATTTCGATCAAAATTTTAAATTAGATGTGAACTTTAAATCTAGACAATGTTTTTCAATTTGTAAGTAAGTTTTTAAGAATTTCCTAATCTCTCGTGTCAATTTGGCTGATATTATAAGGTGGCCAAATTTAATATTTCATGAGTTGTCAAAGTTTCAGCATCTACTAATATTAATATATACTCCCTCCGTTTCGGGTTAATGTGGTACGGAGAGTGCGACACGTATTTTAAGAAAAAGTAAGTAAATGTTTGTTGAATGGGAAAATGGCCTACATATTTGATTTTTTGTGAGATATAAAATATTATAAAGTTAATGGATCATTTCCATTTATGAAAACACCACACTTATTAGGGACGATCCAAAATAACAAATTAACCACACTTTTCTGGGCGGAAAGACTATTATATACTACTAGTTGGCAGAGAGAATAGGAGTGGGGTACATATATGCAAGCTATCATGTGACTGGCCGGGAATTAATCGCCCGGCCCCACTGAGATTTGATGATAATTAATGCTTTCGCCGGAAATTGATGTATTTTAAATATATTAATATGAAGTGTGAAGTGTAGCAACAGATCTCAGAGCTAGGGTTGGCAATTTTCGACACGACACGATAATCCGATACGAACCGACACGAAATTAATGGGTTTGAGTTAAGTTTTATTGAGTTCGAGTCCTTATCGGGTCAACCCGATAAAGACCTGAAAATTTCGGGTTGGATTCGGGTCGGATTCGGGTTACCCGATAAGGAATTATATTTATTTAATTCAAATCAAGCTTTTAAATTGATGACATATTTATTTTTCCTTCCAAGTCATCAAAAGATATTAAATTTTTTAATATTTATTTATTTTTTTCTTATTAAATTTTATTTTAAAATATTTTTTCTTTTATTAAATCTTATTTTAAAATATTTTTTTCTCTTATTAAATTATTTAAATTTGGGTTCGGAGTATTATCGTGTCGGGTCAACCCGAATATTATCGTGTCAATTTTGGGTTCGTGTCGTGTTCGGGTTTAGTCATTTCGGGTTGGGTTCGGGTTCGGGTTGAACATATCCTTAATAGATCGGGTTCATGTTGGACCTTAACAGATCAGGTCGAAATCAGGTCGATCCGAACCCGACCCGATTGCCACCCCTACTCAAAGCAAGAGGCTATGCTTCCCTGGCTAACATGTGATACGCATGTGCCACGTACTATGCTGACTCTTCTTCTCTAGTCTTTTAGTTTGATTCATAAGTCTTGATTAATAAATAATTTAACATAATTATATGTTTGATTTAAATGATTTAAGATGGATACTAGGCGCTTGATCCTATCAATCAATTGAGTAATAATTTATTCTTCTAAATTCGGGTGATTATTATTTAACCATATAATCCTATTATATTCTATTACACGTTATCAATCATATCCTTCTAATCAAACGATACCTTAGTGTATTAAGAAATTTATTTGACAGCTCGATTAATTTAAATATTTAATCGTGTATAATTTTTAATTATCATGCGCAATATAAAAACAGTTGTCCAATTAAATAAACGCGTTTCTTTTTCGAGAAGAAACCCATGTACAGGACTACAACCTACATTATAAATAGTCTCGTCGTTACAATTACAAAAGAAAAAATAAAAAATAAAAAAAATGTTTTTGGCTACCAAGGTTTTCATCTTATGCTTCTTAAGTGTTATTATGCTCGAAGGTGTAACGACAGTCCATGCTTCAGTTCGTCGCTATACGTTCGAAGTAAGCATATATATAGTCACATTAATTGCTTGGTTTTGTTTCTGTTTTTGTTTTCTTTTTCCGTTATTTGTATTTCAAAAAGTTAATTAATCTAAATTTTAACTTGTTGTAGTTAAAGAATTCTTCATACAGTAGGCTATGCTCAAAAAAGACCATGCTAACGGTAAACGGAGAGTTCCCGGGGCCAACTATATATGCTAGAAGGGGAGATTTGGTCATAGTCGATGTTATTAATCGTGCTGACCAAAACATATCCATTCACTGGTAAAAATACTTTATATTTCCTCCGTCTCATATAAGGTGGCCACATTTTTTTTTGGTGGGGCCCATATAAGTTGATTACTTCTAAAAATGGAAATAATTACTTTCTTAAAAAGTTGTGGACCCTACCACTTTAACCATTTTATACTCTTCTTCTTCTTACTACTCGTGTCGAAAAGAAAGTGATCACTGTATATGGGATGGAGGGAGTAATTTATATCATATTCTAGCATTAATTAGTTGCACGCGCAAGAGTATTATATATAATGTTACGGGTTAATTTCATAAATGGGTACTAAACTACGTCACTTGTATCAAAATGATTACTAAACATTAATGTGAATACTAAACTTTCATTTTGTATCATTCAAAGTTTAAATTCAATTTCTTAATCAATTTTATCTCATGTGGCAACCAAGATGCCACATAGGCTTCCATATTTATCATTTTCAACATTTTCTACCGCGCCAGTTTTTCATTCGTACAATATAAATTATTCAGGTAATAGCAAAAACAAATAAGAAAATTTCAAATAAACTACAGCTAAATCTTTCCAACTGAAATTGAATATGCAATGGAGAGGGTTGAGTTTAATGATGATGTTGAAATTGGGAAACTCTAAATGGCCAATGGTGAACTTTTGCAAGATACGCTACAAAATTGATGGAAGATGGAGGAACAAGAACTCGAGCTCCAAGAAGGGTCAAAGCTCTCTTGTAGCTCTTCAACGCTGTCAATTATGAGAATCGGCACCCATAATTTATAGTACAACCTTTTTAAATTAATACTCGATAAATTAATAACCTCTCTAAGATAATAATTTTTCCTTGTCTCGACTGTATTACTGTCCTTTAAATTTCAACTCGATAAATTAATAACGTCTATAAAAAAATAATTTTCTCTAGTCACGACTGTATTAATTTACATAGGTTCTACTGTATGCAAAAACGTGTTGTTTTTAAGAGGGAAAAATGTTTAGAGCATTTAATATGCGCTAGTAATTAGAGTCAAGAATTGTGTTATTGAGGGCGTTTTCTTGGAAATATAATGTAGGAAGACAAAGGCTAACTCCAAATAACAAAATAAATAAATAAAGTTGGAAGAGAAAGGGTGTATACAGAGAAAATGCAGGCAGCGGGAATGCGAAACGAAAAACAGCTATAGATAAAGCATGCCCATAAGCTGTTTGGTTTTTGTCTGCGGTTATGATAGGTATAATATCATATAGTATTTGTTAAATCTTACTCCCTCCGTCCTGATAACTGATAAGTGTAGTCAACTTTCAATTTTCGTCCGTCCCCCATATGTGTGGTCCTTCCTTAAATGGATATGACTCCACTTAAAATTTTACCCCTTTAAAAGTAACTAACACTACAACAAAGTGAGTCTCATTATCCACTCACTACACATCTACCTAACATCCTTCTTAAAACGCGTGACCCTCCCTCCGGACTACACTTATCAGGGACGGAGGGAGTATTAATGAATAATGAGTAAGCTTAAATGTGGAAGCTGATGTGGTATTCTGGTTGCCACATGTGATAAAATTAATTAAAATCTTGAATGATACAAAATGAAAGTTTAGTATTCATTTTGAAACAAATTAATGTTTAGTAACCATTTTGATGCAAGTGACATAATTTAGTTCCCATTTGTGAAACTAATCCTAATGTTACGGTAAATTTAGGCATGGAGTAAAAATGCCGAGATATCCATGGTCAGATGGCACCAACTTTGTGACACAATGCCCTATTAGTCCTGGCACAAGGTTTACCCAACGGATAATCCTCTCCGACGAGGAAGGCACTTTATGGTGGCACGCCCACAGCGATTGGTCTCGAGCTACAGTTCATGGTGCCATCATCATTCTACCCCCTAAGAGGCAGACTTATCCTTTCCCTAAGCCTCATGCCCAAGTTCCCATTTTACTAGGTATGTCAAACGATCGAAATTAATGTTTTCTAACGAATATATAAGTTCAAAGCCTAATGAATTTGGAATGCTGCAGGAGAGTGGTGGAATGTTGATGTGCAACAAGTGATGCGAAACTTATTCGCCAGCGGACGCGATCCCCAACTTTCTGATGCTTTTCTCATGAATGGTCAACCTGGAGACTTTTATCCATGCTCACGACAAGGTGGTCCACACGAATTTAATTTAGAGATTGGCTCTCTTGCGCGGTGGATCGCACCGTCCGGTTGGCACTGCACGGTGCGGTCCACCCTATCTGTATTAATTCTTTTTTTATTTATTTTTAATTAATTAATATAATAAATGTTAATTAGATCGAATTAATAAATCTTAATTTGGATGAATAAAATCTAGCTAATTATGATTGATGAATTATTCTAATTAAAATAATTAACAACCTCTAATCAACTCTAATATCCATAATTAACGTACGATCAATTGCACGATGCAGATACATTTAAGTTGAGAGTGGAGTTTGGGAGGACATACCTAATGAGAATGGTTAGCGCGATGATGGACTACGTTATGTTCTTCAAAATTGGCAACCACACCATGACCGTGGTCGGCTCCGACGGCGCCTACACGAAGCCGTTGAAAACCGATTATATCGCGATTTCCCCGGGACAGACCGTCGATTTCTTGGTGGAAGCAAACCAGCCGCCCGACCATTATTACATGGCCAGCCGAGTATATGCCAGCGGCGGAGATTACATCCCCACAACCGGAATCATCGAGTACACTGGAAACTACACGCCGCCGTCATCACCGTCGTTTCCATCCTTTCCTGAATTTAACACGCTGGCGGAGTCCTCCAATTTCTCCAACCAATTCAGCAGCCAGCTCAGAAGCCTAGCCAACAACAAGCACCCAATCGACGTTCCCATGAATATCACAAAAAACCTATTTTTCGTTCTTTCGATCAATCACGGCCCCTGCACGGAAAGTTCGTGCCAGGACACGGAGAGGATGCTCGCGAGCATCAACAACGTGTCGATGCTACTGCCGAGAGCCACCGACATTCTCGATGCTTATTATAGAGGAATCAGTGGTGTTTACACCACTGGTTTCCCTGACTTCCCATCTTTCCCTTTCAACTACACACAAGTTGATATCCCGAGAGAGGAGGCGCGGCCGCAGTTTGGGACTGCGGTCAGTATTTTGGAGTATGACGCCACGGTTGAAGTCGTGCTTCAAGGCACCAACCTCTCCGATGGAATTGATCATCCCATGCATTTACACGGCCATAGCTTCTACGTTGTCGGATCGGGATTCGGGAACTTCGAGGCCACCAGAGATCCGGCCAACTACAATCTTGTCGACCCACCGTTGATGGAAACGATTGGCGTTCCGAGAAATGGATGGGCCGCAATAAGATTTAGGGCTAACAATCCTGGAGTGTGGTACATGCACTGCCATTTCGAGCGTCATCACAGCTGGGGAATGAAAATGGCGTTCATCGTTAAGGATGGGGAAGGCCCTCATGAGAAGATGCTGCCGCCACCACCAGATATGCCGCGATGTCGAAAACTCTCATCCGATCCTCTCCTATCTTCCAATCCGGGGAAAAAAATTTATAATCCAGTCGAGTAATAAACATATTGTAATGCCCCGGTCTTTTAATTCAGAGTTAATTAAATCTTAAGATTTTAAGTTAGGGCTTTTGTATTTTTAAGTAATTTAAATCGAGTAAGTCGATAAGCTTAAATTAGTTTCTCGTATTTAATTTAGAAATCGAATTTCTATATATATAAATATATATATATGTATATATTTATGTCAAGTCGTTTACTCGATAATTCTCATTCTGTAAATCGTGCAATTTTTCTCCGGCTAATAATTTTAATTTACGACCCAAGAATTTAATTAATACGACATTCCTACGATACTCGGAGATTTATATCTGTAGTAAAAAGGAATGCCACATTTCCTACAATGAGCTAGATTAAATTAATCCTTACTTTTTCAAACACCCACCCAAATTTTGACAACACACCTGCTCTACCTCTACTAACCCCATTTTACTACCATCTCTAAAGCAAACTAAGCAGCACACTTCTTCCATTCCTACTCCTTTACTGCCGTAAATTTTGAGAGAGAGAAAGAGAGAGTGTTCTCCATTGTTGCACCTTGAAGCTCCAAGTTCAAGCTCCTTTCTTGATTCGATTTTTATTCCGAGCTCGTATTCAAGTAAGTTAGCTTCTCCTCTTCACTTCTATCCGAACAAAATTCAATTTTGAGCAACTAAGAAATTTCGAAAATTAAGGAAATAATATGGATTTGGTGTCCAATCTTTTATATGATGTTCCTATGATGATTCCATAGTGTTTGGGAGTAATTAGAATAATTTTGACCCATGTTTAGGACTAGGGCATGAAAAAAACGAAAATAAGAAAGCTTGCATAATCTTGAGCTTCGATTTTTCTTGTGTTTCATTTATGGATTATGCTTCTACTTGATGAAATAATATTATGGTGAATTTGTCGAATTTTTATAAAATATTTTGTATTTTCGTTGGAGAGAAAGAATTAAGTTTAATTCTTGGTATGAGAGCTTTATGACTAAAATAACTTGATATTAGTGTTTAGGAATGGAAAATGAACATGATATAATTTTGTTAGAATTTTATAAAATGTTTTTGAAATTTTGTTGGAGGCAAAGGCACGAGCCTAGATTAATATATGTTGATGACGTTGGATATATGATTGGATATTAGTAATTAAGTATAAATGAGGAATATGTTGTGAGTTTTTGAGAACTTTTGAAGCATGTTTTGACCATGGTCGTATTAGGTCCGAAAATTAAAGAGAAATTGGAGATTTTGGATTAAACGTGTTGTTTGATGTTGGATGGTAATAGATGATGTATTTGGATGATGCATTGTTATAGTAATTGTTAGTTTTCAAATTGAATTTGTTAAAGTTGAGATTTTGCTAAAAGTTAGTAGGCATGTTTTGAGAAAATGAAGGATTTGAGGTTCAAATTGTATCGGTTTATAAAATTCGCTTATTGAATTCTACCTCTAAATTCGAAAGCATTAATTAAGGGCATGAGGTTTAATTATTAATCAAATAATAATTATGTTGATTTAAGATTTCATATATATGTACACGTGTTAAATGATCACAGTGGTGTATAGAATGTTATGGGACTTTTGGTGAATTTTATGAAATGGTTTGCTCGCTTAATTGTCGAGAACTTAATGAAAAAAATGATTTGACGATGAGTTATTAGGTTAGTTATTCCTTTGGATAATTGAGTTTTGATTGAAGAAGAATATGTTGGTTTGTACGTGTGTATATGTATGTTATGGATGATTAAGGTTTAATTTATTAGGAGTTACTTGGCTAGTGTCGAAAATTAAATTCGTCTAGCTTTTTCATTTTCGCAGCAAATCTGGCAGCTCTGCCACCTTTTACCAAAATAATCATAACTCTTTGCTCGTTTAATATTTTTGAGATCCGCAAGTTGGGTTGGAAAGTAGACATCCGTAGCTTTCTAATGAGATAAATTATGCCCCCTAATTCTTCCTGTGCAATTCCATAATTTTGTCTCTGTCCAGCACATATGCACAGAATTTTTATTTGTGAAATTGCTAAGTGTTAAATGTTTGAATTCCGAACCAAGGGGTTTGTGAAGTGGAGTCTAGTTTACCATTTAATGTTTGAATAATATTTTGACATCTTATTTGGTCAAAATGAGTTATTAGTTAAATTCATGGTTTCTTTTTTTTAAAGACTTAGAATGAATGCAAAGCCCTAAAGTCCAAATCTTGTTTATCGAGTCCGTTGTTTGTTAGAATTCGTTAGGCTCGATCGACCTCTAAAGCTTAGTTATTTATGATGTAAGGTGGAGCAAAGAAGTGAAGCCTAAGGAAGAGTCGGAGGACGTTATCACTTTGCTTTTCTTTTGCTGTACCAGGTGGGCTTTCTAACGAAAATAAATCGAGTTTTTACTCGTTATTTTGAAATGCTTTAAAAGTGATCTATATTTTAAATGATTATCATGCATGAATGTTTTATATAAACCTATCTATGTTGGCTTGCCAACCTATGAAAAACGATCGGATTCTGAGCTAGACAAAGGTCGCTAGTCAGGGTTAGTGTACACAGTACTCGAGATTGTGAGCTCTCTTCGGAGTGGCCGGTCTCGAGGAGTAACGTTCGCGGAAGGTGGCCACCTTCCCCGACGTATGTTGGATATAGTTAATATGATGATGACATTGCGCAATATGAAATAAAATGATTTAGTAAACACAGGTTTTTCCTAAAACTCCTATGTGTTACTGCTTTATATGCATGATAATAAGAATGAAAGAATGTTTTGTATTTTTGGCATGTGTTCATTGAGTACCTCGTACTCAGCCGTGCATATCTTTTAAACTGTGTAGGTTGAGCAGATGACGTGATGGAGGGTGTTGAGTGGAAGCATTTGTCTTATGAAACGATGTTAAGCCCCGGTTACATATCTTAATATATGTAACCAAACTATGTCTTTTCGCTGCAAACACTCTATTTTATCTAATTATTTTGTCAAGTCTTATTATCTAAATACTGTGGAATATGTTCCAAGTACTTTCATATCATTCGTATTATGTAAGTCCACGTTGAATTCTAAGTCATTCCTTCAGGTTTAATTCCTCTCCATCTATATTGTGCTAAGTTATTCATGGAATTTCCATCTTCTTTTCATTGAAATGTTATCATTCCCCTTTTTTCCCTCCCGAGTCACGTCTCGGCTGTGCCGTCCCTAGGGATAAGGGCCGTGACACATATACAGTAGAACCTCTATAAATTAATATAGTCGAGATTAGAGAAAATTATTATCTTATAGACGTTATTAATTTACCGAGTCAAAATTTAAAGGACAGTAATACAGTCGGACCCGGATAAAATTATTGTCTTAGAGGTTATTAATTTATTGAGTATTAATTTAAAAAGGTTGTATTGTATATGTCAATTGATAATGTAGCATATACAGTAGAGGTTGGTCATTCGTATGGATTGTGTTCTTTCATTTTTATTACTAGTAAATAGCCCATCGAGATTCGACAGGAAATAATTTTTTATTTTAATTTATGTGTATATATTTTAAAATTAATTTTATATCTTATTTAGAAGTTGAGATGTTGTTCTAAGTTAATTATAAATCAAACTTATGAAATTACTTTTATTTCACTTAGATCGTGTACTCATTCATTAAATATTTTCCAAATTTAAATTTGTTTAGAATTTTTCTACATGTTCTCGTCCTACTCTCAATTAAAATAGTAACGTTATTGTACATATTCATCTCAAACCCTTTGGGTAATACTTGATAAAAATCTGAACACTGCAAAGTTAATATTAACTAAAATGAGTAAAAATCATTCTTTTTATTCATATTTGAACTGTCTCGTTGATTTATACTAAATTGTCTATTTGTAATAATTGCTTAATACAAAAATATTTATGTTAGAAGTATTGTCCTATAATTATAACTCTTGCTCCTACAAAAATTGTTAAAACCGGGTACACATTTCGTGAACAATTACAAGGGAAATATGAACAAACAAAAACATAAATTTGGACTAGAGATTAAAGATAAGAATTACAAGAATACACGTATTGAAATACAGAAAATATAGATCAAACTCTTGAATAAGTCGAGTCGAAGGAATCCTTCTCCCCCCAAGATGAAGAACGCCCCGGTAGTGCCCTCGGATTGGCGGTTCTTCCCCAAAGGTGAAACAACTTCGTCTCGACGGATGTAGCACCACAATCTGGCGAGCTCCGGCGAACTGAACAAGGACGAGAACTGAGCAATGACACAAAGAACTATGCTATTTCGTATGCAATGAGAGAATGATTTCTAGTGTACAATGCAAATGAGAAATGCATAGGCTAAATCAACATGGAGGGATTAATACACAATAAAGTGTAATAACTATCCAATATGGCAGTTACATATGTTACACTATGAAGAGCCATTAATCACACGGGTGTTACACCTTGACCACAATCAAGGCTCATCAATTAGGTCGGTTTCGTTTTTTGAAACTTAATTGTCGCTGTTACAGATCAATTGAACTATCTGTTTCGCCAAACGGATAGCTCTATCTGAAACACATACCTGCTAGGCCAAATAAATTGGGTTTTGGGCTCCAGCTTATTATAATTGGGAAGCGTAATTTCGTTACACCAACACCCATCTACGACATACAATATCACACTCACCGGAAATCGGTTTTGAAACTTATGCCCCGTTCATCTACTCGACACATAGATTAACATCCAATATTTATTTTCACAAAATAAATATTATCCAATAATTGATTATTCAAAATCAATTTTCCAACAAAAATATGGGTAGGTCTCTGTGTGACCGGTATCTAGCCGCCTATGGCTAAGGCCTAAGAGTGATCATGGTCCACAACCTCAATTATAGGCGAGACTTCATGTTCGGAGAAGTAAACACACACAAATACACTCAGACATGTGAAATGAAACAAATGAACTGTTTTTGAAAGCAAATATATTGTTTAAAGTACATTGGAGAAAGTTAATTCTGTCTATGAACAATTAATCAATTTAATGAATTGAAGGAACTTTAAGAACTTAAAGAGAATTTGAAAAAGAGATGTTATATTTGAATATTTGCATAATGTAGTTGTCTTGATGAGATAAGATGATATTTCAGTACAATGAAGGTAGTGATGAGACTCAGGGGCCTAACTAAATATAATTTTATACATACATCATAACAACACTAAAAATAAAAAGATAATCACATTGAATAAAAGTTTTCAAAGACAAAATAAATTGCATGTTCTAAAATGACGAATTAATAAACAAATAATTATTACTAAACTCTATATCAACACAACAAAAATTTGAAATTTAAAATTCAACTCAATCTAGAAACATGGCCATTGCTAAAGCAAAATATATTATCCCTCACAAATTCATTTGTTGAAAAATATAAAGTATTCTTCTTCATAGAGGAGGGGGTAAAAGAGGAGGAGATGAAGAAGAAACAAAAGAATGAGAAGAAATTGTAAAAACTTAATTAAATATATCTTATTTGGAGACAAATACAAATGAAGGGAAAAGAAATAGGCAAGCACACAAATGAGGGAGAAAAAAAAGAAATAGGCAAACACGATGAAAAAAATAAGAAATGAAAAAAGAGGCAACCACAAATGAAGGGTAAAACAAAGAAGAAATAGGCAAGCACAAATGAAGGAAGAAGGAAAAAAGAAATAAGCACAGAAAAAATGAAAAAAAGAAAAATAAATGAAAAAAAGAGGCAAACACAAATGAAGGA
Source organism: Agastache rugosa (assembly GCA_031470985.1). Classification (NCBI taxonomy): domain Eukaryota; kingdom Viridiplantae; phylum Streptophyta; class Magnoliopsida; order Lamiales; family Lamiaceae; genus Agastache; species Agastache rugosa. The sequence continues at coordinate 18,796,498 of CM062604.1, forward strand.
AAAGAAAAAGGGAGACAGACAAACACAATTGCGTGTAACATGAATCGAACATTGGACCTTAGAAAGGAATGGACAGCTTAAGACCAAATGAGCCAAACAACAAAGTGTTTCATATGAAATGACTAATATACCCCTATTTTTTTTATAAGAATCCCACGAGGGTCCAGTGATCCCAATGCCCCCTGCACCTTTGTCAGTGAATGAAGGCCTATTTTTAAATAGCCATTTTATATTGATGGTAAAATAGTAATTTCAACTTTGTGCGTAAGTGGGTAATTTTATCTTTTCATGCCTGTCATACACGTGAATGAGGGGCAGCTTTGTCTTTTCATGGTTCACGCTAAATGTGCATGCCTGGCCACGTGAGCTTTGGGCATATCTAGAAGCTCCTCGTGCTCATGGAGTCAATTAGAATATTCTGATATGGGTCATTGAGAAATTGCCATGTATGATGGTTTATTAGAGACATCTTTATCGTTTTTTGCCTTTTGTGTGTTAAAAGTTCCAAAATGAGCCTTCATCTATGACTTTTAGCATCCAAAGTTACTAAATGCATCTTCAGATTTGTTAATTTTTGTCCTCCCCAGATCTGCATCTTATTTTTCTTACATATGGTATTTTTTTTCCGATTTTAAACTCTTTCTTGAAGTTTTTAAGGGCATCCCCTCAGATTGTTGGGAAAATAATAAACATGTTTTGAAATGATACCAAAACCCAGCTGACCCTAACAGAGTAGATGAATGTACAAACCGTGTGTTGTTTCCAGCTCACTTGTTTAGAGCTATTAGGTTTTCTAAGTACATGTAGTCGCTGAAGACAGCAGAAGACACAACTAAGCTGACACAACTGAGGAATTCAACAGAGCAGACTCAGCAAAGCAGACCAAGCAAAGTCAAAGACCCAGCAGTATCAAGACCCAGCTCGGTGACGGAAACCCAGCTCAGTGTTGAAAACCCATCTCAGTGTAAAAGACCCAGCTTAGTGTCGATAACACAGCTCAGGTTGAAGACACAGCTCAGGTCTAAGACAGCTCAGAGTTGAAATGCAGCAGAGTCGAAGACGCTGAAGACACAGCAGAGACGCTTGGCAGGTTGAAGACGAAGACCTTCTCCAAGACAAGATCCCGATATCAGAAGATCTTATCTGACGCGGTCAAATCAGAGAAGAAATAGCTTCTGCAGATGTAAACCTACTTCGTAGGTGAAAGATAAGAAATCAATGAGAGTAGGCAAGATTCAAACGGCTCTTTTCCAACGGCTAGTTTGAATCTCCTCCACCATTGAAGAAAGAGAGAGGAGAGAAGACTGAAGAAACAAAAAGAGCCAACACATAAATGAACAACGATCTTCAAAGCCAAATCTCTCAAGAACACCCAGCCAGTCAGCTGTGTTCTTAGTTGTTCACATATTCAGTCATAGGCAGAAAAGATTAGATTAGAAATATCTTAAGCCTAGTTTGAACGAGTTCATCGTACTCCTTGTTCTTCTTTGTAAGAACTCGTTCATAGTTGGAAAACCCATACCCAAACCCAAACCCAAACCCAAACCCAGAAAAGGTTAGGTTAAGGTACGCCTGCTCGAAGCGTGTAATTCGAGTGGTTAGGTTTTTACAGTACCCGGAAACTGTAAGTCCGGATTTTCAGTACCCGCAAACTGAAAGGTTAGGCTTGACAGTGCCCGTAAACTGTTGGAACACAACTCAGGTTCGAGTTGTGAAGTTGCTTGGTACTTGAAAACCAAGTTGTAGTGAATTACCAGTGAATCTGGTCGTGGATGTAGGAGGTGTTACTCCAAATCACGTTAAAATGACTTTGTTCTTCATATGCTTTATTTATGCATCCAGCTAACTCATCATAAGCATATTTCAAATTGCATAAACTGACTAACTGAAAAGAGAAACAAAGCTTTGCAATATAATTGAAGCAACTGACGGACTTTCCAAACCCACCAACTTCCGCTCACACATAGCCAGATGTGTCAATCAAGTTGTCTTCTAGCTGGATCGAACACAGCAGGCTCACTCAAAAGAGTTTTAATTGGTGATGTTTTTTAAACCTTGGTGTATTCACCACCGCTCTACACCAAGGTATCCGTCATGGGACCAACAATTGGTATCAGAGCAGTGGTTCAAAAGATCACTGTATCTGTGTCAAGTCAGTCTCCTTGCTGATAGTGGTCACCTGAACTGATCCTTAAAATTTTCAAAATCTTTTTAAAATCATTATATTGCATACTATCATGGAATCTTCCTTGTGCAGGAATCTTCCGACATTCTCAGTCGATGATTATCAGATCTGGAAGTTTCGACTCAAAAACTTTCTGAGCGCGCGTCACGACATGATGTGGGATGTTATCACTAACGGACCCATCATCATCATGAAGTCAGAAAGAGAAGCAGAAACCTTACCTGTTGCTGAACCAGTACTCCGGCAAGTTGTGAAGCCCAAAAGGGAGTACTCTCCAGAAGAAATAAGACAAACAGGATTGGACAGCTACGCTCGCAACGTCATCTCCTCAACGGTGACGGACGCTTATCTCAGCAAGATCATCAACTGCGAGATAGCTAAGGGGATGTGGGACACTCTAGCCAAGTTGTGTGAAAGCTCAGAGAAAATTCAAGAGAACAAATTCTCAGTTGCATGTCAGAAGTTCGACAACTTCAAGCAACTCCCCTGCGAGACCATTGATCAAATGGAGCTCAGATTCTCCAACCTCGTCGTCGAGATCGAGACGATCCGAACTGGGAAATATACAGTTCGAGATAAGAACTTGAAAGTTTTTGCAGCTCTCTCCTCAGATTGGTGTACACACAAGGTGGTCCATCAAAGCAGAATTGATCTTGGTAGCATGGAGACGGAAAAATTGTTCTCCATCTTGAAAGCCAACGAATTTGATCTGGGGATCACAAGCGGAGAATCATCCAGCCGGATGAATGAAGCAGAGCTAAGAATCAAGCCAAGAAAAGAAGCTCAATCAGCTCAGCTTGGAAGGACCAACAAGGAGCACAGAAATATGAGCAAAGAAGAATTGCACAAAGAAGTTCCCATGCTTGTACGGAATATTAATAGGCTGAAACACAACAAGGAAAGGTACAAGATGATCGTAAAGGTTCATCACGACAAGCAATTCTACCCAAAGAGAACCCCAGCTGAGTCGACCTCCCAAAGAAAAGATAAAGAGCTCAAGTCGAGCAAAACTGAAGAAGACCAAGAGTTTTCTTTCGACTCAGAAGATGAAGTATTTCATTGAAGGTTCCTGCTTCATGGAATTCTCAAACCCAGCTGTTGAAGAAACTGAACTTATCCAGCTAGCTGTCTGGGACCAGCTGTGAAAAACAAACACAGCTGGACACACAGCTGAGTATAATGGTCTCAAGAGATGAAAGAAAAAACAACAGTTTTACCCAACTGGACATGGCACAACTGACTGCATACTAAAGAGACCTTGTCGAAGAAGTGCTCAGTGACTTCAAGAGATTACTAGAAATCCTTGAAATCTAGCCAGCTGAGAATTCAAAGCTAAAGAATGAGCTTAAGCAGAAGAATGAAGGATCAGCTGAGTCACTGATCCAAGCTCACAAAGGAGAATGCCTTGCTCAAAGAAAACGCAGCTAAATCGGATTAGCTGATGAAGGAGCTTGAAGATGAGAAAACACAACTGATCATGAAGCTGGAGATGGCCAAAGCTGAATCAGATCAAAGACTGGCTCCAGCCAATGCAAACACAGCTGGAACCAAGGCCAAGGATGTTCTAAAGAGATCGAACATCATCAAGCTAGCTCTCCAAGCTCAGCCCTGCCAAAGAAGACAAGTTGCTCGGCAACCTCAAGCCCAAGAAATGCAGTGACTCCCAGCTAAACACAGAGCTCAAAACAAGGAGCAGAAAATCCAGCTGACTGGAATCAAAATCAAAGACAGAATGTCATCCAGCTCAGACATCAAGGTCAACCAAAAAGACAGCTGAGGATCTCAGCTGGTTATAAAGCTGAAAAACAATCGAGCTTCACATCAAGATTCCAGCAGATGAGATATCAAGTTGGATATCAAGCTGACAGACTCCAGCTTGGAAATGGACTGCATCAAAGAAGATGGAATTCAAGCAGTCATCAAAGTCCAAAGAGAAGTGGACACATTCAAGGACCAACCAGAAGTATCACTCACAAAAGATAAGGACAAATCTGGGTTATCAATGGAATCCTCAACAACAAAGTCGGACCCAATTACAACTGGGTGCCGAAGGAGTGATAACAGGTCAAGGAGGGACAGACGCAATTGAGGATGTCATCAAGCTTGCTGTAAAAGAAGGACAGCTGATGATCAAAGCTCATGACTCATCTCAAAGCTCTTCAAAGAATATGTCAAGCGTACTAGTCCCCAGGTAACCTTTGGTGATATCTCGAAAGGATACATCAAAGGATTTGGCTCAATTGAGATATATAATAATTTAATATCAAATGTCTCTTATGTTGATGGACTTTAGCATAATCTGATGTCCATCAGCCAATTATTGTTGTTGAGAAAATTAATAGAGTTTTGATTTGATACCAAAACCCAGCTGATCCCAACCGAGTAGATGATTGCACAAGCCTAAGCATTTTTCAGCTCACCTGTTTGAGCTTATAAAGTTTCTTAGTTTACAGGTAGTCGCTGAAGACAGCAGAAGACTCAGCAGAAAACATAGCTAAGCTAGACCCAGCTTTTGTATTCAGCAGAACATACTCAGCAGAGCAAGACCAAGCAGAGTCAAAGACCCAGCAGCATCAAGACCCAGCTCAAAAACCCAGCTCAGTGTAAAGGACCCAGCTTAGTGTCATTGACACAGCTCAGGTCTAAGACAGCTTAGGTTAATGACACAGCTCAGGTTGAAGCCACAGCTCAGGTTAATGATACAGCTCAGGTCTAAGACACAGCTCAGAGTCGAGACACAGCAGAGTCCAAAGACGCTGAAGACACAGCAGAGACGCTTAGCAGCTCGAAGACAAAGACCTTCTCAAAGACAAGATCCCGATATCAGAAGATCTTATCTGAAGCAGTCAAATCAGAGAAGGAATAGCTTCTGCAGATGCAGACCTACTTCGTAGGTTAAAGGCCAGAAGTAAATGAAAGTAGGTAAGATTCAAACGGCTCTCTTCCAATGGCTAGTTTGAATCTCCACCTATATATATCTCCTCACCATTGAAGAAAGGAGAGGACCAACAAGACGACTGAAGAAATAAAAGAGCAACCAGAAAAATGAACAACGATCTTCAAAGTCAAATCTTTCAAGAACACCCAACCTGTCAGCTGTGTTCTTAGTTGTTCACATATTCAGTCTTAGGCAGAATAGATCAGAATAGAAACATCTTAAGCCTAGTTTGAACGAGTTCATCATACTCTTTGTTCTTCATTGTAAGAACTCGTTCATAATTGGAAAATCCATACCCAAACCCAAACCCAGAAAGGTTAGGTAAAGGTACGCTTGATCGAAGCGTGTAATTCGAGTGGTTAGGTTCTTCAGTACCCGGAAACTGAAGGTGTAGGCTTGACAGCGCCCGCAAACTGTTGGAACACAGCTCGGGTTAGAGTTGTGAAGTTGCTTGGTACTTGGAAACCAAGTGGTAGTGATTTACCAGTGAACCTGGTCGTGGACGTAGGAAATGTTACTCTGAACCACGTTAAAATTGCTTTGTTCTTTATCGCTTTGTTTTATGCATGTTGCTAACCCCTCATGAGCATACATTTCAAGCTGCATAAAATTGACTAACTGAAAAGTGAAACAGAGCTTTGCAATATGATTTGAAGCAACAGACGGACTTTCCAAACCCACCAACTTCCGCACACACTCACACAGCCAGCTGTGTCAATCAAGCTGCCATACAGCTGGATCGAGCACAGCTTGCTCTCTGAAAAGAGTCTTAACTTGGAAAAGTTTTTTAAACCTTGGTGTATTCACCCCCCCTCTACACCAAGGTATCCGTCTTGGGACCAACAATTGTGATTGCGGTTTTCCTAGTGAGTTCAATGCGCAGGAATGCAATGCAAAGAACAGAAAATCGAAGATTCTACCCCGCAAAGCAGCAGTGAACTCAACTGATCATGAAACAGTTGACTGTCTTCTCAAGATCAGAGATCAAGTTGACAGATGAACGTAATTGTTGAGAAAATCACTGGCTCAAGTGAAGTACGAAGCAACTGAGAAAAGATAGCCACCTACTATCAAATTCAGGGGGAACTCCACCGAGCTGAAAATCGACGCAGCTGTGATATCAGCTGAAGACAAAGTCAATCCAGCAGAATATTCAAGTGGAGAATCAAGAGAGAATTCAGCTAAACTATCAAACATCATTCTCTAGATATCAAACAAAGTTGGATCAAACGTGGATCGCAGAATCCAGAAGAGGAATCTAGCTGAGGGGGAACTCAGTTCAGCAGATTCACCAACAATTGGTATCAACAATTGGTCTCATCACAGTCCAGCAGAATCATCAAGAAGAGCATCCAGCAGAAAATACTCAGCTGGATCACCGTGTGTCCAAGAAGGAATCGGACACAGCTGGACTAACTCAGCAGGAACCCCAAGAATTTCAAAATGAATTTATCAAGTCAGGGGAAATCAAACTCAGCTGATAAAATCCAATTGGAATATCCAATTGAGGAGAAACCTCGCATACGATGTCTTCCATCAGAGAGAAAGACAAGATGACTCACTCCAAACTGAGTCATACAGTTGAGAATGACCATCAATTGGTATCAGCTGAAAAAGAAGAGCCAAAGTGCATCGATTGGCTTTAACTCCAAGCTGATTGGAGTTACCTCAAACGGAAAGAAATTATTGCCAGAAAGCCGCCGCCAGACCTCGACTCCCCTCCCTCCCAATATCTTTTTGATGAACCAAAAAGGGGAAAGAGTAAGAAAGAATAGGACGGAAAAAAGGAAAGGAAAAAGGGGAAAGGTTAGATCATCTAACTGGAAAGAAAAAGGGAAAGATAGAAGAGAGGCTAATGGCGAGCTGGAAAGACAACTGGAGAAAGAGCGCAAACTCTAGTCTAGGAATGCGGAGCAGCCATGAAGAGTTTAGTTAGGATTTTTTTTTTCTGTAAGAGTTTGCAAAGGTTTTGACATCATCAAAAAGGGGGAAATTGTTGGGAAAATAATAAACATGTTTTGAAGTAATACCAAAACCCAGCTGACCCTAACAGAGTAGATGAATGTACAAACCGTGTGTTGTTTCCAGCTCACTTGTTTAGAGCTATTAGGTTTTCTAAGTACAGGTAGTCGCTGAAGACAACAGAAGACACAGCTAAGCTGAGATAGCTGAGGAATTCAGCAGAGCAGACCAAGCAGAGTCAAAGACCCAGCAGTATCAAGACCCAGCTCAGTGACGGAAACCCAACTAAGTGTCGAAAACCCAGCTCAGTGTAAAAGACCCAGCTTAGTGTCGATGACACAACTCAGGTCTAAAACACAGCTCAGGTTAATAACACAACTCAGGTTGAAGACACAGCTCAGGTCTAAGACAGCTCAGAGTTGAAATGCAGCAGAGTCGAAGACACTGAAGACACAGCAGAGACGCTTGGCAGCTTGAAGACGGGAGACCTTCTTCAAGACAAGATCCCGATATCAGAAGATCTTATCTGACGCGGTCAAATCAGAGAAGAAATAACTTCTGTAGATGTAGACCTACTTCGTAGGTGAAAGACCAGAAGTTAATGAGAGTATGTAAGATTCAAACGGCTCTTTTCCAACGGCTAGTTTGAATCTCCACCTATATATATATCTCCTCCACCATTGAAGAAAGAGAGAGGAGAGAAGACTGAAGAAACAAAAAGAGCCAACAGATAAATGAACAACGATCTTCAAAGCCAAATCTCTCAAGAACACCCAGCCAGTCAGATGTGTTCTTAGTTGTTCACATATTCAGTCATAGGCAGAAAAGATTAGATTAGAAATATCTTAAGCCTAGTTTGAACGAGTTCATCATACTCCTTGTTCTTCTTTGTAAGAACTCGTTCATAGTTGGAAAACCCATACCCAAACCCAAACCCAGAAAAGGTTAGGTTAAGGTACGCCTGCTCGAAGCGTGTAATTTGAGTGGTTATGTTTTTACAGTACCCGGAAACTGTAAGTCAGGTTTTTCAGTACCCGCAAACTGAAAGGTTAGGCTTGACAGTGCCCGTAAACTGTTGGAACACAACTCAGGTTCGAGTTGTGAAGTTGCTTGGTACTTGGAAACCAAGTGGTAGTGAATTACCAGTGAATATGGTCGTGGATGTAGGAGATGTTACTCCGAACTACGTTAAAATGGCTTTGTTTTTTATATGCTTTATTTATGCATCCAGCTAACTCATCATAAGCATATTTCAAGTTGCATAAACTGACTAACTGAAAAGAGAAACAAAGTTTTGCAATATAATTGAAGCAACTGACGACTTTCCAAACCCACCAACTTCCGCTCACACATAGCCAGTTGTGTCAATCAAGCTGTCTTCCAGCTGGATCGAACACATCAGGCTCACTCAAAAGAGTTTTAATTGGTAAAGTTTTTTAAACCTTGGTGTATTCACCCCCCCTCTACACCAAGGTATCCTTCATGGGACCAACACAACTTTTGTCTTATTCTCGTGATTTTTCTTTAGTTCTAAGGTGAAAAAATCTCAGCTTGGATCTTGCATTATTGACCTGCAATTTCATAGAAAAAATTTTATAGACATTTTTTAGAGTTAGTTTTTGGGACGGAGTATGATCGTTGGGCCTTTAGTCCTTCATTTTTAGCCATTTGACCTAATCGGATCATGTCCAACAAGAAGGATATGAAATGATCCACATCATATAGTAATTGGACTATATTTCATAACTATAATGCGAATAAATATGCAAAACACATGACAATAATATTTTCATAAAATAGGAAATAATAGTCAAATATAAAGCACTAATAAAAGTATGCTTTTCAATATACAACCCTAACAAATCATCCCTTCTTTACTACTCCACACATCATTTTCACATTATTTGAATAAAATTATTTTAGTAAAATAATGTTTTAATATATTTCTAGTTAAGAAAGCAGGACTACATTTTCGGGACACTTGAAAAAGGAATAAAAGACAAATTTCGTGGGACAGTGAGAGTAACTTGTAAAGATAAAGAGTAATTTGGTAGTATTTATAAATAATATGGCACAAACTTTACTCGAATTTCGGTTTTACACCCAATTATCAATTTGACTTAACAATTCATAAACGTTGTATCATTTAAAAAAATTTCCCAAATCCGACCATATTTTGTCATACATGGCGTTGGAAAATTTCGATGTTGCTACATAAAAATTTGCCACATAGACAAAGCTGCCACTACAACAAAATGTTCATAGTACTAACAATTCTTCAAAAATTGGGTCACTTAAATAAAATCGATCTTGTGATGGGTGGCTAGGACACAAAAATAAAAGCATGTCAAAAAATTTAGTGACATCTGAAGGTGTAACTAAGCTATTACATTTTTAAATGAAAGAAAATTTAGTTATATTTGTATATGTAGCAAAAGTATATAAATGCAAGTGTGAATGTTACTAAATATTTTTACAATAAAAAGATTTTACAAATTTTACGACACTTCTCTTATTGCCACTAAAAGTATGTCATTACTACGCACTTTTATTATAGTGCATGTGATGCTATGTCAAAATTTTCCAACACCGCATATGACAAAATATGGCCAAATTATTGACTTAGGAAATTTTAAAAATATATTCCATCTGTCCACAAAAAGAGTCTCATTATGTGGGCACGTATTTTAATAAATTAGTTGAAGTTGTTATGAGTGGAAAAAGTGAAATGAGAGTTGAAATTGTTGTGAGTGGAATAAGGGTCCATATTTGATGTGAGTGGAAAAAGTGAGATGAGACTTTTTTTATGGACGTAAAAAAGTGGGCAAATGGGACTATTTTAGTGGAGGGAGGCAGTACAAAATCTATATATTATTAAAACGATTGCGGATTCGAGACATCCCCTTAATTTTAAATCCTACGTGGCGCAATCTTCATTCGGTATTCATATTTATCTTAAATCCTAATTTTAAGCATTTTTAATTAATATATTTAATCAATTGTTGCCGTATTTTGATCATATATAAAGTTCTAATTATGGTATTAAGATATTATATATTCAATTTGGTATCTACCCCCTTGGCCTTGATCAAAAGAGTGGAGTCTATGAAAGGAAATAATATAGTAGGAGTATTTTTTTTAATTTGATATCTCTCATATATAAAATATGGATCAAGAATATAATATTTATTAATTTGGTAGCTCTCATAGAATGAAATTTTGTATCCCACATTAAATTTCACTTTTGAAGTACTTATATAAATACTCAAAATTAATGTGTGTTTTCTCATTCTGAATTGCACAACCAATTTAATTTGGCCAATTAATTAATTAGTTGGCCAAATAACAAGTTTTATTTTATTTTTTTGGAAATTTTAATTTAGCCAATTACTAACTAAAATAGTTTTTATTTAATTTCACCAAATAATAATTTATTTTGGCCAAAAAATAGATATTTTTTCATATATAATTGGCTTGTTTGTAATTTTTTTTTCTTTTTTTGATTTCACTAATTAATCGTGTAATAAAAAGTTAAAAACAAAATCTATATTACACAATTTCAAACAGAATAATAATTTAATAGAATAAAATATTTTTTTTCATTTTGATGGCACTAATTAATCATGTAATAATAAAAAACATATAAATGGCTATGCAACGACTATACTTTAAATCTCACATAGAATTTTTAGTAGTCCTCATCGACTAGAAAACCTATATAAAAGGATTAGATATAATGATTTTTACACAACCGATATAGCTTCTTATTTAATTTGGCAAACAATAATTGATTTTTGCCAAATAAATAGTATTTAATAGTATTTTATTTAATTTAGTTCACTAGTAATAATTAATTTTAGTGCAATTTTGGCTATAAAAAGAGCATTGCTCTTTCATTGTAGGATAGTTTGGAATTGTCGGCCAATTTTGGCTATAAAAAGAGCATTGCTCTTTCATTGTAAACACACCAGAGAAATGCAAACCCCCTTTTTATTCTAAATCAAGAATGAGTTTCTAAACTCTCATCTTCTTAGTTTCTAGCAGATAGTTATTCCTTCCTAGTTCATATTGTAAATTTACCCATCTGGTTCTGTTTACTTTTCTACTATTATCATTTTTTAAAAATTTTACTATTGCTTCACAGTCTGTTCTTACTGTAAATTCATTATTTAAATAAATTTTGAATTTTTCTAATGAATTTATTAATGCCTGTATTTCAAAATCTAAAGAAGTCCAATTACTTCCAATTTTACCAAAATTTCCACTGCTATATGTAGCAATTCTTTCTTCATTTTTGGGGCAATATTTCATTGTAAACACACCAGAGAAATGCAAACCCCCCTTTTAAAAACTAAGAAGAGGAGAGTTTAGAAACTCATTCTTCATTTAGAATAAAAGGGGAGTTTGCATTTCTCTGGTGTGTTTACAATGAAAGAGCAATGCTCTTTTTATAGCCAAAATTGGCGGACAATTCCAAACTATCTTACAAAGAAAAGCTAAGCTAGACTAGGCTATAATCCACAAAGTCTTACAAGCTATGATCAAAGAAAAGACTAAAAAAAAAGACTACAAAAGAAGATAAAGCTGATAATTGTGGCCAAATAACAATAATGCATACTACTTTGATTCTCAAGAATTTTCAGATGGAGTCCCTGGACTTTTCAAACTCCAAGTTGACCTAAATTCAACAGACATGAATTGTGAAAACATTTTAAAATTTTATCACAATGGCATGGTCGATTTTATTGAGTTTCGTCTTGAGGAAGAAGGCTAAAAAATTGAAGACATTTTGGAAAAATTTGGAGAAAAATTCTTGCTTATAGGAGGGAATATTGCATTAAAATCCCTAAAAGGCAAGGTATTCTGTAAAATTATATCCTCTCTTCCACAAGTTATAAATGGCTCTTATGTGCCAAGCAGAAAGAGGATTTTTATGGAAGAAAAAGACAGATTAAGAAATCATGATTCAACATCATTTGATTTCAAGGAAATTGAAAATTCCAAGGTGTACGAATACTATCAAGAAAATATGGATTTCGAACTATATATATATATATATATATATATATATATATATATAAAAGAAGGTTCAAATAAAAAGCAACCTACTCCGCGCTATAAAATAAGTAATAACCTCATTGTGCATACTCCTATTAAACGATATGTGATCTTTTTAATTTATGACGAGAATGAGATGATCCGACGTACACAATAATTAATATCTGTTGATAGGTGACTGCAAATCCATGTAGCTGAAAGTTAAGGTCCTAGTTGCAAATAAGGAGTTTGTTTGAGGCAGTTATATGGATGTAATGCAGGAGTCAATCTCCGTCGTTGATGGTGTAGGGTCTAGATTCATCGAGCTATAGTATATTAGCTGGTTACTGAGTCATGAAAATGGGATGTGAGAGAGATCAGTGCATAGAGAAGGGGAAAAAGAAGTGAGATTGTTGTAGTTCAAAGTTAGGTTTTACAGTAGCTTCTTTCTTCATCTGTTCTCCCTTGTAAATAGACAGTTCCACAGTAATAAAATCACCACTGATTGACCCTCCCGTGGAGTAGATCTTCCAAGATCGAACCACATAAAAGAAAGTGTTCTTTATCGATTTATGCTTGGCTTTGAGAGTTAATTTTGTGTGCTGCTGTTGCTGCGATCAATTCTTAACAATATCGTATACACATAGTTCCTTCATCAAATTGGATTGACCAAATAAATAGGTTTTTATTGAAAATTTTAATTTGGTTATATAATCAATTTGGCCAATTATTAAGTTTGTCAAATTAAAAGACAGAGAAAGAAATAACAAAATATGGTATGTTAAGATATAAATATTTTCTAAATAAAAAATAAAAATATTTTCAAAATATGGTATGTTAAGATATAAATATTTTAATATAATCTTTATTTTCAATAAGAGATTAAAAATTACAATTTGGAGATAACAATAACAGAAAATTGGAACAAATGAAGTACACTAATCATGTGTGTTGAATTTTATAATTGTATAAAATAGAATTTCACATGAATTTTTTTTAGTAGACTATTTTAATTACTTAAGAAAACAAACCAATAACTTTCTTGAATTTTATTAGAAACTAAAGATTTTCTCTTCCAAAAATATTTGAACTACTAAACATATTTGCGTCTAATAATTTTATTTATCTTATTAAATAATGAATTCCCGTTGAGTTACACACTAGTTTATAAATTTATAAATTTATATAAAACCAAATTAAAGTTTGGATATTTGGAAAATTCACCCTAAATAATATTTTGCACAATCTTTTCCAAGTCTCCCTCGTTTTGCCTTGATATAGACATACGATTAACACAGTGCGTGCGTTTCGACCCAGAATTTAAAACAGAGTAGTGTTAGTATAGAGAGAGAGAGCGAGAGAGAAGAGAGAGGATAGGCGAAGATGGGGTGGATCCGAGAGCAGATCGATTCAGTCAAATCTTTGAATTTCAGACAAGTTCTCACTCAAGCCGTCAGCCTCGGTTCGTGCAATAAATTTGTTTTTTGCTATTTAGTTTTTTGTAATTGCGCAAAATTATTTCGTTTTGTCTGTTGAATTCCTCGATAATTTCTGAGTTCTTCCCCCCCTGTTAGTTGCTTTCGCTTCTATGTTTGACTTGTTTTGAAGATGTGAATTCATGTGTCGAGGAATTACTCGTTTTTGTTTACTTCTCTTTTTGATCTGGAGTAGATTTCGTCGAGATTTGTATAATTTTTTGGTTAATTATTCATCGTGCATTGACATTGAATTGATAGTTTTGGTATAAAGGAAATGAAAGTGGAATTACAGTCATCAACTAAAGGTGTATTTCTGACACTTAAAATGGGGGTTCTGCATTTGAAGTTTGCATTTTATGCAGTTGGATTTGTAAAAGTGATAACTTCTGGTTTGCCCGTTTTGTTCTCTGATTCTGCTTGTTGACTGCATTTGGCTTCTCTGCCGCCTATACATTTTGAAGACTAACAATGAATAACATAATCAACTCCCTTGCCAATCTTTTGTAGCGGCCACTCATCCATGCCAATACTGTGACTGAAAACGATTGCTCTTGATGTATAATTATATGCATATCTGTCTGTTTATGTTTGCCGAAGCTTGGCATTTTAATATAGATTATCTTTTGCCCTAACAAATCACTAATAATTCAGTAATTGAGAACTAGATCTGGATATTATGACCTTTATGAGATGTAGAGCTTCTGAAGACTGTTTAAGACATGTTGTTGCTAGGGGTTTCACTATTTATGTCCTGTTTTAAAGGGTGATATTTGTCCATTTTTGACAATGAAGAAGCATGCATGTCAAGGGTTTGTTACTCTATTATTCCAGGTATGATCGTCACGTCAGCACTTATTATATGGAAAGGGTTAATGTGTGTTACTGGCAGTGAATCACCGGTAGTTGTTGTGCTTTCTGGAAGTATGGAGCCCGGTTTTAAACGGGTGAGTTCTTTAATTACATTAGTGATTAGATTTTGATAACAACATTATTGATGGATCCGCCATTTTTTTAGTTAGTGTCATGGGATTAGTGTCATATGCAAAAGCTGTATAGTTGGCTAATAAAGGGTGTTAAAATTTCACATATCACTTAAGCTGATTCTTGGTCCACTCTTAACTCTATTGTGCTGCCAAAGATCAATTACTTCAAACTCCCCCGGGCTTCACAGTTGGACAAGGGAAGGAGGGACCTTTGGATGATAGAAGATAGATATTGAGACTTAAGAATACCCCTGTCTACTACTGTAACCTTTCCTATTTCTGGTTCATGTATCCTAGGACTTCAAATCACACTTAAGCTTTTGGTCTGATAAAGTCAAGTAAATTTTAAATGGTTCATATCTCGTTTCATGTTTTGATTCACAAAGGGCTACATAAACCTAGTATCTATGTTGTATCCTTACAAGTTTTTTTGAAATACTTAATTACAATTTCCTTAATTTTAACTTAATCAACTTTCTTTTTCAGGGCGACATCTTGTTCTTGCATATGAGCAAGGACCCTATTCGTGCTGGAGAAATTGTTGTGTTTAATGTTGATGTACGTGGTATCAGTATCATTTATTATTTTGGTATTGCTGCATATCATGCTTGTAGTATTTGGTTTTCATTACTAATTTCTTACCCTGACCATACTTTTAAGCTGTTAACTATAATCCAATCTTCTTTGTGTTTGTATTGATTTATTGGGAATTTAGTATATAATCAATGAGGTTTAGAAAAACTCAATGAAGAAAAGACATTTGGAGATGTACATTTCATGTCCTGTACAAGTTGTAGAATATTGAGGGATGTTCTTGCTTCTGGAGATTCTAAGATGAGAGAGATTTATGTCATTTACTATAGATTTTCATATCTGGTCTAAATAATTTGGTGTAAGGTCATAGGCTCTGCACATTCATAAATAATTGTAAATTTTATCTGAAGCTCATTTAACTTATTTTACTTTTTGACAGGGGAGGGAAATTCCTATTGTCCACCGAGTTATCAAGGTATGATGGTTAATACTCCCTCCGTCCACGATAAATTTGCCACAATTTCCTTTTTGGTCCGTCCATAAAAAATTTGCCACATCCATTTATGGTAATAGACCCCACACACCTCACTTACTTTTCCACTCACAACACAATTTAAAACTATATAAAAGTGGGACCCTTATTCCACTCACAATACAATCAACCAACAAATTATTAAAACCCGTGTCATCCACAATGTGGCAAATTTATTGTGGACGGAGGGAGTACTTGTTTTGTTTAAAACTACCCTGACTATGTATTAGCTACAGAACTAGACCCGTGTAAGAAAATGGTAGCTTTCCTGTTGTCATTAGAATATGAGGAAAAAGGTGAAAATTTGCCAACTCATTGGGTAAGTGAGAACCTTGGAATTTAGGTGGAGGGGAAGCATTGATAGGAAGTCAATTTCATGATATACCATGCTTTGAAAGGGACAAGACTTTAGTGTTACATTAGGTCTAACTTCTTAAGAGCATTTCAGTGTTTTCTATAGGATCTACAGAAAAAACATCATGCTCAAGCTCGGCAGATGCATAGCCGTATCCAGAACTGCTTGCCACATCAAGTCAATGAAGTCATGCATGTAATATGATATGAATTTTTTTTATTACTAAAGTCGTCTAGCTTAAAATCCAGTTGTAGTGGGGAATAAATGGCTTTCTTAGTTCATCCAAGCCCTATATGATTGCTTGTGCGGGGTATGGTTGCTTTATTAATAAAGCTTCATCTTCATGTGCTCTCTTTTACCTTGTGCTTTCACATTAACGGTTAGTTGCTATTTAGGTTCATGAACGCGAAGATACTGGGGAAGTTGATGTCCTTACAAAAGGTATGTTTTTGAATTATTATTATTTTTCATAAATATAAATTTTATTTTTTGATTACCTGGATTGAATATATGAACTGAATCAAGATAATTGGGACAAAATGACAATATTCAGATTCATGAAATGTTAATGTCTTAGAGGTACATTTGAATTTTGAAGCACGTGCAAGTTGTTTATAATTGGGATTAGGAGAGGCATTAGAAATAGTATTATGAGTTTATCTTCATCTAGAAATAGACATATTGCAATTTTTATCAAGAAAATGTGATGTTGGTATTTATGTTAATCTGTTGTTTGTTCTCCAGGAGATAATAATTTTGGAGATGACAGACTTCTCTACGCTCATGGTCAGCTCTGGTTGCATAGGCACCATATTATGGGAAGAGCTGTTGGGTGAGATCATAGTTGAAATTACTTAGTAGAATTATATATAAGACTGGTGACACGTTTCTGCATGGCTCATGTGATTTAAGTTATTATAAGAAGCTTTGAGATGTCTAATTTTATGGACAGTTTTATTGACCATTTTCTTCTTTGCAAGCCAAGGACCGAGTATATGTGAAAAATCATAGGCAAAATCAGATTTGAAACTACATAATCAATTTCTTCTATTAAGCTGGGTGTCGGAGCCCTATCTGACTTTCATTAATTAGATTTTCTAATTCTTTTGACTAGGTGCTTTTTGAAGTCCTCTTGAGCTTTAAAATAGTTGATGTTACTAGTTGGGACTTCGTTGAACTTATTTTTGGGTCCCCCTATATGAAGCTGGGGAAATTCTGGAGCTTTTCTTAGATTCTGCAGCTAAAATTTCTAACGCTGAATGTACATTTTCGAGCAACATCGTTTATTTTCAATTATCTTTTGCATTATTCTTTGTAGCATAAGTCGGTCTTCATTTGTTGTAACGATACTTTGCTTCCATGGATAATCATCATAGAATGATGCCCCTTCACCTGAAACAGGAGTGGAGCTCTTTCAGCTTCATTCTAAAACTAGAAGCTCATTCCAATGAAGACAAAATAAGTTTTAATGGATGGACAAAAAACAGCCTTAGAAACAGCGAATTACTGATCATGGAGCCCCAAATAATGGGTGAACATCCTTGATTCTGGAGAACCTGGGTAACTTTCAGTTATGGGAGTGGTCAAATTCTTTCTTTTTTAAATGAGATGTCTCGATGTACAGGGTGCAATTTTCAATTTGACTTAGTAATATTCATTAGGTCTGTGTTTAGACATAGATGCATTTGGGTAATTGGGTTTGGGTTACAATGGGCTACTTGCTACCCTGAACCAACATTGAGAACTTTAGGCTGGGTTTTGCTCAGATAACCCGAAAAAAGCTTAGGTGGCCCCCAACTTCGATAACACAGCATGTTCCTACCTACCAGAGAATTTAGAGTGGAATACCGAAAGGAAAAACTGTCATTTTCAGTAATTCGAGTGTATAGCTTTTCTTAGAGCCGAGGAGGTAATTAAGTACCTTGCAAATAACTCAGTAGTAGAGTAAAAACATAAGTGGGAAGCGTGTCTCAGCCAAACTGCTCTGCCCAACCCATGGAATACCAGCTCTTCAAGATTTGGGATCTCCAGTCAACACTAGATGTTATCTGTATTAAATTCTACGGTCATGTTTGCTTTGTTGTTCTTGAAGTACTTTGAGTTCTTCGTAATTTTCTTTATTAAGTTTTGCTTATTTCGTCCCATTGCATTCTGATTGCTAACAACACTTCTGTTCTGAGATCTGATGAGAGCAATCAACACTTTCAATACTGCTTTTTGCAGATTCTTGCCATATGTAGGTTGGGTTACGATAATCATGACTGAGAAGCCGATCATCAAGGTTAGCTTTCTATAACAGTATATGTTCATCAATGCTGTGAATACCCCACCCCTTCTGTAGAATGTGCACCAGACAATTCTCTTTGGTCTCGGTTTGATTTGGATTTTTCATCACCAAGTCATCTGAAGGCAAGTCTGTGTTTGATTTGGCGCTGTGCAGTACATACTGATAGGTGCTTTGGGATTGCTGGTTATTACTTCAAAAGAATAGAGAGCAGCGACGCCTGTCCCGACTGAAATTGGAGAGATTATAGAGGATAGAGAATATTGAAGACAAATATGAAGTACTTGGACTGATCTGTATCTCTGACTATGTACGTCAAGTTGAGCCCCAAAGGGAGTAGAGTAAAACTTTATTAGTTGGATTTTGTCTTTCTTTAATCGATCAGATTATATATCTAAGTGAACAAGCCCTATATGTATGGCTGACCACAATGTTTTGTAGCAAGAATCAAATATTTTCATGGTCTGAACAAGCCCTATATATTCATGCTTGTTACTCTCTCTCTCTCTTTCTCTCTCGTGAGGGGCGAATGGAAGAAGAGCTCGGAAGAAACCAAGAATCCTGACCAAACCTTGTTATTTTTGCAAAGAATTTTTGCAAGAACCTTGTTATCCAAGTGTAAAACAAGTATTTAACCCAACTATAGGATCACATAATTTGCATTCAAAGAGCAAAATCAAATTTGCTAAACCATTTTTCCATGTAAATGAATACAGAGGCTGAAAGCAGGGATAATAACAGAGGACTATACCAGGTAGCAACACGACACAAAAAATAAAACAGACATATTGTAAGGTAAGATTAAAATGTCGAATAGGAAAAAATAAATATATTGTGTTGGAGCGTCCTCCAGTGGTATTCACGTATGTAATATAGGACAATGGGCTTCATCTGGATCTCCGTTCCGTTTGCCACAGCAAACTTCCGATTTTCTGGTTCCACTACTTTATCAGGAATACACGCAAATTAAACGGATTCTAGTTAATCTGCGAAACAAAAGAATGAGATATAACGACTTCAGAATGAGCAACAATAAATTTACGAAAAATTAACACATAATATTGACTATAACTCAAATCATGGTAGAATAATTCAGAAAGCCAACAAAAGCACATCATTTGAACTACATACTGCATGATATGTATATAGCTAAGTGTTATTATTCAAAAATAATTCACACAGAGAATAAGGGAATTGAATCAGGTGACATGAATTTGGTTACAAGATGAAGTCGTCAAACAAAAGCGGGGGGGATTAGGGCTAGCAAATCGTGCGTGTTGGGTCGCTATCATGTTGACCTGATAATGATACGATCTGTTAAGGCCAAACACGAACATGAATTGTTAAGGATCAAGGATCTGCTCGACTCGAACACGACACAAAATGCATGAACACGACACAAACACGATTTCTTTCGTGTTGACAGGACACGATTAAAATATGATTTTATCCCTCGGAATTAGTAGCAAAAAATAATAAAAAATAATTCTTATTGGGTTACACAAACCTGACGTGTATCTGACACGAACACGACGCGATAATTTTGTGTCTTATCGTGTCGACACAATAACGACACGAACACAATATGGCCTAACACTAACCCATTAATTTTGTGCGTGCTCGTGTCGGGTTATCGTGTCGTGTCAAAAATTGCCACCCCTAGGGAAAACTTTCACAAGTTCAAACATTTTCAATCTTCTCATTTCCTCTCTCCAATCTCTATAGAATTATACAAACAGAGCATAAGCATACACTGAATCCAAACACAAGCTCCAAAAAAACGTATAGGGTAGGGTTACAAGGTCTGCTTTAAGGGTGGTGATGGTGGTTTTTTTTCTGTTTGGTTGGGGGAGGAAGAGAGACCCAACGATGTGGAATTGAAGAAATTCCCTGCATAGAGCAATCTTACACATGTTTTTCCCTTATGGACGGGGACTGTAGTCGACAAAGTACAGACACACTATTCAAGTTGCAGCAATCCTGTAATACTATAGCATGTCTTCTCACTGATAGAGATTCAAGTAAATTTGCAAAATACATCAGAGATTTTTTAAGACCACAATGTTTGGATGACTTACAAGGCTATCACTTCTTTTTTCCATAAAGTCGCTTAAACAGAAAACAAATAAACCTATTAATTACTTTTGCATATGAATTCAAAAAGTTTATATAAATTAGTTGATATTATTTGTCAGACTAACTATTGCTATATAAATTCATCATTCATGACTACTAATCAGTCTAACAGAGACTATACAAGAAACTCTATATAGAGTATAGACTAACTTTTAGAAAGATTTAGAAACCAATCGAAGACTCAAACAACAACATTGGACCTACTAAAACAGCTAAGTTGAGCCCTAGACAACAGCAGGTCAGCATCACTGAAACTGCTACTTATTTATAACACGAGTTTATTAAATGTAATCTAATAAGAGCTCAATGACACATCTAACATCTAATTCTGGCTAGAGTGAGTATACGACAATTCAGAACTGATAAGTAGTCCAATCATCATAATGTTCGAGGATATTTAACTTTCAGAAAAGCATGATATTGCAAGTATGAAGTAACAAGCATGATCAACCCAAATTACTACTATGAGAAGTATATAACCTTATATAACATTGCAAGTAACAAGCATGATCAACCTTATAGGGGGATGATCAAATAAAAACTTTCCCGTCCATAGAAACTAGAAACCAATCTGGACCACTAATCTTTGAATGATCCATGGTTGTCATCAGAAGAAGAATTATTGTAATATATAAAATGCATTATCATGAAAGACGCATTATTGTATATATAAAAATGAATTATCATATATGAGAAGATGTATAGTTTCTAGGTTTCTACGGGAGGGAAAGTTTCTATAAGATCCCATCACTATATTCACATCACACACTTAAAGTAGGCGTAGCACACTAGCATGTGTTACAAGTTAAACAATAATTTGACTATTATACTAAGCAAATTGGACTAACATATCTTCTCAAGTAATACAAGCTTTACAAAACTATCATATTCAGTTCTTAAGAAGACAACGAATCGCATTCTCTTATACCAACCTTAGTCAATTTAATGGTAAATATATACCTAAATGCAGTTTTATAGAAGCCGATATGGTCTGAAAGAACATGCATCTATTCGTCTTAATTAGAAAAATCCCTAATCAAGTTGGTCAATCCCAAACAAATTGGAGCCTCATACAATTTAAAACTTCATCACGAAAGCAACAATAGAGCCAGAAAACTGTTAATCAACAGAGGAGTTATATAGCATTATGCCAATAAAAGCAACAAATAAAGCATGAAAAGAAACTTGAATCAGCCAAATCACGAATAGATACCTTTAATCATGTCACTGGGCCACCCGACAGCGCCTCAATACTTCACTGAGCCATAGCCTCAAAGCGCCTCAATGCGTCACAATTTGGTGTCTCACGTCTGTAGCCCCAATGGAGTTGCTGCCACTCGACCCTGCAATTATGCGTTAGGTTCGTGTGGTAGTCATCCTCAACTCGTCTTTCAATTGCAACACGTGCATGACTATTAGGTGGATACTCTTGCTCAAATTTCCCAGAGTTAACAAAGTAATTGACTCCTTTCGGTGTAGTTAACCTAAGATCATGGTGATGAGTTCGGGAGAGAGAGTAAACCGGCTCCGACGATGGCAAGAAGTTCACCAACAAAATCAGTATCACCGGCAGCAACTGGATCACAGTTCTCAACCAATTAGGTGCATGATCAACTCCACCACCACCGCCACCACCACCAGTCCTCACTCTAACACCACCATTTCCAAACGTAAATCCACCAAAATTACCCGTGGTGGCCGGATGCATTCCCCCGAAAAAGAAGTTCCTAAAAATCTCATCAGCATCAACCTCCCCCTCATAAAATCCATTAAAACCGCGCATTCCATTGCCACCTCCGCCTCTCCTCTCGTAAACGGGCTCCTCCGATCCAACAACGTTATACTTCTGGCGGCCTTCCTCATCGCTCAAGCACTGAAACGCCTTCGACACCATCTTGAACGCCTCCTCCGCCCCCGGAGCCTTGTTCTTATCGGGATGGACCTTCAAAGACAACTTCCTATACGCCTTTTTAACATCCTCAGCCGTACAATTCCTCTCCAACCCTAAAATCTCATAATAATCCTTTTTCCTCTTAATCTCTCTAACCACAGCCACCTGCTCCTCCGTGTAGATGGTCGACGACGACGATGTTGACCTCGCGGCGGTCGGAACCCTACGCCGAGGCCCATTTTCCGATGGATCGGGAGGATTTTTTTCATCGGTGGTTTCGTTAGGGCTCTTATCCTCCGGCGATGAAGCGTTGAGATTGGACAAGAATTCATCAATTTGAATGGATGGATCTAACCTTCGAGCTTTGTTGAGGAATTTGAGGGCGCGATCTCTGTCGCCCGATTGAATTGAATTTCTGGCGATATTCAAACACTTGACTGCTTCATCTTTGTTCCCATCCATTTTTCCTGAAATAAAAACGGAATAATGAAATTCTGCAAAGCTGCAATAGCAACAGAGCAAAGATCAAAGATCAAGAGGGAAACTTACAACAGAAATTGGATTGAATTGAAGAACTTTTGCGATGAACAGAGAGGGGTTTTTGCTCTCTGTGGGGATCCAGAATCCAGATAACCCAAGTTAGAGTCAAGAGCTAATTAAGCAACTGTATTTCAAAGGAAATAATGGATTAAGGCAAAAACTCCTGCCATACATTCGGTTCAACCCGACCCGACTGATCCGCCCGATCAACGTTGACCGGTCAATGATCAACATTGATCGCGTTGATTTTTAATTTTTTTTAAATTTTTTCAAGGGTCGAGCGAGGGGAGACGAAGTCCTCGGAGCGAGCTAAAAAACATTAATGTTGCCATAATCATTATCTATAAATTAAAATTGGAGCCGAAGACGGAGAGAAAAAAAAAGAAAAAGTCAACGGTCAGACTTTGACCGGTCAACGCTGACCGGGTCGGGCGGGTCGGGTTAGTCGGCTGTACCCAAGTGCAACTCATGGATTAATTTAAAAAGAAATTAATATATCGATTAATTAATAATTTATTATTTAAAAGAATAATTTCTCAATTTCGCAAGTAATGGAAACCAATAATTTCATTAAATTCACAATTACGTATTAAAAAGAAATTGAATACTTTTGAAAGAGGAAAAAAAAGTAATTAATTGATAAGAGGATAAATTAATAGGATGATCAAATTATATATTCTTTATTTTAATCCATTTTCAAAATGGATTACATAATATTTTTTATTATTTTGATTTCGAGTAATCTAATTATATTACTAGTATTTCGGGCCCGAGCGATGCACGGATATGTCATTTGCAACTATATAACCCAAAAGTATAATTGTAATTACAATTATTAAATAATTTAAATGTTTTATTATTAATACTCCCTCGGTCCCAGATTAGTATAGTCCAATTAATATTTTATATTTCATAACAAATTAAATATGAATCACACTTTTGGGGGACAGAAAAGATTTTTTAACTTTCAGAAACTATAATGTTTAGGTGTATTTATATCTTCAAATCTCTTAGCTTTTATGGGAATTTGTACTACATATATTTTAGTCTCAATACCCTAATATACTTATTTTGTCATTTAAAAAATTTGTTATACACTCCTATTTTGAAACAAATTAGTTATGCACAAGTTTGGGGTGAATGGACGAATTTACCCTTGAATTGTGACATATTTTATTGAAAATGTTACCAATGATTAAGAATCTCTTACATTGTGTCATAACTTTTGTCATTGTGTCCTTATTTTGTACAATCATTGTGACATTATAATTGCATTATTATTTAAATTCTAAATTTTGCAGATGATTTATTTAGTAAAATATTATTTTATATATTTATTTAGTATTAACGAATACGTACAGATAAATAAATATTGAAGGCCGAAAAATATGTAAACTATACCAAAAGAACAATAATATCATGAAGGGCCAAAAAAATGAAGATCCCTCTCGGACAATGACAAAAAAAATGAAAATCCCTCTCAAGATTTTTGAAGATCCCACTCGAGAGGGATTTAAGCATTGCCGAGCGGGAAGTTTAATTTTTGCACGTGAAATGATAAATTTTGGTCAAATATGCATGAGGTTAATTTCTTACACAATGCCGACTATGAAACATGTCCCTCTCAAGATTTTTGAAGATCCCACTCGAGAGGGATTTAAGCATTGCCGAGCGGGAAGTTTAATTTTTGCACGTGTAATGATAAATTTTGGTCAAATATGCATGAGGTTAATTTTTTACACAATGCCAACTATGAAACACGCCATCGTACACAACTACTTACCTTTAATTTGTACAGTGAATGTGAAAATTCATGTTTTAACTTTCACGTGAACTTGTACCAATTTTACCTTGTATCTCATCTATTTAATTTTTCGCAGTAAAGATTGAGAACACACTATAACCATTATCACTTCAAAAATTGGTAGTTTTGTTCCTTCAGTTAGAGGTGGCCGTTGTTCGCTTCGGTTCCGAAATTAGGATCGAATCGGCGGTTCTCGGTTCCATCCCAAGGAAACCGAAACTGAATCGCCGACCACTTTGGTTTCGGTTCCAAACCGGAACCGCAAGATTCGGTTCGATTCGGTTCCGCGGTTCCGGCGGTTCCAAATTAGAATCGCATATTTTGGAATTTGATTTTTGTATTTTTTTTTTTCGTTTTTTTCTACTTTTTCTTGTTTAATTGTAATTTTATGCATTCTAACGTAATATTTAGGTGAAATAAATATGAATCGTAATATAAATATAGATAAAAACATAAAAAATAAAAAAGTAGGAAGAACCGGCGACTCGGAACCGAAACCGGCAGTTTCGATTCCGCAACTTTGGAACCGAAACCGAACCGCCATCGATGTGGTTCTCGGTTCCAAACCGAAACCGAAGGTTCGGCTCCGATTCTGGAACCGCCTGTTTCGGTTCGGTTCCGGTGGTTTCGGTTTTTTTGGCCACCTCTACCTTCAGTAGTCAAGCCAACGTGAAAAAAAAGAAAGAGAAGTTAGTAATCTTCTAATTAGTTAATTAATTTTGTTGAATTTTTTGTGGAATAATTTGTAATTGTAGGTTTATTCTAGGGCTTGAATAATTTCTTAATTATGTGATAATTGTTTCATTTTATTATGTAGAATATTATAAATATGCATTTTAGAATTTTTTAATCACTACTAGAAAAATGTTCATAGATAATGGAGATTCTCCGTTATCTATGTGCCTAAAACTCCATTGGGCCTGTTCGGTTGGCATTATTAGACCCGACTATTGCCAAGATAAGATTCAATATGTTGTTTGGATGCCAAGATTAACTAACTTTATGGCCCGT
This sequence comes from Agastache rugosa, assembly GCA_031470985.1. Classification (NCBI taxonomy): domain Eukaryota; kingdom Viridiplantae; phylum Streptophyta; class Magnoliopsida; order Lamiales; family Lamiaceae; genus Agastache; species Agastache rugosa. The sequence continues at coordinate 18,822,168 of CM062604.1, forward strand.
TACTTACTCTTATGATTAGCTTGGCCCGCTACAAATTTCATGATTGAGTAGGAGCCCATACCGAACGACAGCTTTTATCTTGGGCATTATACCATTTTGCCCATACGCAGTTGTATCTCTCGACTCTCTCTCCACAAGTTCCATCGCAGTACATCTCCTTCAAATCTCATCCTCCACCTTTTGCCTATGTTTTTATCCCATCTCTTCATACGCCGTCGAGGCCAGCTCCGGCCGCATCAAAGTCGGCAGCCAAAATCGCAACAAATAGCTCCATTTCTGTCCAAGAAACATCAACCTCTCCATTTCCCCTTATCAACGACCTTGGTAACCCCAAGGATTCATGGCAGCGCATGGCGGTGGTGTAGGAATTTCAAAATCGAAGTGAGAGACTTTGGTTTTTTTTTTTTTTTTTTTTTTTCAAATTTCTGATTTTAACTAGGAATTTCAGAATCGAAGAGAGAGACTTTTTGATGGTAGAGAGACATATATTAGAATCGAAGAGGTAGAGAGACTAAGGGCCTGTTTTCCCAATTTCTAATATCACTATGTTTTTCAAATTTCTAATTTTTGTTTTGGCATTCTGTATTGACCGGAAGAGAGGTAGAGAAAAAGTAATTTTAACTCAGAAGAGGAAGAGGAGGGCACGGTGGTGGTGGTGGTAGTGGCAACGAGAATTTAACACAATTCGATCAAAGGGGAGGTTTTTTTGTGTGTGTTTGTGACAGAGAGAGAAATTAAAAGAGAGAAAGAGAGAGGGTGATGGATATGGTAGCAAGGGTAAATTAGTAAATTAATAATTTTGTTTTGAGATGTATAAAAATTGTTTGTCCAACCAAACATGTTTTTACAATACATGATTCAATCTTTATCTATCCCATATTGAATCTGATTATTGTCTAGTCTGGGAAACCAAACGGGACCATTATATATAGTGGTGTTATGTATGATGCGCTCATACATAACGGAGAAAAACTGTTATCTATAATATTATACATAACGGTTTTATGCTAATACATAACCATGTTATCTCCGTTATCTATAGTTGCTATACATAACGTTTCAAACCGTTATAAAATATACATTATATCCTTTATATGTATTATACTTCACCATAGATAACGTTAATTTGTATTTTAGATAACGGTATTTTTTCGTTATCTTTTTTTTATTACATAACAGTTCTTTACCGTTATATTTTTTTAAATTTACCTATTTTTAAATTCTTAAAAATCGATAAATAATATTTTAAAATCATAAAATGATACATTTATTATCATCAAAACATAGTCTTACACATATTATCATCCAAATATAGTCAAGATACACGATCATAAAATGTTCTATCTATGAGAGTATCATCCAACACAAGTAATAAAAACTTTGCTAGTTCCAAACTCATAATCATCCCCTTGTTCGCCGACTCCATCTGCCCATCTTCACCGGAAGCGCGCCTCGATTGCTTGTAGTCATGGCTAGCCACTTAATTAGCTTCTTCACTCGAATTATTCCCCCATCCTACAATCCAACGGTCCCAACAATTCCTAGCAATGAGAAAGAATCCAAATATTATCAATCAATAACGATAAGAGCGCTGCATATGATACAAGAAAACCCTTTCAAATCAAATTATAAAATCAAGATAATAGAATATACAATGTGTGACGGGCATAATTAATTATGCCTGCACATTCGTAAATCAAATTCCTCTCGGTGTTGACAAGATCTCTCTCGACAAAACCTAAATTCCATCGGGCGGGAGGAAAATTAATTTTTTATGTCAGGATTTAATTATAAAAATTAATTGTGGGTAAAATATAGGATGCTTTCGAATTATAAATGCATTCGGTTAATAGTGAATTGTTTAATATTTTTTTTAACTTTTCTCATATAAATATTGGTTTTGTATTTTTATTTTATTTTGCTTTAATTAATTGATCGAATATGTTAATATTTAGCTATATTATTTTTGCTTTAATTAATTGATCGAATATTTTTGTAATATTAGTTATTGATGAACCCGTTCGATATTTCAGAATATAAGTGAATGGAAGTACTTCACTATCAATATGGCGGACAATGACACTATTGTACATACGTGGATGGTTCAGAACAAATTACTCAAGTTCTTACCGCCACTCCATCTCTCATCAATTTGAGATACAACATCGACGTTATGATGCACCAAAATTCGATGAGCACACAGTACGAGATGTATTACTTATCGCAATCTCGTACTGGACGCACTATGAAATCTCTCTTGAGCAATGATCAACAATTTGCTCAGTTGTGCTTGAAGGAGTCCTTTCCAACTATGTATCTTGTTAAACATGAATTTTTACCTATTTTTGGGATTAATTTGTTAACATTTGTGAAGGTAAATATTGTTTTTAAGCAAGTTTGAGCATAAGTTTTGATTATTTGAAGAATTTGATACCTGCTTGTATGTTGGGTAATTTTGTAGGAATTAGACGGTGAAAACGAGGAGAATTGAGCAGAAACAGTGAAGTTTGATTCAAAGTGAGTTCGTAGGAGGAAACGACTCGAGGAATGATTTGAAAACGAAGGAGAACGAGTCGAACGAAGAGAGGCATGCGAGCCGCATGCGAGCGCACGCAAAGATCGCACCATGGAGAGGCCATGCGGTCTGGCATGCGACCGCATGGCTGGACCGCATGCGAATGCGTGAATTGCTCAGGGTCGTACGGGTGAAGCATGTGACCGCATGCTTGGTCGCATGTGTCGCCGAGTTTCCATGCGGTCTGGCATGCAACCGCATGACTTGACCGCATGGTATGTTTGACCTGCGCGGATTGTTTCCTATTTAGCCTCTAATTCTTTCCTTAACCCTATTTTTCTAGGGATTCGAGCATATTAAGTCTTTTAAGTATAAATAGGTATTAGAGGTTATATTTTAGATACTTTTTTTTACACCTTGGAAGATCAGTGGAGAGCTTTGGAAGAGGAAGAGACGAAGATTCGAATCATAGAACTTCATCACGGTTTTATTATTAGTTTTACGTTTATAATTGAATCTTTGTTTAATTTTGCCATGACTATGTGTGGTTAGATTTATTTTATCCTAGGGTTAGAGAGTAGACAAATGTTTGAATCCTAAATTCTGATTAATTAATTGACTACGACCATTCCTCCTTCTCTTTGTTCTTGATCTTTTTTCATGCTTAATTGTTTGATCACCAATTGTGCATTATTTGTTGTGTTAATTTGATATTGAAAGAAGATAATTAGCACTTGAACTTAGAACATAAGAGCATGCAATTTAATAAAGTCGATAGATCTTGAGAGTTGCATGAAGGTGAGTAATCTAAGGAACAATTAGGAGTTGCGTGATAGTAATTGATTGGAAGCAATAATTTCTTGCATGTAATCTACGGTTTATTTGCTGCGACAACAGGCTTAAACTAATTCAGTGATTGCCTTAGGAAGATTCGAGTCTTTAGAGTAGTCAGTTAGTTGAATTGAATGGTGTTCGAATGTTCGTTGAAATCAATACCTTGGGATAATCTCTTGTTCATTTGAAGTTTCAATTGTTATTTCTGGCATTTTATTTTAGTATTTTAGAATTTAGTTTAAAATCCTTTTTCTAAGAGTCTAAATAGTGGATGTTTATTGAAAGGAGTACTTATGAGTTCTTAATCAGTCTCTGAGGATTCGACCTTGTTTACTACAATTTAACTGTATACTTCCTGTTAAAATAATAGCGAACAAGTTTTAGGCGCCGTTGCCGGGGACTGGTTTCAGGATTTGTGATATTGCAATTAAATCGATTGATACTAGTTTAGACATTTTATTACAGTTTATTTAGCTTTATCTAACTTGTTCTTTTGGCTATTTTTTAGGAATTGTATGCGCACGCGATCAGGAGAAGAGCCATTAGAACTGTCTAATCTTGAGATCAAAGCAACTGCTCGTCGTAACAACGCCAAGAGAGTTAAGAAGAAGAACATGGCTACAGCAGAGGAAGTAGCAGCTCTAAAGAGACAGTTGGAAGAATTGACCGCAAGAGAAGAGGAACGTGCACGTCGTCCTACTCCTATTCAGGAGACTTTTCAGCCAACTATGAACCAGTGAGTCATACCCGGTCCAGGGCTCAACGCTACGAATTTTGAATTGAATACGTGGTTGATTCATATAGTCCAGCTAAATCAATATGGAGGATATGCAACCGAGGATCCCAATGCACATCTGGCGCAATTTCTGGAAATTTGCAGCACTACTAAGATCAATCAAGTGCCTGATGATGCTGTGAGAATCCGCCTTTTTCCTTTTTCTTTGAAGGATAAGGCGAAAATGTGGTACCAATCTTTAGAGCTTGGGGCAGATACTACCTGGGAGCAGATTGCACACCAATTCCTACTGAAGTTTTATCCTCCGGGCCTCATCTTGAAATTGAAGATGGATATTGTGCAGTTTCAGCAGTTAGATGGTGAGACATTTTATGAATGCTGGGAGAGATTCAAGGAGAAGATCCGCAAGTGTCCAAATCACGGGTTCAATCTAGAAACCCGTATTCTGATGTTTTATAATGGATTGTTGAGGCAAAGAATGGATTCGGCTGCTTGTGGAGCTTTACTGTCCAAAGGAAGTGAAGAGGCGTTGAAAATCATTGAAACATTGGCAGCAAACAGCTATCAATGGCCATCGGATAGGATTCATTTTCAGAAGGTAGCAGTGACACAAAATGCAGACCCATTGGCAATTTTGACTAATCATTTAGTCACTCTCACTAACAAAATTGATGCTGCGTTGATTGTTAAGCAGCCGGAGCAACATGTAGGAGAGCAAGTTTGGCTCGAGGATGTAAATTGGGTGAACAATAGAAATGGAGGAAACTTTCGAGGGAACCAAGGCCAGTACTATCAAGGAAACCGTACACATCCGAATCTGTCGTATGGTAATCCGAATAATGCTTTGCAGCCTCCACCAGGATTCTCTGTGACTAATGGAGTCATTAACGAGCCAAAGAAGGAAAGCACCGATGATCTGCTCAGACGGTACATAGCCATCAATGATGCTAAATTTGGGAAGATGGAAACGTCGATTGTAGCCTTGGAGACTCACATGAAGATGTTGCAGACTCAGATGGGACAGATGGCTAGTGCAAATGGGGGACAACATCAACAAGGACAGTTCCCAAGTAACACGGTCGTAAACCCAAAAGAGCAATGCAAGGCCATAAAATTGAGAAGTGGGACTTCTTACGAAGGACCCAAGATGCCAAGTGTGGAAGCCAAGCCGATGGGAGAAGATGAGAAAATCGAGGTAGAAATTGAAGAAATTTCGAGAACCAAAGAAGCGATCGAACCGGCTTCGCATGTTAAGCCGGCATCGATGCCATTATGACGAAGGCGTCGTTTCACACTTCGCACAAATAAATTTCTCCTCTTGCCCAACAAGGCGTAGCTATGGCAAGTGGGGTCGAACCCTAGGGAACCGGCGTAGTCTATTCTTCAGGTGGTACTCAATACAGGGGCTTGTGGTCAAGATGTATCTAAATATCCTGTAACTAAACAAAGAAAATTATCAAATAACAAAAGATGCTTGGATTGGATTCGAATCAGTGATCCTTATTACTCTTGCTCGTTCATCGATGCAATAATATTCAATTACAAGACTTTATCACTTGGTTTTAAGCAAAGATTAATTTAAGCCCTATGGTCACGAAGTCACGACTCAAATACTCTAAGCCTAGATCTATTCAATTTTACAGATCTTGTCTGGAAGGCAAGATCGCTTCTCTCAATCAACAACGTCACGAAGACACTTCAGCAACGCTGCTGCCCAAAAGGCATTAAGAACAAAAGATCCCAAGATAGCCAAGGGGTATTAGATACCGACTACTCTCCAACACTTACTACCTTCTTGGGCACGAGAGACTCTCTCGAGTTTAATCCCAAATCCTGTTCGTGACTTAATCTCAATATCTAGATGGTGATCAAGCATATATCAATATCAATTAAGTCTAAATTTAATCCTAAGTGTTTCGGGAATAAAATCATGCAACGAACTCGAACAATTAGATCTCACGAGTTTAGAACGAGTAATTCAGATCACATCATCTTCTCCAACCCAAACAAATAAATTTAGCTAGTCATAATAGTAAACGAAAACATAAAACAAATAAAAGAAAACATACTTGAATAAATCTGGAAACGACTACTGCCCAAAACGTACGTCAGCAAATAAAGTCTTGGCGTCTTGCCAATATCTATGAACTAAATGCAGAAAATATAAAACGAAACTTAAAAGTAAAATTGCCCGTAGGACTTGTTTCTTCCTCGCACTCTCTCGAAGTAAAATTGCAGACTAAAACCCTAAAATTCGTGTCAGTACAAGATATGGTCGGCCCTATATATAGGTAGGGGTGAACAAAAATAACCGAAAACCGAAAACCAAACCAAACCAAACCGAAAATAAAATTTGGTTTGGTTTGTTTGGTTTGTTTGGTTTGTTTGGTTTTATTTTTTTAAAATTTAATTTGTTTGGTTTGGTTTGGTTTGATGCTTTGGCAATCAAACCAAACCGAAAACCGAATTTTTATATTTATATATATATATATATTAATTTTTTATATAGTATATATAGATTAATTATATTTATATATAACTTTTCTCAATAATGAAAAATAATTTGAAAGAATTTAGCGCAAGAGCTTGTTGGACCCAATAGAACTTGAAATAAAGCATGGATATCAACATCATGCAACAAGGCAATGGACTGATCTTTTTGTTGCTCGTTTAATATATTTGGTTTTTCCTATAACATGTGTGTGTATATATATATATGTTATGTTAATTTTTTAAATTAAAATACTATTATTGTCTTATTGTATTAAGTATATTTTTGGATGAAATATTTAGAACAACATGACCGTTCGGTTTGTTTGGTTTGGTTTGGTTTTAACTTTTAAAAATTTGGTTTATTCGGTTCGGTTATTCGGTTAGTTCGGTTTGGTTTGGTTTTGATTTTTAAAAATTTAATTTATTCGGTTTGGTTTGGTTTAGACCAAGACCAAACCGAATAACCGAATGTTCATCCCTATATATAGGCGATGAATTTAGGGTTAAGTTGGAATCCTTGTAGGGCAAGGATCCTTCCAACCATGGCATCTCCTTCCTTTTAAATACCACCGCAGATCCTCTTTCCTTCTCGGTAGATATCGTCATTAATCAGGCTCGTCTAGAATAAGGAAAGAAATCTTTGATCCTTATCCTGTTCCTTGGAGAAAAAAGAAATCTGCTGCTGCTTCTCGACCCACATCTTGCATTCGTTGTCTGCATCCTGTCCTGCTCCCATGCTTCCCAAGATCCTGACTCCTCCGGGTACTCTCTCTGTTGGCCTAAGGAATATGGGGAGGTGCTTCTTGACTTGTAGACTTGATGTTATCGTTGTTGCCCAGCTACAAGCTTCCAGCCGTTTGCCCATTTGTATCGTATCGCCATCTCAACATCTCAACAACAGATTTTCCACCGGATTTGCCCAACATCCAACCTGTTCTTCCCTGCACACCTTCTCTCGACTTTTTGTCCTCACAGACACACTTTGACTCGATAAAGACACAAAAAGAAAAGAGAAAACACAAGAAATATGAACACAAAATTGGGTTCATCACACCCACACACTTGAACCACGCTTGCCCTCAAGTGTGCAAATATGATTTTGCCCAAGACTCAAACACAACTGATCAGTAAGTCAACATGTTAGTTAAAACAGAGCATGAATAATGTAAGCAAGTATTGCCATCAGATAGGTCAAGATAGAGTTAATGGGCAAAAAAATTTTATCCTCACCAGCACTCATCTCTCAAGTGTATAAGGTTCAGTGTATCACTCTTGACCTAGATCCACAACGTTTTTCCATAGGCTTGCCTGCCCTCTATATCTCTACTTCTTTGAACAAAGTTAAACTACTTATCCTTAGGATTTTATTAGGTTAAAACGTGGCTTAAGGCAAAAGGTAAGAAAATTTGGTTATTGGCTATGTCAAGAAGAACTCAGCTCTTGGGCAATAAGTATGCCCTAGATCCCTCACTCCTCTCAAGCACAACATCGGGCCTGAGCTCACTTATTTGTCAGGATTATTATTATTTATTTATTTTTCTTCTTTTTCTTCTCGGCTTTTTCCCTTTTTGTTCTTTTTTTTTTCTTTTTTGTTTTTTTTTCTTTTTTTCCTGATCAACATCTCCTAATCGTGGGTGTTATCGCCCAGCATCTGCTACCCCTACATTCTCTTTCATCCCTTTACTTCCAGACATGAGTTCTTGACCGGAAAGGCTCATAAAATCCAGGCTACTATAAGTGAATCAAAAAAAAAAATATTTAAGCTCAAAGGGGCTAACAAAGGATAAATGCATAGGTAGGGAAATTTTTGGCCATGGGCTTATTGAACGAAAACACCTAAATCATCTAAGTAATTCAACTAAGTTTTATTAAGCTTTGACTAAGAGTTGCAGGCAAGTTCTAGATCAACATGTTTCACTGGTCATTATCACACAAGAAAGAATCAAATACTGCATGCATATATGGTAGTCAATAGCTCAAAACCTCACAGGTAGTGCCCAATAACTCATTCCGTCCTCCCTATCTACATACGGCATATTCACATATACATCATCATACCTATCTCAACCTATCATGCAAACATACTGATCAACAACTGACTCTTAAAAACATTTGGACCAACAACCCCCCACCCACACACTTTGCCTTCGGCAAAGTGAGTGCAATGGTGGGCAAGACACTAACATAAACATACTAACTTGACAACGACCTCACTCACACACTTTGCTTTAAGAAAAGTGGGTAAGATCGCGACCAACACAAATTAACCACTAATAAAAAAAAGAACAAGACTCAAAAACTAAAACAAAAAACAAAAGACAAAAACCTAAACTAACATAAATGGGAGGAAACATAATCAAGGAGAAGATTCAGGCGAGTACCTGAATCCTTAGTGTGCAAAGAATGCCAGCTGGGCGTTACGGATCTCGGTCAACAACTTTTCACAATTAGTCAATCCGGCTTCAAAATTTGCGGTGTTGGGCAGCATCACTCCGCTTCCACTAGCCTCCTCCCTCTTGCCAAAGGGCGGACGCCTGGTGGATTTTGCCTTGCCATAGTCGATGAAAACCAATCGACCACTCCTCACCTCAATGTCGTTCATCTTTTTTAGCGCTGCCTCACCCAATTTTTCAACTCCCATCACGGGTTTTGTTTTCAACTTGTCGTAGACACCAGCCCCCTTTGCGAACGCTGTCACGAAATGCCCACATGTGTACCCCAAAGACTGCTTGACCAACACCGTCTTAAACTGCTCACCAAGGAAGGCTGCAAAGTTAACCTTAGTCTTGGTATGCATGTACTACAGCAGATACCTCTCCTTGTTGCTCAAGGTATTCCCGCTGTCGTTCTTGCCATAGAGGTTGTGCCAGAATGCGATGGCAAATCCGCAGCGCATAGGTCTTCAACTCCGTCCCCTTGTTGTTGGCCCCATTGTATGGCGCTCCGTTCCCAATCTCTTTCCATTGCTCCTGATAAGCAATGTCTCCAGGGGGTGGCAGAACCTTCTTGGCCTCCATGAACTCCTTCCTAGTCAGATCCATCAAACTCACCATCCCCAAAATCTGGTTGACGGCACTAACCTGAAATTCATACTTCTCGCCCAAAAGCGAGAAGGCTATAGTGCTCACCCCAGAAGTGGGATCACTCGTCACAGCAGCAGTGCTGTATACCTCCTTAACCTGCTCCTTATAAATTTCTACCGGCCATTCCAGAAACTTACTCCATCCTATCCCAGCAAACAAGTCGCGCACTTCTTGGGCAACTCCCAGGTCCTCGTACAGAGCGAAGTCAACAACCCTGGGCGCTGTAACCTTCCAATCCCTAGCCCCTGTACTCTTCATCACAGTGGTGCCCTTCTTCTTCTTCTTCTTCTTCTTCTTCTTCTTCTTCTTCTTCTTCTTCTTCTTCTTCTTCTTCTTCTTCTTCTTCTTCTTCTTCTTCTTCTTCTTCTTCTTCTTCTTGTTCCTGGTGCTGCTCGCTGGTGCAAATTGGTCGTCATCCTCTTCTTTCTCAACATCGTCCTCCTCCTCGTTACCACTTAGCAGCGAGACGGTTATCGGTGTGGATTCAGCGCGCCCTTCTTTGGATGGTTGGGTAGAACCGGCATTGGAAGTGACAGCTTTCTATTTTTTTGTCGGTGACGCTGTCTCCGTCGCAGAGCGCTTCTTCATCAACCGTAACGACCCGCTCTTACTGACGACCTCCGTCGTCTTTGCCTTTTCCGCCACCTCATCCACGGCCGCATCAATGTCATCTTCCTCCACTTCGGCGTCATCGCCACTGCCACTTTCTTCCTCTTCTTCCCTTTCTTCCTCACCACGAACTTCGGCCTCCTCATCTCCGCAGGTCGCAGGCTGCTGGAATTCAACAAGGTCCTTTGATTACGTCTCCTCCTCCGCTTGCTTCACCGTCTCCCCCAACAAACTGGGGTTTTCGTCACTCATCATCAGATTTGCGTCAATGGGAGGGCTCTTGGGCACAGACGATCCAATGGTGACGTTGGGGTTTTGATCGGCAGAGGTGTTAGCAGGATCCATGGGCAGTTTTCTCTTGGCATTTTTGGTAGAGGGTTTGGTGGTTTTGGCTTTTGCGGCGGTAGTAGGTTTGTCGCCGGTAAGATCAGTTTTTGTTCCGGTGGGAACTGTAAACTTGTTTTTGGGGCGTGTGGATACCATTGTGATGATAGTGGTGGTTTTTTATTAGAGATGTGGGAGAGAGAGAGAATGTGAAGTTGTAGAGTTTGATTTCAAATCGGGTAGTGGGGGTTTAGACGTGATGGGATAGGTTTATAGGGCGCGGGATTTTAGGAAAACAGTAACATCCCTGTACAAACTTTGGCAGCAGCATGATCATGACCAACACCCCTGCTCAATACCCATTACTCCTGCTGTTCCTTACTCAACAACTTGCTGCACTATGGTTCCTGATCTACAACCTGCATCTTGCGCAACATCTCCTACACACACGAAAACAACAAACCATACTCTAAAAACGGACTGCTTCCTAAGGTTAAACTAAAGCTACTTCACAATAAAATAAAATAATTTAAGCGAAAATATTTTTTTTATTTTTTTTTATAAAAAGAAAACATAAAGGAAAGAAAATACCTACCAAGTTGCCTCCTGGATAGCGCCCTGTTTTCGGTCTTGGGCATGACACCCCCCCAATTTTAGTAGTTGATGTCCTCATCAATAGAGTCACCACGTGGCTCTCCTGCCTTCTGCTTCACTTCTTGCCCAATATAGGCTTTCAAGCGCTGTCCGTTGACTTTGAAGATCTTTCCCGTTTTGAGATCCTTTATCTCAACAGCCCCATTAGGGTATTGAGCTTGGACTTCATAGGGGCTTTCCCACTTGGTCGACAATTTCCCCGACTTCAAACGAAATCGGGTCTGATATACTAGCATTTGTTGCCCATAATGGAACTCTTTTTTCTTGATCAACATATCATGTGTTTTCTTCATCCTTTCCTTATAGTGGCCAGCATTATCATAGGCTTGTAGCCTTATTTCTTCAAGTTCCTGGATCTCGAGCTTCCTGGATTCTCCGGCTTCATCCCAATCAAAGTTCAGTTGGGCAACAACCCAATGAGCCCGATGTTCCAGCTCAACAGGTAAGTGACACCTCTTGCCGTAGACCATGCGATAGGGCGACATCCCAAAGGGTGTTTTGTATGCAGTTCTATATGCCCATAAAGCATCATCTATGCGCATGCTCCAATCCTTCTTCGTCACGCCCACAGTCTTCCTCAAGATAGTCTTGATGATTCGATTGGACAACTCCGCTTGACCATTAGCTTGAGGATGGTAGGCTGTTGAGGTGCGCTGGGTGACTCCGTACTTCTTGAACAAGGCCGTGATTGTGGCATTGCAGAAATGCGAGCCTTGATCACTTATAACAGCTCGAGGTACTCCAAACCTATTAAAAATGTTAGTACCTAAAAAATTTGAAACCACTTTGGAGTCGCCAGTTTGGCATGCTCGAGCTTCCACCCATTTTGATACGTAGTCAACAGCCAGCAGAATATACTTATTGCCTTTGGAACTTGGCAACGGCTCCATGAAGTCCATACCCCATATATCGAACACTTCAACGGGCAAGATCGGCATCATGGGCATCTCGTTTCTTCTTGTGATGTTGTCTTCCCTTTGACATTTCTCACATCTTTTAACCCATTCATAACTATCCTTAAATAATGTTGGCCAATAAAATCTACATTCTAGAATCTTTCTTGCAGTGCGTTGGTGCCCAAAATGTCCTCCACACTCCTTGTTGTGGCAATGCTCAAGAATACTATTCTGCTCATGATCCTCGACACATCTCCTAATGATCTTGTCTGAACATTCCCTCCAAAGATATGGTTCGTCCCACACGTAGAACCGACTTTCCGATTTGAGCTTGTTCCTTTGGTATCTTCCATAGTCGGAAGGAATCTCGCCAGTAACCAGGTAGTTGACCAAGTCTGCATACCATGGTTTATCCTGAGTAAGAAGTAAGTGCTCGTCTGGAAAGGTCTTCTTTATTTGGTTCCCATCTTCTTCTCGTAGGATTCGACTTAGGTGGTCGGCAACTTGGTTTTGGGCACCACTCTTGTCCTTGATATCAACATCGAATTCCTGCAATAACAAAATCCATCTCATTAACCTTGGTTTAGTCTCCTTCTTGGTCATGAGGTACTTCAATGCCGCGTGGTCGGTATACACTATGGTTTTTCCTCCGAGCAAATAAGAACAAAATTTCTCGAAGGCAAAAACCACAGCCAACAATTTCTTCTCCGTCGTGGCATAATTACATTGTGCCAGGTTCAAAGTCTTGGAAGAATAATAGATGACATAGCTCTCATTTCCTCGCTTTTGCCCGAGAACAGCTCCTACAGCAAATCCACTTGCATCGCACATCACCTCGAAAGGCATTCCCCAATCCGGGGGTTGGATTATTGGGGCTGTAACCAAGTTGTTTTTCAATATATGGAAAGCTTTCTTGCACTCTTCATCAAATTCCCATGGTACGTCATTTTGAAGCAGCCTCGTCATGGGTTGGAAGATCTTGGCGAAATCCTTGACAAATCGTAGGTAGAAGCCAGCATGACCAAGAAACCCCCTCAATGTCTTCACATTTGTTGGGTACGGCAACTTGGCGATGATGTCGACCTTAGCTTTATCAACCTCAATACCACGTTCAGAAATAACGTGGCCAAGAACTATCCCTTCGTTGACCATGAATTGACACTTCTCATAGTTCAGCACGAGACTCTTCTCAACACATCTCTTCAGCACACGATCTAGGTTGTTGAGGCAGGAATCGAAAGTTTTCCCATAGACGGTGAAATTGTCCATGAACACCTCGATGCATTCCTCAAGAAGGTCGGAAAAGATGTGCATCATGCATCTTTGGAATGTCCCTGGTGCGTTGCACAGCCTGAACGACATTCTTCTAAAGGCGAATGTGCCAAAAGGGCACGTGAATGTGGTCTTGTCTTGATCTTCCTCAGCAACCCAAATCTGCATGTATCCAGAATATCCGTCAAGAAAACAAAAAAATTGATTACCGGCTAACCTTTCGAGCATCTCATCGATGAAGGGCAGAGAAAAGTGATCCTTCTCGTTCTCAAGTTGAGCTTTCAGTAATCGATACATACTCTCCATCCGGTTTGCAATCTCATGGCCACCATCTCCTTATTGTCATTTTCAACAACCTGTATACCAGACTTCTTTGGCACGACGTGTACAGGACTCACCCATCGGATATTAGATACTGTATAGATGATGCCCAAATCAAGTAGTTTTAGTATCTCCTTCATGGCTGGATTCAACCTTCTTTGAGGATCCCTTACAGGCACGGCATCATCCTCTAGCAAGATATGGTGAACGCAATCGACTGGGTTGATGCCCTTGATATCCGCCAGCGTCCACCCTATTGCTTCCTTGTGCTCGCTCAACACCTCTCCAACTCTGATCTCCTCCATATGCGATAACTCTGAGGATATGATGATGGGCAGAGTTTCTTCCTCCCCAAGATATATATACTTGAGATGTTTTGGCTAAGGTTTCAACTCCAATTTTGATGCCTTTTGCAGTGATGGCACCAACCTGTCTTCAGGGTTCATCTCTGGGATGTTGAGTGGTTCAAACCTCTGGGGCATGTTGGTCGGGAACCCGGCATAACTGCACTCCTCCTCGTCTTGGTCATCATCTTCCGTCTCGTCCTCCTGGGAAGACGCTTCTTCAGTGCACAAGTCGGAGTTCTGCTTAAGAACCGTCAGTCTCCAGTACCCTTCTACTACCTCATCAATGTCATCCTTGGGCAGCTCCTGTATCTCCTCATCAACTTCGTCATTGGGCCGCTCTTCCTTTCCACCATCTTCTTCCTCAGATTCCTTTTTATCAAAGCCATTTAAACAATAAAGTGTTTCCACTTCCTCATCATCGTGGAAATAGTCTTCGTCGGTGGAATAATAGAAATTGTACCCAAGAACGGATTGCTCCCAGAAATCGACATCACTGTCATCATGGTCAACTTCAAAAAATTCTGGTTGTAGCTCAACATCCTCCTCTTCTTCTGATGTATCAACATAAAGGCAGCTCAAGCTATTGACTGTCTCGACCTGTTCCTCAATAACACCAATACTTCGGACTGCTTCCATGGCATCCAGCTGGTTTTGGCGATAGGCATCGAATTCTACTACTTCTCCAGCTACCTCAACAGTTAATCTCCCGCTATCGCAATCGATCTTGGTTCTTGTCGTCCTCAAGAACGGTCTCCCGAGCAACACCGCTGGATTTTTAACCGTCTTCCTTCCCGTATCCAACACATAAAAGTCAGCTGGGAACAAAAGATCTCCAACTCGAACCAAAACATCTTCTAACAGTCCATCGGGATAGACCACGGACAAGTCGGCAGGCTGGATAGCGACTCATGTTGGTGCCATGGGACCAAATCTCATCTCGTCGAACATGGCTCTTGGCATGACGTTGATTGATGCTCCTAAATCAAGCATGGCCCTTGGAATTTTGGTGGTGCCGATTGTTCATGGTATGGCGAACATTTCCGGGTCCTTTTGCTTGATCGGGATGTGGGGATTCATAATAGCGGACACATTGGCCATGTGGAAACGGGCATCATCTGGATATATTGTCTTCTTGATGGTCATCTCTCTCAAGAACTTAGTACATTTAGGCATCGACTTTAATGCCAACAACAGGGATAGGTTTATTTCTACCTTCTTGAACACCTCCATCATTTCATTGAGCTCCTGCTGCTCACGATCTCGGGCAAAGCGTTTGGGGTAGGGGGCTCTTGGCTTAGGGAAAGAATCACAAGTCCTCTTGGCCAAGTCCATCTTTTCTTTCTCAAACCTCAGCTTCTCGTACATCCTTTCATCATTTTCTTCCTCCGCAATAATGTCCTGAATATGAGTTATCTTGTTCCTCTCTATCTTAACATACTCAAACAGGTCCTCTTCTTCCTTTGAATCAAACACTAGGGACTTCGCGGTCAACATCGCAGCATCTTTCTTAGCCTTCAGCTCATCATACATCTCAAGAACATCGCTGTTGTTCATCTTGGCTTGCTCCAGTTGGACTGGTTCTTTCGGTTTGGTTTTGGGCAATACTTCCGGCAACTTCTTTCCACTTCTTAACATCACAGCATTGACTTGTTCTCTATTTACCTCCACTTGGGCAGGAAGCCTCCCGTTTTTGTCCTGTACAAGCTTAGACAATGTTTGGGCAATATGAGTTAGTTGAGCTTGAAGGTTATTGGATGTACCTCGACTCTCGAGTTGGAAGTTATCAAAATCCTTCCTCAATTTTTGATTCTCCTGAGTAAAACGATTGATGGTGTCCTTCATAAACTCAGGTTTGTTCTGATCTCGATGTGGAGGTATATAGGGGTACTGCTGTTGATTAGGTTGTTGAGATTGTTGGTGGGGAGGAGCCTGTTGATAATGGTTATTGCCATATCTCAGGTTCTCGTGCTGTCTGTAACCAAAGTTATTGTTGCCGTAATTGTTACCATAGTTATTCCTTTGTTGTTGCTGCCCACTACCCCTTTGGTGATTCTGTCCTAGGGCCTTAACTTCCCCCCCTTCTTTTACGAACCAATTAGGGCAGTCTGATGTAATATGGCCTTTTCCTTGGCAAACTTCACAACTTTTTACAGACTTTGTGACGTCTTTCCCATTCACCATTTTGGTCAACATGTCAAATTTATCATCCATCTTGGCCATATATTCCTTCATGGTGTTGACCAAATTGTCAGAACCTCTCCTGCCACCTTCATATGTCCCTCCTCTAGGCAATTCATCCTCATCTCGTGATTGCTCTGCCATGTCTGCGATCGTCCTAAACACTTCGAAAGGGGTCTTGTTGATTGTCCCTCCTCCACATGCTGCCATGATGTACTTTCTTTCTGATGCACGTAATCCTCTCAAGAAGTTCTCGAGCAAATCTATCTCTTCAATCCGATGTTGAGGACATCTTGACAAAAACTTCTTATATCTCTCGTAGTAGTCATAGAGAGACTCATTGGTGCCCATCTTTAGTGTGGACAATGCATTCCTCCCACTTTGTATAAGAGTAATCGGAATGTATTTGTCAAGGAAGGCTTGCTGCATTTTCCTCCAAGTGTCGATGCTGCCTTCTGGTAAGGTGTAAAGCCACTCTCGTGCCCCATCTTGAAGTGAAAAGGGGAATGTGAGTAACCTTACATAGTCTGGAAATCGATCTTGGGCAACAGCGTTCTCACCCTGATTACGGGCAGGAAGTGTGGTGTTTTGGACTGTTCCACATGCCATCTCAAAATTTTGAAGATGGGTTTGTGGATCTTCTCCAGGATGATCGCTGAATTTAGGCAATATCTGGATCAGTGAATGTTTGAGTTCCCAATTGGTATTGATCGGGGGCAAGGCTATGCTCGATGGTTTGATGGCTTTATCCTCAGGGAACATGATCTCCCTGATGGAGCGTTCTCCGATGGTTACTGACTGAACTTCTGATGTGGAGGTTGTTGATGAAGATTCTGATTGCTCACTTTCTGAGCAAGAACTGCAATTGGGCAGATTGTGCCCAACAGGTTCCTCGTCTCCTATCTCGACCGGGACCGACAAAGGTTCGTTGACGATGTTCTCCTCGATACCTTTCCGCTTTCTTGCTCTGTTTTGCTTTGCTACCTTCTCCGGAGAGGCACCGTAATCCACAGGATCACCTTTTCTCCGTGTCTGGTGTGGGTGCATAAACTGAGCTCAAGCTACAAAAAATAGAACTAGCTTGAGAAACCAGTTCCCCGGCAACGGCGCCAATTTGACGAAGGCATCGTTTCACACTTTGCGTAAATAAATTTCCCCTCTTGCCCAACAAGGCGTAGCTATGGCAAGTGGGGTCAAACCCTAGGGAACCGGCGTAGTCTATTCTTCTGGTGGTACTCAATACAGGGGCTTGTGGTCGAGATGTATCTAAATATCCTGTAACTAAACAAAGAAAATTATCAAATAACAAAAGATGCTTGGATTGGATTCGAATCAGTGATCCTTATTACTCTTGTTCGTTCATCGATGCAATAATATTCAATTACAAGACTTCATCACTTGGTTTTAAGCAAAGATTAATTTAAGCCCTCACGAAGTCACGACTCAAATACGAGCCTTGATCTATTTAATTTTACAGATCTTGTCCGAAAGGCAAGATCGCTTCTCTCGATCAACAACATCACGAAGACACTTCAGCAACGCTGCTGCCCAAAAGGCATTAAGAACAAAAGATCCCAAGATAGCCAAGGGGTATTAGATACCGACTACTCTCCAACACTTACTACCTTCTTGGGCACGAGAGACTCTCTCGAGTTTAATCCCAAATCCTGTTCGTGACTTAATCTCAATATCTAGATGGTGATCAAGCATATGTCAATATCAATTAAGTCTAAATTTAATCCTAAGTGTTTCGGGAATAAAATCATGCAACGAACTCAAACAATTAGATCTCACGAGTTTAGAACGAGTAATTCAGATCACATCATCTTCTCCAACCCAAACAAATAAATTTAGCTAGTCATAATAGTAAACGAAAACATAAAACGAATAAAAGAAAACATACTTGAATAAATCTGGAAATGGCTACTGCCCAAAACGTACGTCAGCAAATAAAGTCTTGGCGTCTTGCCAATATCTACGAACTAAATGCAGAAAATATAAAACGAAACTTAAAAGTAAAATCGTCCATAGGACTTGTTTCTTCCTCACACTCTCTCGAAGTAAAATTGCAGACTAAAACCCTAAAATTCGTGTCAGTACAAGATATGGTCGGCCCTATATATAGGCGATGAATTTAGGGTTAAGCTGGAATCCTTGTAGGGCAAGGATCCTTCCAACCATGGCATCTCCTTCCTTTTAAATACCACCGCAGATTTTCTTTCCTTCTCGGTAGATATCGTCATTAATCAGGCTCGTCTAGGATAAGGAAAGAAATCTTCGATCCTTATTCTCTTCCTTGGAGAAAAAGAAATCTGCTGCTGCTTGTCGACCCATATCTTGCCTTCGTTGTCTGCATCCTGTCCTGCTCCTATGCTTCCCAAGATCCTGACTCCTCCGAGTACTCTCTCTGTTGGCTTAAGGAATATGGGGAGGTGCTTCTTGACTTGTAGACTTGATGTTATCGTTGTTGCCCAGCAACAAGCTTCCAGCCCTTTGCCCATTTGCATCGTATCGCCATCTCAGCATCTCAACAACAGATTTTCCACTGGATTTGCCCAACATCCAACCTGTTCTTCCCTGCATACCTTCTCTCGACTTTGTGTCCTTCCAGACACACTTTGACTCGATAAAGACACAAAAAGAAAAGACAAAACACAAGAAATTTGAACACAAAATTGGGTTCATCACATTACCTACTGTGGCACAAGCTCCTATGCCGTTTCCTCAACGACACCAAAAGAAGAAGGATGATGCACAGTTTTCCAAATTCTTGGATATTTTTCGGAAGGTGCATATCAACACACCTCTTGTGGAGGCTCTGCAACAGATGCCAAGCTATGCAAAGTTTCTCAAAGATGTCGTTTCTCGTAAGAGAAGGTTGGGAGCATATGAGACAGTGAGCCTTAATAAAGAGTGCGGCGCCATATTGCAAAGGAAACTTCCGGCCAAAATCAAAGATCCGGGGAGTTTCACCATATCCTGCAACATTGGGGGAGGCAATTTGGACGACCGCTGTGCGATCTTGGAGCATGCATCAATTTAATGCCTTTTTCCATCTTCAAAAAGTTGGAGATAGGAGAAATTCGGCCCACCACCATAGCTCTTCAAATGGCGGATCGATCGGTCGCCTATCCTAAAGGAGTAGTTGAAGATGTTATTGTCAAGGTCAGTGAATTTATTTTTCCTGGTGATTTTGTTGTGTTGGATATGGAGGAGGATAAGGACATGCCACTCATTCTTGGACGACTATTCTTGGCGACCGGACGAGCCCTTATCGATGTAGCCAGTGGCGAACTTACCTTGAGAGTAAATGACGAGAGCCATACTTTCTCCATTTACCACGCGTTGAAATTCGGTGGTGAATTCGATACCAAGCCAATGGAGGAATGCAAAGTCTTGGATGTGATTGACTCATGCATTGAGTCAACTATTTGGAGGGCATCACCAGATCCATTGGAGGCTTGTCTTTCTCACTCTCTTTTGTCATTTAATTTTGATTCTTCTACTATTGATGCTTTTGACGTCGAGTTGTTTGAGTGTTGTAGTGTTTTAGACAGTACGAAGGAGTTTCCAAGGAAAGGCAGCAGATTTTTGGAGTTGAGGAAAGAAGAGGATCTAAAACTGAAAACGGAGGGGCCACCGAGACTCGAGTTAAAGCCATTGCCTGATCACTTGAAGTATGCATTTTTGGGGGACAATGAGACTTATCCGGTAATTGTATCGGCTTATCTTTCTACCTCCGAACTTGATAAATTGTTGCGTGTTTTGAGAAAGCACAAATCTGCTATAGGTTGGTCGATTTCTGATTTTAAAGGGATTAGTCCATCTATATGCATGCATAGGATTTTGTTAGAAGAGAATGCCACACCTAAGCGTCAAAATCAAAGAAGACTAAATCCAATTATGCAAGAGGTAGTAAGAAAAGAGGTCTTGAAATGGCTTGATGCAGGCATTGTTTTTGCAATATCTGATAGTGATTGGGTTAGCCCTACTCAAGTGGTGTCTAAAAATGGGGGAATGACTGTGATTAAGGATGAGTTTAATGAGTTGATTGCTACTCGATTAGTCACGGGTTGGAGAATGTGTGTTGATTATCGTGCGTTGAATGCTGTGACTAGAAAAGTCATTTTCCTCTTCCCTTTATTGATCAAATGCTTGATAGGTTAGCTGGTTATGAGTTTTATTATTTTTTGGATGGTTACTCTGGATATAATCAAATTGCAATTGCACCCGAGGATCAAGAGAAGACTGTCTTTACTTGTCCTTATGGTATTTTTGCTTTTCGTTTTATGTCCTTTGGTTTGTGTAATGCCCCTGCTACATTTCAATATTGTATGATGGCTATTTTTAATGATTTGATTGAGAATGTGATGGAAGTTTTCATGGATGATTTTTCTGTCTTTGGTAACTCTTTTGATCATTGTCTTGATAATCTTTCTCTTGTTTTACAACGTTGTGAAGAGACTAACCTTGTTCTTAATTGGGAGAAATGTCACTTTATGGTTAGAAGTGGTATTGTGCTTGGGCACAAAGTCTCTAATGCAGGTTTAGAAGTGGATCAAGCTAAAGTTGTGGCTATCGAGAAGCTACCACCACCTACAAGTGAAAAGGGAGTTCGGAGTTTTGTAGGGCATGCTGGGTTTTATCGACGCTTTATCAAGGATTTTTCCATGATCGTAAAACCCATGTGCCGGTTGCTAGAGAATGATGTGAAGTTTGAGTTTGATGATGAGTGCTTGAAGGCATTTGAGCTTATTAGAAAGGCGTTGGTGAGTGCCCCGATTCTTGTGGTTCCGGATTGGTCTCAGCCATTCGAATTGATGTGTGATACAAGCGACATAGCGGTTGGAGCTGTTTTGGGACAGAAACGAGATAAATTGTTTAGAGTCATTTACTATGCTAGTCGGACTCTGGACAAGGCTCAAGCAAATTACACCACAACGGAGAAGGAGATGTTAACAGTGGTATATACCTTTGACAAGTTCCGAGCCTACCTTATTGGAACGAAATCAATTGTATATACCGACCATGCACATCCGTTACTTGTTCGAGAAGAAGGATGCTAAACCTCGGTTGATTCGGTGGATTCTCTTGTTGCAAGAGTTTGACATTGAGATTAGAGACCACAAGGGATGTGAGAATGTCGTTGCCGATCATCTTTCACGTTTGGAGAATCCGGTGGAAGGAGAAGAGCTCAATGTGCCAATCAATGAGAATTTTCCGGATGAGCAAGTTTTGAATATCATCTCCACCACAACTCCATGGTATGCAGATTTTGTTAACTTTCTTGCTTCCAATACTCATCCTCCCTCCGATTTAAGCAGGTATCAGAGAAAAAAGTTTTATCATGATGTGAAGATTTACATGTGGGATGATCCTTATTTGTACCGGAGGTGTGCCGACAAGATCATTCGAAGTTGTGTGCCCGAGGAAGAATGGAATTCCATCATGAGACAATGCCACTCGTCTTTAAGTGGAGGTCATTTTGGAGCAAATCGAACGGCTTTTAAGGTCCTTCAAAGTGGGTTTTATTGGCCTTCGATTTTTAAGGATTGTCAACTCTTTGTTTCTCAATGTGATCGTTGTCAGAGGATGGGAAGTATAACCAAGAGACATGAGATGCCTCTTACTAGTGTTATCTCGGTGGAGTATTTCTCAAGATGGGTGGAGGCGATTCCAACTCCTACTAATGACTCCAAAGTGGTGCTTCGATTTCTTCAAAAGAATATCATTACGCGGTATGGAGCTCCTAGGGCATTGATCAGTGATGGTGGTACTCACTTTTGCAATAAGTGGTTGGCGAATCTTCTCAAGAGATACGGAGTCAAGCATAGAGTGACTACGGCGTATCATCCGCAAGCCAATGGCCAAACCAAGTTGGCTAATAGAGAAATCAAGCAAGTCTTAGAGAAGACTGTGAATGGGAGTCGAAAGGATTGGGCCATACTTCTTGATGATGCTCTTTGGGCGTATCGAACAGCTTACAAAACTCCTCTCGGTATGTCTCCTTATCAAGTTGTTTTTGGAAAGTCATGTCATTTACCCGTGGAAATTGTACACAAAGCTTTTTGGGCTGTTAAGAAGTTGAATTTTGACTTTCAATCCGCAGGAGATGAGAGAATTCTCCAACTCAATGAGTTGGATGAATTTCGAGTTGAAGCATACGAGAATTCGAGCTTGTACAAGGAGAGGACCAAGCGTTTTCACGATAAGATGATTTACAAGAGAGAGTTTAGTCCGGGGGATAATGTTCTTTTGTTCAATTCAAGACTCAAGCTTTTTCCCGGAAAATTGAAGTCAAGGTGGTCGGGACCCTTCATTGTTCATAAGGTTTTGCCAAGTGGAGCCGTCGAATTGCTCGATCCCAATGGAGCACCATTTATGGTGAATGCCCAACGAATAAAGGCATATTATAGTCCAGAGCAGAAAAATGAGGTTTTGTGTCTCCGTTTGTGCGATCCTTGAATCTCATATCGTCTTGTCGAGCTAACGACGTTAACTAAAGCGCTAATTGGGAGGCAACCCAATGAGGTATGTTGTAATTTATTTTTTCGTTTTTTTTAGTTATTTTCGAGTTTTTTTTATTTTCTGCAGGTAAAAAAAAAGGGCATGCGGTTGGACCATGCGACCGCATGGTCCACCGCATGGTATTCGGCGTCCAAATCCCCTAGAATTTTTATGCCATACGGTCCCGTATGCGGTCCCGCATTCGACCGCATGACCCTGTCCGGTTCGCGAGGATCGGCTGCTGGACCGGCTTTGACCGGTCAAAGGTATCTCTCTCACTCTTAATTTCGAATTTTTCCCTCACAAACGCACACACCCATCTTCTTTTTCCCCTTCTCTCTTCTCTACTCTACTTCCACCATTGAAGCACGACTAAGGTATGGTTTTCTTCTATTTTCTTCTAGATTTTCAATTCTTTACATGATTTTCTGTGTTTTGACCGATTCTTTTTTCGTTTTATCCATGTATTTCGTTTCGTTCACCTAGGGCTTGCTTTTGGGATTTTTTTTTTAT
Source organism: Agastache rugosa (assembly GCA_031470985.1). Lineage (NCBI taxonomy): Eukaryota > Viridiplantae > Streptophyta > Magnoliopsida > Lamiales > Lamiaceae > Agastache > Agastache rugosa. Next base: position 18,845,450 of record CM062604.1, read on the forward strand.
GTTCTAGGTGCGATTTCTTCTTCTTCATGTGTTTCAATTCATGGGTAATGCTAAATTTGTGTTTTCATGTGAGAATAATTTATGGGTTTTTGTTTATAGTGCCTTGTTATGTTTTCCATGTTCTTATTTATTAATGAAATTGTGAGGTGTGAAGTGGGTGTTGAGAATGGATTATGTTCATTTATTTGACAGTTGGGTGATTGACGAGCTTAATTTATTCTATATGTTTGCGTTTGGGTTGCATTCTTACGATTGGGGGGACATGTTCGTTAATTATGTATGATGGTTAGAGGGGTGTCTTGTTGATTGACGCTTATTGATGATTATAGTTGTTTTAATTTTTCGTATTTTCTTATGGTTTTTTTATTTGGGCTTTCGAGTTTTTATTTTCGTGTGTGTAGGTTCATATATTTATTGAAGTGTGATGGGACTGAGTAAACGTGCTAAAGGGCAACAAAAGGCGTCATCTTCACGCCCTCTGCCTCGCGATCGGAGTACCGCCCCGGCTAATGAGTTTGACCCTCGTTATTACAATTTCTCATTAAGGACGGCTCAAGCTCGTGCTCGTTGGGATAAGTTATGTCGATTGCCACTCCGTCCATGTCGTTTTATTTGTGAGAATACAATTCAAGCTATGGGCATTGAAGCTTCGGTTTGGGAGCTTATGGATCGGATTGGTCTTCGGCATGTATTGACTAGAAATTGGCTTACGTATTGGGAGGATACATTGGAGTTTTTATCTACTGTGGAGGTGTTTCGAGAACAGAACGTGCCGGTTCGCATTCAATTCCAGTTAGGAGATACGCAACATGAGTTGGATATGGATGAGCTCAACACCATTATTCAGACTCCGGTTGGTGCAAGTTACAACCCGCCTCACTTTTCTTCTGAGCGAGCTTGGGGTCAGTTTGTGCGCACGGAACTAGAAGCCGATCATCATTTTGTTACGGGGTCTTCTAAGGCGTCCTCTATTCGGAACCCTATGTTTCGTTATCTTCAGCGGGTGCTTGCTCACAATATTCTTGCCCGTCATAATGTCGGGGCGACTCGGTCCGATGAGTTGACTTTCTTGCGGGCTATGTTATCCGGTTATCATCTTGATATTGGTGCTTATTTGTCCGAGCAGTTTCATGCCCAGTCTATTCTTGAGACGGTGCCTATTTGTGTTGGCGGCGTGATTACTCATATTGCTCAGTATCTATAGGTTCCTCTTGGCGAGCCGGTAGTTGGTGGTATTTTGGTTGATATTCATCTTCTTCGTACGCACAAGATGTTTCGAGGGGTGCACCGGTTGTTTTGGCGAATGAAGAAGGATGAGTTGTTTTTACTCCCGCGCCCTGCTTTGACTGTTGTTTCTACTTGGAAGGAACGAGATAATTGGTTGATCATGGGGGATGCACATCGAGCTTTCATTATTCCTGAGCCCTCTACTCGTGCTTCTATTCCGGGCGATGTCCCCTTTTTGTGACGATGATGAAGAGTATGGTGCTGATCCTAATGCTTATTCTGCTTATGATCGGGGTCCTAGCACTTCTTCTCAGTGGCATACGGTTGATGTGCCTTATTTTGAGGCTTATGAACAGCGTCTCAATGCCTATTTTGTTGAGACCGATGCCCAGTTTGCGAATTTTTAGCATGATATTTATGCTTGTCTTGATAGGCATGAGGAGTTTGCTCGTTAGCAGGCTGAGGCTTCACGTCGGTTTTAGGAAGAGTCGCACCGTCAGTATGAAATGTTACAAAGTGGAATGATAGACATGCTTGCGTGGATGCGGTTGCAGCAGGACCGGTTTCCACCACCGTAGTCTTTTGGTGAGTTCTAGTACATCAACTCCCTCTTCTATTTTCAAACTTATTCGACTTTATTTATATCGTTGAATAAGTTTGGGGGGATGGAGAAGGGGGTTGAGTAGTTTTTATTTTTCTTGTGTTTTTATTTTTCGTTTTTAGGGCATTTTTATTTTTTATTTGCTTTGGTAATTTGTTTAGTGATGAAGTCTATGATGTTGAGTCGTTTTTAAATGATGAATAAGCATGGGTTAGTGGATTGTGTGCCTTGGCTTATGATGAAATTGATGGATTGGTTTTGAAAATATTTGTAAGCTTGTTTGAGTTGTTGAGCATTGATTGATATTTTTAAATATTTGGCCTCAATTATTTAAAGTATGATAACCCGTGTGAGATTTTGAGCCTATACCGTTGCATATTTTCACGGTTTATTCATTCTTGTGTGATTTGATCAAGCATGCTTGTTTGTCTCTAGAGCTTGCTTTGGTTTCTGACTCAAGGTTGTGTGGTGTGCTTATGAACAGAGATATGATTTAAGGCGTTCTTTCTTGGCCTTGTTTTTCCCCTTTGATTGGTCCAAAATTGATATCATCCTAGTTCTCCAAATTTGAGCCTTTTAGCCATTTTATTTCTTAAGCCATTGGGAATTGATTGAATGTGAATTTTTAAGTTTGAGTGAGTTTGAAAGATGGCGATTGGCTAGCTAGTTTGGAATGATTAGTAATACCCATATAAGCTCGAAAGAAAAGGAATGAAAAAAAAAAGATTGTTGATAAGGAAAGAGTATGAATGGGTACGAAATATTTAATGGTTATGCTAGCATAAAAAGGGTTGTATAGTTTGATTGATAACATGCTTGGTTTGATTTTTGGGAGGTGTTTGTGGAAACATGTTAACAGAGTGGTGGATTTTTAATTTCAAAAGGTTACTGGGGATTTTAGCCACTTTACCTATACATTCCTTACCTAACCAAAGAGCCCACATTACAACCTTATGAAAGTCCTTTTTGATCTTTGTTAAAAGCACACAATAAGCGATGGAGGGTGTAGACGATTTGCAAGCTTATGGTAGATTACTTGGTTGTTTTGATTTGAGTGTAAAAAGTACCATATTTGAAATATTTGAGAGTTGAGCGTTCACTTGATACATTTGCCCATGTTGTGAGGAATTTAAATGTTGAGGCTAGATATTTGGAATAAGTTAAACATTGTTTAATGATGAAAAACATGATTGCAAGTAATTGATGATTTGAAAAATTTCTGAGGTTTTTTTTTTTGAAGTGCACACTTTACCTAAATCCATGTTTATTTTCTATTCCATATGTCTTTTGTTTGAGGTCAAACAATTCCTTAAGTTTGGGGGGTTGTTAAACATGGATTTTTACATATTTTTGGGATTAATTTGTTAACATTTGTGAAGGTAAATATTGTTTTTAAGCAAGTTTGAGCATAAGTTTTGATTATTTGAAGAATTTGATACTTGCTTGTATGTTGGGTAATTTTGTAGGAATTAGACGGTGAAAAGGAAGAGAATAGAGCAGAAGCAGTGAAGTTTGATTCAAAGTGAGTTCGTAGGAGAAAACGGCTCGAGGAATGATTTGAAAACGAAGGAGAACGAGTCCAACGAAGAGAGGCATGCGAGCCGCATGCGAGCGTACGCAAAGATTGCACCATGGAGAGGCCATGCGGTCTGGCATGCGACCGCATGGCTGGACCACATGCGAATGCGTGAATTGCTCAGGGTCGTGCGGGTGAAGCATGTGACCGCATGCTTGGTCGCATGTGTCGCCGAGTTTCCATGCGGTCTGGCATGCGACCGCATGACTTGACGTCATGGTATGTTTGACCTGTGCGGATTGTTTCCTATTTAGCCTCTAATTCTTTCCTTAACCCTATTTTTCTAAGGATTCGAGCATATTAATTCTTTTAAGTATAAATAGGTATTAGAGGTTATATTTTAGATACTTTTTTTTACACCTTGGAAGATCAGTTGAGAGCTTTGGAAGAGGAAGAGAGGAAGATTCGAATCATAGAACTTCATCACGGTTTTATTATTAGTTTTACGTTTATAATTAAATCTTTGTTTAATTTTGCCATGACTATGTGTGGTTAGATTTATTTTATCCTAGGGTTACAGAGTAGATAAATGTTTGAATCCTAAATTCTGTTTAATTAATTGACTACGGCCCTTTCTCTTTCTCTTTGTTCTTGATCTTTTTCCATGCTTAATTGTTTGATCACCAATTGTGCATTATTTGTTGTGTTAATTTGATATTGAAAGAAGATAATTAGCACTTGAACTTAGAACATAAGAGCATGCAATTTAATAAAGTCGACAGATCTCGAGAGTTGCATGAAGGTGAGTAATCTAAGGAATAATTAGGAGTTGCGTGATAGTAATTGATTGGAAGCAATAATTTCTTGCATGTAATCTATGGTTTATTTGCTGCGACAGCAGGCTTAAACTAATTCAGTGATTGCCTTAGGGAGATTCAAGTCTTTAGAGTAGTCAGTTAGTTGAATTGAATGGTGTTCGAATGTTCGTTGAAATCAATACCTTGGGATAATCTCTTGTTCATTTGAAGTTTCAATTGTTATTTCTGGCATTTTATTTTAGTATTTTAGAATTTAGTTTAAAATCCTTTTTCTAAGAGTCTAAATAGTGGATGTTTATTGAAAGCAGTACTTATGAGTTCTTAATCAGTCTCTGAGGATTCGACCTTGTTTACTACAATATAACTGTATACTTGCAGTGTTAAAATAATAGCGAACATATCTGATCCACAGCCACATAGAAGCATATGTTCTGTCTTTCGATGATCCTGGGGCTCCATCCTTTCAATACGACCAAGGTCAAACATATTCTGATGAAATGGAATGTATCCAGCAACATTTGCTTTCATCAAATTTTTTTGCTGACTCATACCCCATTGAAGGATACAATTACAGATCGACGTCCACGGATCCCGTACCATTTTTTTCCAGAGAGTCCTGATCCCGAAAGAGCTACTACTCATAATAACGAGCTAGAATCCAACGTGCAGAGAAGTTCAGATGATGAATACGAGGGAAGTTATGCTCTAGAATTTGATAGTGATTCATCTGAGGAACAAACAGAGAAAGACTTACGAGAATTTACGATGGCGAAGCACAGTGCATGGGTTCATCCAAGCGGAGGAGTCAATCCTTATGATCTAATCAATTGGTTAGTTCCGGTGATTCTGGTTGATGATATGATTTCCCTCATGTCACGAGAACATGACCCGACGGATGATGCTGAGTTGCGCGTTGGTGCTATTTTTTACAGCAAAAATAACCTAAATATTGCAGTCAGATTGTGGCACATGAAGAAAGGAGCCGAATACAAAGTTTCCACGTCGGACACGAGGCGCCTCAAGTGGAAGTGTAATCATTCGGAAAATTGCCCATTCGAGCTGTGTGCATCATCACGTGGAACTGATACTTGGTATGTGTACAGGTTTAATCCTAAACATGCATGCACTCGCCAGGTAGGACGTGTTGCTCCAAGAAAAATCAAGATGAATGTGGTTGCAGCGTACGTTTCTCAGAAAATTAGAACAGAGTGTGACATCATGAAGCTTAAAGCCATTGTGGATGAGATGCAACACAAGTTCGGTATCACCATCTTATATGATATGGCACTGCGAGCACGACATACAACAATACAAATGATATATGGAGGGTATGTTGAATCATTCCAGTTGCTGCCTTGCTATCTTCACATGCTTAAGGAAACAAACCCGGGTACGATTACTGATCTAGCTGTTGGCAATGATGGGAGGTTCGAGCACTTGTTCGTAGCTCTCGGCGGTTGCAGACTTGCTTATCCACTCAATATTAGACCTGTAATCGTTGTGGATGGAACCCATCTAAAGGGCAAAAATAGAGGCGTCTTATTTGTCGCTATGACGAAGGATGCCAACGAGCATGTTTTTCCACTGGCGATAGGTATTGGGCCAATTGAGAATGATATCTCTTGGAAATGGTTCATGTCCCGTTTTAAGGTTGCGCATGGGGACTTGACAAATACATTGATTGTCTCTGATGCCCATGCCTCTATAGCTAATGCTATTAGTGAAGTGTTTCCGAATGCAATTCACGGTCTGTGCTATTATCACCTGCTAAATAAGCTAAAAAGCTACAGAAAAGTGGTTGTGGCTTTGTATGAACGAGCTGATTATCCATATCGCACTTCAGTTTATGAAAAGGTAATGGAATCTTTGCATCGAGAGAGCGCATGTGCGTATGAAAGATTAATGAGAGTTGGACCAGAGAAGTGGGCTGGATGCATGTGTCCAGTACCGCGTTATAGCTACCTCACTTCAAATGCAGCAAAAGTATGGAATAACATAATGTTGTGGGCGTGTCGTCTTCCTATATGTTCAATGCTTGATGCCATCAGGCATGTAATCGGAAAATGGTTTGATGAGAGACGTGAACAGGCAAACGGCGATGACGATGTAGCAACTGAAGAGGCGGGTGAAAAGCTTACACTAGCAATGAATAAAGCATTTAGGTACAGTACAACTTGCGGACTCGAATTGACGTTCAACGTGAATGATGGTAAAAGATCTTGGAAAGTTGATCTCAATTTGAGGACATGCTCGTGCTGCGAATTTCAACAGGATGGAATGTCGTGTTCTCATGCAATTGCTGCAATCCAGTAAGTTTTATACGACTTAATTTGGCGTAAGATAAATTTATTATTTTACTTTTAATTGTTTGATGGTTAAAATTGCAGCAAAAATGGTGAAGCAATATAGGATTATGTGCAATTTTACTACAAACGAGAAGCTTGGTTTGAGGTTTATAAATATCCCATACACCGTGTTCCTCACAAAGACGACTGGAATGTACCAATTGAAGTCGTCAATACATTGTTCTTGCCTCCCAAAATCACTTTACAGGCGGGACATCCGAGAGTTAATCGGCGAAGATCTGCTACAGAGAGGAATAGACGGAGAGAAACCACTTTCCAAGAAGAAGAATCATCCAGTTGTAGTCACCGTCCGATGAGATGTAGTAATTGTCGTGAAGAGGGCCATACACGTAGAAATTGTACACAAATTCATGAACATTGAATGTATTGAATATTACGTTGTAAATTAATTGTATGTATTATTCTGTGTAAGATCTCACCCTAGCAAAAATATAAGATCCCTCTTGAAATAATGAAATCCCTCTCGAGAAGGATCTCAAGATCCCTCTCGAGAGGGATCTTCATTTCCCGAGCGGATTCAATCCATTTATTATTAAAAATTGCAGCAACTCTTATGTAACAATTAAAATAAATATAAAATAGAAAGAAATTAAATTTGTTAAACATAACAGTCCAATAAAAATAAATATAACAATCGAAAGAAATTATATTTGTCAAACATAACAGTCCAATTAAAATAAAGTCCAATAAATTAAAAATCGAAACAAAATTAAACTACGGTCTGTGACATAGATCAAATGCAGCAGCGGCTACTCTCAATCGATAGGCCATTGTGTGACTTTGTCCCCATGATATGGAGGGCCTCCAGTAATCATTCGCTCAATTTGCATAAGTGCAAATATCCCACAATTAATACTGTCGTCCTGCTTGAATTGATTATCAATATCCACCACTTTCAACTTCAACGGCTCCTCTATCAGATCTGAAAGTGTGATACGTTGGTGTCCCCAATAAAAGGCAGTGGAAAGAACTCGAGTCCACAATTTCAGGAGTGGCTCTAATTTATTCTCACGTGTTTTTTGCACCTGCGCATCTAGGCCCCAGTACAGTGAGTCGTAGAGTTCAACCTTCCATTTCAGCATATCGATACGGACCGTTACGTAATGACTATCAATAAGACACACTAGTATGATCTGCATGAAATTTTAATTGATAATATAATATTAATATTAAATATTATAAATATTATAAATATAATAAAAAAGGAGAATTCACTTACATGCTTTGCGTCAAATATGGAAGTCTGTGATTCACCCGCATCAAATCCATGCACTCCAAATAATATGCTACGTGGAGCCATCCAATCAGAGTATGTCTCCCACCTGCCCTTCATTCTCTTCGGTACATCTTTTGTTAAAATATTATTTTTCCATTCATGATTGAGTTGTACCTGTTTCCATTGAAAAAAATAAAAGATTAGTTGCTAAAATAAATATTTTGAAAAGAATAAAAGATTACATACGAAGACATCGGTATCTAAGATGGCCGTGTTCTTAAAGGTGACATGTTCCAGTACTTGATCCCACTCTCTCAAACGCGTTCGTAAATACATCAAGTACATGTCAACAGCCTGCAAAAAGAAGATTTATTAAATAGCAAATATTTTCTAATTAATAGCTCTAATATAAATACTAATTATACCCCGACAATGAGATTTGATTTCCTATTCATTAAATCCATCCACCAATCGTTATACAACAAGCTATCACTCGCTGCCACTATCACATACGCTTCAATCGGACCCCTCATGAACTCCTCAAACTCCTCAACAAGCTCCCTCGAAAGTGGCATCGATGCCACTTCGGCTTCAAAAGGTGTAGAAACTGCTTTTCTAGGTCTTTTGTTCCTCATGGGACGTTTATCCTGTTTCTTTTGAACATTAGCCTCAACTTGGGGTACTTGGGTAATCGGAGTCAATTGGAGGGGAATTTCTCCACCTTGAGCAGCCACCGAATTGAAAGCATTTCCAATCATCTATATTGACAACGAATAGAGTAAATTAAAATTGAAACAAACAAAAAGCAAGAAATTGTAACTGAAGAAGTAAATTACCTGTCCCAGCTGTGTAAAGAGTAAATCTGCACGATCAGAGGGAGCGAACATGGAATGACAATACAGATCTTGTAGAAAATAACCAGACTCATCGAACATATGCGACGATGTACCAAACTCGGGCATAGAACGGAGAGGTGAAACCTGCTGCTAACTAGTGCCGTGCTCGGATACATTGTGCGTGAAAGGAATGTACTGTTGGGAAAATTATAAGGTTTCGATTTGATACCAAAACCCAACTGATTCTCCAACCGAATTGATGATCGCGTCAACCTAATTAGTGTTTTCCAGCTCGCCTGTTTGGGCTTTAGATTTTCTAGGTTTACAGGTTAAGGAAGGGGAAGACAGCAGTCGACCCAGCTGTGTCTACAGCAGGAGTCAGCTAGCGAAAGACAGCAGGCGTCAACCTTCAGCTGAGTCCTCCAGCAGAGCATGATCCAGCTGAGGAGAATTCGAGCTGAGTTGAAAACACAGCCGGTCCAGCTGTACAGAACAAAGGGAACTAACTCTGAAGACTTCACTTCAAGTCAGTCCAGCTCTGAATTCAAAAGACAGCTCCAAAGGCAGAAGATCCCGGCGTCAGAGGAAGTCAACATGCCTCGACCAATGAGGGATTGCCAAATCAGCATCCTAGACTTCAGGACCTAGGATGTGACACAAATGAAGACATGTGCAGATTCGCCCAACGGCAGATCTTGAATTTAAGAAGAGTAGGTAAGATTCAAACGGCTCCTCCAACGGCTAGTCTTGAATCTCTACCTATATAAACCCGTCTTCAACCTCAGTATCAAATACGAAAAACTCTCTACAAGCTTTCATTCTCTGAAATCATCAATCTTTCAAAAGCTCTCAAGCAGTTCTACATAGTTCAAAGAACACTTTATCTTAAAGTGTTTCTAGTTCAGAAACTGCTTAGTTTTTCGTCTGATCCCTAGGCCAAAATCTTTGTATATCTTAAGCCTAGATTTCGAACGAGTTCATCATACTCTAAAGTTCTTAATTGTAAGAACTCGTTCACAGTTGGAACCCCAAACCAAACCCCTCTTACCCAGAAAGGTTAGGTCAAGGTTACGCTTGCTTAAAGCGGGAAATTCAAGTGTGTAAGGTTTTTTCAGTACCCGTAAACTGAAAGGTTAGGCTTGACAGTGCCCGCAAACTGTTGGAACACAGCTCGGGTTAGAGTTGTGAAGTTGCTTGGTACTTGGAAACCAAGTGGTAGTGGATTACCAGTGAACCTGGTCGTGGACGTAGGAGGTGTTACTCCGAACTACGTAAAAACTCGCGTGCACTTTACTTTATCTTTATATTCAGTTTTGTACTAACTCTTTCATAACATTGCATATTTGATCAAAACTGCATACGCAGCTGCTCTCCAAAGACAGCTGTGTCTCTCTGAAAGTTGCACAACTTGACTAAGCTGAAAACATAAAGTTAATCTTTTCAAGCTGAGTTTTTCTAAGTAACCGAGCTAAGTTTTCAAACCACCACTTTCCGCACCGCCAGCTGAGTTATTTACCCAGCTGACCCTCCCCAGCTGGATCGATAACTGAGCTCACCAACTCTGTGATTTAACTTGAAAAAGTTTTTAGAAATCTATTTGGTGTATTCACCCCCCTCTACACCAAATACCTAGCTGAGGGACCATCAATTGGTATCAGAGCAGTGGTTTAACAGACCATCGTTTCTGTATCAAGAAATCTCTCTTGACAATCTGACAGTGGTCATCTGAACAGATCCTCTGTGGGAAAAACTCATATTATTACATACTGCATATTTCTATGGATTCTTATCTTAACAGGAATCTTCCCACCTTCTCGGTAGATGATTATGCAATATGGAAGTTCAGACTGAAGAGCTTTCTCTGTGCGCATCACGATATGATGTGGGACGTCATCATAGACGGACCCATCATCATCTACAAATCAGGGAATGAGCTTGTCCCAACTCAAGATGGAGAACAACCAAGATATCAGCTCATTCCCAAGCCCAAGAGTGAGCACACCTCAGAAGAAAGGAAGCAGGCTGGACTAGACAGCTTCGCGAGGAACACCATATTTTCAACGGTCTCCAATGCCTACCTCAGCAAAATCATCAACTGCCAAACCGCAAAGGAGATGTGGGAAACCCTAGCAAAGCTATACGAAGGGTCGGAGGAGATAAAGGAGAATAAATTCACGATTGCATGCCAGAAGTTTGATAACTTCAAGCAGCTGGTCAACGAGTCCATCGAAGGGATGGAACTCAGATTCTCCAATATTGTGGTGGAAATAGAAACCATCAGAACTGGGAAATACACTCAGCGAGAAAAGAATCTAAAAGTTCTTTCAGCGCTTACAGCTGAATGGAACACCTATAAGGTGGTACACCAAAGTCGAAGTGACTTAGGTGATCTTTCAACTGAAAGATTATACTCCCTGCTCAAAGCCAACGAGTACAACTTGAAGATTACAATGAAAGAATCTTCAAACAATCAGAATGATGGAGAGCTGACACCTGCAACAAAGGAGATTGCGTTCAGAGCCAACTCTGACAAATCCGCATACATGCAGTCAGCTGAGTCATCGAAGAAGGATAAGAAGGACATGAGCAAGGAAGAGCTACTTGAAGAAATAGCCATGCTGGTAAAAAACTACAACAGACTCAACACCAGCAAGGGCAAATACAAGAAGTTCGCAAGAACTTACAGAGACAAGTACGCAGCAGCTGATGAGGAGTCAGCTGACAAACGAACAGAAGAAGGTTGCTTCAACTGCAAGGAACCAGGACACTATCGGCTAGATTGTCCAAAGCTTTCAAAGAAAGACAAAGACCAACTGAAAGCTAAGGCAGCTGACAGAAGGAGAGCTTATATCGCTATGAAGAATCAGAGTGCAACAAAATGGATGACATGCCATTTTCAGACTCGGAAGAAGAAGCCCTGATGGCCCATGATGAACCTGATTGGGATACATGCTTCATGGGACAAACAGACGGCATCGATGAAGATGAGGTAATGTCTCGAACTCAAAATCTATCTAACATCTCACCATCACATGAACACTCTACACAGGTCTCAGAATCTGGACTACCTGATTGGAGTCTAGTAGAAAAAGTAATGAACGATTCCAAGGAGCTTCAAGAGATCCTTGACGTCATTATGTGTGAGAATGCCGAGCTGAAGGCGGAACTGGAAAAGACAAAGGTATCAGACGCAGCTGATACAACACAGCTCCAACAGGAAGTTGTTTCACTAAAAGACAAAATAATAAAACAAGATCAGCTGATGAAGGAATTCTACTATGAGAAGATACAGCTGATGGAAGATGTGGAAAAGGTCACAGCTGAATCGGAAAAGAAGTCAGCTGAGATCATTGAGCTGAAAAGCACCGAAGAGGTACTATCTAAGAAGATAGTAGCTCTCATCAAAGCCACGTCAACAATGGATGAGATCATTAGTGCTCAACGTCCAGCAGCACTCAAAGCGGGACTGAGATACAACGAATCAAATGATGCCTCAAACATTGCCTCTAGAAGTGGAACAAAGGTAATGTTTGTACGTGCAAACGAACCTCCAATCCCAGCAACTCAGCATCAACAGTCGAGGACACAACAGGCGTCAGGAAGACCAACTGTGAAACATCCTCAAGCTCCGTCGAGGACACAGCAGGCGTCAGGAAGACCAACTGTGAAACATCCTCAAGCTCCGTCGAGGACACAGCAGGCATCAAGAAGGTCAGCTGTGCGACAACCTCAAGCCCAACTCAGACAGCAACGTGCTCAACCTCAACGAAGACAACAGGCTGGATTTTACGGATACCAAAGAATAAAGAATAAAGCACGTTAAACGATATCAACCGAGATATCAAAGATACCCAGCTGGATATCACTCATATGAGTACCAGCTGGATAATCATTTCCAGCCACAGCATCACATAAGACAACAGAGACAAAGGAACGTCTCAGCTAGGCACACAGCTGGAAACCAAAAGAAATCAAGACATCAAAACGGAAAGACACTGAGATCAAGACCCCGCCAGCAACAACCGAAGAACACAAAGAATGTGTATATCGACTCAGCTGGGAGAATTATCAAATCAAATGACCCAATTCGAGTCATCAAGTAGATCTGGGTCGTCAAAGGATCTCTGTCTAACCCACAAGGACCCAATTAAAACTGGGTACCTAAATTTTAATTTTTTGTTTAGGTTGCAAGAAATCGACGCATCTCTGAGGAGTCGATGAGAATGCTATGGTACTTGGACAGTGGATGTTCCAAGCACATGACGCACCTAAAGCATCTACTCTAGGAGTATATCGAGCGTACAGGTCCTCAAGTAACATTTGGTGACAACTCCAAAGGCCTAACCAAAGGTTATGGTACATTTAAAACTAGAAATGTTATAATCCCAAATGTTTCTTATGTACAAGGATTGCAACACAACTTGCTTTCCATTAGCCAATTCTGCGACAACGGTTTTTCTGTCAAGTTTGATACACAGGGATGCACAGTGAAGCACAGGGAAACCAAGCAGATACTCCTAAGAGGGAAAAGAGAAGGAAATATGTATTTTGCTGACTGGAACAGCAGCCCTCCGGAGACTTGTCTTGTATCGAAAAGCAGCAATGAAGTCACCGTCGTGGCGTACGTACGGCTGAATCATCTCAACTTCAAGACAATCAACAAACTGGCTAGGAACCAGCTCGCTAATGGAATTCCAGATCAAGTATATGACAAAAGTCATATGTGCAATGCGTATCAACAAGGAAAGCAGACAAGAATTTCATTCTCTCTCAAGCCAGTTCAGTCAACTGATCGAGTACTTCAACTCCTTCACATGGATCTTTTTGGTCCAGTTACTCCAGCAAGCTTCAATGGCAAAAAATATACTCTGGTCGTAGTGGATGATTTCTCAAGATTCACATGGGTATCATTCTTGTACCAAAAGAGCGAAACCAGGACTAAGCTGCCTATCCTGCTGGAAAGATTATCAACACAAAAGGAGAGCAAGATAATGTCAATAAGATCAGATCGTGGAACGGAGTTTCTGAATGAAACTATTTATGATTACTGCGAGAAGAACGGAGTTCAACACCAAACATCTACAGCACGCACACCTCAGCAGAATGGTGTAGCAGAAAGAAGAAACAGAACTCTCAAGGAAGCAGCTACCTCAATGCTAGCTAGCTCTGCCATTCCAAAGAAGTTCTGGGCTGAAGCAATCAACACAACTTGCTTCACTCAGAATCGCTCCCTACTCACATCAAGGCAAGGAAAGACACCGTATGAGCTATGGAACAACAGAATACCATACATTGGATATTTCAAGGTATTCGGATCCAAATGTCACATCCTTAACAATGGGAAGACACGGCTCAAGACGTTCGACGAGAAGACAGACCGAGGAGTATTCCTTGGTTACTCCGCTGTGAGTAAAGCATACAGAGTCTTCAACAGAAGAACTCAAATAGTCGAAGTAACTCCACATGTTACCTTTGACGAATCCTCATTCGAATATAGAGATTCTATCAAACGAAGAAACGAAGGAGAATCTTCAAGACCGATTCAGACAAGAGCTCAAGAAAATAGAATCAGGAATCTGGCCGAACCATTAATTTGGGACGATGAGCCAGAGGAGGAACTTCAAATCAACCAGGAAGCTCCACCAGCTGAAAATCGAGAAGAACCTTCAACGCCAAATCAAGGGGGAACATCATCAGCTGGAAATCCAGACACAGCTGAATCCCCAGCTCCATCTCCAGCTGAGCATCTACAGAAGTCTCCTCAAAATCTAAATCAAAGAGAACCAATCTCTCAAAACTTAACTCCTGAGCAACTCCAAGACAGACGAAATTTAGCCACGTCAAGCATCAATCAATTGGAAGAAGAAATTCGTAAGAGGAGAAGATGGATTGAAGATCATCCATCATCAGCAATCATTGGAGAACCATCTGACCAAGTCAAAACCAGAAGCTCAGCTGCTCAAGCCTCATCGGATCATCAAGAAGCAGCTGACACAGTTCAACTCTCAGTAGAGCTAGAACTGACGGTCTATGATGAAGACACAGCTCTAATGGCGTGTTACGTAGCTCAAGTGCCAGAGCCTCAATCAATTCTCAAAGCTTTGAAGAGCGTGCCTTGGACTAACGCCATGCAAGAAGAGCTGAACGAATTCCTCAGAAATTGTGTCTGGGAACTGGTCGACAGACCTCAAGAAGTCAAAGTCATAGGACTCAAATGGATATTCAAGAACAAATTGGATACCCTGGGAGTCGTCATCAGAAACAAAGCTCGACTGGTTGCCAAGGGCTACACTCAGCAGGAAGGAATTGACTTCGAAGAATCATTTGCTCCAGTAGCACGATTGGAAGCAATCAGACTCTTTCTCGCCTATGCAGCACATCACAAATTCAAGGTCTATCAAATGGATGTGAAGTGTGCATTCTTAAATGGAGAAATCAAAGAAGATGTCTACGTTGAACAACCTCCAGGATTTGAAGAAGGAAATAAAGTCTACAAGCTAAAGAATGCTCTTTATGGATTGAAGCAAGCACCTCGAGCTTGGTATGACACTCTGTCAAATTTTCTTGTATCCAAAGGATTCAAGAAGGGCTCAGTAGACAGAACTCTCTTCACCATCAAGTCAGGAGAAGATATCCTGGTTGTTCAAATCTATGTAGACGACATCATCTTTGGATCAAGATCAAGCTTCTTATGCCAAAGATTTGGAGAGATGATGTCAGAGAAGTTCCAAATGTCCATGATGGGAGAAATGAGTTTCTTCCTAGGACTTCAAGTCAAGCAATCATCAGAAGGGATTTTCATAAATCAATCCAAATACGTGAAAGACTTGATCGCCAAGTATGGAGTTCAATCCAGCACTGTAAAGATTCCAATGAACACCAACTGGAAGATTGAACCAGGAACTGAAGGGAAGTCAGTTGATTCCAGCAAATACAGAGGGATAATAGGATCCCTGCTGTATCTAACAGCAAGTCGTCCAGACATCTCTTTCGCAGTCGGAGTGTGTGTCAGATTTCAAGTTGATCCAAAGGAAGCACACATGCAAGCAGCCAAGAACATTCTCAAATATCTCAAAGGAACTCAGAATGTTGGGCTGTGGTACCCAGCTGAAGACAATCTACAGCTGACTGGATACTCAGACTCAGACTTCGCAGGAGATCGGTTGGATAGAAAATCAACTTCAGGAACTTGTCAGTTCTTAGGAAGTAAGTTGATTTCATGGTTTTCAAATAAGCAAACGTGCGTCGCAACTTCCACGACAGAAGCAGAATATATGGCCGCTGGAAGCTGCTGCTCACAAATTCTCTGGCTGAAACATGAGCTGGATGACTATGAAGTGAAAACTGGACAGGTTCCAATTTTCTGTGATAGCTCAAGTGCGATTGCCATTTCAGAGAATCCAGTACTTCACACAAGATGTAAGCATGTAGACGTACGACATCATTTCATCAGAGATCACGTAGAAAAGAGGGATGTGAAAGTTGAGAAAATTCACACAGACATACAGCGGGCTGATATTCTCACAAAACCGCTGATAGAAGCAAGATTCAAAATGCTGTGCGGATTACTTGGACTACTCAACATAGACGATGCTTCACCCAGCTGAATGGAAGCAGACCCAGTTGAATGGAAGCAGACCCAACTGAATAGAAGCAGACCCAGCTGAATGGAAGAAGACCCAGCTGAATGCAAGCAGACAGCTGTAATTCAGAATCAACGTCACTGATATCAGCTAAGAAAGAATCTAGCTAAACCAGATGCTGAAATTGAAGGATTATTCAGCTGAGGAGGAACCAGTTGGAACCACGATCACCCAGCACACCCACTCAACCGAGGTATCAGCTGACTACAATGATCAGCTGAGAGGTTTGCAACAACATTAACTACACCTACTCAATCTGTTTTCAGTCAACTCATATCTTGTCACATCTAATCGAATTTAATTAAAAGTCTGCAAAGAATTGAATCATGGGAGTTTTCGAGGCAAAAGTCAAAACGCCTCAACCGTCCTCTCTCGCACATTAACTCACATCTTCTAATCAAGAAATTGACATGACGCGAGAATCACTCCTAGTCGTAGATCTTCTTATCAATAGATAAATCTTGATCGTCCATTCATCAAGAAAGCTCTTTAAATATGCTAGAAGATAAACGTAAAGCATTGCATCAACCCTAAAAAGTTTTTCGGCATTCTTTCTTATTTCCATCAATTGGTATTATTTGTTTCTACTAACAAAAGTTGCAGAAGAAGCACATGGAATCCAGAAAGATATCTCCCGAAGCCGATCAAACTTGAAGAATCTGTCAAAGCTTCAAGATAAGAGTTGCTTAACTCTCAGGAACCTCAAAGAAGACGGAAGTCCAGAAGAAGGTGAAGCCCATCGACAGATCCAGTCCAATACAGTAAGAGACTGCAAAGCTCAAGAACGTCATTCACCAGGAAGGTGCAGAAAACTTCCTGGGAATGTCAAAGGAAAAAGACCTCCTCAGCCCCACTGTTTCTCTCAACATAAAAGAGAGAACGGGACATACAACTCCCTGGGATGCAAAAATCAACGTCAACAGACCTGGACCAGATGTTGATAAAGCCGAAGTCTTCAAGAGCAGTCATGACAAAGCTCTTGCTCCACCACAGGAGGCACAGAAAAAGATGCAGGAGACGAAGCAGCATGCATCTATCTCCGTCCCAGCTGGGAATCGGAGACAACTTGAGGAGACAAAACATGCTGAAGCACCGTCTTCAAACAGAAGACTCAAGTCAAAGGTGCTCAGTCAGTCAGCCGAGAAGCCAGCTGACATTATGAGAGAATTCGTAATTACTCTCCGAGGAGCAGAAGGCCCACAAGCGGTCGTTTCTTACGATGGAGGAGAAGTTCATGCGCCTGCGTGAACATCATCGTCATCAACACCGCAACGGAGTATTCCAGCTGATCAACCAAGCTTAAACCCCAAGACAGATGGAATACTTCAACCGCCTTCTCCTCAGTTTCCTTCAGCTCCACAGGGACACCAGCTTTGAGATCTTCCAATGAAAGATGCTCAAGCCCAGCACCAAGCTCAAATGAGAAACATCACCCAGCCAATGATCACCTGCAGCTGGATGATGATGATATGAGCTGAACCCAAGTCCCTCAAGTGTTGAATCAGACTTTCTCATTTAATCTAAGAAGTCTGAAGAAGCAAAATTTGTAAGGAATGAAGTTGTGCCCGACTCTGAAGAGGCTATCTCCCGTGCCAACTCATCCCTCCAAGCACTCAGCTGGACTGCCCCAGCTGAATCAGGCCAAGGACAATGTGTCTGCAAACACATCTAAGGCTAATTCTACTGAAGAAGAGCCAGCTAATACAACAACTGAGCCACCTAGACTCCAAACCTCGCTGCTCAGAGCTGAAAACCACAGTTTCGCCAAACTAAAACATCGCAACAGCCGATGGTGTATCTCTCCCACCCTGTTTGATCATGCCAAAAAGGGGGAAGTAAGGGAGAAGAGACAAGTCAAAGAAGAGGTAAACTGTTGAGCTAGAGGAACCAGTTGAATCAGAATCAGCTGAAGAAGAGACGAGTCAAAAGAAAGAAGCAACGGATGCAGAAGAGAAGACCTAGCCAACTGAGATTGAAGACTGAAGATTTGAAGATTATTTTTTTCCTTCTTTCTTTTTCCTGTGTTATAATGTATATTCTTACATTAATAAAACACAAGTTTTTCTGCGTCATAAGTTGTTTCAGTTAGGTTTTGGCATCATCGAAAAGGGAGAAATTGTTGGGAAAATTATAAGGTTTCTATTTGATACCAAAACCCAACTGATTCTCCAACCGAATAGATGATCGCTTCAACCTAATTAGTGTTTTCCAGCTCGCCTGTTTGAGCTTTAAATTTTCTAGGTTTACAGGTTAAGGAAGCGGAAGACAGCAGTCGACCCAGCTGTGTCTACAGCAGGAGTCAGCTAGCGAAAGACAGCAGGTGTCAACCTTCAGCTGAGTCCTCCAGCAGAGCATGATCAAGCTGAAGAGAATTCGAGCTGAGTTCAAAATACAGCCGGTCCAGCTGTACAGAACAAAGGGAACTAACTCTGAAGACTTCACTTCAAGTCAGTCCAGCTCTGAATTCAAAAGCCAGCTCCAAAGACAGAAGATCCCGGCGTCAGAGGAAGTCAACATGCCTCGACCAATGAGGAATTGCCAAATCAGCATCCTAGACTTCAGGACCTAGGATGTGACACAAATGAAGACAGGTGCAGATTTGCCCAACGGTAGATCTTGAATTTAAGAAGAGTAGGTAAGATTCAAACGGCTCCTCCAACGGCTAGTCTTGAATCTCTACCTATATAAACCCGTCTTCAACCTCAGTATCAAATACGAAAAACTCTCTACAAGCTTTCATTCTCTGAAATCATCAATCTTTCAAAAGCTCTCAAGCAGTTCTACATAGTTCAAAGAACACTTTATCTTAAAGTGTTTCTAGTTCAGAAACTGCTTAGTTTTTCGTCTGATCCCTAGGCCAAAATCTTTGTATATCTTAAGCCTAGATTTCGAACGAGTTCATCATACTCTAAAGTTCTTAATTGTAAGAACTCGTTCACAGTTGGAACCCCAAACCAAACCCCTCTTACCCAGAAAGGTTAGGTCAAGGTTACGCTTGCTTGAAGCGGGAAATTCAAGTGTGTAAGGTTTTTTCAGTACCCGTAAACTGAAAGGTTAGGCTTGACAGTGCCCGCAAACTGTTGGAACACAGCTCGGGTTAGAGTTGTGAAGTTGCTTGGTACTTGGAAACCAAGTGGTAGTGGATTACCAGTGAACCTGGTCGTGGACGTAGGAGGTGTTACTCCGAACCACGTAAAAACTCGCGTGCACTTTACTTTCTCTTTATATTCAGTTTTGTACTAACTCTTTCATAACATTGCATATTTGATCAAAACTGCATACGCAGCTGCTCTCCAAAGACAGCTGTGTCTCTCTGAAAGTTGCACAACTTGACTAAGCTGAAAACATAAAGTTAATCTTTTCAAGCTGAGTTTTTCTAAGTAACCGAGCTAAGTTTTCAAACCACCACTTTCCGCACCGCCAGCTGAGTTATTTACCCAGCTGACCCCCCCAGCTGGATCGATAACTGAGCTCACCAACTCTGTGATTTAACTTGAAAAAGTTTTTAGAAATCTATTTGGTGTATTCACCCCCCCTCCTCTACACCAAATACCTAGCTCAGGGACCATCATGTATTGTGGCTCATGCACGGTGGCAGTAGTGTCATGCCGCTCACCAGCATCATGCTATGGCTCATGTACGTTGGTTGTAGGGGTCCGATAATCTGGCTCTGGGCAACAATGAGAGGTGGGTTGATATGCAGGACTACGACGTGAAGATCCACATCGAGCCTTCTCTATCAAATCCTCGAACCACTTTGTAAAGCGAGACAACCATCTCTTATCTATCTGCTCTAACATCCGTTCTTCTGATTTTTCAAGCTCTTCTCTTATCATGCGACAATCACTGTATCATCGGTGATGGTCTCCGTCACTGCTCGATGATGATGATGCAGGGACTCGAGTACGCTTTCCCTTATCTCGGACCGATTGCTCAGGCTCAGGCTCTTCGTCTGAAATACGATCTTCGACATAGCTAGGAGCCTACGTCTGTGCTCGTCTCTACTCTCGAGCCTCATGTACTGGGGACGATGCTTCCACATGGGTATGACGAGAAAACTGTTCACCCGCTCTTAGTGGATTTTGTGGGGCTACATACTTGATATTGAGTGCATTTGGGTACTGAGATGACTACCCGTAAAAAGTTAGCACCTCGTCTTCGAACGGGGCCAATGGTTCAAAATTCCCATACTGCAATGAATAAAATATTAAATATAAAAAATTAAGTACTAAAAATAATTTAATTAATTAAGTAATTTATTACATGTAGCTCAAAAAGAGGGTGAACCTCCATTCCAGGTCTGCTTCTAAATTTCCATTTAAGACATCTGGGATGTCCAGTCAGGTCAACAACTCTACCAACGGTAGCAGCTAAATCAGGAAGGACTTCCAGAGACCACACATGAAAAGCCCAAACATAATCGTAGAAGTGGTACTTTTGTTTCCTTTGCACATTCTTGACGTAGTGCCTCAAATTCAAGTATGTGTATGCTCCCATGGAAAATTGTTAAAAACCTCCAAATCATCGACCAATTTCCACACCCATGGATGAACGTGCTTCTTTGGGTCGTAACCAAGCAGAAACATGTACAACACTAAGACATGGGCGACACGAAGGTACAAATCACCATTTGGACCAGGGATCGTGTTACGTGTGTTGGTAAATCGATCCAGTAAGTCAGCCACACTGATCTGCATCCCGCCACAGAACCGTCGAAAAACCTCCATACTTCGAATATCGTGGTCCATCGACGGACTAAAGTCAGACGAGCCAAAGTTCAAACTGGTCACCAAGGCATACTTTGAATATGAAAAACGTAGGTTCATCCTATTTTTATGGAACCACATCTCGTGATCCTCAGTATCTGGATATGTAACCTCACGTGACAGCACATGATGTACTGCCATCGCGCACTTCTGTCCTAGATTCCAATGAATAAACTGCCCAAAGCACTCCAACATAAATCTATCGAGCAACTCTTGACCGCCAATGTCACGCAATACTCTTCTAACATCTTTTAATACACTCGTCTTGTAGTATGTGATAACCGTCGACAAACGGTTAATTGTCTCGAGCCTCCTGTATACAATCTAATGACAAAAAATCAAAGCAAAATTAATTCCGAAATACGGGCTGATTTACTGTGTAAAATAAATTCAAAATTGTATGCTATAATTCTACAATAAAAATAGATACTCAAAATTACTTCGAAAAGTACATAAATTGACAATTACTTCATAAACAAATTAACATAATAAAAAACCAAACACATTTTTTTAATATAAATGTCAAGACCATATTCAGCAATTTTCCTCTCGCATTAATTACTATCCCAACATGATCGGGATCTTCGCTTTATTAAGCTCTTGAGCGGGTTCATAAAAAATTAACACAAGAAAAATATAGATAATCTATATACAAAAGGTCCACAAACAAATAATTAATAAACAATTCACTATTAATTCAACTAATTATGCCAATGAATTCATAATTCGAAAGCACTTCAAATAGTTCAAAAATTAAGAATCTTTAAATATTTTGCAGTAATTTACAAAATAAATTAATAGGTAATTTTTATAATTAAGTCTTAACCTAGAAAAATAATTTCCCTCTCGGCCTTCTATATATCTAGTGAAATCCCGCCTGAGCGGGATATTGGTATTCTCGAGAGGGATATAGTTCTAACCGAGAGGGATTGCATTTACAATGAAAATTACATAATTAAAATCCTATAATAAATATAATTATGCTTATTCCTTCAAAACATCGAAAGCATAGATAAATCAATCAAAATTTTGAATCTTAAAATATGTTGCAGTAATTTACAAAAAAAAATCATAGATAATTTTTATAATTAAATCCTTACCTAGAAAATTAATTTCCCTCTTGGGCTTCTATATATCACGTCAAATCCCGCTCGAGCGGGATATTCTAATTGTCGAGAGGGATATGCTTCAAACCGAGAGGGATCTAATTTACAATGGTCCTTACATAATTCAAACACCCTAAAATCCTTATTTATAATATTCTACACAATACAATTCGAAAAATGTTCATAATAATTCAAACAAATAATTCCTAGATAAAATTTAAAACTAAATAATTAAAGATCGCGCTACTAACCTGTAGTCCCGACATGTTTTATAAACAATTACAATTCACTGCCGCCGCTTTCACTGTCGGGAATTTGGGTAGAGGATGGACCACCACTTCCACTTTCTATGAGGGTTGGGTGAAGATCCCTCTCGATTTTAATTTGGGACCACCGAATAGGGCTGTGCAATCGGTCGGGTCGGTTGAAAACCGACAAACCGACTTTCTCTGAAAAATGGAACCGACCCGACGCCGACTAGTTTTCTCGGCCGGGCCAAAACCGACACATCGGTTTCGGTCTCGGTTCGGCTAAAACTGAGAGTTGTATGGAAGAATTGGGCAAACTGTTTTCTGATATGTTTCTTCTATTTTTTTCTTATTTTTCGCCTGTAAAGAGCATTTGATGAAGAAGAGCAGTTTCGGCCTCAATAGAGGAGAGAGAGACAGAGTGTGCGAAGCAGGGGCGTTGAATATGGTCGCAGTGAAATAGAAGTTTGGAGATAGAAGATGATGAAGAGGGAAGGGAGATTAAGAGATGTGATACTTGTTGATGATATGAAGTGAAGAATCTATTCAGAAGATATGAGAGAGAACATGATTAATTGTTGCAGATATGTACATGGAAAATTGGAAAGAGAGATACACAGATTTCGAGAGAGAGAGAGAGGCGTTTGATTGTGGTTGAATTGAAGGGTTAGAGAAAAAGAGAGAGAAAAGGGGTGGGGTACAGCTGTTACTTTTTATTGGGAAGATGGTTTGTTATAGCTTCTAGGGCTAGCTGAAGCTTGTATAGCACACCAATAATCTGTAAAAGTAATATAGAATACATTAAATCTTGAAAGTCGGTCGGTTCGGTCGGCCTCGGTTTGGCTAAGTCCAAAACCGAGAACCGACCGAATATTTTTCGGTTCCTAAAATTTGGATCGACATCGAATCGACCTCTGTAGAAAACCGGCCGAAACCGACCGAAACCGATCAGTTCGGTTCGGTTCGTCGGTTGCGGTTCGGCTATGCTCAGCCCTACCACCGAAATTTAGTTGAGAGAGAAAAATCGCTGAGAGGGATGTTTGAGCGGATTCTCAATGGTGGGAGAGTGTTTTATTTATTTAAGGTTGTTTTATCTTGTTGTCGGTTGTATTTAATTGAAAAAGTGGTCAACAGTTTTCTTACACAAAAACTGACGCATTAGACAAAAACTAACGCGGGATCTTTCACTCTTTCAATTCCCACAGCATTGATTGACCGTGTGGGTTAGATTTTGTGGTAAGAGTTTGATAGACTAGTACCGCACCCGTGCGATGCACAGGATAAATTTAGTTTTAATATTTTTGATAAAATAATATAAGTAAATGTGTTTAAATTTATAAAATATACTCCCTCCATACCAATTTAGTGTGGTTCAACTAATATTTTATACCTCACAACAAATCAAATTTGCACCACACTTTTGGGGACGAATGGAGTATAAGTAATTAAATATAAGTTGTTATGATCATTGGTTATATGTCTAATTGAAACTCGAACATTACATAATAAACGATAATAATAAATAGTAGACTTAATGTTGATTATATATATAAAAAAAGAAGATAATAAACACACGGGAGGTAAATTTAGTTTTCGGTCATAATCCTTTTTTTGATCTATCTCGGTCAGCCTGTCTATTTCAGCTAAATTGGAATCCCTACCTATCGGGCTCGATTAGGAATGATAATGGATCGGGTACCCACTCATTAAATATTTTATATCCTAAATCAGAATTCCATTACTCATACCTATCTCAATCCTGATTAAAAAAGAAACTTTACTATTCGTACTTATTCCAAACTCGTTGGGTAATATATGCTAATTACCAATCCATTCAGTCATTCGGGATTAAAAAAATTCGGGCTAGAAATTTTTAACTCTAATCTTATTTTTTTATCGATCTATTTGAGCTAACCCATCGATTTTGAGCAAATTTTGGCATTCCTACCTATCATGCTCAATTTGAAATGACAATGGATCGGGTGTCCTCCATTAAACATTTTCACCCTAAATAAGAATTTCTTTTTATGTACTCATCTCAAACCAATTAAAACATATATTTTACTATCTGTATACACTACAAAGCACATTAACTACTAAAATCTCCAATGGAAATCGTTAATAAATCTTTAATTTACAACTTCGAGCTCTTCTTTTATTTTCAGCATTTGTCCATATGCTTAATTTTTAGGTTTCACTGTTGGAGATTTTTAAGAAGACTTTATTGTTAATTAATATATATATATATATATATATATATATTGATGATAATAATTATTATTGTTTCTATTATCATTCTAACTACGTATATTCTTGTATCGAAGTTAATTAGAGAAAACTATTGAATGTATTGAGAAAAATATTGTATGTTGTATGCAAATTAAATGAGTTTAAAAGTTCTTACCTAAACTAATTAATAGAGTCTTGCCGTAAAAAAAATAAATAAATGAAAGATGCAGTATCTTTTATTAATTGTCAAGTAATCATTCTTTTGAAAATTAATCTCACAAACGCAATGGAAATATTGGGGGGGAAAAAACAACTGATATAAGCAACTTGCTCATAAATTAAAATATTAATCAACCTAAAATAATTGTCCTTCTCAATAGGAAAATTGATTAAGAAAATCAATATGAAAATTGTCTCTACTTGGTTCGGAATTTTTTTTAATCAATCAACAAAAAGTTTCATAATTACGCATATAGATATATGTCACAGCCCCAAATCCCGAAGGATGGCTAAGCCAGGGTGCGACTAGGAGTTGGAATTAAGAAGCGGGGTAGAAGGGGAAAAGAATATATATAAATGAAGAAAGAATCCAGAACTATCAAGGAAATACGTAGAATTGTACTTCGACTATTTAAAACGAGACAATCTCGAAGGATTTCTCAATAGAGGAATAACATGTCGTTTCAAGTCTCAAGTACAGAACAAAATATTTAAACAATAGCATTATAACATATTAGAGTGTTTGTAGCGGAGAAAGACGTAGATTGACTTCACATATGAAGATGTGAAGTCGAGGCTCGACTAGCTTTATTCAAATGATTTACAACCACTCAACTCCCGCCGTCACCCGTTACTCAACCTGCATATTTATAAACATATACAGGGCTAAGTACAAAGTACTTAGTGAACAATTGCCAAAACATATCATAACTTTATAGGTTATAAACATGCTTCCCGAGTAACACACAGGGGTTTTTCAATAAAAACCTGTGTTTACTAAAATCACTTTCATACTTGGATAAATAATATTAATTCATCAAAACCAAATATGAAATAACGCCGGGAAAGACGGCCGTCTTCCACGTACGTTCCTCACCGAGGCTGGTCGCTCTTCAACAGAGTCCATACTCACGATTACCGTGTACACTAACTCTGGAAAGCACACCCTTTCGGGGCTAACTCAGAATCCGATCGAACTAATATGTTTGCGAACCAACTCAGATAGGTATAAGAGAATTTTCATCCAAAAATTCTTTTTAAGCATGATAACCACTTTAAAACAAATACTTTTTAAAACATTTCGAAAACAGAGCAAAACTCACGTTATTTGATATATATAGAAAAACCCACCTTATCGAAATACAGAACTTATCGATAAAGCTTCCTTCTTCTGTCCCTTCTTCTACTCGCAAAATTCACCTTTAATCGCAAACGATTAAGTTTAGTGAAACGATTAACTCGAAAATAATAACGACTAACGGACTTGATTAAAAATCAAGTTCTAGGGCTTTGCAATTAACTAAGTCTTTAGTTAAAAGGATTCCTTCTAAAACTCTATCTCGATTTTAAACAACGCTAAACTCAATTAAAATAAATTATTTAACAAATAAATTAAGCTTCATTTAAACGTTCTAATTTTATTGGGCATCAAGAATATTAAACGGGTTTATGAATTAAGGTCGTCTTAATACCAGGCGATAACTAAATTCGATATTCAGCATCTCCTTAATTAAAATCTGCAACCTATTTTAATTAATTAACCCATGCCCAAAATTTCGGCCCATTCAATTAATTAAATTCGGTCCAATGAATTAATTTGCAGCCCAAACTCTTATAATTCAATTTGGCCCAAGCCCAAATTACAACCCAAGCCCAAATTTTATATAATCCTTAATTCTGTTTTTTTTTTTTTTATACAACAGATCTTTCTCTCTCTCTCAAACCTCTCTCTCGCTCTCACTCTGCTCTCTCCTAAATCAACAGCAGTAGCAGAGCACCACCGCCGTCGTCGTCTCCCTCCTTTTTCCGGCAGGTCTCACCTTCACACCGCCGCCGCCGCCTTCTCTCTCCATCCTACTCTTTCATATTTTTTTTGTCTCGTTTCTCTATATTGACGGCAGCAGTAGCAGGTCGACCGCTGCTTCTTCTCCGGCGAACTTCACCGTTCGCCGCCTCCGCCCCCTCGTCGTCGTCATCTCGATTTCATCCTTTGTTCAAGCCCCCCATCAAAAAGCCCCAAATTTTAACCCTAGATCCCCAAAATCGAAATTCTTAATTTCTCATCTCTCCTCTAAATTCCGGCGACCCTACCGTGCGCCTAACGATGGTGTTCGGACAGCAGCAGCAGCAGCCGCCTCCGTCGTCGCCGCCAATCTCTAACAGCACCATCGTCGTTTCTTCTCCACCTCTCTTCTCTCTGAAACACAACGAACAGCCACCAACACCACCGTCGATGCCGCGCCCCCCGTCCCACCGATTGTTCACAACAGCAACTAAGAGGAAACGCCGCCGTCGCCGTTGATGCTAGCCTCCACCGCCGTGTAAGCTCACTATCTCCCTCTCGATTCTTAATTTGCTTCAAGCTTTGGTTTTCGCTTATTAACAGAATAACATATTTAGAATTTAGTTTTAAATTTTAATTCTCTCTTTTCTTTTAAAATCGGCAGTGGTTGCCGTTCTTTCGCCGTCATCGTCGCCGTCGACTTCTACCGGCACCGCCGCCTCCTCCTTGACCAAACAGACAGCAGTCTGGAAACCACCACTGCTGCCTTCTCCATGGCCAAACGGACAGCAGCCCGGGATGACAACCGCCATCGTCGACGAAGTACAAAATATTCCAACTCAGCCCTCTTATCGGACTTGACAACACACTAGCAACCGAGACTCGATAATTCAAGATAAAAGAAGAAAAACAGGGCAGGTTCTAAACAAATTATTCTTGTTCTTGACTTTGATTTTAGGATGTCGTGAGCTTATAGAATCTTAATTAGTTGAAGTCTATTTGCTTAAATTGAAAGCAAGAGATACAGAGGTTAAGATTTAACATTTACAGATTATAATTCTTGATTCAAATTTTAGTAAACTGTGGAATGTGGTTTTCCACTTATGTTGATGATCATGCTTGAAGTTTGTAATACCCCGGGTTTTATTATCTCGTTATAATTAAAAATTTTATTAATTATTAAAGTTTTGCATTTCTTAATTGCTAATTTTCGATTATAAGATTTATGGCGCGATCCGTTCCTAAAAATTTATTTCAGAAATCGAGTAACCGGATACAGGATTATGGTTTCGGCGCCTGATTAATTTTTCGTTCGAGACCTCGGAATTGAGCAGCGTCTGCATTTCCATTCACTTATTTCTCGATACGAATCTTTTTCCAAAAAGTCAGTTTTTGTCATTTTCGGATATTTTTATCGACCCGTCGCGTCTCGACTGTTTCTTATTTTCGAAAAAACGAACCGACATTTCCGACAAATTAAAATATTTCGGATTCAATGGTCTCGACCATTTTCGTCAAAAATATTGTCGTCTAAGAATTTCATTGCTCGTTTTAATTGACGGTTTAAAAAAATTTTAACATCTAGATAAAGTCTATCCTAATATTACCTTTAAATATCTCTTTCTCTCTCTCATTCATTCCCCCATCTGCCGTCCCATTTCCCCATAGCAGCAAACACCATAAGCTTTCATTTCTTCATTTCTTCAAGCTTCAAGTTTCGATCACTCTTTCATCTACCGTCCGATTTTCGATCCGAGTTCGATTTTGACAAGGTAGGAGCTTCTTCTTCATTCCCAACCAAACAAAATTTCATTCTTTCCATCTTTAAATTTTCGAAATTTTTGAAAGATGGTTGGATTGTTGTTCTAGCTTTTGATTAATGTTTATATGATGCTTAGTAATGTTTTTAATAAAAGAATCAAGTTTGAAACCAAGTTTAAAAAAAAATATAAATAAAAAGGACCGAAATATATATATATGTACAATAAAGCCATGTATTTGATTTTTAATGAAGAAGATAATGATAGAATTGGAATCTACGTTAAAAATTAAGTGACGTAGAATTTTTCAGAATTTTAATACCAAGTTTTGAAATTGAGAGTTTAATTCCTGGACTCGATCAATTTGGAATCACCTGTTGGACTCGATCATTGGATTAACTCAGTGGACTCGATCATTGGAATCACCCAGTGGACCCGGATCATTGGATTAACCCAGTGGACCCGATCATTGGATTAACTCGGTAGGTCCAACTCGATTTTCTAGCCAGCTCAGTTTTCTAGCCAGCTCAGTTTTCTAGCCAGCTCAGTTTTCCAAATAACTCAGTTTTCCCAGCTAGCTTGATTTTCCAGACAGCTTGTTTTATCCAGCTGATTTATGATCAACTTGTTTTCAGTTGTTTCTTTCGTAAACTCAAAAGTATATATTAAAGATTAATCAAGTTATCAAGTCTGTTATCGTATGGTTTCCCTCTCGATCTTTTTCTAAGATTTGATTATTTACGATTAAAGGAGGACATCATACATAGAAGAAAGGACGGAAGATTGAAGTTGGGTTTCCGTTCTGTAAACCATTAAGGTGGGCTTTTCTATTATACAAATAAAATGTGGCTATTCTATTTACTGAATAACTCGAGCTTTGCTCTGTTTTTCTTATCGCTTTAAAAATCATGTTTTAAAGTGATTATCTTGGCATAAAAGAATTTGTTTTGTGAGTTCTATTATGCCTATCTGAGTTGGTTCGCCAACTAGTAATCGATCGGATTCTGAGTTAGCCAAGAGGGTGCTTTCCAGAATTAGTGTACACGGTAGCCGGAGTGTGTGGTACTCTGTTGAGGGGTAGCCAGCCACGGTGAGGAGCGACCGCGGAAGAAGGCCTTCTTCCCCGGCGTTATTCAGATTTGGTCATATTGAATTAAAAGCAATTATGAAAAGAAATTTTAGTAAGCACGGGCCTTTTATGAAATACCCCGTTGTGTTACTGTTGAAATGCCTGATAAATCCATTAAATCTATTATATGTTTTTGGCATGTGTTCACTAAGTACTTTGTACTTAGCCCTGTATATGTTTTTAAATATGCAGGTTGAGTGACGGGTGACGGCGGGAGTTGAGTACGTGGTTGTAAATCCTTAATAAAGCTAGTCGAGCCTCGATTTCACATCTTCATATGTGGAGTCAATCTACGTTCTTTTTCCGCTGCAAACACTCTAATATGTTATAACACTTTTTGTTTAAGTATTTTGTACTTGAAACTTGAAACGACTTGTTAGTTCTAATTGAGAAATCCTTCGAGATTGTCTCGCGTTATATAATCAAAGTTTACTTCTATGTATTTCCTTGATGATTCAAGATTTATCCCTCAGTTATTCATTAATCCCCTTTCTTCCCCGCTTCTTAATTCCAACCCCTAGTCACACCCCGGCTTAGCCGTCCTTCGGGATTTGGGGCTGTGACAGAGTGGTATCAGAGCGTTTCGTTTGCTCTGAGCCTGAGTCTTCTTTTGAGTAAAAGTTTAGTTCGAACCACTAAACTTGAGAAACTAGTCACGAACTCAACACCCCGTTACGCCGGCTCAACCAATAATAAGGTAAGAAATTTTAAAAGTTCTCGTTCTTTGCAAAAGTTTAAAAACATCTTGAAAATATGTTTTAAATATTATTCTAAGCTTGAATTTAATGCTAGAATTTATCTCCTTGGAATTATATGATTTATAATTTCCGTTTTCAAGAGCATGTTGGATTGAGAACTTAGAAGAATTTTTCTAAGGCATTTTCCCGATTTTTGAGAACTTAGACTTTTAAGAAGCGTTGGTTTCAAAGCAATAAAGAAGAACTCAATCAACGAAGAAATGAAGAAGTAAAGAGAAACGAAAGCAAAAGAGAACGAATGTCACTTGCGTATAAGTGATATGAGCACAGTCATCTTCATTGAAGTTCATTATTCGACGGAACTTCAAGTTGACTTTTGCTTTCCATTATAGAGAACCGTTTAGATTTTGCTGGTCAAATCTAGCTAAGTAAAGTTTAGTCGGGTTCTTCCTTTATTAGAGTTAAGAAACCTCTAAGTATAGAGTTATAAAATTTGAGAATTTTTGTTTTATTTTTGGATTTATATACAATTTTGAGATAATTGCTAAGTGCTTAAGTTAAGTGGTGCTATTTTTTGTTTAAGTTGTTTTTATGTAATACACAGTTTATTCTTTAAGTGCTTTAAGAATTCCTTAAGTTGTGTTAGTTTTTATCCTACCAGTTACTGATTTGTGTTTTGCAAATTTTTCTCTTAGGATGAGTACGGAGTGCTTCTCGAGCTTCTTTAGCAACCGGTTCAAGCCTCCCGTTAGGCCTGAGGTACTTTTGAGGCTGTACCATGACTTCATCCCACGCTCGGGTTGTGACTTTGGACAGTATGTTATAGACTTTCTACACTACTGGAAACCTGTTAAGCAACTTGGAGTGGACGATAGACAAGCTATGGTGGACTGTATCGCCATGATGCCCCAGAAATGGAAGGGATGGGCGCAAAAACAGTCATGGTTTTTCCTTGTCTTGGTGGGGGCTAACACGGAACCTACAGGTGATTTTTGTCTGTTTGCATCCGCTTTGTTGAGACAGTTTGTCACATTGGGTAGTTGTCCAAGAGTTGAATTTGAGGAGCACGCTTCGTACCGTCGACTGAATGACCTAGTACCGGTGACTGACTTTCTTCCTGGAGTTCTACCAGAGGAGGCAGGGTCGACTACTGACCTACCCTTTCTTGGGGTTAGACAGCCGACGAGTTTGCGGTGGACCTTCTGCGGTCCCACTTGACTATGGATTTCTTGAAGATATCACCTCCTCGTACCGCACACCTAACCCGGCCCTTAACTGCCAGTGGACCTTGCGAGCTCCCATATCCCGTCTTTTTAGACGAGCCGATGGTTCTTGTCGACCGGGCTAGCCTTGCCGAGGAGATGGCCACCGCAGTTGTACTTGGGGCCCGAGCGACTAGCACCGGCCGAGCCACACCCAGGAGTAGCAGAGCTGACAGTACCGGATCAGCACCTACCCGACGCCGAGGTCGAAGGGACCTTGGGAGCAGTTTTCGGCGTAGAGCTAGAGGAGGAAGAGGACCCGAGGAGTTTCCTTGGTGGTTGGAGCCCGGCCGAGGGCGATGAGGAGAGTACTGCAGCGTCTCCGAGAATCAGACATGGACCCGTCTAGGGTCAGTTAGCTGTGGGAATTAGTTTTTGCTTTTGTAAATAGATCTGGAATGTGTTAGACTTCTTTTGGTGTAAATAGTCGGGAGTTAATGTAAATATAATCCCGAGTCTAGCATCTTTCCACGTTGTTGACGGCAATGCATCTTGTTAAAGCATCCCGTCTTTTAAATTTCTAGAAGCATATTATAGATAGGCAGATAGCCTAGTCTGGACGAGATAAAGTCTAGATCTTTTGGATGTAAGACCTCGTGGAGGCAAATTTTGGTTATTTCAATATATATATATGACCCCATGTGAGGGCTTTTACTCTTATGTTGCAATCTTCTTATGTTCTGTTTTTATGTTTGTCAACTTGAGAAGTTGTACAATCGAAATCCATTTATCTTTGTTCAAGTAATGATTGCCAATCTGTTTAAAGTTGTCATCGAGTATGCCAGTTCGATAAGTTATGTTCTAATAAGTTTCTTTCTAAATCTCAGAATATCTTCAAAATGGAAGCTGAAAATGAAGGAGGAAGAAGAGGACGTGGGAGAGGTAGAGGAAGAGGTAGGGGTAGGGGTAGACCTCGAAGAGAAGATCAGGAGCGTCAGGAAGCCCCACCACCACCTCCACCTCCACCACCACATCGCCGTGATATCGAGGATCTATTCCTCAAAAGAAATCCACCTACTTTCAATGGATCTGGAAACCCGAGCGATGCGGAGCTTTGGGTAAGAGCTATTGAAAGAATTTTCCAGCTTCTCAGATGTACTGATGAGGAGCGTCTTTCTTGCATAGCCTTTCAACTCATTGGACCTGCTGACTTCTGGTGGGAGGCTCGCAAGAAAATCATTCCAGAGGAGCATCTGGCTCAGTATACCTGGAATGAATTCAAAGAGGCACTGTTTGACAAATATGTGCCAAAGACTTATAGAGCAAAGAAGGAATCTGAATTCTATAATTTGAAACAAGGAAAGATGTCTGTGACGGAATATGATGGAATATTCTGTGAATTGGCAAGATATGCACCGGATCAAGTTGATACGGATGAGAAAATGGCAAAGAAGTTTCGTTCTGGACTAAGACACGAGATTGGAGTGTCGTTAGCCAGTCATGGAGGGCTGAGCTACACTGAGTCACTAGAGAGAGCTCTAGAGATGGAGGCAGTAATGCCGGAAGAAAGACGAGCTCCAGTATCCGTGCCGGTACAAGCTCAAGCTCAGACTCAGAACCATTTCAACAATAACTACAAGGGCAAGAGAAAATGGGAAGGCGGAAATAACAGTGGTTACTATCAACACAACAACCGTCAGGGTAATCAGGGTGGTAATCAACGTGGCTTTCAACAGCCTAATCAGAATAGCAACCAGAACAATAACAACCTTGGCAATAGGCCATGGCAAGGAAACAACCAGTCAGGGCAATGGCAAGGGCGGCAGAATGCTCCGAATCAAGGAGGCAATGGTCAGGGAAAGGTTGTAATCCCTACTTGCCGTAAGTGTAATAGGGTACATTTCGGCGTCTGTCAGGTGGGCACCGAAAACTGTTTTAACTGCGGCCAAAAGGGTCACATGAAGAGAGAGTGCCCGAGACCACCCCAAGCACTTAGGCCGAACCAATATGGTCAACCCCAACCTCTGAGGGCTATACAGGCGCAGCCGCAACCTCAACAACAGCCACAACAGCGGAATGCTAGGGCCTTTGCCATCGAACAAAAGCCGCCAATTAAGAACAAAGGAAATTTGGCAGGTATGGGCAAACTTCTTAACTTTCCTGTAATTATTTTGTTCGATACCGGAGCATCACACTCTTTTATTTCTAGTTCTTGTGTCGATAATTTAGATATCATACCAGAACGAGCTAGTCATAAAATGAGAGTAACTACACCATCCGGAGAGATCACAACCACTTCACTTGTTTGCTCTAACCTAGAATTGGAACTAGGAACTTTTAAGGTTATAGCTAACAATTTGAATGTCATGGTAATGCGGGACGTAGATATAATCCTAGGAATGGATTGGTTAGCTGAGAATTATGCTACGATTCTCTGTAATGAGAGAAAAATTTCTTTTCAATTACCCAGAGAAGAGCCCACAGAATTTTACGGAATTACAATGGGTAGGAGAGTGCCAGTTATCTCTGCCCTTCAAGCTAAGAAGATGATGAAAAAGAAAGACTGTCAGGCTTTCCTTGTTTACCTGAACGGGGAAGCCGGAGTCGAAAAGACCATAGGAGATGTGGCGATCGTCGTAGAATTCGAGGACGTATTTCCGTAAATACTACCGGGATCGCCACAAAATCGACAAGTGGACTTCAACATTGACCTGGAGCCCGGGTCAGCCCCAGTGTCGAAAGCACCATACAGAATGGCACCGAAGGAATTACAAGAACTCAAGATACAACTACAAGAGTTGTTAGATCTTGGTTTTATTAGACCAAGTGTTTCACCATGGGGAGCACCTGTTCTATTTGTAAAGAAAAAGGACGGCACAATGAGGATGTGCATAGATTATCGAGAGTTGAACAAGATAACCCTCAAGAATAAATATCCTTTGCCAAGGATAGATGACCTGTTTGATCAACTCAAGGGAGCATGTGTGTTTTCAAAAATAGACCTTAGGTCCGGGTATCATCAATTGAAAATCAAACCAGAAGATATACCCAAGACGGCTTTCCGAACACGATATGGCCACTACGAGTTCTTAGTTATGCCATTCGGATTGACTAATGCTCTGCAGTATTCATGGATCTCATGAATAGAGTTTTTCACCCATACTTAGACAAGTTCGTCTTAGTATTTATTGACGACATTCTCATTTATTCCAAAAATGAGAAAGAGCACGAAGAACACTTGAGAATAGTGTTGGAAACTTTGAGAACTGAGAAACTATATGCCAAGTTCAGTAAGTGCGAGTTTTGGCTGAGTGAAGTGATGTTTCTTGGGCACATTGTGTCGGCGGGGAGGTATCAAGGTGGACCACGCTAAAGTGAAAGCGGTACGTGACTGGAAGTCACCAACCAACCCTAATGAGATTAGGAGCTTTTTAGGTCTAGCCGGATACTATAGAAGATTCATTGAAGGATTTTCTAAGATAGCTAGACCTATGACACAATTACTCAAGAAAGGAATCAAATATAAGTGGACGGATGAGTGTGAGGCAAATTTCCAAGAACTAAAAGACAAGTTGACTACGGCACCGCTTTGGCTCTCCCGAAGCAAATAAAGAATATGTGGTGTATACCGATGCTTCTAAAAATGGACTAGGTTGTGTCTTGATGCAAGATGGAAAGGTGATAGCCTATGCATCACGACAACTTAGGCCACATGAAGTCAATTACCCCACACATGATCTGGAATTAGCAGCCGTTGTGCATTCGTTAAAAATCTGGAGACATCACCTATATGGAGTTAGGGTTGAGATTTTTACGGATCATAAGAGTCTAAAATACTTTTTCGAGCAAAAAGAATTGAATATGAGACAAAGAAGATGGCTCGAATTAGTAAAGGATTATGACTGTGGTATCAATTACCATCCAGGCAAAGCTAATGTTGTAGCAGATGCTTTGAGTCGCAAGACTCCAACACACTTAGCTTGTTTCCTTACCGAAGAAGGAGAACTCATTCAAGACTTTGAGAGAATGAGTTTGGAGGTGATCAATTCACCAGAAACAATAACTAGTCGTGTTGCAACCCTAGTGGCTATACCAGACTTGCGAGAAAGAATAATAAGTGCTCAGAGGAAAGATGAGGTGTTTGAGAAACTACGTCTGAAGGTGAGATCAGGTAACCCTAACAGTTACTCTGAAGCAACAGATAATGCAATCGAGTTCGATGGAAGACTTTGCATTCCTCATGATGACGAACTGAAAAATGACATCATGAGTGAATCTCATGATACACCTTACACTGCTCATCCGGGAAGTACGAAGATGTATCAGGACTTAAAGAGAAAGTTCTGGTGGGACGGCTTAAAGCGAGATGTAGCCTCCTTCGTTGAACGATGTCTGGCTTGTCAGCAAGTAAAAGCCTTACACCAACGACCTTATGGAAAGTTACAACCGTTGGATATTCCAACATGGAAGTGGGAAGGTATAACAATGGATTTTGTGACCGGTCTGCCGAAGTCAAAAAGAGGAAACACTGCAATATGGGTTGTAGTAGACCGTCTCACAAAGTCAGCTCATTTTATACCAATTCCGATTACCTATGGATCGGAGAAATTAGCCCAATTATATGTCCGTGAGATCGTACGTCTGCACGGAGTACCAACGTCGATAACATCAGATAGAGATTCAAAATTCACCTCAAGATTTTGGATCAGCTTGCAAAAAATTGGGTACCAAACTCGATTTCGGCACGGCTTTTCACCCTCAAACGGACGGTCGGTCTGAAAGAACAATCCAAACACTAGAAGACATGTTGAGAAGCTGTGGTGTTGGATCAAGGTGGGAGCTGAAAATGTTTTGCCACTAATCGAATTTGCTTATAATAACGGTTATCAAGCAACAATAGGCATGGCTCCATATGAAGCATTGTATGGAAAGAAATGTAGATCACCGCTTTATTGGGATGAAGTAGGTGAAAGGAAAAATCTAGGGCCAGATTCAGTCGGTGAAATGATAGAGATCATTCGACAGATCCGACTGAGAATAAAAGAAGCCCAAAGTCGACAGAAATCTTATGCCGACGTACGTCGATCTGAGTTATCATTCGAAATTGGGGATAAGGTTTTCCTCAAGGTTTCTCCGTCTAAGGGAATTATTAGGTTTGGCGTGAAGGGTAAGCTTAGACCCAGATTTATTGGACCTTTTGAGATTTTGGAAAAGATAGGACTCGTTGCTTATAGATTGGCTTTACCGCCAAGTCTAGGGAGTGTTCATAATGTTTTCCATGTCTCTCAATTAAGAAAATATGTGTTCGATCCTAAACACGTGGTTCACCAGCAAGACATTGTTCTTAGTCCGGATTTGAGCTATGAAGAAAGACCGCAAGCTATCTTGGACCGAAAGGTACAAGAACTCCGAACCAAGACGATACCGCTTGTAAAAGTTTTATGGAATCACCACGAGCAAGAAGAAGCTACGTGGGAACTAGAAGAAAAGATGCTGGAAAAATACCCTGAGCTTTTTGAAGAAGGTATGCAAATTTCGGGACGAAATTTCTTGTTAGAGGGGTAGAATGTAATACCCCGGGTTTTATTATCTCGTTATAATTAAAAATTTTATTAATTATTAAAGTTTTGCATTTCTTAATTGCTAATTTTCGATTATAAGATTTATGGCGCGATCCGTTCCTAAAAATTTATTTCAGAAATCGAGTAACCGGATACAGGATTATGGTTTCGGCGCCTGATTAATTTTTCGTTCGAGACCTCGGAATTGAGCAGCGTCTGCATTTCCATTCACTTATTTCTCGATACGAATCTTTTTCCAAAAAGTCAGTTTTTGTCATTTTCGGATATTTTTATCGACCCGTCGCGTCTCGACTGTTTCTTATTTTCGAAAAAACGAACCGACATTTCCGACAAATTAAAATATTTCGGATTCAATGGTCTCGACCATTTTCGTCAAAAATATTGTCGTCTAAGAATTTCATTGCTCGTTTTAATTGACGGTTTAAAAATTTAACATCTAGATAAAGTCTATCCTAATATTACCTTTAAATATCTCTTTCTCTCTCTCATTCACCCCCCCCATCTGCCGTCCCATTTCCCCATAGCAGCAAACACCATAAGCTTTCATTTCTTCATTTCTTCAAGCTTCAAGTTTCGATCACTCTTTCATCTACCGTCCGATTTTCGATCCGAGTTCGATTTTGACAAGGTAGGAGCTTCTTCTTCATTCCCAACCAAACAAAATTTCATTCTTTCCATCTTTAAATTTTCGAAATTTTTGAAAGATGGTTGGATTGTTGTTCTAGCTTTTGATTAATGTTTATATGATGCTTAGTAATGTTTTTAATAAAAGAATCAAGTTTGAAACCAAGTTTAAAAAAAAATATAAATAAAAAGGACCGAAATATATATATATGTACAATAAAGCCATGTATTTGATTTTTAATGAAGAAGATAATGATAGAATTGGAATCTACGTTAAAAATTAAGTGACGTAGAATTTTTCAGAATTTTAATACCAAGTTTTGAAATTGAGAGTTTAATTCCTGGACTCAGTCAGCTGGAATCACCAATTTGGACTCGATCATTGGATTAACTCTTGGACTCGATCATTGGAATCACCCCTGGACCCGATCATTGGATTAACCCAGCTGGACCCAGTCAGCTGGATTAACTCAGCTGGGTCCAGCCAGCTCAGTTTTCTAGCCAGCTCAGTTTTCTAGCCAGCTCAGTTTTCTAGCCAGCTCAGTTTTCTAGCCAGCTCAGTTTTCTAGCCAGCTCAGTTTTCCAAATAACTCAGTTTTCCCAGCTAGCTTGATTTTCCAGACAGCTTGTTTTATCCAGCTGATTTATGATCAACTTGTTTTCAGTTGTTTCTTTCGTAAACTCAAAAGTATATATTAAAGATTAATCAAGTTATCAAGTCTGTTATCGTATGGTTTCCCTCTCGATCTTTTTCTAAGATTTGATTATTTACGATTAAAGGAGGACATCATACATAGAAGAAAGGACGGAAGATTGAAGTTGGGTTTCCGTTCTGTAAACCATTAAGGTGGGCTTTTCTATTATACAAATAAAATGTGGCTATTCTATTTACTGAATAACTCGAGCTTTGCTCTGTTTTTCTTATCGCTTTAAAAATCATGTTTTAAAGTGATTATCTTGGCATAAAAGAATTTGTTTTGTGAGTTCTATTATGCCTATCTGAGTTGGTTCGCCAACTAGTAATCGATCGGATTCTGAGTTAGCCAAGAGGGTGCTTTCCAGAATTAGTGTACACGGTAGCCGATGTGTGTGGTACTCTGTTGAGGGGTAGCCAGCCACGGTGAGGAGCGACCGCGGAAGAAGGCCTTCTTCCCCGGCGTTATTCAGATTTGGTCATATTGAATTAAAAGCAATTATGAAAAGAAATTTTAGTAAGCACGGGCCTTTTATGAAATACCCCGTTGTGTTACTGTTGAAATGCCTGATAAATCCATTAAATCTATTATATGTTTTTGGCATGTGTTCACTAAGTACTTTGTACTTAGCCCTGTATATGTTTTTAAATATGCAGGTTGAGTGACGGGTGACGGCGGGAGTTGAGTACGTGGTTGTAAATCCTTAATAAAGCTAGTCGAGCCTCGATTTCACATCTTCATATGTGGAGTCAATCTACGTTCTTTTTCCGCTGCAAACACTCTAATATGTTATAACACTTTTTGTTTAAGTATTTTGTACTTGAAACTTGAAACGACTTGTTAGTTCTAATTGAGAAATCCTTCGAGATTGTCTCGCGTTATATAATCAAAGTTTACTTCTATGTATTTCCTTGATGATTCAAGATTTATCCCTCAGTTATTCATTAATCCCCTTTCTTCCCCGCTTCTTAATTCCAACCCCTAGTCACACCCCGGCTTAGCCGTCCTTCGGGATTTGGGGGCTGTGACAAAGTTATTAAAAGATAGAATAGGTTACTGCAATTATTTTCTTATTTGCTTATGATTTCAGTTTGGAGTTTCTCAAGATAAATAAACAAAGCTTCTATTTGCTAAACAAAGTTTGGCAATTTGAGTTGTAAACACTTACTGGTTAATAACAAAAGATGGATAGATGGTTTGTGAATGAATTGAATTTGAAAATCTTGTGACTGTAATTCCCCTGCAGCTTCTTCTTCCCTTCCTTATTCTTAGTTGTATTTTGTTTTTGCGGATGTGAGAAGGATTCAGGGGTGATGTATTTAAGCTTAGTTATTGCTTGTGTTTACTTCCTTAATGATCAGCAACTCTGACAGGATTTGAAAAAAATAACAGATTCACAAAGATTTACTCTTATCTAACTATAATTTACAGAAGCTTCTTCACGCAAAGTTAATTTGCAGCTAGGTAATTACTTTCATTTATATTTATTCATTTCTAAGTTGTGTTAATTTGCTTAATTATTGGGCTGAATTGTATGTATTTGGACTTAAAGTTAATTAAGCTTGTAGTTATAAATAAAAGGAAAGGTTTTGGGCCTAAATCACAAAAATTAATACTTGGCCCATTAAATATATATATATATATATACACACACGATTATTAACTTTAATGAGGCTTATCTAAAAAAAATGAATTAGAAACGTAATTCGTTTTGATACTCGATTCCGGAGATTTGAGAATACGCGATTGTGACAACTTACGAAGGCAAAAGCCCTAATTAATTAAACACGAGATAAGAAGAAAAATCGGGAAAAATCGGGGTATTAACATTCTACCTATCTAACAACAAATTTCATCCCGAAATTTGCATACCTTCTGCAAAAAGTTCAGGATATTTTTCCAGCATCTTTTCTTCGAGTTCCCACGTAGCTTCTTCTTGCCCGTGGTGATTCCATAAAATTTTTACTAGCGGTATCGTCTTAGTTCTCAATTTTTGGACCTTTCGGTCTAAAATTGCTTGCGGCCTTTCTTCATAACTCAAGTCAGGACTAAGAACAATATCTTGCTGGCGAATCACGTGTTTAGGATCAAACACGTAATTTCTTAATTGAGAAACATGGAAAACATTATGAACACTTCCTAGACTTGGCGGTAAAGCCAATCTATACGCAACGAGTCCTATCTTTTCCAAAATCTCAAAAGGTCCTATAAATCTGGGTCTAAGCTTACCCTTTACGCCAAACCTAATAATTCCCTTAGACGGAGAAACTTTGAGGAAAACCTTATCCCCAATTTCGAATGACAAATCAAATCGGCGTACATCGGCATAAGATTTCTGTCGACTTTGGGCTTCCTTAATTCGGATGTGTCGAATGATCTTGATCATTTCACTGACTGAATCTGGCCCTAAATTTTTCCTTTCACCAACTTCATCCCAATAAAGTGGTGACCTACATTTCTTTCCATACAATGCTTCGTATGGCGCCATGCCTATTGTTGCTTGATAACTGTTATTATAAGCAAATTCGATTAATGGGAAAATATTCTCCCAGCTCCCACCTTGATCCAACACCACAGTTCTCAACATGTCTTCTAGTGTTTGGATTGTTCTTTCAGACTGTCCGTCTGTTTGAGGGTGAAAAGCTGTGCTGAAATTGAGTTTAGTACCCAATTCTTTTTACAAGCTGATCCAAAATCTTGAGGTAAATTTTGAATCTATATCCGATGTTATCGAAGTCGGTACTCCATGCAGACGTACGATCTCACGGATGTATAATTGGGCTAATTTTTCCGATCCATAGGTATTCGGAATTGGTATAAAATGAGCTGATTTTGTGAGACGGTCTACTACAACCCATATT
Source organism: Agastache rugosa (assembly GCA_031470985.1). Lineage (NCBI taxonomy): Eukaryota > Viridiplantae > Streptophyta > Magnoliopsida > Lamiales > Lamiaceae > Agastache > Agastache rugosa. The sequence continues at coordinate 18,886,575 of CM062604.1, forward strand.
GCAGTGTTCCCTCTTTTTGACTTCGGCAGACCCGTCACAAAATCCATTGTTATACCTTCCCACTTCCATATTGGGAAATCCAACGGTTGTAACTTTCCATACGGTCGTTGATGTAAAGCTTTTACTTGCTGACAAGCCAGACATCGTTCTACGAAAGAGGCTACATCTCGCTTTAAGCCATCCCACCAGAACTTTCTCTTTAAGTCCTGATACATCTTCGTACTTCCTGGATGAGCGGTGTAAGGTGTATCATGAGCTTCACTCATGATGTCATTTTTCAGCTCGTCGTCATGAGGAATACAAAGCCTTCGCTCAAACTCGATTGCATTATCTACTGCTTCAGAGTATCCACCAGGGTTACCCGATCTCATCTTCAGACGTAGTTTCTCAAACACCTCATCTTTCCTTTGAGCACTTATTATTCTTTCTCGCAGGTCTGGTGTAGCTACTAGGGTTGCAATACGGCTAGTTATTGTTTCTGGTGAATTGATCACCTCCAAACTCATTCTCTCAAAGTCTTGAATGAGTTCTCCTTCTTCAGTAAGGAGACAAGCTAAGTGTGTTGAAGTCTTGCGACTCAAAGCATCTGCTACAATATTAGCTTTGCCTGGATGGTAATTGATACCACAGTCATAATCCTTTACTAATTCGAGCCATCTTCTTTGTCTCATGTTTAATTCTTTTTGCTCGAAAAAGTATTTCAGACTCTTGTGATCCGAATAAATCTCAACCCTAACTCCATATAGGTGATGTCTCCAGATTTTTAATGAATGCACAACGGCTGCTAATTCCAGATCGTGTGTGGGGTAATTAACCTCATGTGGCCTAAGTTGTCGTGATACGTAGGCTATCACTCTTCCATCTTGCATCAACACACAACCGAGTCCATTTTTAGAGGCGTCTGTATACACCACGTATTCTTTGTTTGCTTCTGGAAGAGCCAAAACTGGTGCCGTAGTCAGCTTGTCTTTTAGTTCCTGGAAATTTGCCTCACATTCATCTGTCCACTTGTATTTGATTCCCTTCATGAGTAATTGTGTCATAGGTCTAGCAATCTTAGAAAATCCTTCGATGAATCTTCTATAGTACCCGGCTAGACCCAAAAAGCTCATAATCTCATTAGGATTGGTTGGTGACTTCCAATTACGTACTGCTTCCACTTTAGCAGGGTCCACTTTGATACCTCCTGCTGACACAATATGCCCAAGAAATATCACTTCACTCAGCCAAAATTCGCACTTACTAAATTTGGCGTATAGTTTTTTCAGTTCTCAAGGTTTCCAACACTATCCTCAAGTGTTCTTCATGCTCTTTCTCATTCTTAGAATAAATGAGAATATCCTCAATGAATACTAAGACAAACTTATCTAAGTATGGGTGAAAAACTCTATTCATGAGATCCATGAATACTGCATGAGCGTTAGTCAATCCGAATGGCATAACTAAAAATTCGTAGTGGCCATATCTCGTTCGGAAAGCCGTCTTGGGTACATCATCTGGTTTGATTTTTAATTGATGATACCCGGATCTAAGATCTATCTTTGAAAACACGCATGCTCCCTTGAGTTGATCAAACAGATCATCTATCCTTGGCAAAGGATATTTATTCTTGAGGGTTATTTTGTTTAGCTCTCGATAATCTATGCACATCCTCATCGTGCCATCTTTCTTCTTTACAAATAGAATAGGTGCTCCCCATGGTGAAACACTTGGTCTGATAAAACCCAGATCCAACAACTCTTGTAGTTGTATCTTAAGTTCTTGTAACTCCTTCGGTGCCATTCTGTATGGAGCTTTCGACACTGGGGTTGACCCAGGCTCCAGGTCGATGTTGAAGTCCACTTGTCGATCTGGTGGCAATCCTGGTAATATATCTGGAAATACGTCTTCAAATTCTCGGACAACCGTCACATCTCCTATGGTTTTTTCAGCTCCGGCTTCCCCGTTCAGATAAATAAGGAAAACCTTACAGTTCTTCTTTTTCATCATCTTTTTAGCTTGTAAGGCAGAGATAACAGGCACTCTCCTACCCATTGTGATTCCGTGAAATTCTGTTGGTTCCTTTCCCGGTAGTTGGAAAGAAATTTTTCTCTCGTTGCAGAGAATTGTAGCATAGTTCTCAGCTAACCAATTCATTCCTAGAATTATATCTACGTCCCACATTACCATGACATTCAAATTGTTCGCTATAACCTTAAGAGTTCCTAGTTCCAATTCTAGGTTAGAGCAAACAAGTGAAGTGGTTGTGATATCTCCGGATGGCGTAGTTACTCTTATTTTATGACTAGCTCGTTCAGGTATGATATCTAGTTTATCGATACAAGAACCAGAAATAAAAGAGTGTGATGCTCCGGTATAGAACAAAATAATTATAGGAAAGTTTAGAAGCTTGCCCATACCTGCCAAATTTCCTTTGTTCTTAATTGGCGGCTTTTGTTCGATGACAAAGGCCCTAGCATTCCGCTGCTGTGGTTGTTGTTGAGGATGTGGCTGCGCTTGTATAGCCCTCAGAGGCTGGGGTTGACCATATTGGTTCGGCCTAGGTGCTTGGGATGGCTTAGGGCATTCTCTCTTCATGTGACCCTTCTGGCCGCAGTTAAAATAATTTCCAGTGCCCACTTGACAGACACCGAAGTGTACCCTATTGCACTTAGGGCAAGTAGGGATTACAGTTTTTCCCTGACTGTTGCCTCCTTGATTCAGAGCATTCTGCCGTCCTTGCCCTTGCCATGGTCTCTTGCCGATGTTATTGTTGTTGTTGTTCTGATTGCTATTCTGATTAGGCTGTTGAAAGCCACGTTGATTACCACCCTGATTACACTGATAGTGGTTGCGTTGATAATAACCACTGCTATTTCCGCCTTCCCATTTTCTCTTTCCTTTGAAGTTGCCATTAAAATGGTTTTGAGTATGAGCTTGCGTTTGTACCGGTACGGGTATTGGAGCCCGTTTCTCCTCTGGAATCACTGCCTCCATCTCTAGAGCTCTCTCTAGTGACTCAGTGTAGCTCAGTCTTTCATGACTGGCTAACGACACTCCAATCTCGTGTCTTAGTCCCGAACGGAACTTCTTTGCCATCTTCTCATCCGTATCAACCTGATTCGGCGCATATCTTGCCAATTCACAGAATACTCCATAGTATTCCGTCACAGACATCTTCCCTTGTTTTAGATTATAGAATTCAAATTCCTTCTTCGCTCTATAAGTCTTTGGCACGTATTTGTCAAACAGAGCCTCCTTAAATTCATTCCAGGTATACTGAGCCAGATGCTCTTTCGAAATGATTTTCTTACGAGCCTCCCACCAGAAGTCAGCAGGTCCAGTGAGTTGAAAGGCTATGCAAGAAAGACGCTCCTCATCAGTACATCTGAGAAGTTGGAAGATCCTTTCAATAGCTCTTACCCAAAGCTCAGCATCACTCGGGTTTCCAGATCCATTAAAAGTAGGCGGATTTCTTTTGAGGAACAGATCCTCGATATCACGGCGAGGTGGTGGTGGAGGTGGAGGTGACGGTGGAGGGGTTTGTTGTCGTTCTTGATCTTCTCTTCGAGGTCTACCCCTACCTCTTCCTCTACATCTCCCACGTCCACTTCCTCTTCCCCCTATTTCGTTTTCAGCTTCCATTTCAACGATATTCTGATATTCAGAAAGAAACTTATCAGCACTTAACTTATCAAACTGACATACTAACTTTGAACAGATGGACAATTATTACTCCGACAAGGATAATTAGATTTTGATTGCACAACTTCTTGAGTTGACAAAAGTAAGAACAAAATATAATAAAAGATTTGAACATAGGAAAAAGCCCTCACATGGGGTCATATATACACTGGAAGAACAAAAATTTGCCTCCACGAGGTCTTACATCCCAAAAGAACTAGACTTCATCTAGTCTAGACTAGGCTGTCTGCCGATCTATAATACGCTTCTATAAATTTAAAAGACGGAATGCTCTGACAAGATACATTACCGTCAACAACAAGGAACAGTGCTAGACTCGGGATTATAACACCCGACTATTTACACCAAAAGAAATCTAACACTTTCTAGATCTATGTACAAAAGCAGTAAGCCAACTCCAACTAACAGCTGGTACTAGACGGGTCCATGATTAACTCTTGGAGATGCTGCTGTGCTCTCTACACTACCCTCAACAGGCTCCAACCACCAAGGAAGCTCCTCAGGTTCCTCCTCCTCTTCGAGCTCTACGCCGAGAACTGCTCCCAAGGTTCCCTCGACCTCGGCGTAAGGTAGGTGCTGATCTGGTACAGCCAGCTCGGCTACTCCCCAGTGTGGCTCAGCTGGTATTAGCTGCTCGAGCCCCCAAAACTGCTCAGGTGCTATCATCTCTTCAGGAAGGCTAGTCCAGCCGACAATAGTCGTCGACTCACCCAAGTAGACAGGGTACGAAAGCTCAACATGGTCAACTGCAGTCACAGGCTGAGTCAGATGTACTGGGTATGAGGATGTGAGATCGCCAAGAATACCCTAGTCAAGTGAGACCGTAGACGGTCTTGCCAACCTGGCTGGCCCAAGGTAGGTCAGCAGTCGACCCGGCATCCTCTGGAAGGACCCCTGGAAAAAGGACAGGCTCTGGGACTGTCTCAACACGGAAGTACAAAGGGTGCTCCACGTAAGGAATCTGGTCAACACGCCTGTCATGTGCGTACTGCTCGAAGACTGCAGAGGCAAAAGAGGGAAAGTCACCAGTAGGCTGTGCGGCGTCTCCCTGAAAGGTAACATAAGACCGAGACAAACTCTGTGCCCAACCTCTCCACTCAAATGGCAAACAAATGATGAGATTCTCAATGACCTCCCTGCCTCTAACTAGATGTGCCACCGGAAACCACCGTTTGATACTCTCGGATACTCTCCGTCCAACATCGTTGTCAGGGAATCCCGTATAGGTACGGTACTTCACTAAGAGCTGGTCGGAAGTGAGCTCTGCCGGAAACTCCTCCATCCTAAGCGAGATTTTCAGATACGCAGATCAAAAACTGGTAGGATAAAATTTAACCTAACTTAAGCGATTCTTAAAGCTCTTAAATAACATAAACTGAACTTAAGCACTTAAAAGCACTACTTAAATTAAGTAATTAGCAATTAACTAAAAAATTCTTAAAAATATTATTATTATTATTATTATTACAACTCTAAACTTAGAGGTTTCTAATCAAGGAAGTACTTAGCTAAATTTGTCAAGAAAAGCTGAACGGGTTTCTATAATGAGAAGCAAAGTCAAACTGAAGCTCTGTCGAATAATGAACTTCTATGAAGATGACTATGCTCATGTCACTTATACGCAAGTGTCATTCGTTTTCCTTTGTTGTTGCTTCTCTTGATTTCTTCATTTCTCTTTTGATCTTGCACTTCCTTATTGCTTTGAATCCAACCCTTCTTAAAAGTCTAGGTTCTCAAATAATTGGGGAAAAGCCTTAGAAAATTATTATAAGTTCTCAATCTGACATGCTCTTGAAAACGGAAAAGTATAAATCATATAATTTCAAGAAAATCAATTCTAGCATTTCATGCTTAGAATAGTATTTAAAATATGTTTTCAATGTATTTTAAAACTTTTGAAAAGAACCAGAACTTTTAAAACTTTTTCACCTCTTCTTTGGTTGAGTCAGCGGAACGGGGTGTTGAGTTGGTAACTGGTTTCTCTACTCGAAAGAAGACTCAGGCTCAGAGCAAACGAAACGCTCTGATACCACTATGTCACAGCCCCAAATCCCGAAAGATGGCTAAGCCAGGGTGCGACTAGGGGTTGGAATTAAGAAGCGGGGTAGAAGGGGAAAAGAATATATATAAATGAAGAAAGAATCCAGAACTATCAAGGAAATACGTAGAATTGTACTTCGACTATTTAAAACGAGACAATCTCGAAGGATTTCTAATAGAGGAATAACATGTCGTTTCAAGTCTCAAGTACAGAACAAAATATTTAAACAATAGCATTATAACATATTAGAGTGTTTGCAGCAGAGAAAGACGTAGATTGACTTCACATATGAAGATGTGAAGTCGAGGCTCGACTAGCTTTATTCAAATGATTTACAACCACTCAACTCCCGCCGTCACCCGTTACTCAACCTGCATATTTATAAACATATACAGGGCTAAGTACAAAGTACTTAGTGAACAATTGCCAAAACATATCATAACTTTATAGGTTATAAACATGCTTCCCGAGTAACACACATGGGCTTTTCAATAAAAACCTATGTTTACTAAAATCACTTTCATACTTGGATAAATATATAATATTAATTCATCAAAACCAAATCTGAAATAACGCCGGGAAAGACGGCCGTCTTCCACGTACGTTCCTCACCGAGGCTGGTCGCTCCTCAACAGAGTCCATACTCACGGTTACCGTGTACACTAACTCTGGAAAGCACACCCTTTCGGGGCTAACTCAGAATCCGATCGAACTAATATGTTGGCGAACCAACTCAGATAGGTATAAGAGAATTTTCATCCAAAAATTCTTTTTAAGCATGATAACCACTTTAAAACAAATACTTTTTAAAACATTTCGAAAACAGAGCAAAACTCACGTTATTTGATATATATAGAAAAGCCCACCTTATCGAAATACAGAACTTATCGATAAAGCTTCCTTCTTCTGTCCCTTCTTCTACTCGCGAAATTCACCTTTAATCGCAAACGATTAAGTTTAGCGAAGCGATTAAGTCGAAAATAATAACGACTAACGGACTTGATTAAAAATCAAGTTCTAGGGCTTTGCAATTAACTAAGTCTTTAGTTAAAATGATTCCTTCTAAAACTCTATCTCGATTTTGAACAATGCTAAACTCAATTAAAATAAATTATTTAACAAATAAATTAAGCTTCATTTAAACGTTCTAATTTTATTGGGCATCAAGAATATTAAACGGGTTTATGAATTAAGGTCGTCTTAATACCAGACGATAACTAAATTCGATATTCAGCATCTCCTTAATTAAAATCTGCAACCTATTTTAATTAATTAACCCAGGCCCAAAATTTCGGCCCATTCAATTAATTAAATTCGGTCCAATGAATTAATTTGCTGCCCAAACTCTTATAATTCAATTTGGCCCAAGCCCAAATTACAACCCAAGCCCAAATTTTATATAATCCTTAATTCTTTTATTTTTTTTTTATACAACAGATCTTTCTCTCTCTCTCAAACCTCTCTCTCGCTCTCACACTCTGCTCTCTCCTAAATCAACAGCAGTAGGAGAGCACCACCGCCGCCGTCGTCTCCCTCTTTTTTCCAGCAGGTCTCACCTTCACACCGCCGCCGCCGCCTTCTCTATCCATCCTACTCTCTCATATTTTTTTGTCTCGTTTCTCTATATTGACGGAAGCAGTAGCAGCTCGACCGCTGCTTCTTCTCCGGTGAACTTTACCGTTCGCCGCCTCCGCCCCCTCGTCGTCGTCGTCTCGATTTCGTCCTTTGTTCAAGCCCCCCATCAAAAAGCCCCAAATTTTAACCCTAGATCCCCAAAATCGAAATTCTTAATTTCTCATCTCTCCTCTAAATTCCGGCGACCCTACCGTGCGCCTAACGACTGTGTTCGGACAGCAACAGCAGCAGCCGCCTCCGTCGTCGCCGCCAACCTCTAACAGCACCATCGTCGTTTCTTCTCCACCTCTCTTCTCTTTGAAACACAACGAACAGCCACCAACAACACCGTCGATGCCGCCCCCCCCCCTCCCCGTCCCGCCGATTGTTCACAGCAGCAACTAAGAGGAAACGCCGCCGTCGCCGTTGATGCTAGCCTCCACCGCCGTGTAAGCTCACTATCTCCCTCTTGATTCTTAATTTGCTTCAAGCTTTGGTTTTCGCTTATTAACAGAATAACATATTTAGAATTTAGTTTTAAATTTTAATTCTCTCTTTTCTTTTAAAACCGGCAGTGGTTGCCGTTCTTTCGCCGTCATCGTCGCCGTCGACTTCTACCGGCACCGCCGCCTCCTCCTTGACCAAACGGACAGCAGTCTGGAAACCACCACTGTTGCCTTCTCCTTGGCTAAACGGACAGCAGCCCGGGATGACAACCGCCGTCGTCGACGAAGTACAAAATATTCCAACTCAGCCCTCTTATCGGACTTGACAACACACTAGCAACCGAGACTCGATAATTCAAGATAAAAGAAGAAAAACGGGCGGAGTTCTAAACAAATTATTCTTGTTCTTGACTTTGATTTTAGGATGTCGTGAGCTTATAGAATCTTAATTAGTTGAAGTCTATTTGCTTAAATTGAAAGCAAGAGATACGAGAGGTTAAGATTTAACATTTACGATTATAATTCTTGATTCAAATTTTAGTATACGTGAATTTGTGATTTTCCACTTATGTTGATGATCATGCTTGAAGTTATTAAAAGATAGAATAGGTTACTGCAATTATTTTCTTATTTGCTTATGATTTCAGTTTGGAGTTTCTCAAGATAAATAAACAAAGCTTCTATTTGCTAAACAAAGTTTTCCAATTTGAGTTGTAAACACTTACTGGTTAATAACAAAAGATGGATAGATGGTTTGTGAATGAATTGAATTTGAAAATCTTGTGACTGTAATTCCCCTGCAGCTTCTTCTTCCCTTCCTTATTCTTAGTTGTATTTTGTTTTTGCGGATGTGAGAAGGATTTAGGGGTGATGTATTTAAGCTTAGTTATTGCTTGTGTTTACTTCCTTAATGATCAGCAACTCTGACAGGGTTTGAAAAAAATAACAGATTCACAAAGATTTACTCTTATCTAACTATAATTTACAGTAGCTTCTTCACGCAAAGTTAATTTGCAGCTAGGTAATTACTTTCATTTATATTTATTCATTTCTAAGTTGTGTTAATTTGCTTAATTATTGGGCTGAATTGTATGTATTTGGACTTAAAGTTAATTAAGCTTGTGGTTATAAATAAAAGGAAAGGTTTTGGGCCTAAATCACAAAAATTAATACTTGGCCCATTATATATATATATATATATATATATATACACACGATTATTAAATTTAATGAGGCTTATCTAAAAAAAATGAATTGGAAACGTAATTCGTTTTGATACTCGATTCGGGAGATTTGAGAATACGCGATTGTGACAACTTACGAAGGCAAAAGCCCTAATTAATTAAACGCGAGATTAGAAGAAAAATCGGGAAAAATCGGGGTATTACAATATATGGATGGATTCTAGAAAAAGTTTGATAAATTTGCTTTTAATACTATATATACAATATTTCCTATACATAAAGTTTGATAAACCTTCTCTTAATTTATTTTGTAGTCTTAAAAATTAGCATCACAAGACATTCAATGTAATTGCAATTGCACAATCAAAAACATTTCTTCATCAGCAATGTAACTGCAATCGTAGTTCCGCTTGTAATTGTAACAGTTCTTCAATTGAAATCTATAAGATGAAAAATACTGCTTTAGATATTAATTTAATGCCATTTCTCATACTTTCAAACTCTTTTAGAAGATTAAATCTTAAATTTGGTTTCAACGTAGATTCGTGATTTACATCAAACACTAATGCAGTAAAAAAATTTAATTAGAAACTCTATATCTATATCTAGCATAACACTCGATGCGAGGGGATCAACTTACTTATTTGTTATGAAATTAAATAAATTTATAATAAAAAAATAAATATATAATAAATATAAATAAATTTATAATGTAAGATTTTGATTAAACTACATTTGAACTCATTTTCAGTAATTCATGCTCTTTAATTTTGGCAAATTAGCCACAACGTCTCATTATTTTTGGGATAAGATGCAAAAATAATCTTAAGTTCATAGTGGCATGCAAAAACAATATTAAAATATGCATGTTTAGATGCAATAATATCCAAATCTTCAAATAAATGGTATAAATCTACCCCTCCATTTAAGGGAGAGTTAAAGACGGGTTAATCTAATATTTTTTTTTTTTTGTCCCATTTCCTATTCTTAGTCTTCCTTGTTTGTTTTCACCCTTGGCAAGTTGCAGTAACTCCAAGCTCGTCTTCTTTCCACTTCCAACAACCATCTCAAAAAAAAAATCGAAAAATCTAGCCCTCCCACATGAGTCATGTCAGAATTATATGTCAAAATTCAAACGTAAAAAAATAATTACTGTAATAATAGAAAATGAATGAAGGAGCTGACAATATATTCAGTGTACGTAGTTTATGAATTTAGATCAAATTAATTCTTATTTAATTAATTAATCTATAATTACAGCACAATATTTTACTTAACATATGCGTGAAGATCCCGGAACATAATTATTTTACCTCCAAATGGTAAATTGAAAATGATTATTGAACCGCATTATAATTGTGTAGAATTCATAAAAAATTGCTCCTAATAAAATTTTCTTTCAAAGAATAGTTGCAATAATTATAGAATAACAATAATGTGTATAATTTGTACAAATTTCAAGAATTATCAAACACATACTTTCTTTTAGAGGTACCTCAACTTTAAATATTCAAGAATTGTCAAATATTTTCTAGAATATATTAAATATTAGTTTTAATCTTTTGTAGGTAAAAGGTTTTAATAATGATAATTGTAAAAAACTATCAAAACCAGTAACCCATGTGAAATCACTAATAATACAAAATTATTTAAAGATGCAGGATCAAATATTCAACTACAAAATCACGAAAATCAAACTAACACACACGAAAATTGTTAAAATTATCAATAAGCTAATGCAACTACATTATAAACTTTTGTTTAATCAATCTCGCTTACAAAACCTCTAACTTTACTCAAAAGTAAATTCACAAGGGATTAATAAGTAATACAATATTTCTTCTTATAATTCCAAAAGAAATTAATTTGGAAAAACCTTTAATTACATTAAAGTATCAAAATGAGTAGTCATGATTGTATCAAGCATTGTATATTCTTCGCCGCATTGGCCTTTTCGGTGGCATACAACAAGTCAGATTGACCTTTCATCTAGATCACGTCATTTTCCTCGGCTTCCTTTGGTGTTGTATAATCCTTAGCTTGTTGGCTTTCTCCATTACTTGTTGTCGTCATTTGCTGCTACAACCACTTCCCTCGAGTTTGAAAAATATTTTGACTCTTGAAGCTCTTAAATTTTTTTGAATATAGCAACAGTCATACAATGAAGTGTGTGGTGTTTTGGTTGGGGGAACTCTACAATTATGCCAAATATATAGGCATAAATATATAGGCTAAAAATGGGAAATACATTATATTAATCATAATATGCAATTATATTGCTGAAATTAAGGGAATGACGTAATTTATGTTATATTTAAGTCGGCTATTAATTGGTTGGATTATAAAATGGAAATACAGTTCAATTGATTTGTAGCAGTTATACATATAATTTATAGAAATGAAATAGTGAAATATGAAATAAGAAAAGTTTCTAATAATTAAACGTAATTATATTGAATTTATTAAAAATGGAAATCTATACATGGATGGTGTTGTATTATAGTAACCATTAAAAAAAAAAGAGAAATCTCCTTTACTTTTCCCCCAACTACGGTTAATTAGCATTACAATAATATAAATAAGTAGACAATATTTGTATGATTAATATTATTAGTACACTATTAATTCCACTTTAACATACGTGTCAATTCCTATGAATGGTTCCCTTGATTTCAGTTTAGCACATATTAAAGCGTGATTTTGGGGGTTGATTACAATTCATACGAATGGATGAATTATAAACTGATATTTTAGATAAATATAAAAGAAAAAAAATTTAAAAATGCCACATAGGATTGGGGATGATTGTGGTGTTCACAATCTATTTTGCTATTAGTAATTGATGAAGCTCCTTTTTGGTTGTGGGCAATTTCAGTTGTAATTGCTGAATATATTATAAAGCTTCTGGAGGCGAATCTTCAAATATTTGAAGATTTATTTTCTTCAATTCTTTTGCACACCCTTTCGGTCCAGCACCAACACCATTTTGAACTTTCACACCATTATCCGTCTCTCATCTGACCTTCAATAATTACATAATTTATTGGCACTAAATAACATAAAAATGGAGAAATAGTTACTTGATTGACATGATTATTGCTTTTGTAACGGTTGAATTTATTAGGCTAATTGATTTTTTTTAATGTTTTATAACGGTTGAAGTTAATTGATCATTAAAAAATATTGTACAAATAATTATGATATAACATTTATAAAAGTTATTTCTAAAAACAGAATATTAAATAAAAAATTGAAAATAAAAGTTTCTAAAAATAGCAGCCCGGGCTTGCTATTATAGTTTATAAAGATGGTGGGACCTTGGATGGTATTTTTATAAACTTGAGTATAACTAATTTGTTTCCAATTACTAGTGTATAACAAATTTTTTATCTTCTCAAGTGAGTATAACAAATTTTCTAGCTCTCAATATTTTATTATGGTGCAGCGTAAGTTTTCTTTGAAAGCTTTAAGGGCCTCCACAACGGGAGCCTCAACATGCTGCCTTTCCCTTTTTTTTCTTTTTTTCTTTTCCTTTTTGCTTTCAATGATCACTTTCTTTATCTCCTTTTTTTTAAATTCAATTTTATCTATAAATACAAGTACCTTTCAACACTCATATTTTACACTTCATTTCTAATCTTTCATCCTCAATTTCTACTCTTTCTTCCTCACATCCATTTCAAATGTTCTCAATTTAATTTTTAAATATGTCAGATGACGGTTGTTTTTTTGTATCCTCAAGAGACGACAATGAATTAATGTAGGCGGCCACAATGTTGGTGGATGGCAGTGCAAAAATATTCTGTGGGGCATCCTCAAGTGGTAGTGCAAAAAAAAAAATGTATGTGCATAGAGATCATGAAAGTGCAGACGAGCGCCTCATTGCGAATTATTTCTCAAAAAATCCGACGTGGGTGCTACCGTATTCCGCCGCCGTTATCGTATGCGGAGATCCCTATTCCTCTGCATAGTTCATACTATAGAGACACGTAAGGAATATTTCCAGGAACAACCCGATACAACAGGTCGACAAGGGTTTACACTGCTGCAAAAATGCACAGCGGCATTAAGGCATCTTGCCAACGACGGAGGAGCCGATCAGTATGATGAGTACTTGTGCATTGCCGAAACAACGTGCTTGAATGCCTCAAAAATTTTTATCAGTGGCGTCATTGAGGCATTCGGTTTGGATTATTTGAAGAAGCCGACCGTCGATGACTGTCCCGCTTTGTTGAAGTTGCACGAAGAGAAGCATGACTTCCCTGATATATTCGGAAGCATCGACTGCATGCATTGGGCATGAAAAAATTATCCGACGGCGTGGAAAGGGCGGTACACTCGTGGTGACAAAGGTCATCCCACAATCATGGTTGAAGCAGTTGCCTCACAAAATTTGTGGATATGGCAAGCTTTTTTTGGAATGGCTGGCTCCGCGAACGACGTCAATGTGTTGAATCAGTTCCTCATTGTAGCATCCCGCAAAATCCGACCTAGGAAAAATACGAATAAATTAAAATTTTTCCTAAGTAACGTAGACCTCTTATTCCCGGATGTTTTAAAAGAATAAAATGTCTTTTAAAAGAGAAGATGAAGACGTTATTTATAAGTCTTCAAAGAAAATAATTTCAAAGCATAGGAAGTGATTTTAAATCGTTTCGATTATCATATTTCTTCATGAGCACGAGCATGACACGTTATATGTTTATGTGTCACATTATTATGTGATTTAAATCGAATAATTAAGTATTAAATGAATTGATTAAGGTCGTATAAGACCGTATGGGATGAAAATCTATCAACGAGGCCACCTAGCATAATTTATCTAGGTGAGTATGCTTTAGATAAATAAATAATATCCGAGCATAGCATAATGTTGTTAATTTAATTATCTAAGCTCGATTAATTAGAATCTTTCTAATTAAAATATGTAACGTCTAAGAAGGCTCGTACCCGGATTGAATATACGAGACAAGACAAGATATGTATATGCATATGTATGTGTCGTGTATATGTATAGGTATATATACAAGAGAATACTTCCAAATAAATAAAACAAAAAGAATTATAAGAGAGAGAGGTGAGTTTGCTTGCACCTTGTGCAAGAGCACATAATTACACACAAGTATCCATGTATACTTTCAAAATTGGCCAATGCATGGCTTGGCTTTCCTTACACATACATCCCTCCACACAAGAAAGCCATCACACTACCTTATTACTCCCCCTCCCCCTCTCATTTTCGCAGCAGCTGTTGCAGCCCCCCCACACACACACACTTCACTCTCCATTCTTCTTCATTATTGCTCTCAAACACCACCACTACCACCTCCTTTTCCACCTCCACCATTGTTATGGACTGCAAGAGAGCTCATCAAGGAGGTTAGAAGGTTGGAGAGAAAGAGAGAGGAGACGTGAGAGAGAGAGAGAGCCGAGAACTTGAGAGTGAGGAGAGAAGAAGCTTGGTATATTTTTCTACCTTTTCTATGGTTTGAATCTCTAGATTTCTTCTAGGTTTTATGTTATATTATGAACTACATGTTCTAAGCATAATATACATGAAAGTATGTGATTTCTATGGTTTAAAATGAAAGCCTATGATTAAGAATGAAGATCCATGGCTAAATATGTGTTCTTGAGATTATGTGAGATTTTCTTGAGGTTTTAAGATGAAAGCATGTTAAATCTCGCATGTTTATGTGTTATACATGATATATGTGTTATATGTTTAGATCTATGATGTATATGAGGGATTTAGGAAGCCTATAGTTCGAAAATATGAAAGAGATGTAAAGCCCTAAATTTCCAGCATGCTTTATATGATTTTCGAACCAAAACGACCAACCAAAACCATATCAAATGAACTCCAAATGCTCTCAAATTTTAACATGTTGTAGCTATATATGTGATCTGTAACATATCCAAAAACCAGCATTTTTATCAAGCCAATCGTCCTAGACAAAATAATTTGTCCACTGCCGTTTTGGGAACCCTAATATGCACAGTTTCAAAACTTCGCATATAACTCTCTAGTTATTCCGACTCAGATAATATAGTCTTCTGGAAAAACGTAGTAGACATCTTGAGCTTTCCATAGCCATAAAGAACTTAATTTTTGGACGTGTGGTTTGTCCTCTGTGAATTTATTTGTCTGCCCCTGGTGCAATAAACCTCCAGAAATTGAGCAGAATATGTTCTGCCCTTTTATGCTCGAATTTGATGAACTTATGATTGCTGAAAGTGTGGTTTAACACTTGAATATGTTAATTAGGTCAGTAAGAAAGATTGTGTTAAAAGGGCAACTCGATCGGAGATCGTTTGCTATTTTTCTTGGAATTAAAGGGATTATTGTCCAAGTATTGAATTATGAGAAAAGAGCTTAATTGATTTTAAAAAAACCTTAAAATCGATTTTCATGAATTAAAATAAATGTTTTAGTTCTAATTTTCAGTAAATCATATTAATTTATATTATTATGATTTTATATGTAATTGTTTAATTAGTTAAATAGATTATTTAATTAATTAATACAAATGGACTTGTATGTTTGATTGAGCCTTAGTGCCATTTATGTTGGGCCAAGAATAAATGTTTAAGCCCTACTGTGTGGGCCTTAGATGCATATGTGACTTATGTGGACTATTGTCCAAGTATGATAAATGTGATTGATTACTTAGATTAATCGGGCTATAAGTAATTATTTACTTAAGTAATTGATTGTGTGTAATATGACATGATTGTTATATAATTACAGTATGATCCATATGTACACAAGTATGGTTATATGAGTTACGTACCATCATGACATAGCATATGCATCGTTATGATTTCAACCACGGTTTGAGTAGTGTTTTAAAAGATGTATAAATGGTTTTGGGATCTCCGATCCGTTGTTTTAAAAGGAAGATGATCAAGGCCTTGCCTTGATGAGATTTTAAGCTTCTTAAAGACTGGGAATAGGATTTGACCTTAAATACTTATATGATTCTGCTTGAACTCTCGATGAATAAAGTCTAAGTATATAGATCATGTTGTAGGAGACGTTCAACAGTAGATCGAAGGAATACGTTTTACGCTCGACAACTGGGGTGGGTTCCTATGTTCAAAACTTGTGGGATATAAATCTCACGGAGGTAACATTTGGATTATTAAGCCCTAAAAGTATGATGTTTATAAAGTGATATGCATGCTAAAATGTTTTATGCTCATTATTTGTGTTTACCATATGTTATGATTGGCTCTTAGCCAATAAATCCGATCGGCCTTAGGCTCCGATCAGGCCAAGGTTATGAGTACACAGGCGCTGTCTCAGCATATGACGGATCACTTAGAGGGAGTGGCTCTCCTCTAAATGATCCGGGGCAAAGGTAACACAATATTTGAGATTGATTTCGTGCACGAAAGTTATGTTAAGTAAAATGATTTACTTATGTAAAGGGACAAGGTTTTCTTTTAAAACCCCATTATGTATGAGAAAAGAGCATGCAATATCTTACAAAGATTTTACAAAAAGGTAACCCGAAAAGGGGCAAGAACTCACTGAGTATTTTATACTCAGCCCAAATCTTTTGTTTTAAACGCAGGTTGAGCGACGGGCGATGGAGGTGTAATGGTATCCGGAGTTTCTTAGATGACGGTTATCCGAACCGTCATCTACCGTTTATTTTGCTTTTGATATTGGTCTGTAATATCTAACAAACAACGAGCTCATTTCTTTTCATGCTACGCCGGCTAACCACTAAAGGTTAGCCGATGACAAACGATTCCGCTGCGATGGACCGAAGTCCTCATACTTCGACCCTATTCTTTCAAATGCTAAGACCCGACGATCGGGCAACAACTTTTTGACAAACTTAACGTTTATTTCTCAAAATTCTTTTTGAAACGAGAACTCTTTTGATGGCAAACTCTTTTTTTTGAAATACCAATATGTTCGATTGATATTCAATCTCAGATTCAAATGTTATGTATGATTATTCAATGGTTCGATTCCCTTTTCCCTTTCCCCCAACGTAGCGAACCGGCTATCCGCATAGGGTGGGTTGTCGGGTCGCTACACTCATCTTCAATGACGTCCTATAGGGGAAAGCGCGGAGCATCACATTGACGCCATTGGTAAAGTATACACCATGGGCTACTATCTCGGAGGCGGTGCGTACCCCGATTGGCCAACGTTCGTCAAAACAATTCTAGCCCCGACAGAGAAAAAAGAACAATTTTCAAGGTTATGCAAGAAGCGGCACGAAAGGACGTTGAATGCGCATTTGGGGTACTACAAGCACGCTTGGCAATAATAAAATACCCGACATGTCTTTGGTATTGCAATCATATCCATGATATCATGTATGCTTGCACAATCTTGGATAACATGATAATCGAAGATGAAGACGATTGGGCGACCAATTGGATGGACGAGAAAGGGAGCGGGTCGACCCCCGCTCCCAAACAAGCGACGTGCGGTGTTGCAGCTCAATTCAAAGACTACTTGACACGATCGACCCATCTCTGCGATAAACGTAAGCACCAAGAGCTCGAGAACGATTTAATTGAAGAAACTTGGGAACGTTTCGGTCCTCTTGCGTAGGCCGACTATTGTATTTTTAAGCTTTCCTATTTTATATTGTATCAAGTTCAAAGTGATGAGTACCAGGCCAACCTATCTTGGTACTATTTTTGTATATTTTCAATTCAGTTGTGTGATGAGTACCGAGCCAACCTATCTTGGTATTTGAGTATTGGGTCATAACATGAATTAGTCTTGTCATCCAAACATTCAAAAAAGTTATACTCCATCCTTCCCATAAAAAACATTATAGTATTTCATTTTTCGTCCGTCCATAAAAACATGCATTTTATTTTTTAGACACTATCCCACCCAAATTATTACAATAATACCCCTCAAAATGACAATTTAATAGTCTACAATTACTTTACATAACAATACCCATAAAATAGGACATTTCTCCACTCACAATACAAACAATACTAGATTTCTTAAGACCGTGCCAGAAAATTTTGGCATATTTTTATGGGACAGATGGAGTATATATATGACTTATAGTCATGCCCAATCTAGACAACCAAACATGGCATAATAAAAATTGTCGAGTGTCAAAATGTAAGTAGATGCTTTTTTTATTAATTGCAGTAGTTTCAATGACCAATTGGCAGAGGTCGATGAAGCATAGTCCAAGCGGTTAAGCTAAGACACCGTAAGACTCTCCTTAAACAAGAGGTCTATAGTTCAAATCTCACTAAGGTGTGGAGTGTCTCTCCATTTTATATGGGCATATGTCTAGTTTATTTAATAATTTGGTTTGAATTGTGATTGATTTGTTATATTATTGGTTAGTATGGTGATTGGTTTATATAAATTTATTTATAATATTATTAGTTAGTACAATAATTTATATAGATTTATTTGTAATATCATCAGTGATAGTGATAGGATAATTATAACTTTCATCTGAAAAAAAATGACCAATTGACAGAGGCATAACTAAAGTCTTGCATTTTGTTTTTTGTCTTTTTTTTTTTTGGTGGCGTTTTTTTGCATCCGTTTTGACAAAGGTCATGAACAAAATGTAGCCTATATAAATGCGTTTGCTTGAACAGTAGAAAAGGATTATGTGTTCGTGGAAAGAATCTAGCAATAATTGCCTTCCATATTATCTCTGCGTGCAGCAGTCGGCCGCTGAACTACAAACCAATAAAACTTTACCATAAATTACAAAACAGTCCAAGATCTTTTCTTAATTTTTTACACACCCCACTCAACCCTCCCGCATCTCGCCTCAAAATTCAAACGATCAAATCCCAGCCGTCCATCTCCTGCTCCCTTTATAAAACCTTCTCTACGCCACTGTCTCTCTCTCTCTGTCTCTCTCTCTCCACCTCTCAGATCCAATCTTTCTCCCATACTAGCAATGGCGCTCCAAGTCGAGAAGACCTCCACCGGTCGCGAGTACAAGGTGAAGGACATGTCCCAGGCCGACTTCGGCCGCCTCGAAATCGAGCTCGCCGAGGTCGAAATGCCGGGCCTCATGTCCTGCCGGGCCGAGTTCGGGCCGTCCCAGCCGTTCAAGGGGGCCAAGATCACCGGCAGCCTCCACATGACCATCCAGACCGCCGTCCTCATCGAAACCCTCACCGCCCTCGGCGCCGAGGTCAGATGGTGCTCCTGCAACATCTTCTCCACCCAAGACCACGCCGCCGCCACCATTGCCCGCGACAGCGCCGCCGTCTTCGCCTGGAAGGGTGAGACTCTCCAGGAATACTGGTGGTGCACCGAGCGCTCCCTCGACTGGGGCCCTGGCGGCGGCCCCGATCTGATCGTCGACGACGGCGGCGACGTCACGCTGTTGATCCACGAGGGGGTGAAGGCCGAGGAGGAGTACGCCAAGTCGGGGAAGGTGCCCGATCCGAGCTCAACGGACAACGCCGAGTTCCAGATCGTGCTGACGATTATCAGAGATGGATTGAAGGACGATCCGACCAAGTACACCAAGATGAAGGAGAGATTGGTTGGGGTTTCGGAGGAGACGACCACCGGAGTTAAGAGGTTGTATCAGATGCAGGCTAATGGCACTCTGCTCTTCCCTGCTATTAACGTCAATGATTCTGTCACCAAGAGCAAGGTATTTTCCCTCTTTTTATGTCTCATTTTCTCTGTGGATGAATCTAATATTTTTTTTTTCCCTCTTTTAATATGTTACATTTCATGAATTTTGTAATGTATTATCTGTATGAATATTCTAAATCCGAAATTAATGTATTTCATGCTTGAAACGCATTTTGTGGAAATGAATCTGTTATCGTCTCCATAGATTTAGCTTAATATTTGTTATCCTAAAATTTATTTGATAAATTTATTTTGCCTTGCATTTTAAATAAGATTATAACTGATTTTAGATTATTTGATTGCTTTTGCTTTGTGGCTATTATTTTTGCTACATGAAATCCACATTATAAATATTTCATTTGTTGGCTCTAAGCATCTGCCATTGTTGAAATTATTTCTTAAATCATAAAAGTATATCATAAAATTATGTAATACTTGGATTTGAAAATTATAGATAGATTTTCAATAAAAAAAAAAATTAGTGAAATAAAATGAATAAGAATATTTTGAGATTGTTCCTTTTGTGCAATTGCATGTTCTTCGGCTTGCATTGAAATGGTGCAAAAGTTGCATAATATTGAATTATTGATGCAAGATGAGAGATGCTCATAGGCCAGCTTTCATTATGCATCGATAATTTGAGCCCATTACACGAGCTAACAATATTATTATCATTTACTTGTTAAAATAGTATTGAATTATCTTTATGTTTTGCTGTTGAAGTTTTAATAAGAATTACATATATATAATTTTAAAAAAAAATCTTTTTAGTTGTATTCATCATGTATAAAGATTCGCATCAATAGTTTTTGAAATTCAATTTGTACTGCTAGTTTCTTCTTAATGTTCGATAGTAACGACTGTTAACTATGAATTTTGCTGGAATAATTTTTGGTAGTACCAGTTATTACATAATTTCTTATTAAATTTTGCTTTTAATGTTTTAATTTATTTGGATTTCTTTACATTAATTTTTACATTAAGATCAATGCTCATCCTGCTTGGTCTTTGCTTCAACCAGTTTGATAACTTGTATGGATGCCGCCACTCACTGCCTGATGGACTGATGAGGGCCACCGATGTGATGATTGCCGGAAAGGTTGGTGTTGTTTGTGGTTTTGGAGACGTCGGGAAGGGCTGTGCTGCTGCATTGAAACAAGCTGGTGCCCGTGTGATCGTGACTGAGATCGATCCAATCTGTGCCCTTCAAGCCCTCATGGAGGGTTACCAAGTCCTCACCCTTGAAGATGCTGTTTCCGAGGCGGATATCTTCGTCACCACCACTGGCAACAAGGACATCATCATGCTCGACCACATGAGGAAGATGAAGAACAACGCTATTGTATGCAACATCGGTCACTTTGACAATGAAATCGACATGCATGGCCTCGAGACATACCCTGGTGTGAAGAGAACCACCATTAAGCCTCAGACGGACAGGTGGGTCTTCCCGGAGACGAACACTGGAATAATTGTATTGGCTGAAGGTCGTCTCATGAACTTGGGTTGTGCTACTGGACACCCTAGCTTCGTCATGTCATGCTCGTTCACTAACCAAGTGATCGCCCAACTCGAGCTGTGGAAGGAGAGGACCACGGGGAAGTATGAGAAGAAAGTGTACGTTCTGCCCAAGCACCTCGACGAGAAAGTTGCTGCCCTTCACCTCGGCAAGCTCGGAGCGAAGCTGACTAAGCTGAGCAAGGAGCAGGCTGATTACATTAGTGTGCCAGTTGAGGGTCCTTACAAGCCTCCTAACTACAGGTACTAGTGAGGTAGTTCGTGGTTTGAGAGATGAGAGTTTGCTAGAATGCGCCATTAGTATTTGCTAGTTTGACATTATTATTTATTTTGTGATTTTAGCCTTTTTGTTTTTGTTTTTGTTGTTGTAGCGTATGTGACAAATTTGGTTTGAGTTGTTTGGTCACTCTTTGCTATCCACTCTGTGGTTATTATTTGAATGTCAAAACTATTTATGTTTTCTGATGGTGTGCAGTTTTAGTTTTTACTATTAAAGTAGTACTTGCAATGCACGTAATATTGATAGATTTTAATAATATATATATATATATATATATATATTAAATATAAAATAATCATATGATAATCGATACTAATGATAAAATATTATAATAGACAAAATGAATTTTATCAATAAGACTCTTTTTATAATAGGTATAGATATTTTCTTGTCCTCCGATTCTCTTTTATGATTACTTTGAATATTTTTGTTTACTTGATTCTTAGTAACTTCTTCATTGATTTAAGAGTTAATTGAAAATTAACGCTCAACCTTCCGCGTCATTTACAATTTAAATCCAAATTTTGAAATGCTGTAAATAAACATTGAAAATTTACATTTTTTTTGCAAATTCCATCTATTTTGTACTCCCTCCGTCCCAATAGCAAGGTCTCGCTTTCCTTTTTTGGTTGTCCCAATAGCAAGGTCTCAGTCCAAATAAGGAAATAATTAGAGTGTGTAATAAGGGGGAAATAGTTGTTGGTTAGGAGTATTACTTTTAATTAAAATACTCCTTAATAAAGTGGAACAAACTTACTTTATAAGCTAAATCCCTTCTTCTTAATAACCGTATCCAAAAGAAGTGGGACCATGCTATTGGGACGGAGGGAGTATTTTTTAATTTCTTATGTTATCCGACAAGTTGATTTGAGGGGAGTGGTTGATAAATTAGGGATATTCAGTTCTCCAAATTTTACTTAGTATGTACAAAACAGAATCCTAGTCCACCTTGTCAATGAACGGGCCAAATCCATTTGTCAGAGTCTCGGAGGTTAAATTTGCAGGAGTTGTAAAGAATGTGCATTTATTTGCAATATTTCAATGATTGAGTCTAAATTGTAAAAATGTTAAAAGTTGGGTTTTAATTTGCAAATAACCCTTTCTTAAAAATGAAAAAAAAAAGTTGCAATTAACCCTTGGTTTATACTCTCCGTCCACGATAATTGTTTCATATTTTCCTTTTTAGTTTGTCTACGAAAATTGTTTCCTTTCCATTTTTGTACACTATGTTACCACAAAATATTCATTTTCCTCCACTCACAACACTACACTACACAAAATATTCATTTTCCTCCACTCACAACCCACTGCACCTAACTTTTGTTAATCCTCGTGCCTATCGTCTCGGGGAATAATTATGGTGGATGGAGGGAGTAATATATAATTCATCATCTTCTATAAACTAAACTGAAGCTGACATAGAGTCGGCCAACAGACGCCGGCTATCAAATAACAACTTCAAGAAGGTAAGGTCAAAAGTTAGGTATTTTAGTGTACTTCAATCTATTTTCACATATAAATCAAATTTAACTTCAAACCGTTATTTCTTTTATTGTGGGTATCTGTTTGATTTCGCATTAAGTGTTTACTTATAGGTGGCTAATAGAGATGGATTAGATATATCTATTACATTAATTTCCACAATTTGACTTTTGATTTATACTTATGAATTATTAGTGGAGAATTATAGCATGAATCCTTCATTAATCTTCCCTAGCTAGCACAGCTTGTAATAATTTCACAACCTCATGGCACTGCCAGAATCTTGCAATTGATGTAAGCATAATATAATTGTAGATAAACCGGCAAAAATCTGCATATTTTTTTTGCAACTTATAATGAGTATTTTGGTTCGGTTTACGATGACCCATAAAATATTTGCTAAAATCGAAACCGAATCGAAATACCAATAAATCAAAAAATTAAAACCGAAATCGAACAAAATATCAAATTAATCGAACCGAATTAATATTTCGGTTCGGTTCATCTGGTCTACGGCAAAGACAATGATTTTATCTACGGCAACGAGTTTTTTCATAACCTCTGCATCCAAACACTTCAGTTTCTCTCCGAATCCATCATTCCTCATCTCTGCCTCTTGAACCATTATATCAACTTGGTTGAATTCCCCTGGATTTAGCTTTTAAATACACACGCACACATGATTCGAACGTCCAATCTTATGATTGAAAGGAAAGTGTCTTACCCTAAACTGTGCTTACTACCAAAAGTATATGAGAAAATATTGTTACACGTAGAGCTCAAAATAAGCAAAGCTACTCGAATGCCGGCTCAATAAAAGCTCGTTAAATTAGTTTTTGAGTATGAAAATGATAATATTCAGCTCGTTAGCTCGTAAACAAAGCTCTAAACTAGACTCGATAATAAACAAGTCAACATCCCAACATGCCTCGTTAGACGTCACACCTATATACACATTTGACAAATTACAATTAAAATGCAATAAATGAGGATCCATGGTAGACTTTTCTAATAGTAGATCATAAAAATAAAAAATCTATAAGTAATTTTCTATGGCATCTATCAGCCAAACCATCTAGCTTGCAATATTCGATCATGCTAACATCTTCAATGCCAAACTCTTTCGCAATTTTAATCCAAATTTTATGTTTCTTCTTCCTTCAACAAACAACATGCTTCAATAACCAAACCGATTTACATTCCCTTCTAGCCATCAAGTCCGCCATCACTGATGACCCACTCGGAGCTCTCGATTTCTGCCGTTGGAACGGCATCCGATGCGGCCGGGCCCACCCCGGCCGAGTCGTCGGAATAAACCTAATCTCTCAGGGCTTGGTGGGATCTCTCTCTCCTCACGTAGGTAATCTCTCATTTCTAACAACTCTTCGTCTCCAAAACAACACCTTCCACGGCCACATCCCTCAACGAATCACTCTCTTAACAAGACTGCAATCTCTCATCCTTGCAAACAACTCCTTCATAGGTGCAATACCTCACAACTTGTCACAATGTTCGAATCTCCGTTTCCTAAACTTGGTACATAACGAGCTCTCCGGCACCATACCACCGAAACTCGGCTCGTTATCCGAACTCATATTCCTCATGCTGGATAATAACCATCTTTCGGGGGCGATCCCTCACTCCCTTGGAAATCTAACATCATTGCAAGGAATTTCTTTTATAACATGCGGTTTGACCGGAGAAATTCCGGCATCATTTGCACAACTCCGACGTCTCAATTTTCTCGATTTGAGTAACAATACTTTTCACCGGCGCCGTTCCTTCCTCCCTCTTCAACATCTCGACTATTAGTTTTTTTTACGCTGCTAGTAATGAACTTAGTGGACTATTGCCTTCTGACTTAGGTGTGACACTTCCTAATTTGGAAGGCCTATTTTCGTGGGGGAACAAATTTATAGGACCAATTCCTTTGTCCATTTCTAATGCTTCATTTCTTGGAGATATAGACCTCTCTATGAACTCTTTAACCGGGCCACTCCCAAGAGTTGAGAAACTTACTAATCTTCGAAGCTTCGTCTTCGGATCAAGTCGTCTTGTAGATGTCATGAGCTTTATTTCATCATTGATGAATTCCACGGAGTTGGAAGCCATTGCTGTGGACAACAACATGTTAAGCGGCTCAATGCCCGACTCCATCGCCAATCTTTCTACTCGACTCAGTAACTTATACATGAATCACAACAGAATACATGGAAGCATTCCTTCAGGCATCGGCAACCTCATAGGCCTAACTAGTCTTGCTCTTTATAACAATGATTTCGAAGGTCCGATTCCATCGAGCATCGGGAAGCTCTCGGCTTTGATCCAAGTTGATGTGCATGCAACCAGATTGACAGATGCACTTCCATCTTCAGTTGGGAACTTGACTTCTTTAAGCCTCTTGTACTTGTATGAAAATAGGTTTTCGGGAAACTTACCTGCAAGCCTTGGAAACTGCACCAACTTGAACGATTTGGAGGCCTATAATAACAGTTTCAATGGCATAATACCTCAAGAAATTATGTCTCTTTCATCTCTTTTGGTTGATTTGGATCTCAGTTTCAATAACTTTGAAGGTTCGATCCCGTATGAGGTTGGTCTATTGACAAGGCTTGAGGCATTAGATTTGTCGTACAATAGATTGTCGGGGTCGATCCACTCTTTAGGCCAATGTATGAGCTTGCAACAACTCAATCTTGAAGAAAATTTACTCCAAGGAGAGATACCTGCAGGAATGAGTGGTTTAGAGGGCTTACTAGTTTTGGATCTTTAGCGGAACAATTTGTTCGGTACTATCCCAGATTTCTTGGGAGAGCTTAATCTTGAAACATTGAACTTATCATTCAATAGGCTGCAAGGAGAGGTTCCAAGAATGGGAGTGTTCATGAATAAAAGTTCGGTTTCTATTGATGGAAACTACAAACTTTGTGGAGGAATTCCGGAGTTGGAGCTTCCTCCTTGCTCAGTTGTAAAATCCCAAAATACGAAGTTGTCGACTCTGCTTAAGATCTTGATCCCATTATTGGTTTTGGGGGGCATAAGTCTTGTGCTCTTGGCAATATTCATCACCTACAATTACAAGAAAAGAATGTCGCGGAGAATTAATGTGACTTCTCTATCACCTTTCACTGCTGGCACTGAGATCATGAGGCTTTCTTTTGGGGATCTCATTAGAGCAACTGAAGGGTTCTGTGAGGCTAATAAGCTAGGGTTCGGAAGATTTGGATCCGTTTATGGAGGAACTCTCGAAGATGGTGAAACACGAGTTGCAGTGAAAGTGCTTAACCTCTCTGTTAGTGGAGCCTCTAAGAGCTTCTTAGCAGAATGCAATTCTTTGAGAAATGTAAGGCATAGGAATGTGTTGAAAATATTGAGCGTGTGTGTGAAAGCATAGACTTCCAAGGAAACGAATTCAAAGCATTGATTTATGAGTTTAAGACTAATGGAAGTCTAGAGAAGTGGTTGCACCGTGGGAGGGAACAAGAAGAGCCACCGAATGCAGAAACTAGCAATCTTAACTTTATTCAAAGGCTCAATATTGCCATTGATATTGCTCAAGCAGTCGAATATCTTCATATTGGTACAGGTTCATCTGTATTTCATGGAGATTTGAAGCCGAGCAATATCCTTTTGGATGATGATATGATTGCATATGTTGGTGATTTTGGATTGGCAGAAATTATTTCAAACATGGTCCTGTCACATGAAAGCAGATCAATTGGGGGTACCTTAGGCTATATAGCTCCAGGTATGGTTATTCTTCACTTCATGAAATATATCTCTCTTCTTAAACTTAATATTTGCACCAAATACGTTGAACTTATGTTTTGGTGATTTATATTGCTATGCAGAATATGCAACGAACAACTTCATTTCTACCCAAGGAGATATATATAGTTATGGCATTCTCGTCTTGGAGATGTTCACGAACAAAAGACCCACGGACGAGGAATTCATAGATCATGTCAATCTTCATATTTTTGTTAGTGATGCCTTGTCAAATAACATAGAGGAAATTGTGGGGTGGAGCATTCGTGAAATTAACCCTAAGGTGAAAGATTGCTTGGAAGGCATACTAAGGATCGGGGTAGCTTGTTCAAGAACTGTGCAACGAGATAGAATGTTGATCACAGATGTCGTCAAGGATTTGTGTAAGATAAGAAATTATTATCTATCTTAAATCACTCGATCCTAGTGTATTTTCTTGTGTGATTCTCAATTAATCTATACATCTATTATTATTACAAAAGCCTATTGTTACGAAATTGATAAATTAAGTATAACATCTAAGAAACACTAATTTCTAGAAGCTGAATACTTACTTTCAAACAATACAAGTATCCACAGATTTTTATGAGTTATAAGGTGAAAACGGCTCAAAACTCTAGCAAAGGAACCTTGTAGATCAAAATCAATCAAGTATCAATGATCAATCAATAATATGTTCAAAATAAATGAAACATATGACAAGAAATTAAAAGATGATAAATGAACTTTTATTAGTGTGAGAAATAGAGCGTACCTGAAAACATGACAACCTAAGCCAAATCAAAGTCATCAAAGACAGTTTCGGAGACCAAGCCCATTGATCCTACTCTTCCTGCACCATAACCTAGATCAATCTTTCGGACAACTTAAGCCAAATCGATGTCACGTAAGAGAGATGGATGGATGATGGAAGAAAGTGGAAAACCTTCTCGTCTTTTGATTAGTACCAGGTTTGCCAATCTGAAGAGCTGCGACAGTGAATGTTGGTTTGTGCATGTTCTAGTTCCACAGAAAAATAAAGATTCTCTTGAACTTTCTTCAAGACATCCCTTTCATCGTTAGAGAGAGAGAGAGAGTTTGTAGGAATGAAGATCGTGTATGGAAAAGCAGAAGCATACATGCTTTTTATATGTGATAGGGCAAAATCCAATAAGCCTTTTATTTCCATACGCTATACCATCCTCCTAAACGAAACATCAACAGATAGGGCTATATATTCACGATAGGGCAAAATCCAGTAAGCCTTTTATTTCCAAACGCTATACCATCCTCCTAAACGAAACATCATCAGATAGGGCTATATATACGCGATAGGGCAAAATCCAGTAAGCCTTTTATTTCCAAACGCTATACCATCCTCCTAAATGAAACATCACCAGATAGGGCTATATATATGCGATAGGGCAAAATCCAATAAGCCTTTTATTTCCATAGCTATATCATCCTCCTAACCGAAACATCATCAGATAGGGCTATATATACGCGATAGGGCAAAGTCCAGTAAGCCTTTATTTCCATAGCTATATCATCCTCCTAACCGAAACATCATCAGATAGGGCTATATATACGCGATAGGGCAAAATCCAGTAAGCCTTTTATTTCCATAGCTATATCATCCTCCTAACCGAAACATCAACAGATAGGGCTATATATACGCGATAGGTCAAAAGGGATCCTGCCAATCTTGTTGCTTTAAAGTTATTGGGTGCTCTTTTTGAATTTGTAACCTCTTGAATGAAATCTAAAGGACATAAGAAATGATACCATCCAAGCATATTAAAAAATATTCGTCGAAAGCAACTAAGATAAATTCTTTTCTACTTATTCATGTAGAATATTTGGGTAATTATGTCCATACACAACATTATCAGATTCCAAACTATGTTCTACAAAATCAATTACCCCAAAATCAAGATTTTCAAACCCAGATCTACATCAATTAGGCACCTAAATTCTGAGTGCGTCAGTTCCTCAAACAACCCAGAAGAAATAAACAGAACAGAAGAAAACTAAAAATGAAATCATATGGACATAATAAATTAACTACAATATTGATCATAATCTCTGACAAATAGTTGTGTATCTGAAATTAAAGCTTCATAGAGCAATATAAAAAATTTAACCCTAAAAAGAAGGTAATTAACAAACGAAGGGATCAAAAGTGCACCAGCTTCTGATATTTTCACCAATTCACACAAGACGCTTAAAAGCTGCATATTAAAACATACTCCCTCCGTCCCGCTATAAGTGGCTCATTTTCCTTTTTGGGCTGTCCCGCTATTAGTGGCCCACCCTTTAAAAAGTGTGGATCCTACCATTTTCTATTTTTTTAACCTTCTTCTTAATACACGTACACAAAAAGTTTGAGCCACAAATAACGGGAAGTAGGGAGTAGTATTTAGGGAAAAAATGGAAATCACAAAATGATAGAACCAATCGTTCATCGAGAAATACCAATAAAAAAAATCTGTGATAATCTATACCTATTATAAAAGAGCCTTGTTTACAAAATTTGATTTGCCTATTATACCCTTAGTATAGTATTTTATTATTAGTATCTATAATGATATGATTATTTTATGTTTGACATATATATATTATTAAAATCTATCAATATTACGTGAATCACACGTACGACTCTACTAGTATTGTTAAACATGCAATCGAACCATGAATTGAAGACATGGATTCCATCCGAAATCCGTGATAATATTAGAAGTGATTAACATCTCGAAAATGTGTTTACAGTCAATTATCACTCCCACAAAGATAAATCGACAAATTGCCATGGACAGTAAAAATGTGTATGAAGATGAGAAAATATATACACTACAAAAAAACCAATATTTACCAACGGAATTACTGACGGATTCAAAATCCCTCAGTAAATACCGACGGATTTGTGTCGGAAAAAAAGTGGGTCGGCTAAAAAATATTTATCGACGAATTTCTGACGGACATTTGGCTGGGTAATTCGCTCCGTAAATACTGACGGATTTACCGACAGATATTCCCTTGTTAAACTTACCAACGGAAATATCCGTTGGTATAGTTCATTATTTATTTAAAAAATAAAAAAATAAATTTACCGACGGATTTCTATCCGTCAGTAAATGTTTTAATTTTTTTTCGATTTAATTTTTTTTATTTATGGATTTAGTGACGGATTTACCAACGGATTAGTGACGGAAATTTAGTGACGGATTATTTTCCGTCGGTAAATTTGTTAAAAAAATTCAAAATAAAAAATAATTTTATTTACCAACGGATTTTGCATCCGTCGGTAATATTCATTTAAATATTTTCGATTTAAATTTTCTGCTTTGGATTTACCAACGGATTAGTGACGGATTGGTTTCCGTCAGTAATTTTGTTAAAAAAAATTCAAAATAAAAAATAATTACTTTTACCAACGGATTCTGAATCCTTCGGTAAAATTCATTTAAATATTTTTGATTTAATTTTTCTTCTTGAGATAGTAACGGATTTACCAACGGATTTGTGAGGAAATATTTGTGACGGACGCAAATCCGTCAGTAAAATTTAAAATTTATTTAAAATAAAACTTTACCAACGGATTATCCGTCGGTAATCCGTTGGTAAATAGGTTAATAGTGACGGTTTTCATATCCGCTGGTAAACCTTAAACCGTAAATCGAAATTCTATAGTTAACGACTCTAACAATGTTCCGTGTTGATCGATGGAATCGATAAGATTACCAAGTAGTTGACTTTCTTGTACTCGATGTGCGCTAATTGCTTCTCGATTAATGGCGGTGATTAGTTAATAACGTCCGTGAAAGTCGAGGGAAACAAAGATCGATCTAGTTAGACAAATTTGAGTAATTAATCTTCACCCGATCAATATATAGGTTGCGAGCCTTGTTTCTAGAATTATGATTTTGACTCGTTTCTCAAATAATGGCTGTGATTAGTAAACAATGTATGTGAGAATCGAGAGAAACGAGAAGATCGCGAGATACAATATCGATGTTGACTAATCTTGACTTGTGTACGCTCGACTCTCGAGCGGTGATTAGTTCACAAAGTCCGTGAGAATTGAGGGTGTCGTAGAGATCAAGTTAGATGGTGACTCGACTACAGGGTCGTTTCAGGCATAATTTTATCACTTATAAATTTAATTTTTTAAATTTATATTTAGTGACGGAAATTTCCGTCAGTAAATTTACACATAACGGGAAAAAAATTTACCGACGGATGTTGTATCCGTCGGTAAATTTAGCCGGGTCAAATATTACCGACGGATACAATCCGTCGGTAAAATTGAATTAGTACAGCGTACGCGTCTCTTCCCCCTCACTTCTCTCTTTGCCCTAATTCCCTCCCTCTCCTACTCCCGCCGCCGTCGTCGTGCTGTCGTCGTCCCGCCGCCGCAGTCGTCGTGCTCCCTGGTAAGTCCTCTCACTATCACTCTCTCTCTCTCTCTCTCTCTCGCGCGCGCGCTCTCTCTCTCTCTGACCGTTTCCTTATTGAACAGCGTCGCCACCGCTCCGCCGCCGCTCCTCCTTCCCGTCGCCGCCGGCCAGTTGCTGCCACCGACCTCAGTTGCTGCCACCGACCCTATTGCTGTCACCGGATTTCGCCGCCGGCCAATCTCACCCCTCCCCTGCCATCGCACCACTGCTGCCCTCCCCCTCTTCCAAGTCAGTTTCTCAATTTAATTAGGTGTTGCAAATTAATTAGGATTTAGGATTATGAGTTTATTTGGAACAAATTAAATATTTTTTTGCTTTGTTAAGTGCCTATGTTATATGTTGTATGTTGTAGTATGTATATATATTTGTCCATGTTGAAGTATGTATATATTTGTAGTATGTTTTTTGTCCATGTTATAATTTGTAGTATGCATATCATTCAATACATGAATGAGTTGGTTATATGTTTTATATTTTTGTGATCGAAGCATAAGAGCATGAAATTTATGAGTTTATAAGTTATTGTGAAGTTTTGTATGTCTTTGGATATATATTATTGTGGAAAGATGTAATTAATTTCATAAGGATCTACTCCATTTGGGATAGAAATTAATTACATCTTAAGAACCAACAATGTGATGTTAAAGTTTATTTCAATATATTGATGTAATTATTTATCATTATATGTTGGGGATGAACTTAGAACTTTATTGGTGAAAGATGTAATTAATTTCTTAAGGATCTACTCCCTTTGGGATAGAAATTAATTACATCTAAATTAAAGACATTCACATTGGGGGTAGATATAGACGTTTAGAACCATTATGGTTAACATAGCTGGTAGAGTCGAGCACTTGGTAGTTAAGATAGAGGGGTTATGCTGCCCAATTTTTGTTTGAATTTTAAAATTACTGCATTTTTATAATATTCTTGTCTTCATCACCTTACTTCATTTTATTGTTATAATTTATAAGAATGGGTGATGATCGTGAGTGGATGTATCGACGTAAGATTGATGACTATGCTATTAATCCAAATTTTTTGAGTGGACTTGATATCTTCATTGAAAAAGCAACTACACAGACAGAGTGTAGGGATGGAGATAAGATTAGATGTCCGTGTAGGAAATGTAAGAATTTGTGGTACAGAGAAACAGATGAAGTAAGGTCTCACCTTGTGAAGAATGGGTTCATCTGACACTATGAAAATTGGAGGTTTCACGGAGAGAGAGTAATAGATAGACCGAATGAGAATATGGACATTGAACAGCAGCAGTACAGTAGTACGTACCATGAGATGGTTATAAATCATGCTGGTCCCAATTATAATACTGGGGAAACGCCGAGTACTGAAGAGCAGCCGAATGCTAAAGCTCAACAAATATATGACATGTTGAAGGCTGCAGATAGGCTAGTTTCTTCCAGTAGCGATTGTGAGCATTCACAGTTGTCCCTCGTGGTTCGTCTTATGAGCATGAAGGCGGAGAACCACATTTCGGAGATGTGCTTTAACCAGATCACAGAGTTGATGAAACAACTTCTTCCTAATGACAGCTTGGTTCCCGATAACTTCTACAGCACAAAGAAATTGCTACGTGGCATGGGTCTGCCAGTAGAAAAAATCGATGTTTGTCCCAATAACTGCATGATTTATTGGAGAGATGACAAGGACTTGGTACACTGTAAGTTTTGTGGTACATCACGCTATAAGGAGAGCCATCGGGCATCTGGAAGCCGTAAGAAGAAGCGTGTAGCAGCCATGCAGATGCACTACTTTCCACTAACTCCTCGACTTCAGAGGCTCTATGCATCTAAAGAAACAGCAGAACACATGCGTTGGCATGCTACATCTTCTTCAAACGATGGGGTTATGCGCCATCCTATGGACTCTCCTGCATGGAAGCACGTGAACAGTGAATATCCGGATTTTGCTTTAGAGACTCGAAATGTCAGATTGGGTCTTTCAACAGATGGATTTGCTCCCTTTGACCAAGCAGGACGGAAATATTCATCTTGGCCAGTTATTGTCACACCTTATAACTTGCCTCCTTGGTTGTGCATGAAGGCACAATTTATGTTCCTCACAGTCCTAGTGCCTGGTCCACGCAATCCCAAGATGAAATTTGATGTGTTTTTGCAGCCGCTCATAGAAGAGTTGAAAAATTTGTGGGAGGTGGGTGAGCAAACGTATGATGTGTTCCTAAAGCAGAACTTCCAGATGCGAGCAATATTGATGTGGACAATTTCTGATTTTCCAGCATACGCTATGTTGTCTGGGTGGAGCACAGCTGGAAGATTGGCTTGTCCACATTGCATGGAAGATACAGAAGCATTCAGTCTAAAGAAGAGTGGCAAACAGTCATGGTTTGACAACCATCGGAAGTTTTTACCTCTTAATCATGCATTTCGCAAAAATAAAACTGCATTCACAAAGGATAAATTGTGCAAGACCTATCCACCCGAACCAAAATCAAGGGAAGAGCAATTGAGAGAAATAGAAGGATTGGGTTTTCGCAAGGTAACAGAAGACTATGATGATATAAACACGAAAATATCTAAGGATCCCAATGTTGGGTGGAAGAAGAAAAGCATATTTTGGGATCTCCCCTATTGGAAAAAACTTTTGATTCGACATAATCTGGATGTCATGCACATTGAGAAAAATGTGTTTGACAAAGTGTTCAACATTGTTCTCAATGTCCAAGGGAAAACGAAGGATACAACAAAATCTCGAGAAGAACTAAACACAATTTGCTCGAGACCAGAATTGATGCGTAATGAGACGACTGGAATGTATCCAAAAGCTTGTTACATGCTTGATAAAAATGAGAAGAAGGTCTTACTGCAATGGGTAACAAATCTTAGATTTCCTGATGGATATGCATATAATATTACTAGATGTCCAGATATGCTCCAGCTAAAGATGACTAATATGAAAAATCATGACTGTCACGTGTTCATGCAACTCTTGTTACCTATTGCATTTCGTGAACTTCTTCCTCACCCTGTTTGAAAGTCGATCACAGAGCTAAGTCTCTTCTTCAAGGACTTAATAGTCCGAGCAATTAAAGAAGAGGACATGCAAATTTTGCACAAAAAAATACCAGAAATTTTGTGTAAGCTTGAGCGTATCTTTCCGCCCAGTTTCTTTGATTCAATGGAGCACTTACCAATCCATTTAGCTGAAGAAGCTCGCATTGCTGGTCCGGTTCAATATCGGTGGATGTATCCATTTGAAAGGTACTTGAGAACATTGAAAAATAATGTAAAAAATAAAGCAAGAGTTGAAGGCTCAATCAACAATGCTTACATAATGGAAAAAGCATCAACGTTTGGTTCCTATTATTTTGAGGATAATGTGACCACAAAGTTGAGGGTCGTGCCTCGTAATGATGATGGGGGAGCTTATAATGACGATCCTGATTTGCTGTCCATTTTTAAAGGTGTAGGACGTCCTCTTGGAACAAAGATAAAAATATACTTGGATAGTAAAGAGAACAATGCAGCACATCTGTATATTCTATCCAATTGCATCGAGGTTGCAGACACATATGTAAAGTGAGTATGAACATGCATGTTCAATACATATTATGAATTGCTTACATATTATTAACTAAAACCTGCTTCATTTTTTAAGATTGTTTCAAGATGAAGTGCGAGAAAAATTGCCTTTAATCTCAGGATCCGATTTAGATAAAAAGTTTGATGAGGAGTTCGCCCGTTGGTTCAAAGAATATGTAAGTTTAAATATATTTTAGTGTACGTAACTTGTATATATTTAAACAATGCTAATACTAACTATCACAGGTTAGACGTCCTTCTACGTCGGTGAACCGAAATATCAAGGATCTTGCAGAAGGGCCATTATTAGGGGTTGATACATATTCTGGATATTATGTTAATGGATATAGGTTTCATACGATAGATCATGCTTTAGATAAGAAGACTATGAACAGTGGAGTATGCATAAAAGGCTCAGTTTATGGCAGTGATGTGCAAGACTATTATGGCCGCTTGTTGGAGGTCTGTGTGCTGGAGTATCCTGGTCATCCTAAGAAAACAATTAGTTTGTTTAGATGTGAATGGTTTGACATGTCACCTTTGGAGACTTCAGTGCATCCAGAATTCAAGTTGGTTTCAATTAACCACACCCGTAGATACAAAAAGTACGATCCATTTGTTCTAGCACACCAAGCCACTCAAGTATGCTATTATCCTTATCCTAGCATGAATCAAGCTAAGAAGTCTTGGTGGGAAGTGTGTAAAATCAAAGGAAGATCTAATGTAGAATTACCTGAACAAGTCATGACATCTGCTTCAACATTAGATGAACCTTTCCAAGAAGATGATGTGGTTTTGACACAGATGGATAGTGACAGACCGAATGAGGATGATGACACTACAACAGTTCATCATCCAAGAGGTGGGATAGTAGAAATCGATGAGAACGAAGGTGAATCTAATGACGAAGAAATATTTTCGTCTGATGATGAAAGTAGTGATGATGATGATGAGTAGGAGCATACACTAATTTGTAATTTCTTGTTTTTTGAAACATTTTTTTTTAGTAGTAGTGATGATGATGATGATGAGTTGAAATATTTGTTAACTTATTTTTCTTAGATGATGAATATATATATATATATATATATATATATATATTAATTGCTGCTAGATTTCTTGTATTGTATGTTACTTAGTAATGCAGATATGTCTTCGAGCCGCCGCCGTAGTTCGTCCTCCTCACAGTCGGTACCTGAGACACCAGAGACGCCAGTGGGCGAGACTGGGTCTAGTGCACCGTCACGAGGCATTCCAGCGAGGGCTGCTTTTTGGCTTGGGCCTAATGGGTTAGTATTAATTATTTATAATTACTTTGTTGATTTATTATAATTTGCTAAATGTTAATTGCTTCTCTCCACAGGGAATTACTGGATGAGGCAATATTGCCCAGACGTGCACTGCAATTTTTAAGAGGGTTAAGAATCCTACAGGCTTCAATTGGAAGTTGACACCAAAAGAGGTGAAAGATAAGTACTTTGATGAATTTAAGGTAAATAACAATTAATATTTCATATTTATTGATTAATTAACTTTTTTTTATCTAACTATTGAATTTTGTAAATGATGTTAAACAGAAATATTACACGTGGAAACCTGAGTGGGAAACTCAGGTGTACAAGCGATGGGAGTCCAAGGCACGTCAAAGATACAGCGGCTGGATTAATTATTTGAAGGGAGAGCGTCCAGATAAGCCGGCATATATCAATGAAGAGATGTGGGATGGTTTGTGTGAGTATTAGGATCGTCCTGAGGTCGTTGAGAAGAGTCAAAAAGCTAGTAGAAACCGGTTGTCGGAGCCAGATGGGCCAGGAACCGGTATTAGCAAACACAAGGGAGGTTCCAGGCCTGTTCGTCGACTTCTTGACCAGATGGTTAGTAAATTATTATTTAATTATTAATTTATTACTTATATATATTTGCTAACTAAACATCTATTTTGTTTATCTTACATGAATAGTCCCAGACTCGAGGGGTCCCACCAACCCAGTTATTGCATGACGTTTTCCTACATCAGCACATGAAAGCTGATGGAACTCCATTGACTAAAAAGGATGAAAAGATTGATGTAAGTATTCTTAAATATTTTCTAATTATTACATCTTATTAACTAAGTTATATATTCATAATACTTATAATTTTTCAAATGTAACTTGCAGAGACGGATTAAACAGCTTGCTGCTGAACAAGGAGAGGGGGCAGATCTGAACGAGATCTACAAGACTGTGGTGCAGGAGTACGAACTAGCTCATAAGCAGAGGGTGTACTCCTTTGGAACACACGGGTCGAGCCTTTTCAGCGACGGCTCGAGTGGTAGTGGGGGTAGTTCTCATCAGCTCATGACACAGGAGTTTGTTCAGACCCGCATTGGGTCTTTAGAGCAGCAGCTGGAGGAGGAGCGCCAGAGGAGAGCTGTACACGAGGAGAAGGAGGTTGGCGGTTGAGGAGGAGCTGCGCCGGGAGAGAAAGGGCAGAGAGCTTCTTCAAGCACAATTTCTGGCTCAACAAGCCCAGTTTGAGGCTACACAGAAGATGATGCAGGACTTCATGGCTCGTTGCAACCGCCCTCCTAGTCCGTGACTTTTAGTTAGTGTAGAACAAACACTCTTTTAATTTAATGTTTCTTTCATATTTGTACGTACTTTGTTGCCAAAAATATCAGATTCTTATTACTATATTACCGAGCGACTTTTATATTTTGTTTTATATTATAAATTACTTGTTTGGTATGTTAAAAATTGGGGCTAAAATATTAATAAATTAATTAGTAAAAATCGGACTAAAATATTAAATAATTAAATATTCCAAAAATATCATAAAATTAACGACGGATTACCGACGGATAAAATTAAAACAAAAAATTATTACCGACGAATTTTAATCCGTAGCTAAATACTGACGGAAATTCCGTCACAAAACCGTCACAATATTTCCAACGTGACGAAATTAGGGACGTCAAAATTTACCAACGGATTTTAAATCCCTCAGTAATTACCAAGGAATTCGAAATCCGTCAGTAATTACTGACGGAAATTCCATCAATATTCCGTCAGTAAAATCGAAATTTGACGAAAACCAATTCGTCAAACATTATCGACGGATTTAATTCCGTTGATGTTTACCAACGGATTTTCCGTCACAAATCTGTCAGAAATCCGTTCGGGGAACCAGTTCGTCAAACGAGAATTTGCTGACGGATTATCCGTCACATATCCGTCGGTAAATTTACTGACGGATTGAATTCCGTCGGTAAATCCTTTACCTACGAATCGAATCACAAGGGAACATTTCCGTCGGTAAGTCCTTTACCGACGGAATTTTCCGTCGGTAAATTGCGCGATTTTTGTAGTGATATGGCTCAATAAAACTCATAAGATAATTATCAATATTATTATTAGATGAAATCGTATTTGTTTCTTATATATTTAATCTTAGAAATTATATTATTATTCTTAAAATAAGTATAAAAGATGAATATAATAGGGACAAAACATATTTGTAAGAATATACTCATGCTCATTTCTTAGTGCAGGTGGATCATATGAGAAATGAGAACAAATCTGATGCATGGGCATTGATCCAGCTTCTGGGCAAGTGAGGAGGACTTACTTGGCTGCGGTAAGTCCGAGAAGGACGTCCCACATCGGTTGATTTGATGCATTATTTAATACGTTATAATACATCAATCTATATCTATACTTATATAAAAAATAGCCTTGTTTTATCAAATTTGGATTGTCTATTATATCCTTACTATATAATTTAATTTAAGGATAATAGTGTAACATAATATATTATATTATAAAAAATATAATAATTCATTAATAATTAAATTTACCTTATATATAGATTTTATATATGGTAAATATTAATCAATATCAATATATATAGACACTATACATTGCATTAATTTGTTGATTATAAATTATTTCTTTTTCATAAAGGAACACTTATAATTTGTTGTTTAAACGATCACATTAATTTTTTCTTTTTACTCTTTGTAATTAAAAATAGAAAATCATTTAACATAATAATTTATTTTTGTCGTTAATCTATTATCACTATTTAATTTATCTATGCAATTTTTTATACTTTTAAATTCTTGTTAATTAATAATATTTTCAACTATCTTAAAAAATCTTAACTTAAAATCTTTTAATAAATTAATTTATTTTACGGGAGTGTATTACTATTATATTGATTAGTATAATTTTTTTTAATCAAATCGAATTAAAACGAGTACCATCAACTTCAAACTTAATTCAATTATTAGCAATCATATTCCAGTTTAACCCGCATATACGAGCTTTCTGAGTATGTATTTCAATTTAAATATTCATTTTTTAAAACAAATTATATTTTTCAAAAAATATATTACTTTCTTTCGTCCACTAAAGATTTGCTACATTTTGATCGGTATGAATTTTAAAAAGTTTGAGTTGAATGTATTGTAAGGCTCCGTTCGATTGGCTTGATTAGCGTTGACTATAGGCCAGATATATAAGATTATATTATGCGTTTGGTTTACAAGATTGAGGGCCCAATACTTAGTACGATTTGTCTTGGCCTGACACTATTCCTTCTAATCTCGAGATTGTGAATCGGAGCTCCCCCTAGTGATAAAAATTGGATCATGTGTAGAATACCATTTTATCCCTTCTTTATTTGCATCATATTTCTCACCTCTGTATCTCCTCTCTATCCACATCAACACATCTACTTCCATTATATCCCATCATCTCTCTCTCGTCCAGTCAATAATTATACTGTTGAAGATTAAAATTAGAAAAAATGATGAATCGGTGTAGAGAACCACCCGTGGGGAGGAGGGACACCGCAGCGCCGGATTCAAGTGAGCTCAAGAAGCCGGCTAATAAGCCGTGGACATGGAACAGAGGCAGTAGATGTGGAAGAAAATGGAGTTGTGGATCGGAGATGAGAGAGAGATGGGTTGTAGAAAAGGGAAAGGAGGGCACGATGATGGTGGCGCACGCTCAAGCTACGTGAGGCGGCGGTGTAACAGCATCGCAGAAGATGGAAGAGGATGGCATGGTGGTTGTGGCAGCGACGGTGTAAACCGACTGAGTGTCGGCGATAATTTTAAGGGAGTGTGCAAGTGAGAGAGAGAGGAGAGGAGAGAGTGTGACTGTGGACGATGATGTCTATGTGTTGGGAGGGGTGAATTTGTAAATTCAATATGAGAGTTAATAGTCTGTCGACTTGGCACTTATCCAATTCATCAATAATCAGGCCCACCAAAAAAATTTTGATAGTCATGACTCAGTCTATTTTCATCCTATATTGTATCCTGCTATAATCTTGTCTAATAAACCAAACATGCCCTAAGTAGAATCAGGGTCCCACTTTTAATGTATTAGATAAAGAGATGAAATTCCATACACCCACTACGGAGATAGTATGTTCCGTGTATACCAACTTTTAAATACATATATAACACACACCACTGGCCCACCTTTTCTTTACTTTTCAGGTGTTGAGTTGAAAGAAAGTGAGAGAGAACCGAGATTCTCTACACTTTGACCGAGCACTTAATTGCATAAATTTTAGGGTTTTATTTTTTTGTCTTTTCTCTCTCCCATTTCCCCATGACCCCACCTACCCAACCACCGCCTGCTGCGGGATTGAATCCTCAATTGAATTCACATGCGGTACAAAGCACACAATAAATACCCACTTTTAATCTTCTTCATATGTATCGCTCCACTTCATACCGATGCAGTAAAAAAAAAATTCCAAAGGCACTCGGAAAATTTTTCCAAGGCTCGCAACTATATTTCTGAAAAACAATCGCTTAAATTCTGGTATAAATCGTTCGGTACGAGAAGGAAGGAAGATGTTGGGGTCAAGTTCGAGAAGAGGAGATGGTAATCACCCGCAAGAACAAGAGGTTAGTAATAATAAACCCTAGAATTGAATAAAAACCCAAAATATATTGTACCGATAAGAATAAAATCTGTACCGGCAGTCATTTTGCACCACCGGTACACTATCAGTACACTATCCGTACATTGTTTTTCTCTTTTTTTGTTTTTTTTTTATTTTATTTTGAGCTGCGGTATATTACTGTTTTTATTGAATTGATTATGTAATGACGTGCTATATTATCTAGGTTTTAAATTTTTAATATACTTGTTTTGGAATTGACGAATATTATATATTTTTGGTTGAGATTAATTAAGCACGTTTAGCACGTTTAGTGTTAGTTAATAAGGATTAATTACGCATGTTTTACGTGATTATATTGTTAATTTAGAATAATGCTTATGTTTTACTCCCTCCGTCTCACTCATCTTGGCCTGTTTTCCTTTTTGGGCCGTCCCACTCATCTTGGCCTGTTTCCTTTTTTGGACAAAATTATGGCTCAATTAGTACATTAATTAAGCCCAAAAGTCAATAAAAACACTGCAGGATTGAAAAGTCAATAAAAAACACTAAAAGTCAATAAAATAATATATACAAACTACACTAAACATAACTTTTACACTTAATACCTTTCTTCTTAATACCCGTGCCGAAAAGAACTAGGCCAAGATCAACGGGACGAGAGGAGTAGATTATTTGTACTTACGTCTTAAAATATATATATATATATATATAATTGATTAAGATATCAAATTTTATATTTTCGTTTATATTATGGTTATAATTGTTACAACGTTTAAATTTAGTGTGTCGATCGAAGATTTATGTGTACCGATAGGATATTACATTCTTCACTATCGGTACCATTTTTTCCCATCGGTACCGTTTTTTCCTTTTTCTAGTATGTTTATATTTTTTTTATGACCTGTATTTGTGTTTAATTGTAGGGTTGGAGATGGATCAGAGAAGATGCACAACGCGTATCTCCGAAAGTGAACACGTACTACAGGGTTGGAATAATAACTGAGATTAGGGATAGGCTTATCGTTGTTGGGGGTCGAGAACTGCTGGATAGATTAAGGGCGGGCTGTTTTGGGCATCTTATGAGATGGCCTTTGGGCAAAGGGTGCGGAAAAGTGCTACACATGTTGGTGGCTAGAGAGATAGAGGTGACCGGTGCTCCAGAGTACGAGACATGGTTTGATATAGGTGAGAAAAATATCATATTTTCACCTCGGGAATACGCTCTAGTGTCGGGATTGCCCTTTGGATCTGCTTCATTCGATCCACACACGGTTTACGCACCCGATAATGTGAAGGTATATCAGATATTTTGTAACGGGAAGCCAATATCTGCTCAGAAACTGCTTAGTCGGTTCATTAAAAGGGACCTCGATGATCCTGACAGTGGGCTCCACCTCCGGGTAGCAAATGTTCTCCTTGCTTATTTTATGGGGTTAAGTGGCGGTGATCGAAGAAATATGGAGGGCTGGCTTTGGGTATTGGTGAATGATCTCGACGCGTGGAATAGATTCCCTTAGGACGGGTATACATTTCAAGTCTTGAAGAACTATACCAAAAGTTTGTGGACGAAGAGGTCTAAAATGTTACCCAAGTACCATTATTACGGCCCTGTGTGGGTACTGCAATGTTGGATGTTCGAGGCTATTCCTGATTTAGCTCGTTTGGTTTCTACCCCCGTATCAGACACTGTCGTTCCTTGTTGTTTGAGATGGATGATGGTACCGACTTTGAGGGTGGATCTGGTTGATTAGTTTCGTGCAGGGGTCGTCTGTTACAACTCCATTGAACCAGACGCAACAGAGGATGAGACACAGTACTGGAGGTCCCTGCTGATGGACGACGTGCTCAGAGTACATTACATGGGGCATGTCAACCCAATCAAAGAGGGAATACCAGTTGCACGTCGCCCCCCAATTCAGAGGCCTAACAGTCCTCCCACGTGTCAGAGTCGGGCACCAATCGTTACACGTACGACTTGAGAGATCAGGCCCCGCCGAAAGATACTGCTAAAAGCAAGGGAAAGCATGCTCGGAGAAACATTCCGTCATCGTTATCGAGCAGCGGCACCGATACTAGTAGACGATCTCGTGAAAGGCAATTTATGAAGGAGTTGTCGGAGATGACAGCAGCAAGTGTGAAGAGAGAGAAAACTTCACAGTGGAGAAATGTATTTTTTCCGGAGATCAAGGCCTTCTTCACAGACCTTTTTAGTAAGAGTTCCCGACGTTCCACACCGCATCGAGATACACCTCCACCGCGTCGTCACACACCACCGCCCGTGCATTCTCCACATATCAGTCCAAGAGTGGAGACTGGAGCTACAGTAGCCGATCCTGGTTTTATCCCAGCACGACATTCCATCTCCGATTTTGTTACACCCGAGTGGGTGAGCATGGACGGTCCTGAGCATGCATACGACCCTCCTCGACCTTCTGTGCCAAATCCC
Organism: Agastache rugosa; assembly: GCA_031470985.1. Taxonomy (NCBI): domain Eukaryota; kingdom Viridiplantae; phylum Streptophyta; class Magnoliopsida; order Lamiales; family Lamiaceae; genus Agastache; species Agastache rugosa. The sequence continues at coordinate 18,929,559 of CM062604.1, forward strand.
GATATATCTCGTGAGCCACCTCAAGTAAATAAGAAGTTAGTAATTTAGTAATTTTTTTAAAAAAATAATTTATTTCTAACATGTAATTTATCTTTGTGTAGTTTATTGATGCTGAGCCCATTAGTGTTGTCCCTCCTAACCTTGACTTCAACTCAATTTTCAACAATCATGAGTTGTACAACTTATACTCGAGGCAGACACTTGAATATTTTAATACCAACCGAGCAGACCAGCAGGAAGGGCAGCAGTCGCCTATACAAGAAAAAGAAATTCTACAGCCGTAAGGTTCGTTGTCTCCCGTCGATTACATAGATGCGGAGAAATGGCGTCGCTATGAAGCCTTTCTCTCAAATGATCGTGCTTGCGTATTTATCAGTGGAAATGCCGCCTATCCTCCATACTTCCGCCTTATTGAGAACGTGAAGGCTGACATTGATTGTAGTGGGTAAAATCCGTCTATTTAGCCCAAGCCCAACAAGCATATCGAGTTGGCCCAATCAGCCAGATAGATTCAACCGTCTAGCCCAGTAAGCTATAGATCAACCTGGACTGCCAACTTGATTGGATACTCTATACTCCGGCTCAAAGACCCATCAAGTTGGTCAGCCAAGCTGACACGGTCAAAAGAACCTTGTCATCAACCCTAAGGGCACATCAAGCGGGCCAACCTGGTTGACACAGTTTGAGAGCATATCTTCACGGTTCTGTCAAAATAGCAACGGCTTGGAAGTACAAGGCGCGAATGGATAAGATCGGCATAGAAAACCCTAACGGAGGGTCGTCCTATATATATAGCTCGACTAGGTCACAACCGGGGGAGGGTTGATTCCAACTGGCACAATCATTTTTACTCTTTCATACGCTTCTCTCCATCTCAACTTCACTTTCGCCGCCTTACTTTCTTGCCCTCACAGACCGAATATAGCCAACTTGTGTTATCTCGCTACCAACCTTCCATTATCATATACTTACTGTCACTGTTTTCACCTTCCGAACGCCACAACCTGTGTCACTTCTCACCTACTATTTATATTTATCTATTTCATTTACTTTCCGTTTACGATATCAACTTACTAACTTGAGCGTCGGAGGCTCTACAGTCGACACCCCCACCGGTGCTCAACCTAGGGATCTTACGTGTTCTTGTGTTGACAGGTTGCTAGTGCCCTATCAAACCGGACGTGCCTGACATCATCAATCAATTGTAAATTTAGCCTCTACATTGATTATTCAGTAAATAATCTCTCAAATATATTCTTAAATAATCTTTCATTTTTATACTTATTTCTTCTTCTAATAGTCCCATTTTTTTTTGTGCTGGTTTTTTAGAAGTACATTGACGTATGAAGGAGAGTATTGGGATACCGGAGATCTTAACCCAGGCACACCGTCGGTCAGATCCATTGACTTTTGTCTTTTTGACTAAGCTTACACCACGGGAGCCCGTTAGGCAGCACATCCAGACGGACAATCACAGATATGGTCCTTTTGCGCTGATGACTATAGAGCGCATGATCAGTGCCCGACCCACAATTGCATGGGACAACGAAGAGGGAAATATGTCTTTGTATAGACGTAAAATAGCTCGTGACGTGTACTTCTTGGCTGGTCAATATCGTGTCGATTATGTTTGACAAACATTATTTGATTTATCTTTTCTAAATACTAATAGCATGTGCCATTTAATTGTTTTGTTCACAAGTAAATCATAAGTACTAATATAAAGCACTTAGTATAAACATTAAATTGATTTGGTCAGTACACATCTACACACAAAATAAACATTCAAATAATAATAAATTACTCATGAGGAGCGGGCATGCTCTTCTCGTGTGGCCAGTGCCGTGACATATACTACACTTTTTCGGTACCCATTGACGGCTGCTTGAAGGTTCGTCTAGGCTGCATGGACGTCTGCTGGAGGACAAATTCTCAACTACAGATCGATGACGAGAGTTCCTCGGGCGCCTCGCCTGACTGACGGGCAGTGGTGGCAAAACTTCAATTGCCGCAACCTGTGGAGGTACATACCACTCAGACTGGGGAGGGATCTGATTCACCTGTTGGGAGTAAATCTGTAAAAAGTGTAGATCTTTTGTAATAATCATCCACATAGCTGTATACATGCTGCCCATTTCGTCTGTCATACATATAACATATAATTATTAGATTAAAAGCGACAGAAATAAATATAAAAATTTGAGGTTTTCTTAATGAATGGCTGCAGCGGCATGAGAACACGGTATCAAATCAAAATCAAACACACGGCACGGGCAAGTCCTCGCACCTAGATCGACATTTAGATTCTGCTTTCCATCATTCACTTTGAAGATCAAGTCTCTGATGGGCGTGGCAGTGTAAGATCTTGAGAGTTCCACCTCTGCACGGAACTTTCGATCTGCCTCCTTTGTGAGAAACTCATTAGACGATGTATACAATTGTCGTCTTTCATCAAACCATTTTTCGACGGTGGCTCTAATTGCCTCCAAGCATGAGCAAATTGGTAGGCGTCTAGCAAACACCAATACATTATTGAATTATTCTGTAGCATTGGATGTCAGGGAACTATATCTTCGGACAGGTCACATTGATCGAGCCCACTTCTCTGGACCAATATTCATAAGCTTATTATACGCTCCAGGCTTCGCAGCAAGAATGCTATTCATTGCTTTCTCATAAGCCAACTTTCTATATGCATATGCTACATTTTGAAACAACTTGGTGATAGGTTTTCCAAAACTAACCATGCCCTTCAGAATGTGATAGTAGCACAGACCGTGTGCTAAGCCAGGATAGACTGCCCTAACTGCATTCATGATACTTAAGTGGGCGTCTAAGATGATGACCATATCCGAACGACAACCGTATGCCTCCTTCAAACGAATGAGAAACCATGTCCACGAGATATCATTTTCAATTAGACCGATCCCCCATGCCCGCGGTAGCAGTTGCTCGTTTCTATCCTTTGCGACTGCAATGAATAAGATGCCGTTATTTTTTCCCTTCAAGTGTGTTCCATCCACCACGATCACCGTTCGAAGACACCACTGAAATGCCACGATACAAGCTGACAACACCACAAAAGCATGTTCGAATCGATCATCATTTGGGCTAACATGTGGAGATAGTCGGGAAACATCTTCCACGAGTCTATATATCCACCATATATCATCTCGAGGGTTCGATTCCGTGCTCGCATACATACACTGTAACTTGCATCGATGCCATAATCTCGATGCATATATGTCCTAATTGACTCCGGTTTAATGATTTCACCTTCATTTAGCATGCTACGCGCAAAATGAGCTGCAATCACTGACCTTCCTGACAGCTGCACGGTCCATATTAAGATTGCATGTATGTGTCCCAATGAACTTGTGAATATACCAATAGTCGCCCTGTTTCCGAGCACGCAAATCAAAAGAACAGCTACCTCCGTACTTGCATTTGAACTGAACCCGTCTAGCATCTGATCGTGGAGTAGTAAACTCAGCTCGTTGTTCCATGTGCCACAATCTAACAACAACTTTCAAATCGTCTTTGCTGTAAAATATGTCGCTTTTATTCAATGGACCGTCTGGCAGCCTGTCAAGATCACTAACAACGAGCGAAGCAGTAGCATCTAGTGGAATCATTGGAACTAACCAATTCTGTAGTTCCTCCGCTTCAGTGGCATAGTCTATGTCTTCAACAAGGGGCATACGACTACTCTGCATCAGCATTGCCAAGAGCTTGTTCACGCCGCCTTGAGTATGCACCCACGTAACGAAGTCTGCAAAAGTACCAAGGCTGAAATGCACAGATTGTGACTGTTCGTCCTCCTCATCAGACTCCGATTCTTCGTCGGAATCGACGGTAAATTCAGCCTCCTCGGGTACCTGCAACTGCCGTTCCCCCGACATAGGAATGTTCGCGCCACTACTAGTACCAAATTGAGTATCACCAAGCCAATCAGATGAAGCCAAATGTGTGAGCGACTTGTCGTACTGCGAGTACTGAGGGTATTGATCGTCATAGACAAACGGCGAAGAATCATTCAAATCAAATGACGGTCTATACACAGAATCATAATGCACGACATACAATGTAAGCTCAGACTCAGCAACACACAACCGATGAAGTTGTTCATCATTACTCAAACTATATTTAACACTTCGGCCAGTTCTAGACGTCGATAAATTGAATATTTCATACTCAAGACTTAACGATCTCGACATCATTACGAAACCAATATATTCCTTAATGCTAGAGAAACTTATCGTATCCACTGGAAGGTAGAACATGTGAAAAGTAAAAAAAAGCTGTCAATGGTTATGGCTTATACGTGCCGCCCAAAGTGGGTATGGGTGGTACACACTATGTTGAGAGTGAGTGGTTTAAATATTTAAGACTTGAGTAAATGTGTTATTAGTGGAATAAGGGTCCCACTTTTAATGATTTTAAATTAATATGGCGGGTCCAACAATGACAATTTTTGTAAATAATGAGGTATGAGAGGTTAATCAGTAAGTGAATTGTGTGTGGTCTATTATTATAAATGGACGTGTCAATTCTTTTGTGGACGGAACGAAAAGGAAATTGTGGCAATTCTTTCATGGACGGAGGAAATAATATATATCCTAAAATTTCACAACAAATAAGGTTAAGTAGATAATTAATATATCTTAACTATTTAAAGTTTTTTGTGTACTTATATTTATTAAAAATTGTAATAAAAATAAAAATAATAGTTAATACATTAAGAAAAAATAAGATTTCCATATTATTTACAATAAAATATTTTATTTAATTTTGATTTTATACGTAATTAATTATAGATTTTAATATTTTTGAGAAAGTTATCCTCTAATTAATTCAAAGTGTGTTGATAAATGAAAAGAATACTATAGTAAGAATGAAATGTAACATAAAATTAACATAATAAAATTCACTAATTATCAGTCATACTTATTTATGTGTAATTTGTATTGAGTGTTTTAGAATAGGCAAAAATAAGTTAGATAAAACAAAACTTTAGTATAATTCTAAGCAAAACTCTACAATTAGATTTTTACAAGGAAAAAATGAGAAATATTATGCCGCTTAGCAAGTTAACAATCATAATCTACCTTTTATTTTGATAACTTATATTCATAACAATTGTGCAAAATAATAATGATATAATTAAAAAAATATTATACGATACTACATAATTACAAAACTAATCTTCACCCATCAAGATCAAGAAAACAATCATAACGTCAAACTACTAAAGTTTTTGTCCAAACTGGTTTCTAGGTATCAACAATAATTAAGCATACATGTAATATATATCTAAACTTAAGAAAAATATAGAATTTCACATTAAAGCTATTCAAAGTGGCATTCTCGTAATTACGAACAATGAAAATATAATTAATTAATAGTTTTAAATTAATTTAGGATTATTTTTACATAATTACCCTTTCCCATTTTTTCTAAAGAGAATATACTTTATTACTTTCAAATTTGAATTTGTAAATATTCTCTCTCCACAATAATTTCATATTTGTTTTTCAATAAAGTGAACATCAAATTCTTTAAATATACACAAATCCTCAAATAATAAAACCGTGTTTATCATTTTATCTACAAACAAATATTAATTGATTATGGTTGAATCAAAGTTGCAAAGTTATGATCAAATCAAAGTTCTTCTTTAAGAAAAAATCACTTATATGATTCTAATGTATCCGATGATGAATATAAGATATCTATATTTTAAATGAATATAATTATCTCTTCTTAAGACGAACAATAGTGAATAAAATATTAATTGTAAGATATTTATCAAAACAAAAATATTAGCTTGGTTTTGAATGATTTAGAAGAAAAGAGGGAATAATTATTTTATTGATTTTTGTTTTGTATATTATTGGCTAGGATATTTTTGATCTAAATTTTGAAATTTTCATAAATAAAATATTAGAAGAGTAAGGAAAATGAGGAAGGAAATCTTACAACATAATCTCACTAAATTTTGGAGCCAAAATAATATTGGGGGTACTATAGTCACAATAATTTTTAGTCTTTTTAGTAAACCGATTATTAATTGAACCAGACTGGTTTAATAATTAAAAAAAATATTATGTGGCTAGCCATAGTATGGCCGAATAGCAATACCCAACAATATGAACACTTCAAGTATTAATTTTAAGATATAGTTAATATATAATAATCCCTCCGTCCCAATAGTAAGGTCCCCCGTCTATTAGAGATAAGAGTATTAATTAATAGAAGGGGGACCTTGCTATTGGGACGGAGGGAGTATATGTTATATAGGTCATACAAAGATCAACGACCCACATTTATGCATATTCCTTACTTCAAATTTTCCTTTTATTTGATTCTTATCATATACATATATATTATTTAAATTCATAACTTCTACGTGCAATGCACGTACCATCCATCTAGTTATTCTAAACTACTGCATTATTCATATTTTATATTATTATATGTTTTTGATTCATTGTTTCATTATATTATAATACATGGACGTTAACACTTTATGTGTTTCATCATATTTTCTTACTCATATTTATATGATTTTACAAAATAAAAATAAAATTCAATTTATCCTAAGCATCGCACGAGTGCAATATTAGTTAGGTAAAGTATACTCTCTCCATCCACTATATTTGGTCACAGTTTGTGGTGGCACGGGTTTTAATAAATTTGATGTGAGTGGAATAAGGGTCCTACGTGTTGTGAGAGGGAGTGTTGGGAAAATTCTAAGTTTTGATTTGATACCAAAACCCAACTGACTCCAACCGAGTAGATGATTGCATCAACCTATGTGATGTTTTTCATCTCGTCTGTTTGAGCTTTAGATTTTCTAACTTTACAGGTTAGAAAGCTGAAAACAGCAGAAGATCCAGCTGTGCTACCAGCTGGAGTCAAATATCAGCTAAGGAGTTTTCCAGCTGAGCAGAGTTCAAGAACTGAGCAGAATCAAGCTGAAGAATAACCGAGCTGAGTCAAAGACAAGAAAGCACAGCTGAAACAATCCAGCTGTACAGACCAAAAGAATGTCAACTCTGAAGACACCAGTTCAAGTCAGAGTTTCAGATCCAGCTCCAAATTCAAAAACCAGCTTGAAGTCAAATATCCCGGCGTCAGAGAAAGTCAATATACCTCGACCAATGAGGGATTGCCAAATCAGCATCTTAGTGTGCAGAACCTAGGATCTGACACTGATGAAGACAGGTGAAGATACGCCCAACGGTAGATCGAGCAGATCAGAGAGTAGGTGAGATTCAAACGGCTCTTCCAACGGCTAGTTTTGAATCTCTACCTATAAATACCACTCTTCAACCTCAGGATCAAATAAGAAAAACTCTCTACAAGCTTTCAATATCTCGAAATCTCTCAAGCATTCAAAAGCTCTCAAGCAGTTCTTAGATCTCTCAAAGAACACTTATTCTTCAAGTGTTTTCCTCTTCAGAAACTACTTTAGTTTTTCGTCTGATCCCTAGGCAGATATTCCTTGTATATTCAAAAGCCTAGATCTTGAAAGAGTTCATCTAACTCAAAGTTCTTCATTGTAAGAACTCGTTCATAGTTGGAACCCCAAAACCAAACCCCTTCTATACCCAGAAAGGTTAGGTTAAAGTTACGTCAGCTTGAAGCGCGAAATTCAAGTGATTGTAAGGTTTTTTCAGTACCCGGAAACTGAAAGTATCAGGCATCTACAGTGCCCGTAAACTGTTAGAACACAGCTCAGGTTCGAGCAGCGAAGTTGCTTGGTACTCGTTAAACCAAGTGGTAGTGAATTACCAGTTTATCTGGTCGTGGACGTATGAGGAGTTTCTCCGAACCACGTTAAATATCGTGTTCTTTTTATGTTCTTTATTCTCAGTATTTTCAGTTAAAGAACTAACTCCATCAAGCATATCATATTTATCAAACAGCATAACCAGCTGCTTGACCAGACCAGCTGTGTTTTTCAAAAACTGCACAACTTGACTAAGCTGAAAACTTAAAGATAATATTTTCAAGCTGAGTTTTTCTAAGTACACGAGCTAAGTTTTAAAACTACCACATTCCGCACCGCTAGCTGAGTTATCAGTCCAGCTGACCATCTTCGTTAAGAAGTCAGCAGGATTTATAACTGTGCTCTCACTTTCAGTTTCTAACTTAATAAAAATAAGTTTAAAAAGTTTTTATCTTTGGTGTATTCACCTCCCTCTACATCAAAGACTCCGCTCAGGGACCATCAATTGGTATCAGAGCAGTGGTTCAAAAGACCGCTGTTTCTGAATCAAGAGATTCATCTTGATCTTTCTCTGTCAGTGGTCAACTGAACAGATCAATTTTTGGAAAAACTCATATTACTGCATACTGTGCATATCTTAATGGATTCTTCTCTTAGCAGGAATCTCCCAACATTCTCAGTTGATGACTATGACATCTGGAAATTGAGATTAAAGAGTTTCCTATGTGCACATCATGATATGATGTGGGACGTCATCACAGATGGACCCATACTTATATACAAGCAAGGAAATGAGCTTGTACCAGCTCAAGATGGTGGACAACCAGTATACCAACAAATCCTCAAACCGAAGAATGAATATACTTTAGAATAGAGAAAGCAAGTTGGTCTAGACAGCTTTGCGAGGTATACAATCTCATCAACCGTCTCAAACGCCTATCTCAGCAAAATTATCAACTGCAATACAGCAAAGGAGATGTGGGAAACCCTAGCTAAGCTGTGCGAAGGGTCAGAAGAAATTAAAGAAAATAAGCTCACAATCGTCTGCCAGAAGTTCGATAACTTCAAGCAGCTAGCCAATGAGTTCATCGAATGGATGGAGCTCAAATTTTCAAACATCGTGGTTGAAATAGAAACTATTAGGACTGGGAAATACACCTAACGAGAAAAGAACTTGAAGGTCCTTTCAGCACTCACAGCTGAATGGAATGCGTACAAGGTAGTTCACCAAAGTCGAAGTAACTTGGGTGATCTATCAACAGAAAGATTATTCTCCCTGCTCAAGGCTAACGAATACAACTTGAAGATCACCATGGAAGAATCTTCAAGCAAGCAAAACGATGGAGAGCTGACAAATGCACCAAAGGAGATTGCTTTCAGAGCCAACTCTGAAAAATCCACACACATGCAGTCAGCAGAGTCCTCAAAGAAGAAGAAGGACAAGAAGGATATGAGCAATGAAGAACTACTCGAAGAAATTACCATGCTGGTCAAAAACTACAACAGAATCAACACCACCAAGGGCAAGTACAAGAAGTTCGCAAGAACGTACAAAGACAAGTACGCTGCAGCTAATGAAAAGTCAGCTGACACCTCAAAACGGATAGACGAAGGCTGCTTCAACTGCAAGGAGCCGGGACACTACAAGAATGACTGTCCCAAGCTGTCCAAGAAAGAAAAAAACCTTCTAAAAGTTAAGGCAGCTGACAGAAGAAGAGCCTACATCGCTGACGAGGAGTCTGAGTGCAACAAAATGGACGATAACATGCCTTTCTCAGATTCAGAGGAAGATGCACTCATGGCCCATGATGAACCAGAATGGGATACTTGTTTCATGGGACAGACCGACGGACTCGACGAGAATGAGGTAACTTCTAGAACTCAAAATTTATCTAACCCCTCACCATCACACGAACACTCTACCCAAGTTTCAGAATCAGGACTTCCTGACTGGAGTTTAGTAGAAAAAGTTATGAATGACTTCAAGGAGCTACAAGAGATCCTTGACATTACCATGTATGAGAATGCCGAGCTAAAAGTTGAGCTGGAAAATAAAATAGCATCAGAAGCAGCTGATGCCACACAGCTCAGAGAGGAGGTTGTTTCACTCAAGGACAAGATAGTGAAACATGATCAGCTGATGAAGGAGTTCTACTACAAAAAGAAACAGCTGATGGAAGACTTGAAAACCACAGCTGAATCAGAAAGAAAGTCAGCTGAGATCACGAAGCTGAAAAAGTCCGAAGATGCACTAACTACGAAGATGGTAAAACTCATCAAAGCTACCACAACAATGGACGAAATCATAAGTGTTCAGCGTCCAGCAACACTCAAGACAGGATTGGGTTACACTAGATCACAAGATGTCACAAACATTGCTTCCACAAGTGGAACAAAAGTAATGTTTGTGAAGGCAAAAGAAAACCCAACTCCAGCTGCTCAGTAGCAAATATCGAGAACACAACAGGCTTTGAAAAAGCAAGCTGTGAGGCAATCTCAAGCGCAGATCAGACAGCAGCATCATGGTCAGCCTCAAAGAAGACAAAATAATAGGAATACAAGATTTCAGCCACAACAACAAATGGCGAGATATCAACCGAGATATCAAAAGAGATACCCAGCTAGATATCAGTCATATGATTATCAGCTGGAGTACCAATTCCAGCACAGATATCACACAAGACAGCAGAGACAAAGAAACGTCTCAGCTGGAAACCGAAGAAGAAATGGATATCAGCAGAGAAATCAAACTGGGAGATCACAGAAACCAAGACCCAGCCAGCAGCAACAACCAAAGAACACAAAGAATGTGTACATCGATACAGCTAGAAGAATTATCAGATCAAATGACCCTATACGAGTCATTAAGCAGATCTGGGTCATAAAGGGATCTCTAACTAACCCCCAATGACCCAATTAAAACTGGGGACCTAAATTTTGATTTATGTGACAGGTCGCAAGGGAAAGACGCATCATTGAGGAGTAGATGAGAACATTGTGGTATATGGACAGTGGATGTTCCAAGCACATGACTCACCTAAAGCATCTACTCTGGGAATACATCGAGCATCCAGGCCCTCAAGTAATATTTGGTGATAACTCCAAAGGTCTAACCAAAGGCTACGTACATTTGAAACTAACAATGTTAAAATATCTAATGTTTCATATGTACACGGACTACAACATAATTTGCTTTCCATTAGCCAATTCTGCGACAACGGTTTTTCTGTCAAGTTTGATGCACATGAATGCACAGTGAAGCTCAGTAATGCACACCCCTATGCACAGTGAAGCACAGGGGTGTGCATTAGGTTCGAACCGACCCGACTCAAACCGACCCAAAAAAACCGAAAACCGAGGAAACAAAAATATTGAAACCGACCCGAACCGAATTATGCATGAAAACCGATCCGAAACCGACCGAAACCGACCCTCGGTTTTGGGTCGATTTCGGTTTTAACCGACATAAAATGGCAGAATAATGGCACAATGTTCCAGTGGCTGGTTTGCCCTGTTTTCTCTAGTTTTCACAACATATTATCAACCATTAAATCTATGGTTTTCAATAGCAAAGCAAAAATCAACAAAAATCCACAACAATAAACCATTTTTAGCCAACGACCGGAGAAAGAAGATTGCGGTGGCGAGCGCGAGATAGCTAGGGCGGAGGGCTGTGGTGAGAGAGAGATAGCTGAGCACGGCGGCGAGCGTTGGAGAGGGATGGTGGAAACAAGCAGCGGGGCGATGGCGAGCAATATGGTGACTGGTGAGCCGTGAGGGAGAGAGGGATGAGTAATTCAATTGGTGAGACTTTGAGAGAAAGGGAAGGGCGATGCAGCGATGCCCGATGGCTTGTAATGGACTGCAGGGAAGCGGTGGCGACTTGTGATCGACTAAGGGAAGGAGGCAGTAGAGTAGAGTAGAGATAGAGCGAGAGAGAAAGGTTGAGACTTGAGAGAGAAGGTGAGGAGTCAGGACTGAGAGTTGTGGCTGCTGCTGCTTAGTCTTTTAATATTAGGGCAAATTATACATATTTTATATATTCGGTTCGGTTCGGGCCCCAACGGTTTGGAAACTTCCGAAACCGAAACTGAACCAACCCAAATTTAGCCCTAGCTTTTGAAACCGACCCGCCCCGACTCTCTTATGCTCACCGACCGAACCGCTCGATTCGGCCCAGTTCATCGGTTTCGACCCGGTTTTGCTCACCCCTAGCAGATACTACTAAGAGGGAAAAGAGAAGGAAATATGTATTTTGCTGACTGGAACAACAGCCCTCCAGAAACTTGTCTTGTATCTAATAGCAGAAATGAAGTCAGCTTGTTGTGGCACAGACGGCTGAATCACCTCAACTTCAAGACAATCAACAAACTGGTTAGAAACCAGCTTGCTAATGGAATTCCAGATCAAGTTTATGACAAAAGTCATATGTGCAGCGCGTGTCAACAAGGAAAACAAACCAGGATTTCATTTTCTCTCAAGCCAATGCCGTCAACAGATCGCATTCTTCAACTCCTTCACATTGATCTCTTTGGTCCAGTTACTCCGGCAAGTTTCAACGGCAGAAAATATACTCTAGTCGTAGTGGATGACTTCTCAAGATTCACATGGATGTCGTTCCTGTACCAGAAAAGCGAAACAAGAACCAAGCTGCCAATCCTGTTGGAAAGGCTCACAACTCAGAAGGAGTGCAAAATAATGTCAATCAGATCATATCGAAGAACGGAGTTTCTAAATGAAACAATCTATGAATATTGTGAAAAGAATGGAGTTCAACATCAGACCTCAGCTACACGCACACCCAGCAAAATGGTGTAGCAGAGAGGAGAAACAGAACACTCAAAGAAGCGGCTACATCAATGTTAGCCAGCTCTGCCATTCCTAAGAAGTTCTAGGCCGAGGCAATCAACACAGCATGCTTCACTCAGAATCGCTCTCTACTCACTTCAACGCAAGGAAAAATGCCGTACGAGCTATAGAATAACAGAAAACCCTACATCGGATATTTTAAGGTTTTCGGATCCAAATGTCACATCTTAAACAATGGGAAGACCCAGCGAAAGAAGTTCGACGCGAAGACAGACCGAGGAGTATTCCTTGGTTACTCAGCAGTGAGCAAAGCCTACAGAGTATTCAACAGAAGAACCCAAACAGTCGAAATAACTCCCCATGTTACTTTTGACGAATCTTCATTCGAATTCAGAGAATCAATCAAACAAAGAAATGAAGGAGAATCTTCAAGGCAGATTCAGACAAGAGCTCAAGAGACTCGGATCAGAAATCTGGCCGAACCATTAATATGGGATGATGAGCCCGAAGAAGAACTTCAAATCAACCAAGTAGAAGTTCCACCAACTGGAAATCAAGAGAAACCTCCAACGCCAAATCAAGGGGGAATGCCATCAGCTGAAAATCCAGACACAGCTGAAACCCCAGCATCCTCTCCAGTTGAGATCTTTCAGAAATCACCACAAGGAGGATCAAACTCAATTCCAAATCAAGTGGAGTCTCAATCTCAAGACTTAACTCCAGAACAACTCCAAGCCAGACGAGATCTAGCCACTTCTAGCATCAATCAGCTGGAAGAAGAAATTCGTAGAATGAGAAGATGAATTGAAGATCATCCGTCATCTGCCATCATTGGAGAACCATCAGACCGAGTCAGAACCAGAAGCTCAACCGCTCAAGCTACCACATCAAATCATCAAGAAGCAGCAGACAAAGCTCAACTTTCAGTAGAGCTAGAACTAACAGTCTATGATGAAGATACAGCTCTAATGGCATGCTACGTAGCTCAAGTTCCAGAGCCTCAAACCATTCTAGAAACTTTAAAGAGCGTGCCCTGGACAAATGCCATGCAAGAAGAGCTGAATGAATTCCTCAGAAATTATGTTTGGAAATTGGTCGACAGACCTGAATGAGTCAAAGTCATCGGACTCAAATGGATTTTCAAGAACAAGCTGGATACTCTTGAAGTCATCATCAGAAACAAAGCTCGACTCGTTGCCAAAGGTTATACACAGCAAGAAGAAATTGACTTCGAAGAATCGTTTGCTCCAGTAGCTCGACTAGAAGCAATCAGATTATTTCTCGCTTATGCAGCACATCACAGTTTTAAAGTCTATCAAATGGATGTTAAGTGTGCATTTCTAAATAGAGAAATCAAAGAAGACGTCTACGTTGAACAACCACCAGGATTTGAAGTAGAAGGAAACAAAGTCTACAAGTTAAAGAATGCGCTATATGGATTGAAGCAAGCACCTCGAGCTTGGTATGATACTCTATCAAATTTTCTTGTATCCAAAGGATTCAAGAAGGGCTCAGTCGATAGAACTCTCTTCACCATCAAGTTGGGAGAAGACATTCTAGTTGTTCAAATCTATGTGGACAACATCATCTTTGGATCAAGATCAACATTCTTATGCCAACGATTTGGAGAAATGATGTCAAAACAGTTCCAAATGTCTATGATGGGAGAAATAAGTTTCTTCCTAGGACTTCAAGTCAAGCAATCACCTGAAGGAATCTTTATAAACCATTCCAAGTACGTGAAAGACTTGATCGCCAAATACCGAGTTCAATCCAGCAGAACAGTGAAGATACCAATGAACACCAACTGGAAGATTGAACTAGGAACTGAAGGAAAACCAGTTGATTCCAACAAATACAGAGGGATAATAGGTTCTCTGCTGTAACCTACAGCCAGTTGTCCAGACATATCATTTCCAGTCGGAGTATGTGCCAGATTTCAAGTTGATCCTAAGGAGGCACACATGCAAGCAACCAAGAACATTCTCAAATATCTCAAAGGAACTCAAAATGTTGGGTTGTGGTATCCAGCTGTAGATAATTTACAGCTGACTGGATACTCAGACCCAGATTTTGCTGGAGATCGATTGGACAGGAAGTCAACTTCAGGAACATGCCAGTTCCTAGGAAGCAAGTTGATATCATGGTTTTCAAATAAGCAAACTTGAGTCGCAACCTCCACAACAGAAGCAGAATATATGGCAGCTGGAAGATGTTACTCTCAAATTCTCTGGTTGAAACATCAGCTGGATGACTACGAAGTGAAGACTGAACAAGTTCCAATTTTCTGTGATAGCACAAGATGCAAACACGTGGACGTGAGTCATCACTTTATCAGAGATCACGTGAAAAATAAGGAAGTCATTGTTGAGAAAATTCACACAGACATACAGCGTGCTGATATTCTTACAAAGCCGTTGGTGGAAGCAAGATTCAAAATATTGTGTGGGTTATTTGGATTACTCAACGCAGATGAAGAAGATACATCCAGTTGAAAGGAAGCAGACCCAGCTGGATTTTAAACTCAGTTTCAAGGAGAAACCAGCTGAGGAGGAACCAAGCTCAGCTGGACATCAAAGTTGAAGGGTTACTCAACTGATGGGGAACTCAATGCTAAACTCAGCTAAAGGAGAGTCCATTCAACACATCAACTCATAACCGAAGTATCAGCTGACTACTATGATCAGCTGAGAGGTTTGCTATATCGAAACCCTATTTTAAAAATATATTTTTTTTTTTAATTCTGTATATCACAGAAAAGATAATAATTAATGATTCAATCATATCGTATCAAATCAAATTTAATTAAAAGTCTGCAAAGTACTGAAGCATGGGAGTTTCGAGGCAGAAGTCAAACTGATTCATCTACCTCACGCGAGCATTAATCACACGTGATGTACGATCGATAACCTGACGTGATATGTGAAACACTCTCAGCCGTAGATCTTCATATCAAACTGCCACAATCTTGACCGTTCATTCAACATGGCAGTTGATATATATATTAGAAATACGCAAATCTTCGCCATAATCTCTCATTCTTATCTCTAAAAAGTTTTTGATATCGACATATTCTTTCTTCTATATCTATTACTCGTTCTACTAACAAGTTTTTATAGAGGAAAAAGATTATGGCATCAAAGAAGCTAATTCCAGGAGCCGACCAGCATGAAGTCTTATTGTCAAAGCTTCACTTTAAGAGTTGCATAACTCGCAAGAACCACAAGAAATCGGAGTTTCAGGAGGTAATGAAACTCATCGAAAGAGCCGGTCTAACGCAGTGGGTGACTGCAAGACCCAAGAACATTCTTCGCCAGGAAGTAGCCTAGTTCTTCCTGGAGAAGTCAAAGGAAAAGGACCGCCTCCGCACCAATGTCTCTCTCAAGATAAATGAGAAAACGGGACACACAACTCCCTGGGAAGTAGAGATCAACGTCAACAGGATTCTGGCCACGGAGTTCAACCTGAAGACGTTCGGGAATCTCTCCCCTGAGAGATACACCAGAGAGAAAGTCCAGTCAGAACTGGACAAGATGCTGATAAAGCCGGAGACGTTCAAAGCGAGCATGTCAAAGCTCCTGCTTCGTCCCAAGTACTGACTACTTCTGGACATCACTCAGAAGTGCATTCTCGGTATGGCTGGATCTCAAAGAGAGATCAGCATACCCAAGTTGAAGCCGATGATAGCCATCCTCATAAGTGACCCTGTGGATTGGTTCTCCTACTTTTTGGACAAGTTGGAGAAGGAATCAAAGAAAATCCGATTCAAGGATAAAGAATACATCCGGTACAGTTGCAAGAAGACAATCTACTTGTGCTCGAAAGCCGCTTGCATCATAGAAATGATTGCCAGATCGCACAACATCAGGTGGCATAATCCGGAAGAGTTTCCAATCTCAATGATACTCTTTGAGAAGCCAAGTCAGCTGATTGACTTGCTGAAGAAAGTAGCACCTGAAGGGAAGAAGAAGATGCAGGAGACAAAGCAGCAGACATCTATTCCCCTCCAAGAAGGGAAGAGGAAACAACGCGACGAGACAAAACCAGTTGAAGCACCGTCTTCAAAGAGAAAACTCAAATTCAAGGTGCCCAGCCAATCAGCTGAGAAGCCAGCTAATATTGAGAGAAAATTTGTAATAACTCTCCGAGGAGCAGAAGGGCCACAAGTGGTGGTTTCTTACGGTGGAGAAGAAGTTCACGTGCCAGCGTGGCCATCACCATCACCACCACATCATCTCCTTATTCCAGCTGATCAACTAAGCTTAAACCTCAGATCAGATGGAATACTTCAACCTTCTTCTCCTCAATTTCCTTCAACTCGACAGGGACACCAACTTCCTGATGAAGAAGATGAAGCTCAAACCCCTGCACCAAGCTCACATAAAAAGCCCCATCCAGTTGACGCTCCTTTGCAGCTGGATGATGAAAACCGAGCTGAACCCCATACCCATACTTCATCAGAGGAAGTTGTCTACGTCAGTCCCTCAAATGTTGCACGTGACACCTCTATCTCAAGGTTCGATGACCTTATGCTCGAAGGAGTCACAAGCGCACTGCAACAATATCCGGAGCTAGCTTAGCTCCCAGCCGCATTAGTCACCGTTAGCGACTTCAAGTTTTACATTGCTACCAAGATGAGCACTTGGTACGCAACTGAAAAGCTAATTCAGACCTTCTCATTTGATCATCTGAAGTCTGAAGAAGTTCAACTGCAAGAGATTTTTGAATTTGAAGTTTCCAGTATGCTTTCATGCATCAAGATGAGCTAATCCAAAATGTGATTCAAAAATCATGGAATGATGTTGTGCCACCCTCAGAAAGCGTCATCTCAAGGGCCAACTCATACCTTCAATCACTCAGTTGGATTGCTTCAGTTGAAACTGCCAAGGAAGCTGTGCGTACCAACACAACTGAAGCAACGATTACTGATGAAGGGCCAGCTAATGCAACAGCTGAGCCACAAAGTCCAAATACCAATGACACTCGTACTTTGGTCGAGATCAAGGCATCAAAACCCAGTACTTCAGAATCCGGGAGACAGACGGATTCAACCCAAGTACTTTCAGCCGCAGTAAAGGATGAGATCGCCAAGAAAGTCGAAGAGATGCTTCTGTGAATCTCAGCTATAGAAAGGCAAGTTGATTGGCAAGGACAATCAATCGATGACGTTCATCGATTTGCCCAGAATCTACAGGAAAGCACATATAAAGATCTCAGATAGTCTCTCGTCTCTCACGGGATTGATCAATCCAATCATCTTGAAAAGAGGGTACCGGAGATTGTTTCAAGACTCCAAATTCCGCTGGATGTAAAATTGTCAACCTTTTCAAGCCAACTGGATGCTATCACTCAGACACAGAGGAATCTTTCCTACAGTACGGATATTCACCAACTGTACAACCTCTACAAAGATCTGGACACACAGTTCAGAGCTGACAACCGCAGCACAGCAGAGCTCAACATCGCCATAGCAGACAACACATCGAAGATTGCTGAAGCAATTCAAGCAATAGCACAGCTCAATAAGTGTCGCAGCCCGACTCAGAATGAAGATGACCAAGCCGGTGGGTCCCACGACGTACACAATTTATGATTAACCAAATGACAGATAACGACCCAGTTATCAAACAAAACCAATCAACCAATGAATATCCTCAACAGCCAAAAATCAGGACGTTGAATAAAGCTTGAAACAACAATTCCAACGAGCATGCTTATCACATGAAAATCAAACCAATCATGCTCGACAGTTTCAAACGATCAATTGTATTTCAACAACAGGCATTTTAAGCATAACAAGGATTCAGGTACAACCTGAGATCAACAAACATATTTCAATATCAAGAAAGCAAGATAAAGAGATTTCATGACTTAGAATATTGGAGCAGAATTAGTAGCCAATTTCAAAGAAAGAACAGGCTAGCTTCAAAATATTAACAACCAACATCAGAGGCTTTGGAATATACATCTAGAATTCAGAATTTAGAACAACACCAAACTTCAAAAATAGACATCAAAGTGTTGCAGCGGAAAAACATAGAGAATTATATGTATGCAGACATATAATTCTAATATGTCCTCTATATCACAACTTAAACTAACAAAAGTCCGTCCTGCACACTCCCATCTCCATCTCAGCTAACCTGTACATTTTATAAAACAACATGCAGGGCTGAGTACTACGTACTCAGTGAACACATGCCAAAATACATTGAAAACATGCTGATTACAGCTATAAATTGAACTTACCTTTCATAGCAAAACACAAGTAAGCTTTTAAAATCAAACCTGTGCTTGCTCAAAAGTTTTCTTTTATTTATAAAAGCATTGATGTCTGCAGACATATATATTTCAGTAAGTATGTACCAAATCTACGAACATAATTTAGTGTTGAGAAGTAGGCATCCTTCTCAAACACTTGTAATCGGCCCACCTTTTTGGAAGGCGCACGATTACCAACTAGTGTACACAAATCCTACCTTTGGTAGGACCGAATTCGTCTTCCTTCAGTAGACGGTAACATACCAAAAAGCTTAAAATATTTGGCAAGTCAATTAATTTAAAAACATCACACATATATATAATATAATCACATTCGTTATTCTTTTTGATTTAGAAAGCCCACCTTTACTCTGCTGGATTCTGACTTCCCGGCTTTATGACTCCACTCGTTCCTTCATTTGAAATTACGCTTATCAAACATCGGAGCGAGAAACAATTGACTGGCGATGAGATACGACATCTCAAACAACTTAATTTCTAATTTACTTCGACTTTCAAGGACTAAACTCGATACTAAAACTTAAGATTCTAAACACTTCTAAAACTCTAACTTAATTTCTAATTAACTTTCTAAATTAACAACATTAAAATAAACACTTAAACAAATTATCAACATTGCACTTTAATCAAAACTTTCAACTTAAACAATTGTCGATCCATCAAACGGATTCCGAAAATTCTAAAATTAATTTTTATATAATTATTTAATCATATTTAGCATACTTAAACAATTGCATCATCAAAACAAAACACGTACACATATAAACATTCAACTTGGAAAAATAGCCGAAAAATAGAAAATCCTTAATACTTGGAAATTAATTTCTAAAAAATTCCACAATACTTAAATTTTATTGTAGAATTCAAATATGTAATTACTTTCTTAATTAAAAATCATATAATACCTTTATTTTCTTTATTATTTTTCGGTATTTTTGAAAATAGAGAATTAATTATCCAATTTCATTCTAATCAATTTCAAACATCTTAAATTAAATTATAAACTATATTTATAACTTAATTACTTAATTATATTGAATAAAATTCAAAACCCTTATAAATATACATTTCGACTTTTTGTAAAAATAGGGCATAAATCCTTATTTTTTTTCTAATTCATATTACAACATACTTATTTATAATTATAGAGATTAATTATAACGTCAATTAATCAATTTAAGCTTTAAATTAATTATTTTTAATTTAATTTAAATCTGAAAATATTAAATATATATATAATTGAGCTCCAAAATTTCTAACAAAATTATCACATGCTTAATTAAATATCATGAGCTCAATTCTACATCAATTTCATCATTCATAATCAAAATCAAAAAGCCCTAAATCTAAGAACCCTAATTTCGAAAATTAATTAAAATTGAAGCAATTATGATTCAATCAATTAATTCAATGCATAATCATACTCAATAACATCATATAAGCTCAAATTAAACATCAATTTAAACATTGAACATCAAAATCAAAAACCCCAAATTTTATTTATTATTTTCGGTTATTCCCAAATAATAAAAAGGGTTATGAATCTTTGATTACTTCCAACATGAAACATGCTTAGAATAATTATCTAAGCTCAATTAATCAATCAATTTAATCATCAAGCATCTAAATCAAAAAGCCCTAATTTTTCTCCCAAATTCGAAAAATCCAATTTAGGGTTAGGGTTCACTTTAAACTTAAATTAATGAGATATAACATCTTAAGCATGAATTAAACAACATATCTCAAAATCATAATCATCTAACATCTTTTCTTAAAAATTTCGAAAATTATAAATAATTAAAAAGGAGGATTTGAGCTTGATCTTTGAGCTAATACTTGAAATAAACATATAATCTACCTTAATTATTAATTTGGAATTGATTGGATCTTGGATTTGAGCTCAAACCTTGAAGCTTTAATGGAGAAAATGGAGGTGAAAGTGTGTGCGTGTGTGCTGAAAAAGAAAAGGAAGTAGCAGCCGAGGGGGGGGGGGGATTCGGTTTTATAAATTCCACACACACACTTAATAGTTATCTTATCTAATTAATTAATTAGTTTAGCCAAAAAGTCAAAATTAGCATATTCTAGGTATATGCCTTGCTTAAGTTAATTAAACACTAATTAATTAATATGTTAGACAAAGTCAAATTATGATGTCATGGCTTAGGTATTAATTAGAGTTAATTAATTAATTAAATGCTCAATTTAATTAATTAATTACTAAACATGCTAATCATAACTTAAATCTTCAATTTCTTAGTTTAGAAAAATCAATTAGGGCATCTCAAACCCTAATGCAAATCTTCTAAAGAAACTACGAAGAAATGAATCGTTTATGAAATAAATAAGACTATTATTTTTTTTAATTAATTACTACTAAAAAAATAAATTAAGAAAATTGAATTCATAATTTTCTCAATTAAAAATCAAGCATAAATGCGCACATTGGTAAACATAAATTCTACTTCGTTTCGGTTAAACCGAGACGAGACAAAATAATCAAATTCCACTTTTTTGGCAGAAAAAAAAAATAGGATTGCCGAAGAAAAATCATTAAAAAGGGAATTCTTCTTCTTCTAAATTTTCTTATTTTAATTAAAGAAAAACTATAATTAATTATGCGAGAAAACGGGGTATTACAATAAGACAGTCGTTCATCTCTCCCACTTTGTTGATAATGCCAAAAAAAAGAAAGATAGTGAGACGAGAAAAACGTCAAAGATGAGCAAAGGCGAAGCTGTTTCTGAAAAAGTAGAAGTCTAAGCACTTCAGTCTGCGATAAATGTTGTTGTTGAGCTGACAACAGAGGAACCAGCTGAAAAGACAGACAAATGGAGTCAAGACGAAGACAACAGAGTTGCATCATAATAGCCAAATTGATCAGCAATGGCTCTCTGATAGATAAAGAAGGAAGCAGCGGATGCAGAAGTGAAGACCCAGCAAGATGGGATTTAAGATTGAAGAATTGAAGTTTTTTTACTTTAATTTTCTCTGTTTTATCCTGTAATCGCTGTAATTCCTGATATTAATAAAACTGAAATTTTTTTTTCGCTCAAGCTCACCCTGATGACAATAACTTTTTGTCCAGGCTCTGAACTCTTAACTTGATTAATCTGCTGAGATTTTCTCCAGCTCTTAGATTTAGAGGGAAGTTTCATATTTTTTTCAGTTAGGTTTTGGCATTATCAAAAAGGGTGAGATTGTTGGGAAAATTCTAAGTTTTGTTTTGATACCAAAATCCAACTGACTCCAATCGAGTAGATGATTGCATCAACCTAAGTGATGTTTTCCAGCTCGCCTGTTTGAGCTTTAGCTTTTCTAAATTTACAGGTTAGGAAGCTGAAAACAGCAGAAGATCCAGTTGTGCTACTAGCTGGAGTCAAATATCAGCTAAGGAGTTTTCCAGCTGAGCAGAGTTCAAGAACTGAGCATAATCAAACTGAAGAATGACCGAGCTGAGTTAAAGACAAGAAAGCACAGCTGAACCAATCCAGTTGTACAGACCAAAAGAATGTTAACTCTGAAGACATCAGTTCAAGTCAGAGTTTCAGATCCAACTCCAAATTCAAAAACCAGCTTGAAGTCAAAAATCCTGGCGTCAGAGGAAGTCAACATACCTCGGCCAATGAGGGATTGCCAAATCAGCATCCTAGTGTGCAGAACCTATGATCTGACACTGATGAAGACAGGTGAAGATACGCCCAACGGCAGATCGAGCAGATCAGAGAGTAGGTGAGATTCAAACGGCTTTTCCAACGGCTAGTTTTGAATCTCTACCTATAAATATCACTCTTCAACCTCAGGATCAAATACGAAAAACTCTCTACAAGCTTTCAATATCTCGAAATCTCTCAAACATTCAAAAGCTCTCAAGAAGTTCTTAAATCTCTCAAAGAACACTTATTCTTCAAATATTTTCCTCTTCAGAAACTGCTTTAGTTTTTGGTCTGATCCCTAGGCAGATATTCCTTGTATATTCAAAAGCCTAGATCTTAAACGAGTTCATCTAACTCAAAGTTCTTTATTGTAAGAACTCGTTTATAGTTGGAACCCCAAAACCAAACCCCTTCTATACCCAAAAAGGTTAGGTTAAAGTTACGCCAGCTTGAAGCGCAAAATTCAAGTGATTGTAAGGTTTTTTCAGTATCCGGAAACTGAAAGTGTCAGGCTTCTACAGTGCCCACAAACTGTTAGAACACAGCTCAGGTTCGAGATGTGAAGTTGCTTGGTACTCGTTAAACCAAGTGGTAGTGAATTACCAGTTTATCTGGTCGTGGACGTAGCAGGAGTTTCTCCAAACCACGTTAAATATCGTGTTCTTTTTATGTTCTTTATTCTCAGTATTTTCAGTTAAAGAACTAACTCCATCAAGCATATCATATTTATCAAACTGCATAACCAACTACTTGACCAGGCCAGCTGTGTTTTTCAAAAACTGCACAACTTGACTCAGCTGAAAACTTAAAGATAATATTTTCAAGCTGAGTTTTTCTAAGTACACGAGCTAAGTTTTAAAATCGCCACATTCCGCACCGCCAACTGAGTTATCAGTCCAGCTGACCATCTTCGTTAAGAAGTCAGCAGGATTTATAACTGAGCTCTCACTCTCAGTTTCTAACTTGATAAAAAAAAGTTTAAAAAGTTTTTATCTTTGGTGTATTCACCCCCCCTCTCTACACCAAAGACTCCGATCAGGGACCATCAGGGAGTAATGACCAAAAATAGAAAATGCCTATTTTTGGTGGACGTCCCAAAATAGAATATTATGACCAAATATGGTGGACGGAGGAAATATATGGTTAATCTATTTTCAATTTTATATCTTCAACCAAAAGTGAGAAGTAATTACTCCCTCGTCCCACCATTTTAGTCATTTTTTTCATTTTGGGATGTCCCAAAACTATAGTCCACCTTTTTAATTATAACATTATTTTACTAATATAACCTTATTCAGTAATTGTGAAATTGATGTGTCGAGTAACAAATGGGGCAAAATTGAAAAATTGAATAAAAATCATGTTGTTTCCAAAAAAATTAAATACATTTTCTTAATTGAGTTATTAGTGCTTTTTAGCACTTACAGGATATAAAAGATAAATTATAGCACTCGATATAAAATAAATAAATAATAGCACTCCTGGACTTTTTTATCCCTCTGTGATCACGGATTTTTATTTGTGCTATCACTAAATAAAAAGTGTGAATGCAATTGTAATTGTTTCATTTCATATGTGATCAAAAATTTTTATTTGTGCTATCATTAAATAAAAAGTATGAAATACACTTGTAATAATTTCATTTCGTATGTGATAATTTTTTATGTGACATCACTAAATAAAAAGTGTGAATTCAGTTCGGGAAAAAAGAGAAAAGGTATAAATGTCTAAAAGTGCTATTATTTATCTTTTTTATATAGAATGCTATAATTTGTCTTTTCTATCTAAGAAGTGTTATTATAACTTCCCACTTTTCTTAATTCGTGTGAAAAATATAAAAAGAACTAAAATGGTGGGACGATTGAAGGAGGGAGTACATGTTATTTAAACTTTTAATTTTCTTTTACAAGGATATTTTTCAATTTTAACTCCATTTAGCAAAATGAACCCTTTTTTTCTTTTTCCTCACTACTTACTAGGATTGTAAACGAGTCATGCTGCTCGCAAGCTATTCAGCGTTCGACTCGATAAAAGCTCATTCGATAATTAATTGAGAAGCTCGGTTAGATAAATGAGTCAAGCTTGAGCATGACGGTACTCGACTCATTAGCTCATGATCAAGCTCGTTAAGTGATTTATCTTAAAAATACAAGATTATAAGTTAGATATCTTATATTTTATACAATAATTAGTAATATTTGGATTAACTATCTAGTTAACTTTATTTATTTACAAGAAAATAGTAAATATATTATATTATTGTGAATAAAATAACTTATATTTTTGAAAAAGTAACTAATATTTTAAATGAAAGATTAAATTTTGAAAGCTCGTTCAGGCTCGACTCTACATTCGACTCGATAAGAGCTCGTTCAATAACTAAATGAGAAGTTCGTTTAGCCAAACGAGTCAATCTTGAGCAAGGCACTATTCGGCTCGACTCGACTCAATTACACCCCTACTACTTATAATGTTTTTCTTCACTACTTGTTCACATGCACTCATCAATATTAGAGGGGGGCACAAAAATTGGAACCGTCTTGTAATCATGAACCGACTATTCCAACTAATTTTGTTTCCTTTTTTCTTATTAAGCTCATAATTTAGGGATCCACCATCATTCTTATATAGAGATTTTTCAAAGTTAGCTTTTTTCTCAAAATTGATGTGGGACACAGGGATATTTGACTATCAAATGGATCAACCTTCATTTTATAGTCAGTTTTTAAGCTCAAAATCAATGTGGGACAATCCTTATGCGAGCCAAATATTTTTTTGTCCCACATCAATTTTAAGAAGATGTATAGCTTTGAAAAGTGTCAATAAGAATGGAGTTAGATCCCTTTGAAAGCAAGTATTTCTTTGTCCCACATTCATTTGACAAGAAAGTTAGCTTTTAAATCTAACTATGAATGGAGTTGGGGATTTTTTATTTTTTAATAATTAATTGGGTAATTCGGTTAATATCTATAATTGACCCGATTTTTTGGATAACCGAAGTACTTGCTTGATTTGAATTATATTTAAGTTTTTTAAAATAAAATAGACGGTTAACTATGAACCGTCGGTTCCGACCCAAAACTGGAACCGCCAAACACAGGCTTGTTCAGATTTAGAACCATGACAATCGACGAGCTGGTTCCGGCTCCAACCTTTCTAAACCGAAACTGTTGGTTCAGCCGGTTCCGAACCGGAACGAGGCCGTAATCACCTCTACTCATCATCTATCAATTCTCTCTTTTTTTTTTGAGATATTGTAAGATTATAGCACTTTCAGGAAAAAAACACTAATTATAGCACCAATTTTTTAAAAACATAAATAATAGCACTTCTGCACATTTTTACCCTTAATGACCAAAAATATTTTTTTCACATGATTCAATTTGTGCCTAATTCTCTAATTTTGTAGAATCAAAACTCTAATTTATTTCTATGTCTAAAACTGACAGCGGTGCACCTCCCTTCTTATTTCCGGCGACGTCTCTTATCCGACAACGTCCTTCTGATACGTGAAATCACATATTAAAATTCTTGAATTTACATATTAGAATTCGTGAATTCACAAATTAAAACTCGTGAATTCACAAATTAGAATTTGTGAATTTACGAATTAATATTTTAAATTTAAAGAAAATGTATTTAATCTGATGTGTGAAATCACAAATTTAAATTCTCAAATAGAAAAAGGAAGGACAGGTAAATATATCCAGAAGTACTATTATTTATATTTTTCAAAAATTAATGCTATTATTAGTATTTTTAATTTTAAAAGTGTTATTATCCCATTTCTCCTTTTTTTCCGTACCAATCTTTTGGTGTGAAAGATCAAATAGAAGATCGAGACGAGATACATTAAGATATAATAGATTATAAAAATAAAAAGTCAACTTGATGAAATTAATGTGGAGATGGAGCTATATCTCCAAAAGAAACATTTAAAAAAACAAATACTACATCTAAATGTAGCTAATTGATTCATCACCATCACCCACACCAACCAGCTTCCATTCATGGCTGGCAACACCTTCACCCCACGTCTCATCACAATTCTAATCCATAATTTATGGTTCATCTTCCTTAATCAAACAACATGCTTCAATAACCAAAATTTACGGAACAATAAGAAAACTTTTTGTTTTATGGAACAATTAGAAAACTTTCTCACTCACGTAGACAAATTAAAAAAAAAAATCAAGCCTTGGATTGTTTTTTTTTTTTTTTAAGCGGAGTATTATGTAAAGTGGGCATTGTTTTTTTCACTGACTTAGGGCTTAGGCCTTGTATTAAATAAGTCAGTAGAATCCTATCATTTTATATCTATTCTATATTTCTTACAAATTGAAACAATAATTGAATGGTTTGAAAAGATATAATATTTTATTATTGTGAACATAAATACCAGTTGGAATATATTATTAGTGATCCGATAAGATTGGGTGGTTTACATTGGTTTAGTTTTCAAATAATTAATTACTTTTCATCCATTTAACAATTTCGACACCATTTGCAAACATTTTAAGAACGATTTTACTTCAGGGTTTTACTAATTTTAACATCCCTAAATTTCTTAGCATGAAAACAATGCCTTGTCAATAGTAAAATAAGTTAAATAACGTTATTTCATAGATAAATTTTGTTGAGAAAAACTAAATGTCAAAATTGCTACAAATTAAAATATAAACTTATTATTATTTCAAAAAAAATGGGGTTATTATTAATAGATTCCAAAAGTGGTATATGAATTCTAATTGGATCTAAAGTTGTATTTATATAGCAAAGAGGCATGATATATACTCACTTAAAATAGTAAATAACTTAAAAATACATATTTTTATAGGGGTAAGCAAAATAACTGAAAACTAAATATCCGAACCGAAATATTAAATTCGGTTTGAATTTTTCGGATTTTTGGATCGGTTTGAATTTTATTTTCTTAAAATTTTGGATTTTCGGATCAGTTCGTATCAGTATGCTAAAAAACCGAAAAATCTGAAATCCGAAGTATATATATTTATATTATTTATTTTATTTAAATAATTCAATATATTTTTAATTGTAAATTCTAATTTCTAAGTTTTGTTCGCATTGATATCCAGTTCATCAAAATTATCAATAAACTTGGATGTGGCTAATGTACTAATGCACTATAGTATTATTTCTTACATGAAGTAGTAGTCATCTATTCCCACATCATATAGAAAATTGAAGTTCTTCGAAAATGTATTAATAAACTAGATACATACAAAATCAAACAATTTATTTATTAGCTACAATTAAGGAAAACTAATTGTAATGAATGATTGGTTACTTAGGTTTTTATGAATATCGGATTTCCGTATTTTATTTTTTCCGGTTCAGATCGGATTTAGGTATAAAATTTCGGATGTTTTTTGTTCGAATTTTTGGATAATTCGATTCCGATAGAATTTTTGTTTTAATGAATTTCTGAATTTTCGGATCGGTTCAAATTTAAAAAAAAAATCGAACCGGAAATCCGAATACTCACTTCTAATTTTTTCTACCCATTTTAACTTAAATAAACTTTCTAATCATAATGCTCCCCACCTCTTTCTCTATCAATGTTTAGAACACGTCAATGTGTGCACAACCAGGTCACCACAAAAGTGGATTGAAATTAGTAAAATATATTGTTAATCTATTTTCAATTTTATATCTTCAACCAAAAGTGAGAAGTAATATAGAGGAACAAAATTCATATTTTACTAAACTATCCTTGTTTTCTTTATAATTTTAAAAGATATAATTTAACATTTTGATGGACCATAAATTTGTACGAGATTTTCTGAAAAATTATCATTTTATTAATTTCTTGAAATTATTAATTTACATATGGGGTTCAATTCAGGACAAAGAAAATTATTAGTTATAAATATTATTAATTTATGGAGTACTAATTTAAGGAGGTGGTTCTATGTATATTTTTAAACTTTTAATTTTCTTTTTCACGGGTATTTTTCAATTTTAACTCCATTTACCAATGAATGAACCCTTTTCCTATTCCTCACTACTTATGTTTTTCTTCATTTTATTTTTTTGGAGAAACTTATGTACATTTTTCTTCGCTACTTGTTCACACACATGCACTCATCATCTATCAATTTTTTTTTTTCGCAATTTAAATTATACAAGCAATCTTTTGGAGTAAAAGATCAAATTGAAACGAAGAGTCAAATTAAGATATACTAA
The DNA here is from genome assembly GCA_031470985.1 of Agastache rugosa. Lineage (NCBI taxonomy): Eukaryota > Viridiplantae > Streptophyta > Magnoliopsida > Lamiales > Lamiaceae > Agastache > Agastache rugosa. Next base: position 18,958,248 of record CM062604.1, read on the forward strand.
TAGATTATAAAAATAAAAGTCAACTTGAGGAAATTAATGTGCAGACCTCTAGATTGCATGGAGCTATCTCCAAATAAAAAGGAAAAAAAAAACATCTATATATGTAACTAATTGATCCATCACCATTACTTCAATTCATGGCAACACCTTCTTCACCCCCACATTTCATCACAATTCTAATCCATATTTTATGTACCTTCATCTTCCTTCAACAAACAACATGCTTCAATAACCAAACCGATTTACATTCCCTTCTAGCCATCAAGTCCGCCATCACTGATGACCCACTCGGAGCTCTCGATTCGTGGAACGAAACAACCCATTTCTGCCGTTGGAACGGCATCCGATGCAGCCGGGCCCACCCCGGCCGAGTCGTCGGAATAAACCTAATCTCTCAAGGCTTGGTGGGATCTCTCTCTCCTCACGTAGGTAATCTCTCATTTCTAACAACACTCCATCTCCAAAACAACACCTTCCACGGCCACATCCCTCAACAAATCTCTCTCTTAACAACACTCCAATCTCTCATCCTCGAAAACAACTCCTTTGTAGGTGCAATACCTCAAAACTTGTCCCAATGTCGGAAGCTTTTCCATCTCAGCTTCTCCGACAACGAGCTCTCTGGTCCTATACCGGACCTCGGCTCGTTGTCGGAACTCAAAACCCTAGTGCTGGCTAGGAACTATCTTTCTGGACCAATCCCTCCGTCCATTGGAAATCTAACATCATTGCAACAAATTTCTTTTCTAACATGCGGTTTGACCGGAGAAATTCCGGCATCATTTGCTCAACTGCGACGTCTCATATTTCTCCAATTGAGTAACAATGCTTTCACCGGCACCGTTCCTTCCTCTCTCTTCAACATCTCGACGTTGAAATATTTTTACGCTGCTAGTAATGAACTTAGAGGAATATTGCCTTCTGACTTAGGTGTCACGCTTCCTAATTTAGAAGGCCTATATTTGTGGGGGAACAAATTTAGTGGGCCCATTCCTTCCTCCATTTCAAACGCTTCATTTCTTGGATTCATAGACCTCTCATTGAACAATCTAACGGGCCCACTCCCGAGAGTTGAAAAGCTTACTAATCTTCGAAGCTTCATCTTCGAATCGAACTTTCTAGTCGATGACCTGACCTTTTTTCCGTCGCTAATCAATTCGACAGAGTTGGAATCCGTCGGTGTGGGCGACAACAGGTTGCGCGGCGCGTTGCCCGAATCCGTCGCTAATCTTTCGACACGTCTAAGTAGCTTGTACATATATCAAAATGAGATATATGGGAGCATTCCTTTAGGCATTGGCAACCTCATTGGTTTAACTAGTCTTTATCTTTCTATAAATGATTTCGACGGTCCGATCCCGACAAGCATCGGGAAGCTCTCAGCCCTAATCGAGTTTGATGGGCATGGAAACGGATTCAATGATGCACTTCCATTTTCATTTGGAAACTTGACTTCTTTAAGTAGTTTGCACTTGTCTGGAAACAGGTTTTGGGGAAACTTACCTTCAAGCCTTGGAAACTGCACCAACTTGAAGGATTTGGATCTCTCTCATAACAATTTCAGTGGCCTAATACCTCAACAACTTGTGGCTCTTTCATCTCTCTCTATAATGTTGAACCTCTCTTACAATAACTTTGATGGTTTGATCCCAAATGAGGTTGGTCTATTGAGGAATCTCGGGTCATTAGATTTGTCGAACAATAGGTTGTCGGGGGCGATTCCTGACTCTTTAGGCCAATGTACTAGCTTGGAACAACTTCATCTTGGAGAAAATTTGCTCCAAGGAGAGATTCCTGCAGGAATGAGTGGGTTAGAGGGCTTACTAGTTTTGGATCTTTCGCGGAACAATTTGTCTGGTACTATTCCGGATTTCTTGGGAGAGCTTAATCTTGAAAGATTGAACTTATCGTTCAATAGGCTGCAAGGAGAGGTTCCAAGAATGGGAGTGTTCATGAATAAAAGTTCGGTTTCTATTGATGGAAACTACGAACTTTGTGGAGGAATTCCGGAGTTGGAGCTTCCTCCTTGCGCAGTTGTAAGATCCCAAAATACAAAGTTGTCGACTCTGCTTAAGATCTTGATCCCATTATTGGTTTTGGGGGGCATAAGTCTTGTGCTCTTGGCAATATTCATCACCTACAATTACAAGAAAAGAATGTCGCGGAGAAATGTGACTTCTCTATCACCTTTCACTGCTGGCACTGAGATCATGAGGCTTTCTTATGGGGATCTCATTAAAGCAACTGAAGGGTTCTGTGAGGCTAATAAGCTTGGGTTCGGAAGATTTGGATCCGTGTTTGGAGGAACTCTCGAAGATGGTGAAACACGAGTTGCAGTCAAAGTGCTTAATCTCTCTGTTAGAGGAGCCTCTGAGAGCTTCTTTGCAGAATGCAATTCTTTGAGAAATTTAAGGCATAGGAATGTGTTGAAAATATTGAGCGTGTGTGAAAGCATAGACTTCCAAGGAAACGAGTTCAAAGCATTGGTTTATGAATTTAAGGTTAATGGAAGTCTAGAGAAGTGGTTGTACCGATGTAGGGAAGAAGAAGGGGAACATAATGCAGAAACTAGCAGTCTTGAGTTGATCCATAGGCTCAATATTGCCATTGATATTGCTCAAGCACTCGAATATCTTCACATTGGTATGGATTCATCCATAGTTCATGGAGATTTGAAGCCTAGTAACATCCTTTTGGATCATGATATGATTGCATACATTGGTGATTTTGGATTGGCAAAAGTCATTTCGGATATGGTCCCGTCTCATGAAAGCAGCTCTATTGGGATTACAGGCACCTTAGGCTATGTAGCTCCAGGTATGGTAATCCTGTATTTCATGAAATATATTTTTGAAACATAATAATATGTCAAACTTATATTTTAATCTGATGGTTTATGTTGTTATTCAGAGTATGCAACGAACAACTTCATTTCTACCCAGGGAGATGTATATAGTTATGGCATTCTCGTCTTGGAGATGTTCACGAACAAAAGACCCACGGACGAGGAGTTTATGGATCATGTCAATCTTCATAGTTTTGTTAGTGATGCCTTGTCAAGTAACACAGAGGAATTTGTGGGGTGGAGCATTCATCCAATGAACCCTAAGGTAGAAGATTGCTTCAAAGGTATACTAAGGATTGGGGTAGCTTGTTCAAGAACCATGCAACAAGATAGAATGTTGATCACACATGTTGTCAAGGATTTGTGCAAGATTAGAGATTTTTATCTATCTTAAATATTGAAGTAAGATTGTATGCATCATGATTTGGCTAAAATATTACATACTTATTACATAAAACCTTTTGATCCTATTGCTGATTTTTTGTTCTTTCCTATAAGAGCGTTGATCAAAGATACTTCTTTTAGAAGAAAGTGTTTATCTTTCTGTTTTTATTTTTAATCACACCAAATTTTGCACGAAAAAAATTATTTTTATATTTTTTTTTAACACTATGAGCCCTGTTTTAATCGTCCATTATTTAGGTTATTGAGGGTGTTTTTAGTTGTCAATAGAAGTTGGCTCGAAGATAGCAATTTTGATTCGTGATTTTTTGCCGTGTTAGTGGACTTTACCTATTTCGCAATTGTAGTGGATGAAATTTTAATCACTTTACCTATTTCGCAATTGTTATAGAAATCCATATATCATTTCATTTTTTTTTTAAGGTAAACCCGCTTACAATGCAGAATAGATAAAGTACACTTGAAAAACCATGTGTGATAGACTAGACTTATTTAAGACATTTTTTCGAATTTGATTCTTGTTTATACTTTTTTTTTAGGAAAGATTCTTGTTTATACTTATAGATGGCTTATCTTTATTGATTCCACCATCACACTACGTTACTTAGGAATGGCTCGTGAACCTATAGAACAATTGATAATAAATTTGGACCTCAATTTATCCTAATTTTCTTTTACATTTTTGTTGAAATGAAAGTGGCGAAAACTAAGAAGATAGAACACATGCTTAAATGATTAAGAGAGAGAATTCAATAGACAAAGTGTCAATGTGTGGGGGCAAAAAAAGAAAATTCTTCTTATATTAGAATGATATATAATTTCATCGAACAAATATATATATATATAGATGCCAAATGCAACAATGCATTTGCTGCAGCAACTACATCTTATCACAAAAGGAAAACAGTAAAAAAATCAAACCACCGTGATGACCAAAAACATCTTCCAACTTATTTTTCAAGTCATCAAATCAACTCCCAAATTGCTCAAGAACTACTAAACACGATCCCAAAGAAACAAACGTATGCTGTTTTCCCCAATTCAATAAACAATCTCATCCGCTTAGTACCTGTAATGAGCAGGCTTGTACGGACCCTCGACGGGGACGCTGATGTAGTCGGCCTGGTCCTTGGAAAGCTTGGTGAGCTTGGCACCAAGTTTCCCGAGGTGGAGGGCTGCAACCTTCTCATCGAGGTGCTTAGGCAACACGTACACCTTCTTCTCGTACTTGCCACTGCTCTTCTCGTTCCACAGCTCGAGTTGGGCAATGACTTGGTTGGTGAAGGAGCACGACATGACGAAGCTGGGGTGTCCCGTGGCACAACCCAAGTTCATCAGCCTGCCCTCGGCCAACACAATGATGCCGGTCTTGGTATCCGGGAACACCCATCTGTCGGTCTGAGGCTTGATGGTGATCTTCTTCACGCCGGGGAAGGTCTCCAGCCCATGCATGTCGATTTCATTGTCAAAGTGGCCGATGTTGCAGACAATGGCGTTGTTCTTCATCTTCCTCATGTGGTCGAGCATGATGATGTCCTTGTTGCCAGTGGTGGTGACGAAGATGTCAGCATCAGAGACGACGTCTTCGAGGGGGAGGACTTGGAAACCTTCCATGAGGGCTTGCAGGGCACAGATGGGATCGATCTCAGTCACGATAACACGAGCACCACCTTGTTTCAAGGCAGCGGCACAGCCCTTGCCAACATCTCCATAACCGCAGACAACACCAACCTTTCCGGCGATCATCACGTCGGTGGCCCTCATTAGCCCATCGGGCAATGAGTGACGGCATCCATACAAGTTATCAAACTGGCAAAGCACAACGGGACGATTATTAGTATCACATTATCTAAGAAAAATGTTGATCTGAAACCATGGAAGTATAGATTTAAGCATCATAAAGGGACAATCAATACGTTTACGAATCTCATTATACTAAACACTAACGATTATGCATTGATAAAGCAGAAATTGACCACACAGATCTACAGCAGCAATGGCAATGTACTAATTCTGTAAACAGAGTAACACATTAAAACAAAAAAAAAAAACAGAATCCCAAAACTAACAAGGCTATGAACTGAAGATCTAGATGAATTTTGAAGCATATTGCATGAGATCGATCTGAAGTAAGTGGACTGCAGCAACTACTAGATCCAACACATTTACACAACATAAATATGTAATTGAGCGTAAACAGATAGTGGATCTAACGTACTTCATCAAAAATCCATTAAAACGACTCAAAGATAAACTAATCATACAGCTAGAAGCATTAAAAACCTAGATCCACCAGAAGAAATTGCAGTAAAACATAAATCAATACCTTGCTCTTGGTGACGGAATCATTGACATTAATGGCAGGGAAAAGCAGAGATCCGTTAGCCTGCATCTGATACAACCTCTTAACGCCGGTGGTGGTCTCCTCCGAAACTCCAACAATTCTGTCCTTCATCTTCGTGTACTTCTTCGGATCGTCCTTCAATCCGTCTCTGATGATCGTGAGCACGATCTGGAACTCGGCGTTGTCGGTGGAGGTCGGATCGGGAAGCTTCCCCGACTTGGCGAACTCCTCCTCGGCCTTCACACCCTCGTGGATCAGGAGAGTGGTGTCGCCGCCGTCGTCGACGATCAGATCGGGTCCGCCGCCGGGGCCCCAGTCGAGGGCGCGCTCGGTGCACCACCAGTACTCCTGGAGGGTCTCGCCCTTCCAGGCGAAGACGGCGGCGCTGTCGCGGGCAATGGCGGCGGCGGCGTGGTCCTGTGTGGAGAAGATGTTGCAGGAGCACCATCTGACCTCGGCGCCGAGGGCGGTGAGGGTTTCGATGAGGACGGCGGTCTGGATGGTCATGTGGAGGCTGCCGGTGATCCTGGCCCCCTTGAACGGCTGGGAGGGGCCGAATTCAGTGCGGGAGGACATGAGGCCGGGCATTTCGACCTCGGCGAGCTCGATTTCGAGGCGGCCGAAGTCGGCCTGCGACATGTCCTTGACCTTGTACTCGCGGCCGGAGGTGGTCTTCTCGATGAGAAGCGCCATTGTTAGAATGGGGGAGAGAGAAATTTCTGGACGCTTTTCTTCTTGCGAATGAAGAAGAAGAGAGGGCGCAGAAATTGGTAATGCAAGAGTGAAGGAGTGAGGGAGGGGTTATAAATAGGTTTTAGGAGAAATAAATGGACGGTTGAGATTTGGAGGGTTTGGTGGATCTGAGATTTGGTAAAAGGGTAGTTGGTGAGGAGAAAATGGGATGTTTTGTTTTGCCATGGTGGCGAGGGTTCAGCCATGGGTTTACACATAATATCAATATGTTATTCCCTTGGTCCCGTTATTTGTTAAGAATAAGGTGTAAAAAATAGAAAAATAGTAGGATTCATACTTTTTAAAGAGTTCATTTTTACTGTTTTGAATTCGGACCATTAATAATGGGACAATCCAAAAAGGAAAATGAGTCATTAATAGTATGACAGAGGGACTGGGGGAGTAAGATTTATAAAAATACTCCCTCCGTTCCACTAAACTTGTCTGAAGATGTGTTAGTGAAGTTTTTAATTAAATAGTTAATAGGGTACAAAAAGTCAAATAAAATGGGTACAGAAATAGAGTGAACAGTAGAGGGTAGGGTTTTAGGTTGAAAGGTGTAAAGTGGGTTTGATTAACAAACTAATTGGGCCCTAATTATTTTCAAAAATGAAACAGGACAAGAGTAACGGGACAACTCAAAAAGGAATACAAGACAAGAGTAACGGGACAGATGAAGTAGTATTTATACTTGTCTTTGAGATAAAAATGGTATTTGAACTAGAATGCAAACACTATTAGGAATTACTCACTTCGTTCTTTTTTAAGTGTTCCAGTTAGCTCAATTTTTTGTTTCCAAATAGTCCTATTTCAAAATTTGAGAATAAAATAATAGCATTCTTCTCATTTTATCCTTCTTTAATGATTCTCATAATTTGTTAATTAGTTGTATGTATACATTAATGAGGGTAATTAATAAGGTTACATATATAAATTTCTTTATTTTCTTGGTACGTGTAATTTGACGATAGGGGACACTTATAAAAAAATAGAGGGAGTAAAAAAAATTATAAATATTCTGTCGGACCGAATCGGACCAAAACATAATAGCTTAGTCCAACCCGAAACACTAATTTTACTGTAAAAATGGTCAGACTGACCAAATCGGTTCGAGTCCATCAGGCTTGAGCTCATTTCAGACCATAGGCGAAACACTAATTTTAATGAAGTGTAAATATTTTTGTGGGTCCAATCAAATTTAGAAGATAGGAGTATGTTGGATGGACTTTTTATCTCGCTTTTTATTAGTTTAGTCTACATTTAGAGTTAAAAAATGATTTTGAGTGAGCTGTTGAGACTACTCTAAGTATTTGGATAAAATTTTGAATAAATTTAAATTATAATCGTCTTATTCTACATTATTAATATATATTTTTGTAAAATAACTAGTATTATTTTAAAAACAAAATTTTGGGAGGTGGGGGGCTGCATATGTGAAAATATTATATTCCCTCCGTCCCGCTCAATATTGTATGTTACTGTTCGGCATAGAGATTAAGAATAAGGGTAGAAAGATAGAAAGTGGGTAGGTTTCATTACTTTTGAAAGATTAATTCTTTCCTTATTTAGAACAAGACAATTTGAATGGACAGTCTAATAAAAATAAAAATAAAAAGACAATATGAGCGGGACGGATGGAGTATGAATTATGTTTTTAAAAAAAATAAAACTATAAAACTGAAGAATAAATAAATGCTTTTTAGGGGAATCAAACCTTGTATGAAATGGTTAAACACCATATAGTAAAGTGAGCTAAGATATCATCATAGAATATGTATTATACTTTAATTTATATCAAAATGTATATATTTTTTAGGCCCCTAAATATTTGGGGCTTTGGGCCGTGGCCCAGACTCGCTCCCTATTAGGACTGATCACAGCAATCCGTAATCATTAGGTTGTCCGAAACGACGATCTTTGGGGGCTGATCGCATACCTGGTGGCGATTGTCACGATAACTCTTTAAAGATCGCAAATGAACGCGGAGCAGCAGCTGTTCGCAATGGGAGGGAGGGAACATGGCGGTTGCAGATTCGTCAAGTTTGGTGATCTCCATCGTGACCCAAAAGTGAGAGATCACATGATCCCACTTTTAGTATTTAAATAATGGACTTGGTGATCTCCATTATGAATAGCCTTAGTAGATATTATATAGATTATATGTAATTATATATATATATGTGTGTGTGTGGGGACGGAAATTGATAGATCTAGGGTTTGCGAAAGTAGCTAAAAGAAATAATAACACGATGACACAGTAATTTACGTGGTTCGATCGAGGTGATCTACGTCCACGGGAGAGAATGCAGAGAGCTTTTATTATATTTGAGAGTACAATGAGTATTGAATCCCTTCTACCTCTAATCTCACATCTATTTATAAGTATTGGGTTAAGCCCTAATCCTTCTAGAGATCGGACTCCTTATACATATCCGGTTGCTTGATACATGCATATCCGATTCCCATTAGTAATAGAATTCTATCTTCTTCCAAAGTAGGGTTTCGTTACTTGGTCTTCAAGGCAGATGTGGACTTTGTTTGGGCCGAACTCTGTGGGCCGAGCGTTAATATACAGGCCCAAATAGCCTTAGGTCGGGCCCAGGATGAGGCCAGCACTATCACATCCCCCCCCAAAAAAGAGGAAAGAAGACATGTTGTAGACGCAGACTGCGAGGTCGAATTGCCGAGGTGATTGATCGCGCAAATCACTGGGACGAACTGAATTACCGAACTGATAATCCGAGCTGAAGTAGCAGGCATAATTAGATGAGCGATCTGAGTATCAGGGGCTTGTTATGTTCTTTAGGTTGATCAATAGGCGCGGCCCATATAAAATTTAAAGGGCGGGGAAAGCAATGGGCCGTTTGAATTCTGTGGAGGGGCGGTTCATGTTTCGAGAAAGGCGGGCCCCCGTCACACGTGTGGCAGACGCAACGGTGGGATTCAAACGTATATTCTCAGAAGCGGAAACGTTCTGCCCATATCACACTATTTCACATCCGCCGTCATTTAGAGAAAAAAGTTCTTGCGCAGAAAAGTTTCTTCTTCCCCAAAAATCCCCCAATTTACTGTTCTTATACCGCCGGTGTTCACTCCATTGTACTTCTGCGCCCAGTTTCAAATCATCCGCCGGAGCATTTACCTTCTTTTTAACAAGTAAGTATGGCCTCTCCTTCTCAGTCTAGTAGTAGTGATATCGATTTGGCTCCGTCAGTCGGCTCGAGTAGAAGTGTTGCCTTTAGCATTTTTTCATTAGGATCTGCTATTCCTTCTGTCGAATCTTTAATAGTGCCCCGTGTGTGAAGGGGAAAGTGGCTGATTACCCCTCGACCTTAAATGAGGCTAGAATTAGGTTTCTTGCCCAAACGTACAATTTTCCTAACGAGGCGGAATTAATAGAACCTCGCCCAGAGGATAGGGCGTGCTCTCCCCCGATGGGGTTTGTCACTATTTATGAGGACAGTCTGCACTCTGGTCTTCGATTACCCCTCCCTGAGCCCTATTCTGAACTCCAGAAAAGCCGGGCTTAGCGTTAGGGCGTATAATGCCGAACTCGTTTAGGCGCTTACGGATTTGGGTGTGGCGACGGTAGATAGGGGTCACCAAATATCCGCCGAGCTCATTCACGAGCTCTTTGTCTTCAAAAAGGCGGGGGCCGGTATTACGCTGCAGCCCGGACTGAGTTCAAGGGGCGAACTCAAAATAAGGTGGACAAGTGGCACCAGAAATATTTCTTTTGTCGCCACAGTAGTTTCATCGACCTGATTTGGAGGCTAGAAAAGCCTTGCGAGTGGGTAATAGAAGAAGTCGATAAGGATTTGGAGTCCGCTGTAAAAGCGATGAGGGACCACGGTCCTTTTGAAGCGAGCTACAATGAAGACTCCCTAGCTGAAGCGGGGTTGAGCCCGTATGAGCCTCAAAATATGGTGGATCCGGCGACGGGTGAGGCCCCGCTAGTGCTATTAGGATAGTTGTGCTGTGTTTATTTATCGTCCTGACTCCTTTTATGATTTGTATGTGCAGTGAAGTTCGGTAAGATCAAGGGGGCTGATGGTAAGGCTACAGCTCGCGGGGCTAAGAGAGCGAAGCTATCTGGGCGATCTGCCTCCTCCTCCGATCAGGGTCAGCTCGCGGGGGCTGCTGCTGTAACTGTTCGCTCTCCTTCCCCCAAACCTCCCCAGAAACGGTTGAAGGTCGGGGACCAGCTCGAAGTGGACATCATTGATGTGACGGGTAGTGATGCGAGCCCGGCAGCTCCCTCCAACAAGCTGGCTGGTCTGCCCTTTTCCGAGGTGAAAAATTACTTTTTAGTAATACAGTTGCCCTTGATTGTTGCCGGTGTAGCTAACTGTATTCCTTCTTGCAGGGCCTTGATATGTTCGTGGGATGGCTGAAGAACAGTGTTGGGGAGATGTCCTCGAATCACGAGGACGAGAAGAGCCGATACGCAGAAAAGCTGATGTCGGCCAATGCCCGAGCGAAGAAGGTTGAGGCCGAGCTGGTCAAGGCCGGCGAGGATATGAGAGTTGTCCGATCCGAGCTGGCCGCTCAGCTCGAGAAGGCCGAGGTGGAGTCCGAGAGAGCTCGGAACCGGAGTCCGAGTGGCGAACGCGGCGAAGGACCGGGAAGGTCGCCTTGCCGCTAGCCAAGGCGAACTTCTGCGGGCATTTACAAGGAGGTTTCTGTTGTCGGAGAGCTTCTCCGAGCTCGCTAATGACTTGGCCATGCTTATCAACGGGAACTTCGCCGTGGCTGCCTTGGAGAGGGCCGCTAAGGACTTCCCCGGCCTGGATGCCTCCAAGTACGGCTTCGAGCGGCTAGGGGATGAAGCCCTCCCTTCCCGGTATGCCAGAGTGGTCCGAGATCACCTCGATCATTTTCCTATCCTGGAAACTCTGGCCAGCTCGTCCACTTTGCTGTCCGTCGAGCAAATTGCTGGCTGCTCGGTAGACCGGGACCTCGACCTGGATTATGCTTTCGATGCCCTTCGCGACGAGGAAGAAGAAGGCGCGGGCCCGGAAGAGGAAGTGGAGGAAGAGCAGGAGGCTGGGGCGGGTGAAGATCCGGCCGCTGACAAGAACTTTGACGGTTCCCCCTCCGAACAGCCACCTTCTCAGGACAAGGAGGTCGGCGATATTCTAGTGTAGTTGGTTTTTTTTTCTTTTCATTGTATATCTGTACGGAATATCTTCAAATGAATGAATTTGTTTTTTTTTTTAGTGTAGAGCTTGGATTCTGTCGGTGTTTCTACTTTGCGCATACAAATAGCTCTCCTTTCACAAGACCTGGTTGACCAACGGTCCGTTGTTGAGCAATGGAAGGACAAATGCCGCCGAGCCGAGGAGCTTTTCAGCCATAAGTGTACTCTGCTGAAATCTCAAGAAGCCGAGCTGACGAGATGGCAGATGAAGTTCGAGGCACTTTGTGAGGAGGTCGAAGTTAAGCGTCTCGCTTTTCAAGAGAGTACCGACTTGCTTCAGGCCAAGCTTCTGCAGGCTGAGGAGGAGTTGGAAGTTGCCCGAGATCAAGCTGGCCGCGTTCCCAAAGACTACGAGATGATCGTCGAGGAGCATGCCGAGTATGAAGATATTATCCGTCGCGGGGGTGGTATCACCATCGCCGAGGCGGAATTAAAGGCAAAAGAGGACCTGGAACAGTATATCGCGCTAAAGGAAGCACTCGGGTCCGAGTCTTTTGGGCTTCAAGGTGCTTTTGAAATGCTGAAGGAGAGTGCGGGCAGGTATAAGTGCATTTTGGACCGCCGACCTAAGTTACGGGCCCTTTTGGCACGTGGTCCGGGGGCAGATCTTTCTTCTTCTGTTCGGACAATGCCTGCTCGCGAGGTGAAAACGACTTCGCGGGGACATCAGGTCGGTCCGAGCCAGCGTAGGCGAGCTGTTTGTCGCGGTTCGGCTGCCCCGCGAGGTCGAAGTTTTCCTGCTGGAAGAAGTCGAGGTCGGGGACGAGGTCGAATCTCAATTGATGATCTCCTAGGGCCTTCCTCCTTTGAGGAAGATTGGCTTAGCTTCAGCAAGAAACATCCTTCCCCCTAGATTAGCTCGCTTCTGCCTGTAATTATGTACACCCAACTGTTCCAAATAGTTAGAAATAAAAATATATATATTGAGTTTTTGAACTTTCCTGTTCTTCGTGAAGATTGCTTCCTTGGTTTTCTGCATGTTGCATCTTTTGGGGGAGTTGGACTCAGACCTTTTTGTGTTGACAAGGGAACCATGGTTCGGACCTTGTATTTTATTCTCCCGGGGGAACTTGGTTCCGACCCCAGTTGAGAACTGATTATCCTTCGGAGGGAGTTTGACTCGGACCTCGTGGGATCTTCCTTTTTGGAGGGAGACGAGCTCGGACCTCGGAAAGGGTTTCCTTTGCGCATTATAGGAATTTGTTACCCCATGTCGGGTCATTACTGACCACGCAAGGGAACCGTAGTTCGACCTTATGAGGGGATTTTGATATTAGGGATACTTCGTATAAACAAATCAAAAGACACGAGATGCAAGACAAAAATGAAATTTTATTAAAAAAATGACCAAAAAACAAAGTAAAAAGAGTTTTGACGAGCTCGTTAAAAACAAAACATTAAGGACAAAAAAGACAAAAAAGAAAACCTAAGACTCTATATGCAAGATTTTGTCGCTTATACGAAGAATCTCTTTAGATGGGCGATGTGCCATGTTCTGGGTATTAGTTCGCCCGAAAGATAGGCGATTTTGTAAGCTCCTTTGCCGAGGACTTCGTGTACTCTGTAGGGCCCTTCCCACGTAGCTTCGAGCTTGCCGAGCTTCTCTGAGAGGCTGATCTCATTGTTTCGAAGCACAAGATCACCGACCTGGAACTGTTGGGGTTTGACCCTTTGGTTGTAATACCGAGCCATCTGCTGTTTGTACCGAGCTTCTTTTATGCTGGCTAGTTCCCTTTTTTCCTCCAATAAGTCTAGGTCGGTTCGGCGCTGCTCTTCATTAGCTTCGGCGGAGAAGTTGATGGTTCGGGGACTGGGTGCTCCGATCTCGACAGGTATGACTGCTTCAGACCCGTATACTAAACGGTACGGGGTTTCTCCCGTTGGAGTTCGGGGCGTAGTCCGGTACGACCACAGGACATTTTGGAGATTGTGGATCCACTCTGTTTTCTCCTTCTCTAGGCGGGTCTTGAGTCCGTTCACTATCGTCCTGTTGGTGACTTCAGTCTGGCCATTAGTTTGAGGTCGGTTGACCGAGGTGAACTTTTGCTGGATATCGAGTCCTTCACAGAATTCTCTGAATCCCCTGCTCGTGAATTGCGTTCCATTATCCGAGATGAGTGCTCTTGGTACCCCGAACCGGCACACGATGTTTTTCCAGACGAAGTCAACGGCTTTATCACTTGTGACTTTTGTGGAAGGTTCAGCTTCTACCCACTTGGTGAAGTAGTCGACGGCGACTATTAGAAACCGTTTTTGCTTAGGTGCCGGGTAGAAAGGCCCTACGATGTCAATGCCCCACTCCATAAATGGCCACGGACTTTGAATAGTAGAGAGGTCGGTTTGGGGTAGTCTCGTCACTCTGGCATGCAGCTGGCATTTTAGGCACTTCTTCACGAAATCTTCCGCATCTTTTGCCATTGTTGGCCAATAGTACCCCCACCGCATGATTTTCTGAGCTAGCACCCGAGCTCCAATGTGGCTTCCGCACGATCCCGTGTGCACTTCATTTAATATGTAGTCCGCTTCCTTTGGTCCAACACATCTGAGCAGAGGCTGTAAGTAAGACTTTCGATAGAGGACCCCTCCCTCGAAGGCATACTGCGTGGATCTAGCTAGAATTTTTCTAGCCTCCGTCTTGTCTTCGGGCACCTCCCCGTTTCCCAAACATTTGATTAGGGGGGTCATCCAATTTGGGTCGTCCTCTATGATTGCATTGACTTCCGCCTCTTCTATACTCCTGTTGCGGACTTCTTCCACTAGCGTCGAGCTGGATGGGGAGGTCGCCAGCTTACTTAGCTCATCAGCTCGGGTATTTTGGCTTCTGGGAATGCGGACTATTTTGAAGAATTGGAAAGACTGTTCAAGGAGCTTGACCTTCTCTAGGTACTTCTTCAGCTTCTCACTTTTCACTTCGTATTTCCCTAACACATGGTTGACCACGACTTGGGAATCACAATGGGCTTGGACAGCTCGTACCTGGAGGGTTTGGGCGAGGCGCAGTCCAGCAATGAGAGCTTCATATTCTGCCTCGTTATTCGTAGTGGAGAACTCGAATCGCAGCGAATATGTTAGTTCCTTCTTTTCTGGGCTGATGAGGAGTATGCCGGCTCCACTTCCTTTCTTTCCTGAAGCTCCATCCACGTACATCTCCCAGCAGTCCAGGGGTGTCTTCTCTGGGACTTCTTGGAGCCTGGTTTTGGCTTTGATTTCTTTTGGCTCCACGAGGTCCTTATACAGAGCTTCTACAAGGAAGTCTGCCAGAGCCTGTCCTTTTATAGCTCGACGGGGACCGTACGATATGGAATGTTCTCCTAGCTCGATCGCCCATTTCGCGATTCTTCCTGAAGCTTCTGGCTTAGTGAGAACTTGTCGAAGTGGTAGATCGGTCAGAACTTGTATCGGGTAAGCTTGGAAGTAGGGCTTTAGGCGCCGAGCTGCGTTTATGAGGGCTAGAGCGACCTTCTCGAGAGGCTGATACCTCGTCTCTGGGTCTTTTAGGACTCGGCTGACAAAGTACACCGGTAGCTGCCGATCTCCTTCGTCTCGGACCAACACTGCACTTATTGCCTCCTCAGATGTTGCGAGGTATAGAGAGAGAGGTTCTTCCTTCTGGGGGACTGACAATGTTGGTAAGTCCTCGAGGTGGCGCTTGAGCTCCTCAAAAGCTAGCTCGTGCTCTCGTCCCCATCCAAATTCCGGGGCCTTCTTGAGAATTTTGAAGAATGGGAGCTGCCGCTCGGCAGCCTTGGAGAGGAAACGACTTAGCGCGGTTATGCACCCTGTCAACCTATGCACGTCGCGGATAGTCCGAGGTACCTTCATCTCCTGCACGGCTCTAATCTTCAGTGGATTGGCTCTGAGACCTTCTGGCGAGACCCAGCACCCTAAGAATTTTCCAGATCGCACGTTGAAGGTGCACTTTTTCGGGTTCAGCTTGAGGTTCGCCTGCCTTAGTATGTGGAGCGTGGTTCGCAGGTCGCTCACCGCCGAGGCATCTTCTTTACTCTTGACGACAATGTCGTCTACGTATACTTCGACAATCTTGCCGATGTGATCTCGGAAGAGGAAATCGACCATTCGCTGGAAGGTCGCTCCGGCATTCTTTAACCCGAAAGGCATATACTTGAATGCAAAGATCCCGAAGCTTGTTGCGAAAGCTGTCATGATTGCATCCCCCTCATCCATTAGAACCTGATAGTATCCTTTGTAGAGATCGAGAAAGCAGAATACTTCGTGTCCCACCAAGGATTCGATCTTTTCATTGATGTTGGGGAGAGGATAGCAGTCCTTCGGGCAAGCTTTGTTGAGGTCGGTGTAATCTACACACATCCTCCACTCTCCTTCTTCTTTCTTTACCACTACCGGATTAGATAGCCAAATCGGGTACCTGACTTCAAACAGAAGCCCGGCTTTCAACCATTGCTGCACCTCGTTGTAGATAACTTGATTTCGTTCGGCAGTAAATGATCGCCGTTTTTGCTTGACCGGGGTCGAGTTCGGGTTAATGTTAAGCTTGTGCGTAATGATTTCCGACGACACCCCCGTCATGTCCGTTGGAGACCAGGCGAAGACGTCTTGATACTCCCTTAGGAGCTGGATTACTTGCATGCGTGTTTGAGGTCCCCCGGCAAAGCCGACCTTGACAACCTTCGCTGGATCTGCTTCGGACAGGGTAACCTGTTCCGCCGGGGTGTCTGGGATTGACGTCATTTCATCCGGCTCCTTGGGATACTTTGATTGCTATGCTTGGGGTTGACCTCGTAGAGCAACCTGCATGCACTCCTTGGCCTTTATCTGGTCACCTCGGACCGTAAGGGTTCCAGCCGAGGTCGGTATCTTCAACGGCTGTGGTAGGGTGAAATGATGGCCCCGATCGCATTCGGCCCAATCCCGACCTAGTATGATGTTGTAGGGGGAGTTCGCTTTAACCACATAGAACTGAACGAGCTTATTGACGCTGGTCGGCGGGCTGCCAATCGCAACGTCGAGCGCGATGGTCCCTTCAGGTCGCGTCTCTTGCTGCGTAAAGCTCTTGAGAGGCAGGGGTGTGGAATTCACCCGAGCTGGGTCGAGGCCCATCCTATCCAAGCAGTGTTGGAAGATGATGCTCACGCTGGCCCCACCATCGATGAATACGCGATGGACCATCTTGTTGGCCACTCCGACCTGTATAACCAGGGCGTCGTTGTGTGGTGTAGCGGTAGGCACAGGGTCATCCTCGGAGAATGTGACGGTTTCCCCCTTCTTGAATCTCTTTTTCGTTTGCTCCTCACCCGATGGGACCGGTGGTCTGCGAGCTTCTGCCTTCAACCTGGTTTTTGTCTTGCCTGGGGGTAGCCCGGTGATGGTGGAGACCACTCCGTCGTACTGTGGTGCGTCGTACGGAGGGTCGTCATCCTCCTCGTCGTGATCGACCTTAGCTCGCTTATTGTGGGGAGCACAGCGACCTTGTCCTTCTTTCCGTTTTCCTTTTCTGTTTTTCTTCCCCCTGGCTTCGTATCTCTTCAGAGCTCCCTCTTGGGCTAACCTCTCTATCTGTTCCGCGAGGTCGCGACAATCCTCCGTGCGGTGCCCATGGTCATCATGGAAGGAGCAGTGCTTGTTTTGGTCCCGAGGTTTAGATTTTGACATGGGACGTGGTTTAGCGAACCAGTCCTCGTGGAGTGCGAAGATCTCGGCATTCGTCTTCATAAAAGGAGGTCGTTGGGACGGCTCTGGTCCCACCCGAGGTCCAAGCCGGGACTGGATTGGTCCGGATCCGAGCCGGGACTGGATAGGTCCTCTTTGGAGGCGCTCGTGGGCACTTCTCCGATCACGATCGCTCCGACCTCGATCCCCTTCAGTTCTCCTCTTCTCGGTCTCCTCCCGCTTCAACCGGTCCGCATCCTGGCCATCGGCGAACTGGTATACAATCTTCCACATCTTCTGGGCTGTCTCAGGCTTCCGCTTAGCGAGCTCTTGGTTCAGGGACCCGGGGGCAATTCCATTTCGGAAGGCCGAGATGAGGAAGACGTCGTCGATTTTATCGACCTTCAAGCTTTCCTGCATGAACCTGGAAGCGTACTCCCTTATAGATTCTTTGTCCTTTTGCTTCACCGATAGGAGGTATGCTGTGTCTCGGCGGGCCTGAACCTTCGTATGGAATCTTTGCTTGAATATTTTTTCCAAATAGGTCCAGGACCCCACGCTGCCAGTTGGAAGGCTGTCAAACCAAGCTCGGGCATAATCGATCAGCATCTCGGGGAGTAGCTTGCACATGTGTTCCTCCCTGAGACCCTGGTTGTGCATGCTGTACCGGAAACGCGATAGGAAGTTAAGGGGGTCGTCCAGCCCATTGTAGGCCGGTATGTTTGGCAATTTGTACACCGTGGGGAGTTTGGTGTCAAGCAGCTCGTCGGTGAACGGGCTGACCAGCCGAGCTGGTTCCTTTTCATGTCGGTGTCGATTCCTCGTGGGACTGCGACTCTCGCTATAGCTCGGGCTTCGATACCTTCTGGGGCTCCGAGGTCGCCTTTGGGTATGATGTCGCCTGGGGCTACTCTGCGAGCTTGGACTCCGACGTCGATCCGAACCCCACCGGGGCTCGCGCCTCTCCTTTAGCTCCGGTTCCGGTCTCTCGGTGTAGTGAGGAGCTTTAGGCAGAGATTTTTGTGTGGAACTCTCCCTGGCTTCAAGTATGGGAGACATCCGGGTTGTCGCAAGAAAGCGTTTGAAACGCTCCTTGTTTGCTTTAGCGACCCGGCCGCGGCGTAGGTGGTGGCAAGATCAAAGTCTCTGGAGAGATCATCCTCCTTCAACTCGGATCCCTTCGGCTCCGACTCGTCGTTGATCTCTAGCGCGGGCATCCTTTCGGAGGGGTTTCCTTCTATTGGGTCCCTGGCGTGCCTCTCATTTGGGACCGAACTGCCTTTCTGGCGATTCTCTTGGCTTATGGGGCAGCTTTCTGCTTCGTTAGGATTCCCTCGTTGGCTTTGGGCCTCCCGCATGCTTTGTGATCGCGTTACCATCGTAAATCAGCTACGTAAGAACCGTTGATGAGGTTCCCACAGACGGCGCCAATGATAGATCTAGGGTTTGCGAAAGTAGCTAAAAGAAATAATAACACGATGACACAGTAATTTACGTGGTTCGATCGAGGTGATCTACGTCCACGGGAGAGAATGCAGAGAGCTTTTATTATATTTGAGAGTACAATGAGTATTGAATCCCTTCTACCTCTAATCTCACATCTATTTATAAGTATTGGGTTAAGCCCTAATCCTTCTAGAGATCGGACTCCTTATACATATCCGGTTGCTTGATACATGCATATCCGATTCCCATTAGTAGTAGAATTCTATCTTCTTCCAAAGTAGGGTTTCGTTACTTGGTCTTCAAGGCAGATGTGGACTTTGTTTGGGCCGAACTCTGTGGGCCGAGCGTTAATATACAGGCCCAAATAGCCTTAGGTCGGGCCCAGGATGAGGCCAGCACTATCAGAAATGGATCGGATTTTCACGGTTACCCGCCTTTACCAAACTCTAATGAGATGAGTGTGGGAATTATTAAATGATTTTGGGACATATATGGGTAAAAACATTCAAAACAGTGACATGTTTGGATTGGGTTTGAACAATTACATACGGATACCCACTACTCAAATTCATTTATATATATGTAAGACCAAAAATACTATATATATAATTTATAATATAATTATAAATATTAGTATAAATATTAACAATTTTAGAGTTTTATATAATTTTGTTAGGATTCATCATAGATTTTGTTAGTAAGTAATTTGTTTTGAGATTTATTTTAATGAAATTTCTATTGATACTTATATTTTAATTATATTTATAATATATTGTTATTTCTACTATTTAATATTGATATTTACTTTTTTGAATTCGGGTTTTAGCAAGTAATTAGTGGGTATTACTCAATGAGTTTGGTACGGGTACGGATTTTAAAATTATTTTTTAATTGGATTTAAGGATTTAGGACGGGTATGAGTAGAACAAATTTTACTGGGTTTATGTTTGGAAAATGTTTCATGAGTGAGTACCCAATCCATTGTCATTTCTAGATGTGTATGTTATTTTTAGTTTGAAATGCCATGAACAAAATAAAAATATAGAATAAAAATTCGAAACCCTATAAATTCGTATGTTTATATACTTTTGCACCAAAAAGTACACAGTAGTGTATGATTTTGTGAAATGCTATAAACATGGAGATCCCTTGTTTTTACAAATGTTCATCCACTGCACGTTCAAAGCGCAAAGCGATTATCTTTATAAAATAATTTTTACTAAAAATTTAATTATAAACTAATTTTTATGTTATCAATAATTGAACATAAATACATAAATTATAATTAAGAAAAATAATAAAAGATATGTTTTCAAAACAAATAATATAATAATAAAAAATACTTACTCAATAATTATTTTAAACAATATAATATAAAAATTATAGGGAATCTATGTAAAATAGACACTTAAATTAATAAAAATAAAATAGTAATCACTGAAAAATGTATCACAATATATGTGCCACGGATTTAAAAAAGTGTTTGGTAGATGTTTGTTGAGTGGAGAAAGAGATTCACCATTTCACTATTTTGCAAAATCTTTTTGCTTCCAACCCAGGTGCGATTCTTTCATTTTGCACAACTCAACACAATTTTTTAGTCATCTGAGCGCGCTTTTCACATTTTGTTGCCATCTACGAAGCACGGGTACGAATACGGATACGAACTACGAATACGATACGATACGAAAATACGCTCATTTTCAAAAAATCAAGATATGAATACGTTAAAAATACGTTTATATTTATTTATAATATTTTATATATTAATAATAATAATATTATTATTATTATTATTATTATTATTATTATTATTATTATTATGAAACTCATATAAACATATTTATCTCAAATAAAGCAAATAACTAATTAATTAAAACTTAAAAATTAATTATTATGAAAATGAAGTTGAGCCGGATGAACGGCCATCGTTTACACCTCATTTTGTTAAAACTTAAAACAATTAGGATAGCATTTCATCAAAATCTTACCACTAAACATCCACTGACCCACCGAAATATATGCTTCACAGTTCACAGATTAGTAGTTTAGTACATCAAATGATCAAAAATCAAAATCATAAATAAATAATCAATTTCCATTGCATAAATTCTTCAATTTCGCTGACCCGCCGCCTTGTGTATACTGTTATATGCTTCTTCACAATTCACAGTTTCCTAATAAATTAACCCATTCATCAATTGATTCAATTCTTCAATTTCTAATCAACCCATTGCATAAATTCTTCAATTTCTAATGAACACATTCATTAATTCTTCAATTGCATATCTCGATCGACCCAAGCAATATTTTCAAGAAAAGAAGAAGAAGAAGTCGAACCTGATGGATTGGAGGCATTGTCTGGGCTGAACAACGGCGGCAATAGCTTAAGGCGGAGGCGGCAATAGCTTGAGGCGGAGGCGACAGGTTGGAGTCTGGAGTGGAGGAATGAATCTTCAATTTGCATCTGTTGGCAACTTGGTGTTAAGTAAAATATATCATTTTTCTGAATACATATTTTGACTTATAAGAAAACGTATTTTGACCGTATTTTTTTCATATTTTTAAAAAAATTAAATTACATTAAAAATATGTTTTTAATATGTATTTTGACCGTATTTTTTTCATATTCATATTAAATATTTTTTTTAAGAATACGCTGACCACTTGGAGAGTATCTATGCTTCATAAGTTGTCATTTTATGCTTGAATGAGAAAAGTTTGACTTGATGTGATTGATAAAATATGTATATTGTATATAATATTTATATGAAAAAATAATTAAGCAATCAACGGTCACATGCATCTACTTAAGTAGTTGACTTTTCGTATTCATAGGTGAAATAAACCAATATGTACTTGCACATAAGACATTATATATGTACGTGCATCATTAAGTGATTGAGTTAAGCATATCTTGATTTGACCATGTATGTGCATGTACTTTAAGCACGTATGTACATGTATTAATGTTTATTAAAATTCTCCTAAGTACATGTATTTGGTAAGTATACTAACTTTATGTATTTTGCATGCAAATATGCACTTTATAATTTGAAAAAAAAAATCATTTTAAACCTCTATTTAAGAATAATCTTCGTCTAAGATTTTTTTTTAAGTTCCAAGATATGACTTTATAGAGATTTTATTGTATTTAACTTTAAAAAAATGTATATAATTGTAAGAGTACGTGGGTTCGTACGTATATCGGATCTACTACTCTTTGTAAGGGAAAAAAAGTTTTACCACAAATCTGTCCATGTATATGTGTCACAAAATCAATCTTTTCATAATTTAAAGCTCGATATTAGTTTTGTACAAGTGTTACATCTTCTGATTGGTTGCATTATATGAGAAACTCATCCAATGTGGGCTCGGATGCTACTTTACACATAAATTCAGATAGTACATCTTAAAATAAATAAACAAAAATCAAACTTTGTTGTTGTCTAAATTAATGGGATGAAGATATACTCTTTCGTCCCATTTATATAGGCGGATTGAAATTTTCACAAGGATTAAGAAAAGTTATTAGAAAAGTAAATTATATAATAAATTTTTTAATATGCCCCTATTTATTACTCCCTCCGTCCCGTTCATCTTGACACGTTTCTTTTCGGCATGAATATTAAGAAGAAGAGTATTAAGTGTAAATGTGGTGTTTAGTGTAGTTAATAAAGTGATATAAAGTGTTTTTGCTGTGAATAAAGTAATATAAAATGTTTTGGAAGTGATATAAAGTGCTTTTGAATTGATGTAAAGTGTTTTTAAAGTGAATAAATTGATTTTTTAAGTGAACTTTAATTATTTTCTTAAAAGGAAATGTATCAAGATGAGTGTGACGGTCCAAAAAAGAATACGTGTCAAGATGAACGGAACGGAGGTAGTGTTTGATTATGCATTTTTTATGAGTAAATCAAATAATTAAATAAGAATATATTGGTAAATGAGTTAAAAAAACACTATTTTTTATAAAAATAAATTTATATATTTGGAGCATCCAAAAAAAACAAATCTATATATAAAAATGACGGAAGTAATAGAACAAAAAGTCTTTACTATGTGATAGCACTTGGTTGCTACTTTTTATATTTGTGTGATATCTAGATCTATTTTTTGTACAAGAGATCTAACTGTCAAAATGTTTTGCCGGCTCCACTCTCTCTCTCACACACACATTTTATAAATGCGCACACACACACATACTACGTGATTCTCTTGGAGCTGTCGGTGCATAAATATGCATAAGAAAGTGAGGAGAATATGGGGAATTATCTGCGTGTCTTCGGTGCGTAAGAAAGTGAGGAGAATATGGGGAATTAAATATGAATGTGAAGGCTTGCCGACAAAAATAAAATAAAAATTGTTTTCCTAATAACCATGTAAATTTTTTGATAAAATTGAATTTAATAAATATGGTCAAAGTCCATTTTCACCCATAAACATAACGTTAGTTCAAGTGTAATTCTAATATTATGATAAATATACATTTCCATGAAGGGTAGTGATATTCGGTCAACCGGTGGCCAGCCACCAACCGGTTTTTTTGCCAAAAACCGATCGGTTCATTTATTTTTTCTGGTCGGTTTTTGTAGTTTTTTTTTGTGTCAATTATGTCCCTACTCTATTTTCCCTAATTAATATTTCATTTAGGTGTCAAATCTATCTACATTATTTCTCCTTCTCTTTTTTCCCCTCCAAAATGGCCGGAATTTTTTTCTAAAATTATTACATATTTGTTTTAGAAAAAATCTTTTTTATTTCAATTAATATATATAATGCTATTAAAATGATATTAAATCGATTTCATAATATTCCTACCGTTATAAATAATTAAAAAAATTATAATACATTTTATATTTAATTATAGATTTAATATAGCAACATATATTTTTTCTAATTAATACTTATAAAACAAATGAAATTTCATTAATTCAATTTCATAATATTCCAACTACAAGTTGAATATTAAAGAACATAAATTAAATTAAAACAAATAATTTTTTTCTCAATTAATATATATAACACGATTTTAAAGTAGATTAATTCGATTTCAAAGTATAGTATTTAAATAATTAAAATTAATTAAATTTAATTTAATTTCGAGTACTGTAATGAATTTAAAATTTAAAAAAAAATAATATTCCTTGGAAATACTATAAAAATATCTTTCACCTAAGTAATTATTTTCCTCCCATGTATTAGTTCCTAAATTAGTGGGATTATATTAGGATAATATTTTTTCCCTCCCACGAATTAGTTCCTAAATTAGTGGGATTATATTAGGATTATATTTCCCTCCCAAATCACAAAATAATTCCGAAAATAAACTAATTTTAGTGGAAATTAGGTATAATAATGGAAACAAAATCAATAATTAATTATGGATAAAAATCAATCACAAAAGAATTCCGAAAATAAACTTATTCGAATTTTGAAATTTGAAATTCAAAATTTGAATTAATTTCCTAGATTATAGCGGTAAAGGGTAAATTAGACAATCAATAATATTGCCTAATTTTCGGATTTCATTACATTAATTAACAAATCCAAATATTTACAAAAATATCATGAGTGGCCAACCACCTGGTGTCCAAAAATCTTTTCCCTTCCATGAATATTTGGTAAGTGGTACCATAAATTTTTACTCATTCTATTTCGCATGAGATAGAGAGATATCATCATTTCACTTTTGTTTAAATGCTAGAAAGGTAAGATTTAAAGAGAAAACTAAAGACTAAAGTAATAAAGAGGCCTCTGTTTTTCCCTTCAAAAAAAAAAAGAAAGAGAGAACTCTGTTTTTTGCATATGAAATATCTAATGCTTGGGTGTCCGTGGGCCTGATGTAAGACATCCATGATCCAACGTCTAAGGAAGGAATTACAATCATTTCTTTGCAAAAAAAAATAAAAAATAATAAATAATAATAATAAAAGAACAATTTATGTATTAAAAAAGGAAGAATGTTGTGCAATTCAGGCCAAACATGCCGTGGAAATAGTAGATTGCACGCAGATTAATTTTTTTCATAATTAAAATTGAGTTAATTGTCTGTAAATCCACAAATTATGGGTGAATTTTTGTTTTTTCATAGCATATAAAAATAATCCATAATACTTCAACTTTGGTGATTTCTGGAATTTCCTTCAAATTAAAAATATAATCATATCAACTAAATGTTTTATGGAGTATGGTATATCATTTTTCTCAATCTGGACCATTAATCTTTCCATAATTTACGATTGTCATCAATAGAAGCATGATTTATGTTTTTATATATCATGATTTTTATATATTAATATCATGTTTCTATCTAGGACAATTGTAGAAAATGAAAAGATTGATGGTCAAAATAATAATGATGCCGTCATTAAAGCTGGAAAAACTAGTCCGGCACGATAGACCGGTCTAGAGTGCTCAATGCATACAACGCATCATAGCATATATGTATATATTAATGTATAGATGTTAAAGTGTAAACTAACTTGGAACTTAGTGGTGGGTAGAGCTGGCAAAAGATCGGGTCGGGCCGGGCCGGCCCAGCCTGAGTTCATTGAGCTTTTGGAAAAAATTGGGTCGGGCCGGGTCGGGCTGGGCCGACCTGAAATTTCAATAGGCCTAAAAATTTGGAGCCCAATCAGACCCGAAAAGATTTTTATAGTGCAAATATTTCGGAGCGGGCCGGGCTGGCCCCCGAGTTTATCGGGCTTTTGCTCCTTTTGGACTGGGCCGGCCCAACCCGAAATCTCATCGGGCCTATTATTTTAAAACCCAACCCTGCCCAAAATTGGACTGGGCCATCGGGTTGGACCGGGCCGGGCTCATTTTACCACCTCTAGTGGTGGGGCATTGTGGTAGATCTCCTAACTGGCTAAAGTTGGTAAGAGTTTGGCAAAATGTTGACAAATTATTTAGGTTTATAGTATAACTTGGAATAATTGATTTGTCGTAGAATGTTTCTTGAAGTAAGTTGGTAATCCGAAAACCGTGCTATATTCAAATTAAGGATATATTTAAACTTTAGCTTGATAAATTTTCGAAAATTATCCAATAAGGTAGTGTATAAGGTCAAATTAATGGTGTTTGGTGATTTCCAGTTGTCAAAAAATCCACTCACCAACATT
Organism: Agastache rugosa; assembly: GCA_031470985.1. Classification (NCBI taxonomy): domain Eukaryota; kingdom Viridiplantae; phylum Streptophyta; class Magnoliopsida; order Lamiales; family Lamiaceae; genus Agastache; species Agastache rugosa. The sequence goes on from CM062604.1 coordinate 18,983,969, forward strand.
CTTGTCAAAACAACCTACTTTATTTTAAAACTTAAATGTTATTGATTCTATTTATTCACCTAACACCCTAAAATAAAAGCAACATAATTTAACGGCGGTAGTCAAGTGGGATATAAGGATTAGTTTATTTATTGAGAAGATTTGATAAATTTATAAGTCACTTCATAAAATTTTATCAAAATGTACACTTCGACTTTAGTTAGTAATTTTCTAGAAATAAAATTATAAGGTATGTTGATCACATTTGGGATCAATCTTGGTTTCCCCTAAAGAAACATAGTCCGATGTAGGATAGAATTTTGTGTCTTCGAATAGAGCTGTCCACTTTTCATGAACCGGCGGTTCGAACCGTAACCGAAACCGGCGGTAGAAGGGCCGGTTACGATTCAAGCGAACGGGTAATCGGAACAGACAGTTAGGTCCGCCGGTTAACCGGCAATTTATAAAATTAAAAAAAATTAATAAATATTATATATATTGCAAAAATAAATATACACATGTAATAAATCGCCGGTTTTCGGCAAAAATTATATATATATATTTTTAATTATCTTTTATTTCTATTTTCTATCTAAAAACATCTCTTTAACAATTCATCTCCTTCAAACCATTTCTCTACACCTTATCTTTTGTCTTTATTAAAATTTTCATTCTTCATACTATTAAAGAATGAGTAATTTTCATCATTCGTATTAATAATAAATATTCGTTTTATGCTTCATTTACATAATATCTTTGATGGTCCCGGAACGAGGTCTTCGATGATAGATCACCCAAGTCACTTCGACTTTGGTGAACTACTTTGTAAGTGTTCCATTCAGCTGAAAGAGCTGAAAGAACCTTTAAATTCTTTCCCGGCTGGGTATATTTCCCAGTTCTGATTGTCTCTATCTCGACGACTATGTTTGAGAACCTTAGCTCCATCGCTTCGATGGACTCGTTGGCTAGCTGCTTAAAGTTGTCGAATTTTTGGCAAGCTATTGTGAATTTGTTTTCTTTGATCTCTTCTGACCCTTCAAATAGCTTGGCAAGTGTTTCACACATCTCTTTGGCTGTCTCGCACTTGATAATCTTACTCAGGTAGGCGTTTGAGACTGTTGATAAGATGGTGTTCCTTGCGAAGCTGTCCAATCTAGCTTGCTTTCGCTCTTCTGAAGAGTATTCCTTCTTTGGTTTGAGAATTGGCTGGTATGCTGGTTGTCCTCCATCATGAGCTGGTACGAGTTCATTTCCTTGCTTATAAATGAGGATGGGTCCGTCTGTAATGACGTCCCACATCAAGTCATGATGCGCACACATGAAGCTTTTCAATCTGAATTTCCAGATTGCATAATCATCAACTGAGAAGGTGGGAAGATTCCTGTTAAGATAAGAATCCATGAAGAGATGTACAGGATGCACTAGTATGAGTTTTTCTGAAAAACAGATCTGTTCAGTTGACCACTGACACAGAGTTTCAAGACAAATCTCTTGATTCAGAAACAGAGGTCGTATGAACCACTGCTCTGATACCAATTGATGGTCCTGGAACAAGGTCTTCGGTATAGAGGGGGGTGAATACACCAAAGAGGGATTTTTGAAAATGATTGACAAATTAAAACAGAGTTAAGTGAGAGCTCAGTTATGAGTTCAGCTGACTTCTAAAGAAGGTGATCAGCTGGACTGATAACTCAGCTGGTTGTGCGGAAAGTGGTGGAAAGAAAAACTTAGCTCGTTCCTTTTACAAAATCTCAGAAAAACTTAGTTTTAGTTTTCAGTTAAGCAGGTTTGAAACAAATGCAGCTGGCTGGGTCACACAGCCAGAGAACTTAAGCTTTGAAAACTTGTGCTGTGCAAATACGGTTAGTTCTTTAAATATATATAAAATGCAAAGACTGAATAAAGCAATAAAGAACAAGAAATTTTAACGTGGTTCGGAGAGAGAACTCCTACGTCCACGACCAGGTTTTAGCTGGTAAATCCACTAAGGATGACCACTTGGTTTACGAGTACCAAGTAACTTCGCAGCTCTACCTCGAGCTGTGTTCTAACAGTTTACGGGCACTGTAGAAGCCTATATCTTTTCAATTTTCGGGTACTGAAAAACCTTACACTCGAATTTCGCGCTTCGAGAGGGCGTAACCTTGACCTAACCTTTTCTGGGTAAAGGAGGGTTTTGGTTTCCAACTTTGAACGAGTTCTTACAATGAAGAACTTTGGAAGATGAACTCGTTCAGATCTAGGCTTTGGATTTACTATGATTTCTGCCTATTGATCAGACGAAAAACTAAAGCAGTTTCTGAAAGTAAACACTTAAGAATTTAAGTGTTCTTCAAAGAGTTAGATAACTGCTAGAGAGCTTTTTAAAACTTGAGAGATTCAGAGAGGTTGAAAGCTTGTAGAGAGTTTTTCGTGTCTGATTCTGAGGTTGAAGACTGGTATTTATAGGTAGAGATTCAAATCTAGCCGTTGGAGGAGCCGTTTGAATCTTACCTACTCTCTGATCTGTCGATCTGCCGTTGAGCGTATCTTCACCTGTCTTCATCACTGTGTCAGATCCTAGGTTCGCCTTTCTAGGATGCTGAGATGTCGATCCCTCATTGGTCGAGGTATATTGACTTCCTCTGACACCGGAATTTCTGTCTTTCGAGCTGGTTTTTGAATTTAGAGCTGGATTAGGTAAACTGACTTGAAGTGACGACTTCAGAGTTAGTTCTCTTTTTGTCTGCTCAGCTGACTCTTTTAGACTTGAGTCAGCTCAATTTATTCTGCTCCGTTGGATCTCCTTGGCTGGATCCACTCTTCTTTTCTTGAGAGTCAGTCTGACTCAGCTCAGTCTTTGAACTCTGTTCAGCTAAGAAACCTTTCAGCTGACTTTGGGTCCAGCTGATTACTCAGCTGGGTCTTCTTTCGTCTTTAGCTTCCTTACCTGTAAACTTAGAAAATCTAAGGCTCAAACAAGCGAGCTGGTAAGCTTAACTTAGGTTTGTACATTCATCTACTAGGTTGGAGAACAGTTGGATTTTGGAATCGAATCAAAACTCTAGAATTTTCCCAACAATTTCCCCCTATTTGATGATGCCAAAACCTAACTGAGAAAAACAACCTACTCCCCCTAAATGAGAAAGTGGGTTTAAAAAATGATAAGAAAATTTCAGCAGAAGATTAAATTCAGAGTTCAGTGCCTGGACAAAGAGTTATTGTCATCAGGGTGAGCTTGAGAGCAAAAACATTTCAGTTTTATTAATCCACAAAGATGATTACATGAATTACAGGATTAACAAACTGAAAAATAGAAAAAAAAAAAAAAAATCCCAGTTGGCTGGGTCTTCATTTTTGCTGCTGCTGCTGATTCTTCAGTCTATCTTCTTCCAGCTGCTCATCTGTTCTTAACCTGTACCGGTTGAATATCATCTGTTCTAGCTTCCTGTATTCTTCTTCGTTGTTTACCTTGGAAATTTTTCTCCTGATTGCCCATCTATTTACTTCTGCGATAATTTTCGATTTGTCAGGAAGATGAGTTCCAGGTATCAGCGGAGGCTGGAGATGATACAGCTGGGGAGCAGTTAATTGGATTTTTGCGGTACTTGCAGCATTGAAGAATGCTTTCGCAGTCATAGTGTCTTGATGAAAAAACTCATTGATATGCATCTTGAAAGCAACATCTGGGGGCGTATTAGGGTAAGCTCCGAGATAGTAGTAATCTTCAATGAACTCAAATTTTGTATGTTCCCAGTCGTCGTTTAACTCTTCTGGGATCCATTCATCTATTCTTCTCCAGTTCATTGGCATCTGAGACTTTTTCTTTGCTGCTCTTATGTTTGCTCTTTTCTTCTTCTGCTTATTTTCTTCGGCATTGAGCAAACTTTCTTTCTTCTTTTGCTGTTCTTGAAAGCTTTTCATCTCTTGCTTTTGTTGATTCACAAAGTTGCAGAGCCATTGAGTATCATTGAACTGTTCTGGCGTGGCTCCACTAGCTTTGGCAAGAGGGATGATCATTTTGCTCCATTTTCCTTTCCGTCCAGCTGGTTCTTCTGCATCCAGCTCAGCAACAACTTCATCAATCTCAGACTGCATCACTTGGATTTCGACTTCAGCTACAACTTTCCCTTTGCCCGTCCTTGATGTTTTTCTCTTGTCATTACCTTCCCCCTTTTTGGCATTATCAACAAGAGCGGAGGAGAGGTTGACAACTGTCTCATTCAATTTGGGCTGTGGCTTTGTCAATATCAGCAATCTTGGCTGAGTTGTCTGCTGTGACGAGATTAAGCTGTGTTGTGCTGTTGCTTCCAGCTTTGAACTGATTGTCCAGCTCCTTGTAGAGATTGAACAACTGGTGAATGTCAGTTCTGTTGGAGAGAGTCTGCTGTTGGAGAGCTTCCAGCTGGCTGGATATGTCGTTGACGCTGCTTTCCAGTGGAGCTTGGAGGTTTGAGATGATCTCAGGGACTCTCTTCTCTAGATGATTTGTCTGATCAATTCGTTGAGAAACGAGAGATTGCTTGAGATCTTGACTGGTGCTTTCCTGTAGATTCTGGGCAAATCTGTGAACTTCATCAATGGACTGTCCATTACAATGAACTTGCCATTCTACAGCTGTGATGCGCAGAAGATTGTCAACTTCTGATTTGAGTCTATCCTGGAATAGGATTTCCTCAACTTGTTTGGCGATCTCGTCCTTCATTGCATCAGAAAGCACATTAGGATCCGTCTGAGTCCCGGATTCGATTTGGCTGGTTTTACTGCCTCGATCTCGACCAGTGAGCGAGTGTCATCGGCATCTGGACTTTGTGGGGTAGCTTCGGTAGGCTCAACTGTTGCATTAGTTGGCCCTTCATCAATCATTATTGCCTCAGCTGTGTCGGCAGGGACAGCTTCCTTGGCAGTCTCAACTGGAACAATCCAGCTGAGATTGTGAAGGTAAGAGGTGGCTCTTAAGATGACCTCCTCAGAAGGTGGTACTTCATCCTGTTCAACCTTTTGGATGAGGATTTGGATCAGCTCGTCTTGATGCTCAAAAGCATCCTGAAGACTTCCAAATCCAAATATCTCTTGCAGAGCTACTTCTTCGGCTTTGAGCTTATCAAAAGTGTAGAACTCCACAAGTTCTTCATTTGCGTACCAAGTAGACATCTTGGTAGCTAGATAAAATTTGAAGTCGCTGACGGCGACTAATGCGGCGGGTAGAGAAGCAAGAGAAGGAAATTGTTGCAGTGCGCTCTTTATTCCTTGAAGCCTGAGGTCCTCAAACCTCATGATAGTGGCAGTACGTGCAACGGCTCTGGGACTAAGGTTTTCGATTTCCTCAGATGAAGTGTGGCTAGATAGTTCAGCTTGGTTTTCATCATCCAACTGCAAAGGATCGTCAGCTGGATGGGGCTCTTTAGGTGAGCTGGGTGCTGAGAATTGGGTGTGAGGGAGTTGGATGGTTTCAGGTACTGAAGAAGTAGGAGAGGATGCTGGGTGAGGTACCTGAGGATGAGGAGGAATGAGAAGAGAGTGTTGTTGAGGAGTTCCAGCTGATGTGAGATCAGCTGGAGCGGGTTGTGAGGATGCTTGAAGAATTTGGCGAAGGGGAATAGCATCCTCCGGGTCAGGATGGGGGACCACTACCTGTGGTTCTCCAGCTTCTCGTGATGCAATCACAAACTCTCTTCCTTGATCTGAGCTGGAGAAGGAATCCTGAGTAGTCTCCTCAGCGACAGATCCAGCTGGCTTATTAGCTGGCTTCTCTGCTGTCTCCTCAGCTGGCTTGCTGGCTGCCTTGAATTTGAGCTTCTTTTTGGCAGGAGGCGATACAGCTGGCTGAGTTTCCTCCGGCTGCTTTCTTTTCCCTGCTTGAGAGGGAGAGGCAGTCTACTGCTTTGTCTCCTGCATCTTCTTCTTCTTCCTTTCAGGGGCTGCTTTCTTCAACAAGTCAGAGAGCTGACTCTGCTTTTCAAAAAGAATTTTGGACATAGGAAACTCTTCTGTGTCGTGCCACTTGATTTGCCATCCAGTGGTGTAGTGTTCTATTATGCACGCCACCTTGGTGCATAGATAGATTGTCTCCCTACAGCTGTACCGGGTGAAGCTGTCATCTTCAAAATGAATCTTTTTCGACTCTTTCTCCAACTTTCCCATGAAGAAGGTGAACCAATCCACAGGATCATTCCTGAGGATGGCTATCATTGGCTTCAGCTTGGGTAAGCTGATCTCTCCTTGAGATCCAGCGATACCGAAGATGCACTTCTGGGTGACATCCAGAAGTAGTCTGAACTTAGGCTTGAGCAGAAGCTTGGGCATGCTCGCCCTGTAAGGTTCCGGTTTGAACAGCATCTGGTCCAGTTCGGCATGGATTTCTTCTCTGGTGTAGTTGTCTGGGGAGCGGTCCCTAAGAGTCTTTAGGCCGAACAGCTTGCTCAACATCCGGTTGATGTTGATGTCAACATCCCAAGGGGATGTATGCCCTGTCTTTTCCTTGAGATGTAGAGTGATGTTGGAGCGGAGACGTTCATCTCTGTTTGTCATCTCCATGAAGAATTCTGCCACTTCCCGACGGAAGATGTTCTTCGGTCTTGCAGTCGCCCATTGCAATAGACCGGCTTTCTCGATGAGATCCAGTACCTCCTGGAACTCTGAGTTCTTGTAATTCTTGAGAGTTAAGCAACTCTCAAAGTGAAGCTTTGACATGAGATTCTCAGACTGGTTCGCTCCTGGTGTTATCTTCTTTGGTGCCATGATCTTTTTTTCTGTATTAAAGAGTTAGAAGATACAAGGGAAAGGTGTTTTGCAGAAAGATAAGCAAGAACTTAAAATTTCAGAGATAAGAAAGAAACTATGGCGACGATTTGCATATCTTTGATATATATATATATATATATATATTTATATATATCAACCGTCTATTTTGATGAACGGTTGAGATCTTGGCATCCGACTTTAAGATCTGCGGCTGGGAGAAATTTGCGCTACACATTAAGTGACGTGCGTAAATAGAGTGTAGGTCACGCGCGCGTGAGGTAGTCAAAACGTTCTGACTTCTGCCTCGACTTTCCCGAGCTACAGTACCCTGCATGCTTTTCATTAAATGCGATGGGATTCGATTGGATGGATGGCTTATTGACTAATACATCTAAGGAATGTCTGGGTATTTGAATTAAATTCAAATAATTTTATCCTTAAATAGCATATTCCTCAGGGAAATAAATGAAAGACTGCAAACCTGTCAGCTGATCTTTGTAGTCAGCTGATACCTCAGCTGTGTTTCTTTATGTTGAGTTTCTCCTTCAGTTTTATTATCCAGCTGAGCTAGATTCCTCCTCAGCTGGTTTTCCTTCTTGAATTGAGTTCACGAACCGACTAGGTCTGGATTCTTCCAACTTGATAACCCAAAGGTATCCGGCTGAGTCTTATTCCCCCTCAGCTGGATGAAGTTCCTTCATCTGGATTAAGCAATCCAAGCAATCCACACAACATTTTGAATCTTGCTTCCATCAGAGGCTTTGTTAAAATGTCAGCTCGTTGGATATCTGTGTGAATTTTCTCAACAATGACGTCTTTCTTTCCACGTGATCTCTGATGAAGTGATGTCGAACGTCAACATGCTTACACCTTGTGTGAAGGACTGGATTTTCAGATATTGCAATAGCACTTGAGCTATCACAGAAGATTGGAACTTGACCAGTTTTCACTTCATAGTCATCCAAATTGATGTTTCACCCGGAGAATTTGAGAGCAGCAGCTTCCAGCTGCCATATACTCCGCTTCAGTTGTAGATGTAGCGACACACGTCTGTTTCTTTGAAAACCATGATATCAACTTGCTTCCTAGGAACTGACATGTTCCTGAAGTTGATTTTCTGTCTAATCTATCTCCAACAAAGTCTGAGTCTGAGTATCCAGTCAGCTGTAAATTATCTTCAGCTGGATACCACAGCCCAACGCTCTGAGTACCCTTTAGATATTTGAGAATATTCTTGACTGCTTGCATATGTGCCTTCTTAGGATCAACTTGAAATCTGGCACATACTCCGACTACAAATGCGATATCTGGGCGGCTAGCTGTGAGATACAGCAGGGAACCAATTATCCCTCTGTATTTGCTGGGATCCACTGGTTTTCCTTCGGTTCCAGGTTCAATCTTCCAGTTGGTATTCATAGGGATCTTCACTGTTTTGCTGGATTGAATTCCATATTTGGCGATCAAGTCTTTCACGTACTTGGATTGATTTATGAATATTCCTTCTGCTGATTGCTTGACTTGAAGTCCTAGGAAGAAACTCATTTCTCCCATCATCGACATTTGGAATTGTTTTGACATCATCTCTCCAAATTTTTCACATAAGACAGTTGATCTTGAGCCGAAGATGATGTCGTCCACATAAATTTGGACCACTAATATATCTTCACCTAGTTTGATGGTGAAGAGGGTTCTGTCGACTGAACCTTTCTTGAATCCTTTGGATACAAGAAATCCTGATAGAGTGTCATACCAAGCTCGAGGTGCTTGCTTCAGACCATAAAGCGCCTTCTTTAGTTTGTAAACTTTGTTTCCTTCTACTTCAAATCCTGGAGGTTGTTCTACGTAGACATCTTCTTTGATTTCCCCATTCAGAAATGCACACTTCACGCCCATTTGGTATACTTTGAATTTGTGATGTGCAGCGTATGCAAGGAATAATCTGATGGCTTCCAATCTTGCTACTGGAGCAAATGACTCTTCAAAGTCTATTCCTTCTTGCTGTGTATAACCCTTGGCGACTAATCTAGCCTTATTTCTGATTATTACTCCAAGAGTATCCAGCTTGTTTTTTAATATCCATTTAAGTCCTATTATTTTGACTCCTTCTGGTCTATCGACCAGTTCCCAGACGCAGTTTCTGAGAAATTCATTCAGCTCTTCTTGCATTGCATTTGTCCAGGGTAAGCTCTTTAAGGCTTCGAGAATTGTTTGAGGCTCTGGAACTTGAGCTACATAACACGCCATGAGAGCTGTGTCTTCGTCGAAGACGGTCAGTTCTAGCTCTACTGAGACTTGAGCTTCATTAGCTGCTTCTTGAGGATTTGATGACGGGTTTTGAGAATTTCTTGTTCTAACTCTGTCTGATGGTTCTCCAATGATTGCTGAAGCTGGATGATCTTCGATCCATCTTCATCTTCTTCTAATTTCTTCTTCTAGCTCATTGATGCTTGTTGTTGCTAAATCACGTCTTGCTTGGAGATGTTCTGAAGTCATATCCTGAGACTCGTTCTGATTTGGATTAGAATTAGATTGATCTTGAGGCGTAGACTGAGTGAATTCAGCTGGAGAGGGAGCTGGGGAGTCAGCTGGGTCTTGATTTCCAGCTGGCGGCATTCCCCCTTGGTCTGATACTGGGGATCCCTCTGGATTTTCAGCTGGTTGATTTGCCTCTGCTGAATTGATTTGAGGTTCTCCTGGTTCATCATCCCAAATCAGTGGTTCGGCTAGATTCCGGATTCGAATTTCTTGAGATCTTGTTTGAGCTGGATCGGTGTTTGATGTTCCAGCTGTGTTTCTTTGTTTGATCGACTCTCTGAATTCGAAAGATGTTTCATCAAAGGTGACATGAGGGGTCACTTCGACTGTTTGTGTTCTCCTGTTGAAGACTCTGTAAGCTTTACTTACAGCTGAGTAACCAAGGAATACTCCTCGGTCAGTTTTGGCGTCAAACGTCTTCAGCTGGGTTTTCTCATTATTTAGGATATGGCATTTTGAACCGAAAACCTTGAAGTACCCGATGAAGGGTTTCCTGTTATTCCATAGCTCGTACGGAGTCTTTCCTTGTCTGGATGTGAGTAGCGATCTATTCTGAGTGAAGCAAGTTGTGTTGATTGCTTCAGCCCAGAATTTCTTTGGAATGGCTGAGCTTGCTAACATTGAGGTAGCTGCTTCTTTGAGTGTTCTGTTTCTCCTCTCAGCTACACCATTCTGCTGAGGTGTACGTGCAGCTGAGGTTTAATGTTGTACTCCGTTCTTCTCACAATATTCATATATAGTTTCATTCAGAAACTCAGTTCCTCGGTCTGATCTAATCGAGATAATTTTGCATTCCTTTTGAGTCGTCAACCTTTCCAGCAGGGCCGGCAGCTTGGATCTTGTTTCGCTTTTCTGGTACAGGAATGAAACCCATGTGAACCTGGAGAAGTCATCCACTACGACCAGAGTGTATTTCCTGCCGTTGATACTCGCTGGTGTTACTGGACCAAAAAGATCCATGTGAAGGAGTTGAAGAACTCAATCAGTTGAGGGCGTCTGCTTGAGAGAAAATGAAATCTTTGTTTGTTTTCCTTGTTGACAAGTACTGCAAATATGACTCTTGTCATAAACTTGATTTGGAATTCCATTAGCGAGCTGATTTCTGGCCAGCTTGTTGATTGTCTTGAAGTTGAGATGATTCAGCCGTCTGTGCCACAACCAGCTGACTTCATTGCTACTTTTTGATACAAGACAAGTGTCTGGAGGGCTGCTATTCCAGTCAGCAAAGTATATGTTTGCTTCTCTTTTCCCTCTCAGTAATACCTGCTTGGTTTCCCTGTTTTTCACTGTACATCCCTGTGCATCAAACTTGACAGAAAAACTATTGTCGCAGAATTGACTAATGGAAAGCAAGTTATGTTTTAATCCTTGTACATATGAAACGTTAGATATTTTAACATTGTTGGTTTCAAATGTACCGTAACCTTTGGTTAAACCTTTGGAGTTATCACCAAACGTTACTTGAGGGCCTGGACGCTCTTCGTATTCTTGGAGTAGATGCTTCAGATGAGTCATGTGCTTTGAGCATCCGCTGTCCATGTACCACAGTGTTCTCATTGATTCCTCCATGATGCGTCTTTCTCTTGCAGCCTGTCACAGAAATCAAAATTTAGGTCCCCAGTTGTGATTGAGTCCTTATGGGTTAGTTAGAGATCCCTTTACGATCCAGATTTGTTTGATAACTCTGATTGGATCATTTGTTCTGATAATTCTCCCAGCTGTGTCTATGAACACGTTCTTGGTGTTCTTTGTTTGACTCTGTTGGCTGGGTCTTGATCTCTGTCGTCTCCCAGCTTGATTTCTTGATTGTTCAGTTCTTCTTTGGTTTCCAGCTGAGTGTACAGCTGAGACATTTCTTTGTCTCTGTCTCTGCTGTCTAACTTGGTATCTCGGCTGGACTTGATAATCCAGCTGATAATCATATGACTGATATCCAGCTGGATATCTTTTCTGATATCTTGGTTGATATGTTGCCACTTGCTGCTGATGATGCTGGTGTCGATGTTGTCCAGCGTCATTCCTTCGTTGTGGTTGAATCCAATGTTGTTTAATTTGTGCCTGGGGTTGCCTTACAGCTTGTCTTCTAGGTCCTTGATGTGTTTTCTGTTTCTCAGTCTGTTGTGCAGCTGGAGTTGGATTCTCTTTTGCTTTCACAAAAGTTACCTTGGTTCTACTTGTAGTTGCAACATTGTTAAATCCTTAGACCCATCATAACCCAATCCCGTCTTTAATGCTGCTGGTCGTTGTACACTAATTATTTCATCCATCGTTGATGTAGCTTTGATGAGTGCTACCAGCTTTGTGGTTAGTGTGTCTTCTGACCTTTTTAGTTCCAAGATCTCAGCTGACTTTCTGTCTGACTCAGCTGTGGATTTTTCCAAGTTGTCCACCAGCTGCTTTTTTCATAGTAGAATTCCTTCATCAGCTGATCCTGTTTGACTATCTTTTCGTTGAGCGACACTATTTCCTCTTTGAGCTGTGTGGCATCAGCTGCTTCTGATGCTTCTTTCTTTTTCAGTTCTACCTTCAGCTCAGCATTTTCACACATTATGACATCAAGAATTTCTTGTAAATCCTTGAAGTCATTCATGACTTTCTCCACCAGATTCCAATCAGGTTGTCCTTCTGATTCAGAGACCTGCATAGAGTGTTCGTATGATGGTGATGGGTTAGATACACCCTGAGTTTTAGAAGTTACCTCATCTTCGTCGAGTCCGTCTGTCTGTCCCATGAAGCAAGTATCCCAGTCTTGATCATCACGGGCCATGAGTGCATCTTCCTCTGAGTCTGAGAAAGGCATGTCATCATCTATTTTATTACACTCGGACTCTTCATCAGCTATATATGCTCTTCTTCTGTCAGCTGCCTTAGCTTTCAGAAGATCTTTTTCCTTCTTTGACAGTTTGGGATAGTCCTGCTTGTAGTGTCTCGGCTCTTTGCAATTGAAACAGCCTACCTCTGTCCATTTTGAGGAGTCAGCTGGCTTTTCATCAGCTGCAGCCTATTTATCTCTGTACGTCTTGGCGAATTTTTTGTATTTACCTTTGCTGGTATTGAGTCTATTGTAATTTTTCACCAACATGGCAATTTCTTCGAGTAGCTCCTCTTTGCTCATATCCTTTTTGTCCTTCTTCTTCTTGGAGGACTCAGCTGACTTGACATGAGCTGACTTTTCAGAGTTGGCTCTGAACACTATTTCTTTTGGAGCTGGGGTGAGTTCTCCTTCATTCTGTCTACTTGAAGACTCTTCTTGGGTGATCTTCAAGTTGTATTCGTTGGCTTTTAAGAGTGAGAACAACCTTTCTGTAGATAGATCACCCAAGTCACTTCGACTTTGGTGAACTACTTTGTAAGTGTTCCATTCAGCTGAAAGAGCTGAAAGAACCTTTAAATTCTTTTCCCGCTGGGTATATTTCCCAGTTCTGATTGTCTCTATCTCGACGACTATGTTTGAGAACCTTAGCTCCATCGCTTCGATGGACTCGTTGGCTAGCTGCTTAAAGTTGTCGAATTTTTGGCAAGCTATTGTGAATTTGTTTTCTTTGATCTCTTCTGACCCTTCAAATAGCTTGGCAAGTGTTTCCCACATCTCTTTGGCTGTCTCGCACTTGATAATCTTACTCAGGTAGGCGTTTGAGACTGTTGATGAGATGGTGTTCCTTGCGAAGCTGTCCAATTCAGCTTGCTTTCGCTCTTCTGAAGAGTATTCCTTCTTTGGTTTGAGAATTGGCTGGTATGCTGGTTGTCCTCCATCATGAGCTGGTACGAGTTCATTTCCTTGCTTATAAATGAGGATGGGTCCGTCTGTAATGACGTCCCACATCATGTCATGATGCGCACACAAGAAGCATTTCAATCTGAATTTCCAGATTGCATAATCATCAACTGAGAAGGTGGGAAGATTCCTGTTAAGATAAGAATCCATGAAGAGATGTACATGATGCACTAGTATGAGTTTTTCTGAAAAACGGATCTGTTCAGTTGACCACTGACACAGAGTTTCAAGACAAATCTCTTGATTCAGAAACAGAGGTCGTATGAACCACTGCTCTGATACCAATTGATGGTCCTGGAATGAGGTCTTCGGTGTAGAGGGGGGTGAATACACCGAAGAGAGATTTTTGAAAACGATTGACAAATTAAAACAGAGTTAAGTGAGAGCTCAGTTATGAGTTCAGCTGACTTCTAAAGAAGGTGATCAGCAGGACTGATAACTCAGCTGGTTGTGCGGAAAGTGGTGGAAAGAAAAACTTAGCTCGTTCCTTTTACAAAATCTCAGAAAAACTTAGTTTTAGTTTTCAGTTAAGCAGGTTTGAAACAAATGCAGCTGGCTGGGTCACACAGCCAGAGAACTTAAGCTTTGAAAACTTGTGCTGTGCAAATGCGGTTAGTTCTTTAAATATATATAAAATGCAAAGACTGAAAAAAGCAATAAAGAACAAGGAATTTTAACGTGGTTCGGAGAGAGAACTCCTACGTCCACGACCAGGTTTTAGCTGGTAAATCCACTAAGGATGACCACTTGGTTTACGAGTACCAAGCAACTTCGCAGCTCTACCTCGAGCTGTGTTCTAACAGTTTACGGGCACTGTAGAAGCCTATATCTTTTCAGTTTTCGGGTACTAAAAAACCTTACACTCGAATTTCGCCCTTCGAGAGGGCGTAACCTTGACCTAACCTTTTCTGGGTAAAGGAGGGTTTTGGTTTCCAACTTTGAACGAGTTCTTACAATGAAGAACTGTGGAAGATGAACTCGTTCAGATCTAGGCTTTGGATTTACTATGATTTCTGCCTATTGATCAGACGAAAAACTAAAGCAGTTTCTGAAAGTAAACACTTAAGAATTTAAGTGTTCTTCAAAGAGTTAGATAACTGCTAGAGAGCTTTTTAAAACTTGAGAGATTCAGAGAGGTTGAAAGCTTGTAGAGAGTTTTTCGTGTCTGATTCTTAGGTTGAAGACTGGTATTTATAGGTAGAGATTCAAATCTAGCCGTTGGAATCTTACCTACTCTCTGATCTGTCGATCTGTCGTTGAGCGTATCTTCACCTGTCTCCATCACTATGTCAGATCCTAGGTTTGCCTTTCTAGGATGCTGAGATGTCGATCCCTCATTGGTCGAGGTATATTGACTTCCTCTGACACCGGAATTTCTGTCTTTCGAGCTGGTTTTTGAATTTAGAGCTGGATTAGGTAAACTGACTTGAAGTGACGACTTCAGAGTTAGTTCTCTTTTTGTCTGCTTAGCTGACTCTTTTAGACTTGAGTCAGCTCAATTTATTCTGCTCCGTTGGATCTCCTTGGCTGGATCCACTCTTCTTTTCTTGAGAGTCAGTCTGACTCAGCTCAGTCTTTGAACACTGTTCAGCTAAGAAACCTTTCAGCTGACTTTGGGTCCAGCTGATTACTCAGCTGGGTCTTCTTTCGTCTTCAGCTTCCTTACCTGTAAACTTAGAAAATCTAAGGCTCAAACAAGCGAGCTGGTAAGCTTAACTTAGGTTTGTACATTCATCTACTAGGTTGGAGAACAGTTGGATTTTGGAATCGAATCAAAACTCTAGAATTTTCCCAACAATCTTTATCGCAATCAAAGTAATATATTTATACTAGTATAATAGTATAAAAAATAGTAAAAAAAATCAAAAACTGAAGGGCTGAACCGGAACCATCGGTTTTTAACCAGAACTGGAATCGCCGGTTCTCAGCTCGGAATCGGAACCGGAAATAGTTTTGGCGGGTCAATTACGGTTCACTCTTCGAAAGAACCGTAATCGGCGATTCAAGGTCCGTGGGCAAGTCTATCTTCGAATATGGCTACTAGCGGCAATTATTGTACAAGTAATGGGTTCCAAGTTCTGTTGCTATCTATGTTGTTATCCAAAGTGTGCATTAGATAAATATCGCTCATATGCAATAACCTATAATTGACATACTATTAGATGTAAACTACGCTATGAAACTAGATGCGACAGACTTGACCTATAAATTAAATATTAGTGAGATTCAAATTTAAGACTTTTTGTACTATTGAGCTTGAACTTTTATAGAACACTTCGAGGTTCAAGAGCTTAATCAGCCTAAGTGAGCTTTCTAAATTTGACTTTAGATTTAAATATAAGTCATTTGAAATTGCTTATTCTTAATATATACTCTCTCTGTCCCCAAAAGTATGGTGGTTATTTGATTTGTTGTGAGGTATAAAATATTAGTTGAACTATACTAACCTGAGACAGAGGGAGTAATCGTTTTACTTGAATTCATCATTTTATTATAACAAATAAATTTAATTAGATACTTATTTACTACTTATTTATTAATTAAAATGGGTATTCCCCTTAGGCGTCCAACGTGCCATGTCGACATTCCGGTACCGAAAAATGAACATTGGGCTATTTTATATACAAAAATGATACTAGTTCATGATTAAAATGAGTATTATTGATAGTTAAGGTTATTTTTAATAAAGTGTGAATAGTTTAAGATCTACTATGTTTTATAAAGTATAAAAACTACTATGTTTTATAAAGTAGACGATTTTATATTTAAAATCTAGTTCACTTAACGAACGTGCATGAGCATGATCTAACAAACCGAATAAATAGTATCAAGCTCAACTCTAATGAGTTTCACTAAACGAACTCGATGAATTTTTATTAGGTCAAAATCTAAGTAACTTACGAGTAAGTTTACTCATTACATCCCAAAAGATCATCTATTTCTCGTTCTTGTTCTCGTCTTTTCATTGCCAAAACACTATATCATCGTTCTTTCTCCCTCTCGTAAATATCAGTAGCTTTCTATTTTTATTTATCCGATTTTCACTGAAATCAATATCAAACTTCACCTCTCTCTCTCTAGGGCTGACAATTCGTGTATGTCAGATCGTTATCGTATCAATGTAAATATGAATACGACACAATTTGCATAAATATGAACACACTACAAACACGAATGTGACATGACTTTGTTAGTGTTGATACATTACGATAAGACAAGACACGATAAATTCAAACTCTAATTAGAAAATAAATTAATAATAAATACGAAAATTATCGTGTTTGTGTTAGTGTTGTTAGGGTTTGTATTATACGAAAACGATGTCGATCTGACATGAACACAACACAAAATTATCGTGTTATACGAAAACAACATCAATATGATACAAACACTACATGAAATTATCGTGTTATACGAAAATGATACGAACACTATATGAAAAAATCGTGCAGACACAATAAGGACAACAAACAAAATTAGTTTGGACACCAATCCATCAATTTTGTACATATTCATATTGCGCTTTCGTATCGTGTCTAAAATTATCAGCCGTCCCTCTCCAACTCCCCAAATGAGATCTTGGCTTCACTACTCATCCAACACTCACCAACAATGTCTCTTACCGAGATCCAATGACCGTTGTAAATTTAGAGTATAATTGGGACAAAGCTAAAATGTATCACCAACACTTGCGTGTGGGCACCCCTAATTAGCCCTTAATTAAACATCATAGTTATTATTTTTATATAGTTGAGGACCTGACACCGCGTGGAGCGTGGTCACCCGATCCACCCGAAGATGTATTTAGATGACGTTTTGATACGATCCTCGCCGGAGTTACAGACGCCGACGTAAATAGTATTCATCTCAAGACTGAATCTGAATTGAACCAGATAAAGATGGTATTGCTAACACCCTGATACGGACCTCCTAGAGAACCACTGGCAAGAATTAACCCCAACGATCCAAAGAGCAATGTCGTTCAACAACGCCAGCTTATATTGCTATCACCCCTGATACGGACCCCCACAGAACCGTAGGCAAGATTTAACCCCTACGACCCAAAGAGTATGTCGTTCAACAACGATAGCCTATGATAGAAAACGCCACAAACGGGGATGGAGAACCGTTTGATAAGTCGATAAGAACATCACGGTGGCATTCTGCCAAGCTCGATGACGAATTGAAAGAGAAATAAACTCACAAAATATTATTCATCAATTCGTAATTTTAATCCATGCCCTTCTAGACCTATATATAGGGGTGGAATATAATAGAATCCTAATCTAATAAGGAAAACAATTCCTTGAACAATAAGAAAACAAATCCTAATCTAATAAAGAAACAAATTCTTATTCTAATAAAATATAAAACTACCAAAATAACTAAAATAAAGCCTTATTTTTTGCCTACACTATTAAAAAACGAAAATAAATAATATAAATAAATAAAAATCTTCATTTAACCTTGGATTGCATCATGTTTAGTTTGATTGATTAGGCTTAATACTGCTTGATTGATAAAATAAACTAACCTAATCAAATGTTTGGTTTAAATGATTTGTCCCTTGATAGATAACTCAACCCGTAACCCTATCTACCAATTAAATGATCATTTATCCTTCCAAATTTTCAAAATTAAGGTGATTATTAGTCAAACACACAATTCATCCAAAACTAACCTAATCATAATCATAATTATAATCTTAATCAATTGATACAACCACAAAATTAAAATAATTCAAACACTACAATCATATCCTATCATATTCTATTTTATCAATCACATTCTTTAAACCAAACAAGGCTTATGGAATTAAATTAATAAAATGTGTTTTTAAAGGGAATTAATAAAATGGTTAATTTGTCTAAAATACATCACCTTTTCGAATTTTGAAATTTAACACGACTTTCAAAAAGTCTCTGTAAATACACCACCTTTACATTCGTTTAAATTTTGACACGACGAGAACCTCCAACGATAGACGTGGCCGTTTTTAATTGACGTGACATTTCATTTTTGATGTGATCACTATCTGAATAAGAAGGAACAATATCGTTTTAATCTAAATCTGCACACTGTCGTTTAATAATTTGAATGCGGGACATCGATAATAGCAGATTGCCGGATTGTTATCCATCCAAGACGTTTTCATCATAGCATGTTCTCCATGAAGTGGAGGCTACAGAGAAGAGGGGGCTACGAGAGAAGAAGGGGCTACAGAGAAGAGGAGGTTGCAGATGGGCTACGCGAGAGCGAGAGCAAGTCCTAAATTGTGAAACCCCAATTTAGGTGAAAAGCTCTGGAACAATTTAGTTGTGAATCGACGTCATTTTTTAAGTAAAAAATGATGTCGGTTCTCTCATCGAAAAGAATTTTCATGTGTAAAATTTTAACAGTCACATCAGATGTAATTTGGGGAGTTTCAGAATTCATGTCAAAATTCAAACAAAATTAAAATGGTGTATTTACAGAGATTTTTTGAAATCATATTAAATTTCAAAAATTCCAAATAGATGGTGTATTTTAAGTAAATTAAAATACTACTAAATAAAATATGTTTGGTGTATTTATACTTCAGAGTTAGGGGTGTCAAAATTGGCATGGCCCGACCCGGTCCGAAACCGGGCTGGGCTGCCAATTTTCAGGCCCGAAGCATTTTCGGGCCGGATAGGGCATCACAATGTTAGGCCCGAAATTTTTTTGCGCCGGCCCGGCCCGACCCGGACAAATCACACTACAAAGGTATTTTCGGGCCGGGCTGGGCCGTACATTTTTAGTCTCGAAAAATTTCCGGGCCGGCCCGACTTTTCTTGCAATTTTTTTGGCCCGGCCCGATTATCCCAAAAAGCCCGACGGGCTCGGGCCGGCCCGGCCCAGCCCGAGAATTTGACAGCCCTATTCAGAGTAGACCTGCCCATTTTTCACGAACCGGCTCGAACCGCCAGTCAACGGTTTTTTAACCGGAACCGTGGTCAACGGTTCCGAACCGTAATCGGAACAGGCAGTGGAAGGGCCGATTACGGTTCAAGCAAATTGGTAACCGGAACCGGCGGTTAACCGGAGGGCCTATAAAACCGGCGAACCGACGGTTTATATGATTAACCGGCGGTTTTTGGCTTAAAATATTATTTTTATTTTATTTAATTACCTCATATGTATATCTATAAATATATATCCCTTTGAGAATTTATTTATTCCACACCATTTCTCTACACTTTTTCTTCTTGTCTTTACTAAAATTTCCATTCTTTTCAAGCATTCATTGGAACTTATGCTAATTGCTAATGTAATTATAAATTATGTAATGTTAATTTTAAGTACTAGTAGAGTGGTACGTGCGATGTACGTAATATTAATAGATTTTAATTAATAATATATATATATATATGTCAAACATAAAATTAATAATCATATGATAATAGATATTAATAATAAAATACAATATAAGAGTATAATAGGCCAATCAAATTTTGTTAATAATGCTCTTTTATAATAGATATAGATTAATAAAAAATGAGTTAATTTTCTTCATTTGTTTTAATGCTCGTTTTGTACTTAATTTACGTAATGTTCTTTTTTGTAATCAAAATAATACATTTATATTAGTATATTAAAAAAAAACTCAAAAAAACTGGCTGGCCGAACAATGAACCGGCGGTTTTAACCGGAACTGGAACCGTAACCGGCGGTTTAAGGCTGGGAACCGACGGGCCTAGAACCGTGGGCACGTCTAATTCTGAGTGCATCAAGAAATTCCACATATACAGGAAGTTCAGCCTTTTCTATTACCAACCTCACACACTTACCAATAAAAAATAAAAAATAAATAAAAAAGAAAAGAAAATTCTACCAACCTCCAACTTTTTTATTACTATTGCCTAAGGTCATTATGGTAATTTACACTGCCACCACATCCTCCTTAAATGAAACCGTAACCTCCCACTTCCACTTTGTGCTCTCTCTCTCTCCCTCGCACACACTCTCTCTCTCTCTCACACACACACACACTCCGCCGCGAAATGGATCCAGTTTCCGAGTGGGGCAACACCCCGCTTGCCGTCGTGGACCCCGACATCCACGACCTCATCGAGAAGGAGAAGCGGCGGCAATGCCGCGGCATCGAGCTGATCGCGTCGGAGAACTTCACCTCCTTCGCCGTGATCGAGGCCCTCGGCAGCGCCCTCACCAACAAGTACTCCGAGGGCATGCCCGGCAACCGCTACTACGGCGGAAACGAGTTCATCGACGAGATCGAGAACCTCACGCGCTCACGCGCCCTCCAGGCTTACCGCCTGGACCCCACCAAGTGGGGCGTCAATGTCCAGCCCTACAGCGGCTCCCCCGCCAATTTCGCCGCCTACACCGCCGTCCTCAACCCCCACGACCGCATCATGGGCCTCGACCTGCCCTCCGGCGGCCACCTCACCCACGGCTACTACACCTCCGGCGGGAAGAAGATCAGCGCCACCTCGATCTACTTCGAGAGTCTGCCCTACAAGGTGGACCCCAAGACGGGGTACATTGATTACGACCGCCTCGAGGAGAAGGCGTTGGATTTCAGACCTAGAATGATAATTTGCGGCGGGAGTGCGTATCCAAGAGATTGGGATTACAAGAGGTTTAGGGAAATTGCGGATAAGGTCGGGGCTCTCTTGCTCTGCGATATGGCGCATATTAGTGGGCTTGTTGCTGCTCAGGTACATATTTCTCGATTGCATTAATTTTGTGTTGGTTTTTCAGTTTTTGGTTCTTGTCAATTAGGGAAAATGGGTTTGATTTTGTTAGCATTGTTTACTAATATTTGATTTGATTTGTTTGGCTGTTATCTAGGCGTCATCTATGCATTATGATTTTGATTTTAATTTATTTATTTTTTTGCTGTACGTATGATTTGTGTAGCAAGAAGGATTGGTGGTGGATTATTAATATGCATTTCTTTGGATTATTGATTTGTTTGTATTCAGATTGCAATTTGAATTTCACTTTCAGATTTAGGATGCACAGTGTATGATTTTTTTTTTCTTTTTAATTTTGTACATCAGGGTAAAGTATCTGCATGGGGATTTATGAAATGAATAATGCACTTTTTTTTTTTTTTGCGGGATGGTAAATATAATATTACTTGTTTAAATTGTTTTGTAATTTATTATTATTTTTCAAGTGGACATCATTTGTGGTATGTGCATTTTGCTTGTTATGTGATTAGCTTGCCCAAACTCCATTAGACTAGAGTTTTCTTATGCAGGTACCTTTTTCTTTCAAGATCAGATCTTGGATCTCTTTATGCTTGTATTGTTCTTTAACAAGAAAAGAGTTTGAAATCTTATCTTGTATCCATCTAGATGTATTTTTGCTATAAAAACTTGAATTTGCAACTTTGTGCTTGAATCTTGGTATTCATATGTATAGTAAATGGTTTTAGGAAGCGGCTGATCCTTTCGAGTACTGTGACATAGTCACAACTACCACTCACAAAAGCTTGAGAGGTCCTAGAGCTGGCATGATCTTCTACAGGAAGGGTCCCAAGCCACCCAAGAAGGGCCAGCCGGAAGATGCCGTATATGATTTTGAGGACAAGATAAATTTTGCTGTGTTTCCCTCCCTTCAGGGAGGTCCACACAATCATCAAATCGGTGCTCTTGCTGTTGCTTTGAAGCAGGCAATGTCCCCTGCGTTCAAGGCGTATGCTAAGCAAGTTAGGGCCAATGCAGTTGCTGTCGGCAACTATCTTATGAGCAAGGGATACAATCTTGTTACTGGTGGAACCGAGAACCACTTGGTTCTATGGGATCTTCGCCCTCTTGGATTGACAGGTAACGGCTATGGTTTTGGGTTGGCTTGGAAAATATTCAGTGAGTTGTAATTGCCATTTATGCGCCACTAATCTGCTGTGGTTTTTTCAGGGAACAAGGTTGAGAAACTGTGCGACCTCTGCAACATTACTGTTAACAAGAATGCTGTGTTTGGCGACAGCAGTGCATTATCCCCTGGAGGGGTTCGCATTGGTGAGCATCACTATCACTTCTCGTTGCTAGTGATTAGTTATTGTTTAATTTGAAGCAAGGATAAAATTTCAGCTGTCACCTAATTAAACTGGCAATAGCCCCATGAACTTTACCGGAACCTCACGTGCACGAACACAAAAAAGTGTTTCTTTTCCTGAATATTATTACTACTCTAGCTCTGGTTGAAAGTTTCACTATTTAATACAAATTCTTGGAATCACTGATGTGATTCCAGAATCACCTTTTCAATATTTTTGAGTTTTTGTTAAAAACATCGGAGTAATTGGGTGGTACTGTCTTTCGGGGTATGAGACTTTGAGTTACTTTGGGTTAAGAGATTAGCTTGACAATGCATATGATTGAATGAGAAATTCTATCCTACATGTACATGTACACCCTTAATAGAATTATGATTGAATATTTGGAGGATTAGACGAATAAACAAGCTCAAAATTGTTCAATCCATCAAAGTATGTAGTGGAGTAGCCTATAAACTTTCCTCCGGGAGTATGAGTTACTTAACTTAATTAACGAATCACCTTGCCTGAGATATTGAAGTGGAAAATGTTGTAATGCAGGTACTCCCGCGATGACCTCCAGAGGCTTGGTCGAGAAAGACTTCGAGCAGATTGCAGAATTCCTCCATAGGGCTGTGTCCATCACATTGAATATCCAGAAGGAGCATGGTAAACTATTGAAGGACTTCAACAAGGGCCTCGTTAACAACAAAGAGATCGAAGAACTCAAGGCTGATGTTGAGAAATTTTCATCCTCATTTGACATGCCGGGGTTCAAGATGTCTGAGATGAAGTACAAGGACTAAGTCGAACAACTTACCATCATATATTCTTATTTCAGTTTCTGCAATTGTTTTATAATTAAATTTTGGCTCTATCACCCAATATAATATGCATATTTGGGTGAAAAGAATAAGTTCTGTATTCACCAAGTGTTTGGGTTTTCTGCTGCTAAGATATATTGAATTTTCTCGTGTTTGTTGAAAGTTGTAGCTGGTGATGAAAGTTCGAATAGTAGCAGTAATTTGTTTATTCTTGGCATTTCACTATTGGTTGGAGTAGAATTCACTATTCAACATTGTGACATTCAATTTGGTTGAGATTTAAAGGCTTTTTATTAGAAGAAATTGATTATGGCAAAAACTTGCGTACGGTTGCACTAATTGTACGCTCGGAACCTTCCGACCCGCTAAGTAATTAAGGGAATTAAAGAGTAATTAAGATTTATTAATTTTAATTAAAGTAATTGAAATTGTAATTAATATTCAATAAGCTCCGATCAGATTTATTAATAAATTACACTGTCAATTTGATTATTAAAAAAAAGTTATTTTCTCTTACCTACTTTTAATAATTTGAATAAAATATCCAAAAAACTACTTTTATTTCCCATTTTATTATAAATAATCATTTTATTAACATTCATGACGTAGCCTTCAAAACTTGAGACAGTAATAAATAATGGTGGACCACGCCTTTTCCTCATTGATTAGTAAGGCCATCTCTAACTCATTGCAAACTCATTTTGCAGTAGAAAATTCACCCCAAATGTTGGTGTATTTTTATTTTATTTTATTTTATTTGAACATTGGAAAATATAATCTTCAAACTATAAAAATAATAAAAAAAACATACAAGATTATAATATAGCTAAACAACTTCAATTCATAGATAATACTACCTAGGAATACAATGAATGAGTAATTTAGTTATGTTTATTTATTTATTTATAATTAAGTTACTATTTAACAATATTTATTTTGTATACAATTATTAATTGAAAAGTTTTTGTGGGTCTAATATGTAATATTGAAAAGTATATAGAAATCTATACCTATTATAAAATAACATTGTTTACAAAATTTGATTTGTCTATTATACCCTTATTATATTAGTATTTTATTATTAGTATCTATTATCACATGATTATTTTATGTTTGTCATATATATATTATTAAAATCTATAAATATCACGTGCATCGCACGTGCCACTCTACTAGTTATTATAAAAGTGTGAAAAAGTGTACTCCCTCCGTCCCATCGAATATGGCATGTTTTCCATATTGGGTCGTCCCACCTAATATGACATGTTTCCTTTTTAGGAAAGAATTAGAGCTTGCTTTAAACTAAAAAAATACTTTAGCCGTACATTGTTGACCAAAAAATTACTTTATTAACTAAAAAGTTACTTTATTAACACTTTATTACACCTAATTCCCTTTTTCTTAATCTCAATGCCGAAAACAAATAGGCCATATTTGGCGGGACGGAGGGAGTATATAGAAATATTCTTTTTAGTTTAAGTTTGAGTTTGTGGGCTGGAGTGAGACTACTGTTTGATGTGATAGATACTAAAAAATGATTTGAGTTTAATAACTCTACGTGTAAACATCTGCGTCATACAAACATTGGACCCTAGGCGGAAATTGTGATAAAGACACTTTTGTATGTAAACATTTTCTAAACTTGCAAATCAGATAAAGATAATATCTCTTATACTCCCTCCATCTAAGGTATTTGTTCCCTACTTTACTTTTTAGTTCGGCCACAAAAATTGTTTCTTTTCCATTTGTTCACTATCTCATCATAAAATATTCTTTTTCCTTCACTCATAATATTATAAAATATTCATTTTCCTCTACTTACAACCCACTACATCTAACTTTTATTAATCTCTGTGCCCACCGTTTCAGGGAACAGTGATCGTGGACGGACAGAGAGAGTATTTTAACTTTAGTAACTGTATGCACAAACTTCTTTTCTTTGGTTGCCAACACACAGTATAAATTCAAATTTACAATTTTCAAAATATTGCAATTACAACCTCATATTTTAACTTATTTTGCAATCATAACCTCCTTAATTTTTTCAATAAAGCTTAATTGTAGGAAAAAAAAGAGAAAAAAAGTGATGCTAATCCCATCAATTTGATTTAGATCCAAAGCAATAACTCATAGCAATCCAATATAAAAAAGACAATTGTATCCAACACTTTTGGTTCCGAATTTCCCTCAAATTTAATATTCAACTCTTAATCTTAATATATATATTATGGAGAATTAGAATGTGCCAATGCATTATGGAAAACTAAAATTAAAAAGATGTTTGATGCTTTTTTTGGAAAATATTTTGGAAAATGCTTATTGGACGTCCATACTCCCATGCAACATGACAAATTTAAAAAGAATTATGTGAATAACATGATAATTTATAAAATTAAGAGTCAAGACTTTTACATGTCCTCTCACTTTTATTTATTAAGATATATATATATATATATATATATATATATATATATATATATATATATATATATAGGGAAGAGATCAAATAGAATTAAATTCATACGTGTTAACTAAAAATAAATCTGAGACGTTTATCTATGTAGATCAACAGTTAGTATTAATGATGATTTTATTGTTCATTTTCGTATCATCTTTTATACAGAAGGATACAGAAGTAATTTTCCTGATATTTGTTTCCTTAATTCGTGGGATTTTATTTATAAATATATAGTTACTTATATTTGCAATTGCAATGCAACAATTTAGATTCTATCTTTTATTTAGTAGCACGCACAAACCACTTTAATATACATTTCTATATTCATAAATTTCGAATTTAGTGATGAACCAATTTTTTCGAGTATTTATTGAACACATATATTTTGTTCATATTATCCTCAATAACAATTCTCTCAAGTCTTTATTTTTTTATCTTTAAAATAATCATCTTTAAGTTTTATATGTTCGATATTTATCTTTTTTTTGTATGGATGTGTATTTCTTATGTTATTGAACATCTATAATATGCATTAACATATTAAACATAAAGCATTAAATATGCAACAACAATTAACAAAATATGTAAAAATGCATTAAAATATGCAACGAAAATTGACAAAATATGCAATAAATGCATTAAAATTTGCAACGACAATTAACAAAATATGCAACGATAATTAACAAAATATGCAATAATGCATTAAAATATGCAACGACAATTAACAAAATATGCAACGATAATTAACAAAATATGCAATAAATGCATTAAAATTTGCAACGATAATTAACAAAATATGCAACGATAATTAACAAAATATGCAATAATGCATTAAAATATGCAACGACAAATAACAAAATATGCAACAATAATTAACAAAATATGCAATAATGCATTAAAAAATACAACAACAATTAACAAAATATGCATTAAAATATTAATCATAAAATAATACTGGAATTATATGGTATTGAAATAAAATAATAATCAGTAAAATATTATTATTTAAAATATTAAAAAATATGAACTAAAATATTACTATGAATTCAGTAAGATTTTGGATATATTTTTCCTCTCTAAGATTGTCGCCGGATGATTTGTATATGGCAACAGAAATTACTATAGTGTCCTTCTACTTGAGAATTAAATCTCTTTCCTATAATTTTTGAATAAATCTCGATCCTACAATTTTTAAAATCAATGGTCTTTATTTATTTCTAGTTAACACATGGAGAGTTATTTTTATTATAACCATCCCCTATATATATATATATAGGGAGTGGTTCTGGTGCAAATACCCTTAAAATGAGAAATGAGAATTAATTTCATCCATAGATTAATAAGAGATGGGCAGTCAGATTTAATCTAAGAGATTTAATTAAAAAAATAAAAAAGACGCGGAGGGGCAAAATCGTCAAGTCCGAAAGTTGAGAAAAATTCAAACCCCGACCTCGTCTTCGTTCATTTAATTCATTCTATGCCGTCACCAACAACAACGCAACTCTCTCAATCCCTCAGCTCTAAACCCTAGCTCGATTCAAACAGAAAATCAATTACCAAACCTTCAAATCAACCATAGAATCCAAAATTAATTAATTAGAAACACCGAAAAAATCAAAATAAGATCAAAATCTAACCGAAAATGGAGTTGTTCTGTGCATTCGATAATCCTAGAGACTGAAATCGATATTTGCACATCTGAAGAAGAAATCGAAGGTGAAGAAGAAATCAAATTGAAGAAGAATGTCGTCACCAAAAATTTGTGAAGGTTAGTTATTTGAGAACTCTTTGTTTATGAGATTAAATCGAATTAAAATTCCTCAATTCAAGTTTCTGTGCATCGATCTACTGTCTAAAAATAAGTTTGTCAGTTTCTGTTATATAACTTGAATTAGCAACATAAACTAGAGAAATAGAATTTGATGTTATTCTGATTCTCTTAACGTATGCATTATGATACTGTAAAAATTATGATTGAATAACATAAAAGAGTTGCATGCATGAGAATTTGGGCATTTTTATATTATTGAATTGTGTTGCATCTAATAAATAATTCTGGTGCATCTGATTTGGGTTTACATAATTATAATGTTAGTTGAATGATTCTGAATGTAGGATTGAAATCTAGTGCATGTCAAAATTCAATGTGGTGCATCGCATTAGTGATTGTGGTGCATCTAAACTGATATATTTTTAAAGTTAAGAGATGTATAACATGAATATAGGTGTTGCTCTGCTTCTATTCAAGCTTTATGCATTTCACAATTCGTTATGGTGCATCTGATAATTGAGTGTGATGCATCTTAAGTAATCTACATTTGTAAAGTTTATAGTTGTGTAATCTAACTTGATTGTTTGTGGAAACATAAAGTGTGATGCATCTGACTGGAGAATATGGTGCTTGTGGGTAGGATTTGTGGTGCATCTAGGTATTGATACATATAGTAGTGCATCTTAATGGCAATTGTGGTGCATGTAGGAGGTGATTATGAATGAATATTGACTGTGCATATTTGTTTCTTTGTGTTGGATCAGAGAGAACCAAAAGAATGCATGATAAAACCCAAAATTCAAAGAGAAAGGAGGTAGAAGAAGATGATGATTTTGAGGTTACTGTGATGCATAAGAAGCAGAAGGAAAAAGCTGCTACATGTAGTAAAGGAGAAGATAACAAAGATCAAAAGAAAAAAAGAAAAAAATACATCAACAGAAAACAGAAAAGTCTTGCTATTAAACAAATAGAAGTTGGGAGATTGCTTGAGGGAATGCCTAAGTTGAGGATCAGGACCACTATAAAGACTTTGCATGAAGCTATAGGAAAGCTTGTAGATGAATAAAGACAGGCTGTAAAGGATATGGGATTTGGGACATTGCTGCAACTAAGTGTAGCAAAAATACCAACAAAACTAGCATATTGGCTAGTTGAAAACTTTGATGCAGCAAGTTGTGATCTAAAGCTTACAGAAGGTAGACGTCTGCACATAGATGAAGAAGAAGTATACAGAGTGTTTGGCTTTCTAAGAGGAAAAAGGTCTATTAAGAAGATTGAAAGAAGCAATAGAATAGAAATTGTTAAAGAATGACGATCAATGGTACCAGGGGGTGATAAATAGATGGTGAATGGAAAGGATGTTGTAAATAAGATGTTGGGCTTTAAAGATGGAGGAATATGGTTCAAACGAAACTTCTTGATTCTGATGGCATCAACGCTGATTGAGAGCACACACATCGGCTATGTATTTCCTTACATAATGAATTGTTTGAATAATATGGAGAGGATTAAGAAATGGGATTGGTGTGAATATGTGATGAAAAGTTTGGTGGAGAATACTCTGGCATGGAAAGAAGATAGAACACAACCGTTTATTGGTCCAACATTATTCTTAATGGTATGTGTTTAATTTATTAATATACAGTAACTCATTCTTTTAATTGTTAATTACTAATAATTAATATTGTTGAGCAGTTGGTTTATGTAGATAGAGTATCAGTTTTCAACATAAAGTACAGCAGAAAATTTCCTACAATTGGCAATTGGGAATATGAAACTTTGAGAGCACATGAGGGAGATGAAGTGCTCCATGGAGGATTTGGAAGAGGGGATCCACTCAACAGAATTGAAGTGAGTTCTGAAGCCTTGACAGAGATTCAAAGAAAAAGCAAAGGCAAAGAAAAACAAGTCACAGTTGAAGAAGAAAATGTTGGGGACAAAGGAGTTGAGGAGGAGAATGTGCACAAATATGCACAGAAGATGGTTCACAAAGCAACGAGTCTTGCAAAAGGTATGGTGGAGTTGTTCGGGATGATTCAAGAAGCTCCAGAAAATGCAGTTGAAAATGCAGCCTTCAGAAAGACGCACGAAGCAGTCCACAAGCTCATTGGAAATGTTGTGAATCCAAGAACAACACAAGATGGTGAAAATGAGGGGATAGAGAAGTCAAGTAGGACTGACTGGGACGATGAAGAATTCTGGAATATAATTCAGACTACATCAAGGGAATGGAAGAAATTGAAGTGGTTGCACAAAAAAAGATGGAATACATGAAATACGTTGGAGACATGCCCAACTTCAGTATTGAAATGTCACAATACATTGGAAGATATGGAGATTATCATACCGATAAGGTAATACAAATCCATGCATGCATGTAATTATGAACTGTGATGCATCTGAGTATCTATTATGGTGCATTTGATTTTTGAATATGGTGCATATGACTGACACTTATAATCTTTGTGCAGAATGAGAATGAAACAATGCAAGATGATCAAGTTCGTGATGATAACAATTATCAAAGCAATGTGGACAGTTGGGAAGAAGAAGAAGATGCACAGAATATTATGAACGAATGCAGGAAGTATAATTGTGTTTCATTTAATTAATGGAATAAATTAGATTTAGAAAGTACTTTATATGGTGCATGTATATGACTGAATAATGTTAATCTAGGTACAAAATGTCAATGAGAAAAACCAAAAAGATGAAGGTGATATTGATACTGGTAATAACAGCAATGTGGAAACATTTGTAGAAGCCGGAGAATGCAGGATGCATGTGGTATGATAGTTATTCAATTAATTCATATAACAAATAAGATTTTTAAATTTATTTCTGGAAATCAATAAAATATAACTGTGTTATTATGTCAACAGGATGGACAAGAAAAGCATAATGAAAAAGGAAATGAGAATGCAGAAGAAGACAAAGAAAAAGAAGAACAAAACGAAGAATTACAAAAGCAAGATGAAACACAACATGAGGTTCTTTGTGTATTTTTTAAATATTAATTTGTATATTTTCTAACACATAGGTTGATGAAACACATTAATATCAAAATACAAGATGAGGTTCTTTGTGTAGTGCATCTGTCTATTGATATTAGTGCATCTGTTTACTATTATTAATGCATTTCATAGGTTTATTTTGATGTTAAGTATCATATTTAGTAAATTTAATCATGTATTAATTTTTTTTATGAAACCAGGATTATGCAGTAATATTCGAGGTGATGAAGGAGGTAGAAACAAATTTGGAATCGGAAGATGTCGCAGAGGAACAAGTAATACAAAAATAAATATTATTACTTTATATTTATATTTTCTTTTCATATAATTTGTTTGGTATTAAAATTACAACAATTAGGAGCATGTAGTTCAAGAAAGGAATGTGGAAAAGAAAAGGGGGAAATCGCACAGTATGAAATGCGGGAGTGCATCGAAGTTGAAAAGGACAGAAGTACTGGGTTATCCTTGCAATAAAAGAGCATTAATAGTGTCAAGCCTCAGAAAATTTGAGATGGAACTCACACTATACGCTTGGCATGTCAAAGATGATGCGTATGAACTCCATACATAAACATTTTTCTATTGATTAAATTGCAATTCATATATTTCTATATTAATTTATTTTCACAAATATTCAATGTAACAGGAATTATACAATGTTCAGTTTTGAAGAAATTCAGCTGAATAGACAAAATCTCATGTCAATGTTGCATGAAAGTTTTGTTGGCTTACATGTTGTAGATGCATGGTCAGTAACATTGAATGACAGTGAAGAATTCAGATCATCACAGTCACCAAAGCGATTCTTTGCTACAACAAGAGTCTTTTTAAGTTACTTATCTGTAATTGATAGATTATAACATCTTTTTATGTCATTAACTCTTATATATTTAATTATGTTTCAGAAAGATATATTTGTACCGCATCCAAGTTCCTTAAAAGGCGATTTAATTATTGGTCAGTTTGTAGAAAGATTAACAGCTGAAGTGAAAAGCTATGCACATTATCCAGTGGAAGAAATTAATATTGTATTTGAATAAGTATATATAAAATTTAACCATAATATCGATTATGCTGGTAATAAAATATAATGAATTGTTTGTTTTATGCAGTTCTTCTTTTCCATAGTCAAAGAATATGAGTTATTCTTGATTTGTATTGATGTGAAGACTGCGAAATTGTATGTTATTGATCACAAAAATGACAGGAAATCAAACTGTGTGCAAGAGAAGTATGGACATATGCTCAGTGACCTGGTAAATTACTAAACTTAATTAAATTATTATTACACTGAATAGTTCACTAACATGTTGATATCTATCTCAAAAGGAGATTTTCAATTATTTCCTAATTGAACAAAATCTGATTTCAAAGGCCAAGGCACTGAGCAAGAGCAAGTACAACATCTTACACATAGAATGGGGAGATGAGAACAACCAAAAGGACAGTGGAGTATTCACAATGCGGCACATGGAGAATTTCATGGGAGAGCCAGTGACAAGTTGGAGTGCAGGACTGACGGTAAAATCAGAAAGACAGATAAAGATGCTGAGGATCAAGTACTGTGCAGCTATTCTAGGTTGCAAGAAGAATGACTTAACGGACAAGATGAAGATAGAGGCACAATTCTACTAGTGAAAATGGAGTTTTCAATGCAAAGAAGTGGCTATTAAATTTAATCTAATTTGATACATGTCTTCAGAACAGTGAAGTTTTTGGTTTTGAAATGTTGATACAATGTGATAGTTTTTTTGTATGATGATGAATTGTGCTGACTTTATTATTAGTAGTGCTAATGGATGTTGGTTTTTGAAAATTAATGCCATTAAGTATTTTTGTATTGTGTATGCATCTATAGATGTATTGCAGTGCATCTAGAATTGTTTCATGGTGCATATATGAATGTGAAAGTGACTTTTATGTTCGTGTCAGATCATTGTATGACCTTCCTGTCACATTAAATTGTATTTTATTGTATTGTGTATGCATCTATAGATGTACGGCATTGCATCTAGAATTATTTCATGGTGCATATAGAGTTGCAAGTGTATTACAGTTAGTATTGCATCAAGTGATACATCTACAGAACTTGTGGTGCAACTACAATTAAAATGTGGTGCACCTATACAATTAATGTGGTGCAACTTAAAAAATCATATGGTGCATATAATAATCATTTGTACATCTCTCTCTCTCTATATATATATATATATCACTCTCTCTATCATACAAACACACACACACATATATACATATACATATAATGACTATAATTAACCTTCATTCAGAAATATATAATGATTTGTACATCTCTCTCTATCTCTCTCTGGCTCACACTCACACACACACACAAACACAGATACAAAAAAAAATTAGTAAGATATTACTTGAAATAAATTTAAACAATGAAAGTAATTTTTCAAGATAAATAAAAAATGAATGTCATAATAACAATGAAAAAATATGGTTCCAAAAGCAACATGGAGTATACAAGATAGTAAATGTAAAAAAAATGATAAAACTACTGTTTCTTTGACCTATCACAATTCCGTGAATCATGATTCACTAATTCCTTGCAATTGCTACATCTTCTCTTTGGTTTGTTCGCTTTCCTCATTGCTGCCTCTTTTCTTGAAATCAACCTGCTACCACTTCCTTTTGTCTTGACTGGGATCAGGAGAATAAACTGAGATGGATTCTGGAATTGAACAGCCATAAAAGTTATCAAAAATGTTCTCCTTTCCACTAACAGATGAAGAGGAGCTAGTTCCACCAGCCTTAGTGTATTTTTCAGATAGCACCTTAAAATCCTCTAATAACTCTGCCATGAGATTAAGATTACCACTAACCAATCCTAGACATCTGTACATCTCAGAATACAACTGGCTGTTAAGGAGATTTGCTCATCGTGGTGAGCAGATCCATAACTACTTGCATCAGTAAAATTAAGAAAACCAGAACAAGCAAACTTCAACCATCTTCTAAACAAATATGTATCTGGAATCCTTTGACAACCAATATTCTTCAAGATAAAGAACATATGCTGGCATAACAAACCCTTTGTAAGAAAACGGTTACAACTACACTTGACTGAATCGTCTAAGACATTGTGCACAACTATAAATTTGCCAAAAACCAAATCAGAGACCTCGAATGTATTGGAATCAGCTTCACAATTGATATTCAACATACAACAATGATTCACAACACCAACTATTTCCTTCTGAACCTCACAAAACACGTGAAAAGTATAGAAAGAAGCAGCATGTCTCTCAATTGGCAACTTCGTCTCTAGCTTTGGAAAATAAGACTCATCTACACTACTCAACTTTTTGTGAACATGTCGTTGAGAATCAAGGGCGCTTCCAAAATGCATAAAAAAACTCAATCAAATTAGAATTCTTATTGAAGTACTTTCGAAAAAAACTATTCTCACTCTCCGACAAAGAAGTAGTACGAAACAATCCATGCATAGCAAGTTCTCTAAAATACGCTGGAATCCAAAAGAAACGAAGATCAAACATAGTTGAAAACCCCAACAGATCAAACTCTTCAATAATTTCATTCCATTTCTCTTCAAAATCACTAGGTTCAACAACTTCAGACCAAACAAGATCATTGAACGTCTTGCAGAAAAATTCATCATCTCTCAAATACGCAGGAATCTTATCAGCTACCTTAACCATAATATGCCACATGCAAAAACGATGACGTGTAGCAGGCAAAGGGAAGAATTTACCAACTGCAATTTTGATTGCAGGATCTTGATCTGTAATGATTAAACTTGGTGTCTTCTTGTCCATACAATCTAAAAACTTCTCAAAAAGCCAACTATAAGACTCCACATCCTCACTGGACAAAAGACCAGCTGCAAAGGTCACACACCTTCCATGGTTATCATTCCAGTAAAGGGTGTAAATATGAGATTGTACCTGAAATAATAGAAGATGATACAGAAACATAAGAAGACATAACTTATTAGAAGATGCATGTGCAACATTAAACATTGACAGATGCACTACAAAGAATCGGTGGATGCACCATATATGCACTACAAAAAAGAACCACTTGTAGATTGCAAATTGCACCATACCAGATGCACCAAACCTATTAACAGATGCACCACAAATAATCAATGCATGCAAATACTTATGCTACAATAATTTCCAGTCTACAATCACAAGATATGAATAATTAAAAATGCAATAACAGGGGATTAAATGCTTACTTGTTTGTTGAATAAGTCGCATCAAACGATACAGCATCGCCAAACAACTTGTAACTCTCAATAGAAAACTTATCTGCCCAAAATAATCTCTTTAACTTGTTCTCAGCATCAACATCAAAATGATAACAGAAACCAGGGCAAAACTCTCTCTTCCTCTGAAGATTGTTCAACACAATTTGAGCATCAGCACCAAACACATAAGCATGTAAATCTCGTGAGAAGTTCTTGAAATCAGTACCACTACAACCCACATTCTCGTAACTTCCAACCAATTCCTTAAAAAGACGAAAAGACTTCATCGGGCCTATGTTGGCTCTAACACAAGTCAAAATGAAAGACTGATGTCCATAATTTAGACGTCTATTGAGTTTCATGAACTGTTGGTAACCATCTGATATAAGAGGATGACTATGAGCCTCATTAAATAAGGTGATCACATACCCCTGACTTCCACAATACCTAAACACAACACGTGCCATGCAATTAAACCTACAAGACATCCGTCTCCTTTGTCTTTTACAACCATCTGCAAGACTGTTATTGTTTTCACCCTCACGGTTGCATAAGAGATACCTGAACATGACTATATCATTGACCTTCGTAACCGTACCTAAACGGATATTGAAACCACATACACCACCATACACCCGATAAAAATCTACCCCCTGTTCCAAACTACTAAAACAACGACCAACGATAGGCTTAAGATCTTGACTACAGTCAGGAATATAAACACTAGAGTTGTTTTCAGAACTGATAATAATTTGAGGATCAGAATCTGCAAAAAATATAGAACATTGAGAGATGCACCAAGAAACATTAACAGATGCAACACAATCACTAGTCAGATAGATCAACTAAGTGCAAAGAATCAATCAATCCATGTATAAATTGCAACAAATTTCTCAATAAAAATAAATTTCATAAATCAATATACATGTGTTTTTTCCATCTCGTTTACTCAACTCATTAATTACATAGAATCAACAACACAACAGAACACTAACAATTCAAAAATTAGAATTTAAAATTATAGATTACCTGTAGAATTGAGCATGATGTCTATACCCAATCAATCCAGAAGCCAAATCTAAAGTATCAGGATTATATGTCGAATGAATTTATGAATTTCAGCTTATTCTACAATTAAATAACATAAAGAAAAATCAACAATTACACAAAATTACCCAAAACGAGATAACAAATACAATTAGCAAAATTAAGAGATATAACTAAAATTATCTGCGGAATACAGTTTAGTTATTAATTCCGAGCAAATCAGCACCAAAATAAAGGGCAAAACATCGAAAAAAAGCAAAGTCAGAATTGAAATTCGCGGGAGATAACTTATTGAAGACGAACGAATTGAACAATAAAGAATTGAAGACGAACTCGAGTGAGATACCTAATCGAAAGAAATCGAATACGAAATAGCTTGATTAATCGGCTATGAATTGCAGACAAACAATCAATAGAAAAAATCTGGGTTGAATTAACGAATTCAACGTGAAGAAGAAGAAACAAAATAAACAGATGAGCTGAGGGGAATTTGAATAAAATAGGGAATAGAATTACTGAATGATGAAAATACCCTTCATACCTTAAAAATTCAATAGCTACTTAATTTATGCGGGATTAATATGAGCCATAGATTTAATGGGATGAAGGGCTGTGATTTATTCCTATTTCTTAGGATAAGAATGATTCTTATATGATCCTATTCCTATATATATATATGGTGTGGATATGGTAGAAACTCATCCTTATATGAGTTCGTAGGACCATGCATTTTTATCACTTCAGAAATACACAAAATACAGTATTTTAATGCACAAACATGACAAAGGACAAATTGCAGTAAATTAATACACAAATTTTTAATAAAATTTTAATGCACAACCTGCAATAATTTAATGCATCAATTAAATCTCGACAATGCATAAAAAAATCAACGATTCAATTTTTTCATTAACATATATTTGTGCATTAAAATAATGCAATTTGTGCATTAACCGGAGTGATAAAAATGCATGGTTCCTACGGACTCATATAAAGATGAGTTCCTATATACTCCCTCTGTCCCATTATTGTTGGCATGTATTTCTTTTTAGGTCGTCCCACGAAAGTTGGCCTGTTTCCTTTTTAGGAAATATACTTCTCTCACAAAAAGTTGTGGGCTCCACCACTTTCTATCTTTTTACCCTTTAGACACCATTCTCCTTAATACCCGTGCCGAAAAGAAACGTGCCAACAATAATGGGACGGAGGGAGTATATACTTATTATAATGTGAACATAAACTAATGTCAAACATATTGATCATGTTCGTTAGATACATACTAGTGAAATAAACATTCATTCTACCGCACATTGTTTCCGAACTTATATCACTGTCGATCAAGTATTCACTATATAACTGCAATAAATATCCCTTCAAGTGGAAAAAAGTGAAGATATTCTTGCGATGAATTATTGGAAAAATGTAAAAGCCTAATTCATTTAATAAAATTCTTTTATTTGAAATTTTAAGATGCTACCAAAATTTTGACTTTTGATAAGGGTAGGTTAGGTAGAACATATTTCTACTCTTATTAATATTACCAAAATACACCTATTGATGCTAATCATTATAATATGTTCATCTTTATTGATGTAGAAATTATGCAATGGTAGTATAATTACAATATTTTAAATATCGTATAGAAATTGTAAACTTGGATAAACATTGTGTTATTTCTAACCATTAATCTTTAAAGGAAAAGGCTAATCCAAACACAAATTGTTCAAATGTTGCGGTTGTGCTGCAATCGGAAAAATCACGATATCACAAACCCTGACCGAACTAAAGCACAGGACGTCTCAAGAACAACAAAATCTATAGGTTAGTAATTTAAATTCATGAATTATATAAGAACATATAATCGAGAAAATTTTGCATTTGATCAGAAATTGCTATATTGCTTATAACTATATTTAGATTTAGATATTTTGAGGGCAACATAGTTGTGAATTTACTGAAACTATTGGTTTCTATACTGTTAGTTCCAAAAAAAAAAAAAAATTCGGACTCGAAAATTCGACCTCTGCTCGTTCCAAAAACTCTAGTTTCAATTGGTAACTTCAATTTTCCTATCGAAATTAATTTATTTTTGCAGATTATTCTTGTTTTAATGCCGGGAGGTTTAATAAGAAAATTAATTTTGAATTTTTTTTGTTGAAATTTTATGGTTAAACTGACGTTTTAAACTAACAGCCATATCATCAAATACAAGTCACCAGTTTTAAGACACGTCAGATCAGATTTTGACTAATGTGAGAATCATGTGAAAAATTGCAAAAACAAAATTTGATGACAAAAAATTGTAAGTTCATGTTAAATACCAAAATTGGTTCAAAGTATATTTTAAACTAATTAACCATAAAAAAATGTATACCTTTAGTTTTGTTTTTGTATAATTCTAATTTTATTATAACATCTAGATTTTACAGATTAAGATTCAAAAATGAACACCACATAATAAAAATAAAAATAATAAATAATAAAAATATCCTAAACACGTGTCAGCCAATCATGGAGGGCATGCAACGGAACAATTTTTCCCAACAAAATTCCATACTTGAAACGAATAAAACTTATGCAATAATTACACATGCAGCACTAACCCAAAACATGGTAACATTTTAAGGAAACATAAAGTTAAATTAGTAGGAACAATAGAGAAGCTTTGTTAAAATACTATACAAAAACAAATCACAGAGAAAACCTACACCAATGGGAATCAGAGGGCTTAGTTACTCTCATCTCAATCAAATATTTCTTGGGCTTCAATTATGCTATGTTGACTGCATGGGAAGAAAACATGGAAAATTAGTTCCAAAGCAACAAAATATGCACGCAAATTTACAAGGGAAAGAAGGCTGAGAGATAGGCTTACTAGTCATCCTTAGTGATACGATAGTACTTCTCAGCATGCTGTCGTTGGCCGATAAGTTGAGCAAACCGCTCGTCGTGAGTAATGACTATAAGCTGAAAATTCTCTTGGCCTCTCCTATCCTCCATTATTCTGATCATATTACAGGAAAACAATCATGCAAATGCAAAGCGATTCTGCTAATGATCTCCTAATAGATTACGAGTCACACATACCTAAGTAAAGCTGCAGCAAGACTCTCAGAATTAGGGCCATCCAAGTTTGTGGTTGGTTCATCCAGTGCAAGTATTCCGCAATTAAGGCAAAATGTTTCTGCTAATGCCAATCTTATGATAAGTGAAGCGAGGACCTGAAAAGGAACGACGGAGCACATTTCGCCAGAAAAAGGCGTAAATGAGATGAGATCATTCAAAGTTCTTTGTAGTCATGCCAAGCTAGTATTTACCTTTTGACCAGCACTACATCTTCCTCTCATTTCTAGTTGTGCATCACCAGTTTGCATTAATAACTGCAATTTGACAAGAGCAAATGCTTAGAATAAGCAAGTATAGAGAAGTTGAGAAAATATAGATGGTTCGTTCCTAGGTACATGAACAAACAAGAATTTAAGGTCGGCCATTATCACAGTGTATAGCAAGAAAACTGAGACATCTTATCTACAATATGGCATGCTAGACTCCGCATGGGCCATAAGAAGCGAGGTATCATCGGTATAATTTAAGATCAAAGATAAATGAATGAAGTTCATTATGCAATGGAGTGGATTGAAAAAGATTTTAGCTTCCTAAGCCTCAGACCACAAAAAAATAATCAATGCAAGATGGGCAGGGCAAAATGGGTTAAGGGTTAGGACGCAATCCTTATTATAATTCTATAGTAAAATTATAATTTGATGTACAAAGTTAACATATTAGAATATATTATTATTGTTTCAGTAAAAATTATTACGCGAGCACAGAAAAGTAACTTTTACCAAAGAAGTTTACATGCATGTATAAGTTATTATATATGATAAAAAGTAACTTAATGAAGTTTATATTCCAAAATCGAGGGCAGGATGGAGCAACTAAATCCCATACATATCAGGTTGTTGTATCATGGCGGGGTCAGTTCCTTATTTGGGTACAAAATAAATTGTTATATGGATCACTTGCTGTAGAAAATTACTATTAATTCAAATCCACTAAAATAATTATATTAAAATATCTTTTTGTATGAACACAATTCAAATTCTTTACATGATTTACTTTTTATAAACTAATAAAAGTTGTATTAGATATAATAATGCAAGAACATTTAAGATAAGATAATATAATTATATATTAGTAATTGATGGAAAAAATATACTTAACACTGCTATAACTAACTACTGGCATGATTCCCACGTTTGACAAATGTGTTTCAACAAGAAAGGTTTTAAGGTACAAAATGTAATTTAATCCCTTTGATGTTGAGAAAGAAAATTAAACTCACACTGGTCACGATAACCAAGTATCACAAGAATTTCATTTTCTCAGGTAGTCATGAGAATGCACATAAGATATATCAATAAAACAGAATGAGATTTAGACAAGAATACAATTTCTTCCTCATTGCTAAGTCATTTTGGATCAACTTATGATATGCAATATTGTTGTTTTTATATTGTTCAGGTTACAAATCTAGGGTTTAGGGTTTAGGGTTCAAATTGCACTATTTCAATTCCTTCATAACAAATATATTCTTTCTAGATTTAGGCACTAATTAGTTCCTATATTTTTTAGCAAGTGGTTGAATAGAAATTGTGATGAGATGGAATGAGATAATCACAAATACAGTCCTATAACTTTGAGTGGATGGGAATTTTGGTTTTCTTATAATTAACAGTGCAATTAAGCCCATAACTCTCAATATTGAGTGAATAAAGGACCATGTTTTGTGAAAATTGCAAAATTAGCCGCCAAACTTAGCTCATGCGAGTGTCAAAATTGTGGTATCCAACTAAATTAAGCTTAGATTAAATTTGACATATCAACAAGTTACGTGCACAAATGATACATGTCAGAATCATTGGAATAAATTTCTCTCTTTCTTGACAAAAGAAAGATTCCCGGATTGATTAACACTATTTTTAAACGAAATGGTTAAGTTTGGCTTTTTTCAGCCACAAAGCTGGGCTCGTGAAAATCTCATGGTTAATTATGGCAGACATATAATTCCCAAGCAATTTGATCCCCAATTGTGCAGTTTCGTGAGATATAGGGCTTAATCACCGGCAACCCCAACACCTCCCCCCCCCCAAACACAATTCAATAGGACCACAAATGTTACCCTCTCAATGTTTGGACCAATTTCGCATTTTTTCTGAGATGGAACCTTCCCACAATTGTTCACACAAATATGCAATTTAATACCAAATAGAACTACATAATCAAAGAAATCAAAATGCCACATGTCAGTTTTAGGTTAATGACTGTTGAAAACAAAAATCATTAGCCACTTCTTCAGGATTATCTACTACAATAAATTAGATTCAGGTATTGAGGTAGAGAATCCAGGCCAATACCCCACCGGCAAAAGTCTGGTTTAACTTATTTGAGATTATCCAAGAAAACCAAAAAAACAAATTTACCTTGTAGCTGTAAGACCGAGTACCAGCACCATCAGAATCTGAATGAATGCTGATATAATCAATATCCTGACCTCTGTAAGTCTGCTGCCATAGTTCTCGTATAATCTTATTTATCTCTTCCATTTTCATTGAGTGGAAGCGCATGAGTGCTCTAAAATGTATGGATTCAAGAAAATATTATCAAGAAAACGTAGTTGTCATTATCATTGTTAGACAAGAATAACAAGAAAGGCAGGAAGGTTTTAACTTCACAGCAAAGATGCTGATCAATGACAAAAAGGCAGAAGATAAGATGTGATAGTGGTGTACTGGGCCTCATTGTCAAGTGTCAACAGGTGACAGTGAACCAAAACGGCAGATAAGAGCAAAGCGATGATGGATGGTGATGATGTCAGGATATGCCAAGAGTGGACGATAGACAATTAAATGATGAAACTAATGAGATGCAAGTGAAAGCATTTACTAACAAAATCAATGAAATTTCATATGTGCACTTAGTTGCAATTTTCTTATGCTGATAGTGTCTAAAGGGAATAGCATTTCAACAGAAAAACAACCATGAAAAAAAAAAAAGGAATAAGAGGATATTGAAGAGCTCACTTGTCGAGGGCTTTATAATATCTGTCTAGATCTTTATTTGCCATCTCAGTGGTCTGACAAGGAGAAATTGACAGTTACTACCACAACAACATTCTTCTCAAATGATCAGGTAAACAGGGAAATAGATACAACTTAAAGTTACGAATCACCTTCAGCTGAATTAATTGATCAAAATAGCGTTTGTCAATGTCTTTGTATTGTGCTTGCTTAAGATCACCTTTATTCTGATCAATGTTACTCTTGTATACAGATAAGGTGCCACGATGTCTATTAAACTGCAACCAAAATTTCCCACTTAGCTATTGAAAATAGTTACCAGAACTCAGACCCTAGGAAGAGCAGAGCAGCAGGTTTAACTAATTCAGATAAGCCTGCACATATCATACAAGCATAGAAAATAAAAGGCCAACGCGATTAAGAAAATAACACATTACGACCAAAAATCAGAGTGGAAGTTCTTTACATAACAAGAACGAACCGCTAATCATGTTATTAGTCCAATTTCAGCATATTAGCCATCTACCATTATACATCATATATAACTGGATTATATTCCATATATCTTTGATCGACAATTGGAACAATAAACTCATAGAGCAGCACTCTTATACACAAACCTCCGTCAGAAGACTTTCCCTTTCTTGTGATAGTTTCAGAAGCATAGATTGAATTTTTGAAAAACCACCAATCTTTAGTACATTGTCTTCAAGTGATTCTATCTCTCGAGTTAGCTCATCCAGTTTGGCTTTCGATTTCCTGTAATTTAAATTGGCCACTATATTGCGCCTTAAATTTTCCTGATTACGACTCAATTCTCTACTCTTTTCGAGGTCCTCTGAAAGTTCATTCATTCTGGTTTCACAACTAGTATGCTCAGATTTCAACAGGGTTTGCTTTTCTTGTAGTGCTTTCAATTTCTCACCCTTATTGAAGCCCTCATTCCTAAAAAACAACACCGGTTACACATTATGTCAATGAGACAATAATACCAATACCAGAGCTTATGCCATGAAAACATACTTTTTGATTGTAGAAAACGATTCAAGCAGAAATTCAACTTCCTGTTGGTTTTTACTGTATTTGTCAGCCTGTAAGTCATATTCATCATTAAGCTTGGCCACCAACTTCTTGTGCTCATCAAGCAGATTTTCTTTCTCTTTTGACAAGGGACCAAGATCTTCTTCCAAATGCTGAAATCCAAGAATTGTCACAGCATGAGATAATGAATGACACAAATATCTTCGGCAAAATTATCAAAATATGTAGCTATTACATGGATAACAGAATGCTTTAGAGCACTTTCTTTATACCATATTATACCTTAATTAAGCCAAAACTTCTCGTAAAGTTTTGGCCAGAACCAGAAAAATCAAAACCTGTTTTTCCCGATTCCGAGTGACATCAAACAAATTTTTCCTACTAGTGAAGAAATAAGTGTAACAAAAAAATATATATATACTTAAATTAAAACAGCTTGGCCAATCGAGTGAAATAGTGAACAGTTTGTAGTACCCTGTCAAAATCGAACGATGTAGTAGATATGTAATTTGTCTTCAATATACATCATCAAAATCTAACCTACCTCATCCCAATCCCAATGTCCACTACAACAGCACCACTATGTTCTACTTAACCTCCATTATCACCACCGCTGTCAGTATCTTTGCCTTACTCTCCCAAAACCTCACCTAAAATGGCATTGGCTTTTCTAAATGCAACCTTTAGATATTTAACCTTTTAGATAATCAAACACAAACGAAAGATCAGATTTTCCAATAACCAGAGATAGAGAGCCTAAAAAGTAAAAAATAAAATAAAATAAAAAATATGATAGCTACAAGCCTACAAGTCTTATAACATGTTTAAGAGAGAATACATGTTCAGTTTCATCCAACCTGAAAATCAAAAAGATGCATTGCTATCGATTACAAGAAGTTCCCATCCAATCAACTTCAAATAAAGTACCAAAGCAATTTGGTTATCCTAGATTTTTTTTATTTATTTTTAAACTGTAGCATGTAATTTGCTATT
Organism: Agastache rugosa; assembly: GCA_031470985.1. Classification (NCBI taxonomy): domain Eukaryota; kingdom Viridiplantae; phylum Streptophyta; class Magnoliopsida; order Lamiales; family Lamiaceae; genus Agastache; species Agastache rugosa. Next base: position 19,027,474 of record CM062604.1, read on the forward strand.
GTTAGTTCATGAACATGTTATCATTTAAATATAATTAATCCTGCTTGGACACAATTATTGAGAAATAATTAAGTAGTTCTACACATGAAAAATATCACTGAATATCAGAAGATAGAAATCCAATAATCTAGCACATTCCATGTTTAACCTGCTGAATACAAAAATTTGCCTTATACCTTTTGAATTCCAATGCATGAACTATCACACTAGGAAATTATCCCAAATTCTAATACTCTGACATGCCAGATCTAGAAAAGAGCAACCTAAATTACTCAGATGAAGAAAGATATGAATCTTCAGAATTCAGTGACTTCAGGACCAAAATATTACGGTGTGTGTGTGTGTATGTGCATGTCTGTGTGTACATGTATGCAACCAAACAATTGGGCATATTATTAGCAACATGACCCACTCGCCCAGTTGGCCCCCAACACATATCTCGTGGCTTCTCATATGTACTATTTCAGGTTACAAAGGCTGGATGTGATGCTTTGATGTACTCAAAGCTACTTCCACAGCAGTAAAACAAAATGGTCTTTACCTATCAAAGATTATAGTAGAACTAAACATCAAACGAAAACTACAAATTTACCACAAGTATAGGACATAGTAGTGAATATGGCCCCCAAAACACCAAACTAACAACCAGATCCTTACAGAATTTGTCAAAAATAATTACGTAAAACTACACAAGGACATGTAATGGGCCTTTTTTTTCAGAGCAATATTTGGAAGCGTGAACATTATTCTTCCAGAAAAAGTTATCTAAACCTAGTACGAGATGTTTTGACAAATTTGAACTAATTAAAAGTTTTCAATCAGCCAAGTCCTTATATGTAACAAAAACTGATTACCTTCAAATCAAGCTCAAGTTGACTTTTCTCTTCAGACAGGCGATCTAACTCCTCCTCTGCTCTTTTGACATTTGATAATATGTTAGCAACCGTTATCTTCTCTTCCCTTGCACTAGCCCACAGTAATTGTAGTGCTGATAAGTCTCTTTCCATGTTACTATGCTCGGTTCTTAATTTTTCTGTATCATCAATCAAGGTACTCCTGATGACCATCAGATGAACACAATCAACACATATTGCAGGAAAACCTCCACTTAGAAGACTTGATTCAATCAATTTCATATGTCTAAAAATGCAGTGACAATCGCAATGCAAACCTTGTCCACAAAATAGGACTCAACAATTAGTAATAATTATAGAGAAAGGAGATTAAGGGTACTACAGACCTAATTTTTTCCAATTTTTTCAGCTCAGATATGATCTCTTCTAGGGATTTGGCACCTGGAGCTTGAACATCAAGTTTGCTTTCCAATTCATTTACTTGTTTCTGCAAAGCTTGCATTTCCTGGAAAAGCCTATCAGCTGTTTCTACTGGTTGCATCAATGCATCTACAGAATCCTTTTCAGCCTTCACTTGAGCCATTACACCCAGCACCTGTAAGCAGGAAGTTTCTCATGCAGAAAGAAAATATAAGGTTCTTGGAGAAGTACACAAACAAAAAACTAAGCAACTCCGTAAGAAAGCCTTGACAAGGTATGATGGGAAATCAGAGAACTGAAAACACAAGGAACAGAATAAATCATTGTTTATAGAAGAAGCTTATTATGAAGAAAAGTTCATAATTCTTTTTCCACTAACTCTAGAGCATCGACTCTAAATTGAACGAGGTAGATAGGCTTAGCTACAAAAAGTGAAGAGAAATAATATATAACAGATGATTTTTCTTAATCTTCTTGCAGTTTCTTTAAAGAGCCATGGAGCAAGTGGTATTCTCTTTGAAATCTCATTGTAGTTGGTTAAACACAAAGCAACAAATTTTTATTTCTTGAAAACATTGACATAATTATCAACTTTAAAAAAGATACAGGACTATTCAACAGTTCTTATTTCATCAAAGTTTTGTGATTAGGAATGTTGATAGAGTTAAGGACCTTAAGGTAATCGGAAAACAAATAACTAAATTACGTAAAATATAAACTACCTCAAAGAGGTCCACAGGAAATTCCTGCTACAGCAAAGCTATCCAATTCAATAATGATCTCAAAGATGCCTACCCCTAATTCATAAACCACTAATTAAAGACCTAAAAACTTAGTCCCAAGTAAATAGCATGGAGCCCGAACAAAAGCCCTATTATCGAAATAATAACTGACAACTAATATAATAGAGTAGCAACTTATAAAACAAATAAAGTCTTCAACCAGAATCTACCTACAGCAACACTATCAAATGTTTACAGGCATTTTGGTCAGACATACTGACCGGTGGAAATATTCCCTCCAGCAAAAAAGATCCAAAGGCGGCTATAACAGCCGAAGTGTATAAAAAATGCAACTTAAAAATGATAGTCTCTGAAAAAACATTTGCAGTTCCTCACCAAACAGATATGATGTCTCAGTAATGGAAACCAAAATCATAATGTACTGCTTTCCACAAGTATCTTATCAGCAACGACAAACACCTGATGTAAATATTTCATTAACCAACATCTCTATTCAACTTTGAGTGAACAAAATGACTATAACCATCAAAAGCTCACCATGCTCACTAAACGTTCAAAATTATCACTAAAATTTATGGGTAGGCATGCTAATTTCTAAGATAGTAGTCTTTTTTTTGCTGTAATCAAGTATCTGAATGGGCTTATCAAGAACTCGTTTTCAAGTGATAAGATTCAAAACTGTAGGCAAACACCCACACTGGATACATGTAAGGATCTACAAGATGCAAATAATAACATAAAAATCATACTTCTTTAAGGTAGTACATTTTTTATTAGAACATAGGCAGAAAATACAAATATTAATGATCTTTTATATCTATAATGCATGCCAGAAAAATACTTTGTTCTACTACGACCATTTTTCTGCAGCCAAAAACCACGTAAAAGAGGAAGTTATGATACAGTAGGCAGGGATACATCACTGCACACAAGTAGAGAGTATAGCATATAATTTCCTTGATGACCATCTAGTCATTTTGCACAGAAGCTAAAGAATATGGAACTTGCTGAGAAGCTGCATAAAATGAAAAGGAAAAGCACAGAATAGCAATAAAAAATAGACAGTTAAGACCAATATATACTGCAGCTATAATTACATCATCAAGAGCCTGATTTTTAAGATCCAGTTCTTCATTTAAGACATGCAGGTTCTTTTCAGATAGAGGAATCAATTCCTTGCCAGTTTTGACATATTCTTCATAGACCACTCGGAGCTTGTCCAGCTGCTGATAATGAAAATCAGCATCTGACGAGTTTACTGCCAATACTTTCAGCTTCTCGGAAGAGCTTGCTGCTTTTACTCTTTGCTGTAGTGAATAACAAACAGTTAAAGACATCTCTTTCAACTATTATAAGTTGAAAACATCAAAAGCAATATGCATCCTCAAGTCCTCGTGCTTTAGTTTTTTATTTCATTAGATCCCGTACAATTTTCTTTTTAATAGGTCCTACTTTTATTTTTTATTTTGATCAGCCTTATTTAACGGATCTAATAAACTAGTTAATTTTCCGGTTATCTAAATTACACATCATCATCAATTTTTTAATCAAAATTCCACATCATATAATAGTTGTATTTTATTTTTTAAAATTAATGAGTTTTCTAATTCTTTCTTCTTCATCTGATACTTGATATGACCAAATTAAAGAACCCAAGCCTGCTGCACCGTCCACCAATGCACTAGCAGCCCTCCATCAATGGACAAGCTCACACTGGTCAAACACATGAGATACATTTCACAAAGCAGGTATAGGACTTGCAATTAGAATTGCTAGGGCTGAGGTAAATTAATATGAATTTCTTTCTATAATCCCAATCATTATTTGAGTTCTAAGAATGATTTCAGATGGCCAAAGAGAGTGTTGATATCATAATTTTTGGACGACAATTTCTCCACAACCGTGACAATAGTAGCCAAATGAGAGCACTCAATCTACATCGGTGGTGGGTGATTATGGAAGGGGCGACGGAGGGCAGCTAGTGCAATAATGGTGGACGGTGCGGAGTGCTAGGTTATTATCTGATGAAGAAGAAAGAATTAGAAAACCCATTAATTTTAACAAAAAAAATACAACTAGGATACGATGAGGAATTTTTATTAAATAATTAGTGATGTATATTTGATGAAGGAAAAGTTAACAATCCGTTAAATAAGGACTGATCGAAATAAAAAATAATAGTAGGACCTATTAAAACGAAAATTTTGTACGGGGACCTAATGAAACAGAAACTATAGTACAGGGACTTGAGGATGCATTTTGCCAACATCAAAAGCTAATTAAAATGTTGGTAACCTTTTTAACAAATTCATCTTCCTCATTGGATGAAAAGGATCTATCACAGCAAGGGCAAATGTGATGAGCACGAGCAACTCTTACAAATGGATCAAACATTTTCTTCATGCCCTCAGCAATGTTGTACTCACTGCCAGTAAACAATAACTAGCAATGTTACTATATACACCAAAAACACCGCACTGATACGTGCAAAAAACAAAATTATAAGAGTAAACCTTTTCTGGACATCTCTCCTTTCCTTAGCAGACTCTAAGATTCTAAGATATGAATCTATACCACCAGCCTGTGGGTCCAAGGACTGAAGTTTAGATTCAATGAATCTCCGTCTTGCTGCATTAAATTCAAGCAATCAATAAACCAGTGATTATAAAGTGACACCAGGGATTTTCTAACAAAGAATAAGGACTGGGAACAGACACTTCCATTGAAAAGAAACTCCAAGAAGAAAAAAAAAAAAAAAAAAACTCTTCAAAATAAAACAAAGTCTTAAAGACAATAGGCTGCCTGCATATACACGAGAAAGGAAGAAATTTATACGAGAGAAACTTCTTTGAGTTCAGCATGACATAAAAGACTAGTTTAACTGTAGCCATGACAACACTTAGAAATACAGCATTCATCCAAGTAGTTCAATACAGTTTACCGCGTTACTTGTCCAATGAGAAAGTTCAGACAGAAAATTCAGGGTCCAATTTGTGCATATGATCCACAAAAACAGTTGATAATTATCATCAGGAACTGAATAGGAATGGAAGTTTTCAAATGTTAAGTGGTTCTTTGTTATATGCTTGTGAAATTGAAAGCTCCCAGAACAAAATTAAACATCATGATGAGAAAGAAAGACACTCAAAGTTATAATTCCATTTTTCCAGCTTACATTCCAGATCATTGTGAAATTTTGACAAGTTATTGTTGACTTCTTGTATTTTCAACTTCAGTGTAGTCATCTCATTTCTCGCTTCGTCAGCCTTGTTGTCTAAGTCATCATACTCTTTTTGAAGAGAACTGTAGAAGAGAATGATATCGAGCAAACATTGATTCTGTTAGAGGCATGGGCTGAGATTAGAAAGAATGATTGTACAAGCAATTCAAAGAGTGAATTCAGCATGTCTGAAACATTCCTGAAAACAAATACCATTGGATTTTATTTGATCAACAAAGATGTTTAAAATGGAGATGTGTAGTCAAGTGGACATCTATAAATGCTAGAAGCTATCATTTATTTCAGCAGCAGCACTACACATTCAATTAAGATACTTTAATATATGTGATGTCCTGAAATATTTTATTACTCATTGTTAAATCCATCTTGATTTGATTCAAAAACTCCTTGATGGACACTGTCCAGCTGCAAAATCTAAGTACAATTGAGTAATATCAAGGAAAATGAGGGGAGAAATTTTAAAAACCAATAAATATTCAGAAGTTTTGAATGTAGTACAGCAATCAGAAAATCTTAGATTGGAAACCTTCAAGCATCACTAATATCTGAAAGTTCAGTTACAAAAAATAACAGAAACAGAGAATGAGTAATGTGTGAATTTGGTTGCAATCTACACATCATAAGACACTTGAGCTTCATGAACTAATTGCATATAATATATTTTCCCCACATCACTATTAATCCCTCTTGGATGCCAGAGAGCATCCAAAAGCAAGTGTATGTAGTCCACCCCACCCAAGAAAACAGGAAAAGAGAAATGACAAGAGTAACAACCTCTGAACCTGAAAAATATCATTTTTCAAATCCTTGTCAGGTGGAATCCTTCCCTTCAGCACCCTTCTAATTCTCTCCTTGCATTCATCCACTCTAGATAATAAATAGAAGATTTATTAGTTAAAAGTAAAAAAATTGGAAAGTTATTGGGGAAAAAAAATTAACAGAGAACTCACGTCCTTCTATGTTTCTTTCTAACGTTTTCTAAATCTGCTTTCTTAACAGAAAGTACTACTCTGTCATGGGGATCGGCATCCAAGGTATCCCTTTGCTCACTAAGTGCTTCAATTTCCTGCTCCAAGTTGAACCTTTCTAATCTCTTTTGCCGTAAATGCAAAGGAAATTCCTTTGCAGCCAGCTGATTATTTTTCCTTTCCACCTCAATTTGCTGCATGTGTAAGAAACAATAATACTTTTGCACAAAAGATTAAGAGGATGCATAAATTTAAGCAATGTGGTGATATTACCAGGTTCTTTTCTCTCTCGTCAATGACGGAAATATCAGTAGCAATCTGACCTTCAAATGCATCGCGTTCTTTCTCCTTCTTTTGAATATGTTCCAGAAGATTATTCTGTGACACAATCATATAACATTATATAAAATAAATAATAAAATGAAAAGGATATAAAATATACTCAAGGACAAACCTTCATTTCCACTTTAGCCTTATTTTGGGCCTCAATTTCTTTCCAACGATCATTTGCGTGCATGTACTGATCAAATATTTCCTTAACCTCTAGTTCATTTGATTTCTGATAAAATTACAATCATAGACAATGCTTGTCAACATGGATGATGAAATTAGAAGCAAAAAAAATAAGCAAGCAGCTGATGAGACCAAATTGTCAAGACAATTTGACCAAAGAAAATTAATAATGTAATTTAGTCCAATCCATGAAAACAGCATTAAGCAAATGAGTATGGCCTTCAATATTAACATGGTAAATAAGCATAAAGTGGGAATATATTCGTGGGACAGAGAGCATCTTTTTGGGTAGGTTCTTAAATGTCAAATATCTCTTACATGAATGATCATTCAAGATGGAACTAAAGCAAAATAAAAGGCATAATAGAGACATTTATTAGTTGGCTCATATTGATTTAGGTCATTCAACTTAAGAAAACTATTTCGGCCATTCTGTACATAGATTCATCACAAAATATAAATCTAAGAGGACACTTGAAACAATTGCACTTTTCAAAAATAATGCATCAAAACTGATTGGTGAAGATACCCATTGTATCCATTTGAAATGTTGGAATCTAATTGATTTATATTGGAATGAACTAGAAGTAGCTACTTGAGATACAGCCAAAGCTGTTGCATTTTCGTAATCTGTATTCTTATCAGGCTAAATAATGTCCAACAGCTAAGCATATAGTGCGTAAAATTCTAGCAAAATGATGTATTGCAAGAGTATTTCAATTCAGACCATCTAGCACAACTAAATACCCCTGAAACAAAACAATATTGATTTCAGACAGAGAAAAATAGTACCTTCTTTTCTTGCAAGTCATTGTGTAGCTCCTTCAACTTTGACTGGATTCGATCAGTAAGGTTGGAAGCTACCTCATCATTGAACGGATCACTTGGTAGTGAACCTAAATGGTGCTTCCTGAATAGGCTTCGAATGGTAGAGTCTCTTTTATTCTTCAAGGACATTTGAGCCTGATGACAAAATTAAGAGAGCAGATAAATACCAAGTGAAAATTAATGAAGCACAATGTAAAATATGACATTGCAGAGCGAGAAACAAAAACTACTTCTATGGCTGCTTGAAGCTTGGCAATCTCCTGGATATTTTCTGTAATATCATCCGCAAGAAGTCGTTTTTTCTCCGTTACATCTGTCTTTTCCCTTAATAACTTGCTAGTTTTGGATTCCAGAATAGCAATCCTTTCATCGAATTTGGATTTCCATTCATTCAGTTCTTCATCAGTGTCTAAGGAAAATAAAATATGAAAATGTAAAAAATGTCACCGACAACAATTCCAAGGATAAGAGAAATCAGAAGAATATTATGAAAGAAACAAGATCGTGCAATAATATCACAAACCTTCATTTTCCTCGTCAAGTGCATTATACTGGGTCTGAATTTCCTCAAATTTGGATTTTCTTTCCCCTGACTTAGTAGCTATCTTTCCTTGTAATTCATTTAGGTCCTTCAACAGCAATTCAGTTCGTTTGATCTCCATGTCTATATTCTGTATTTTCGAGTCAAGCTCCTGCATTTGAGAGTTCAACGTTTCTGTTTTTGCTTCATCTTGTGCAATGCTCTCCCGCAGCTGTATAAGAGAACACCAGGAAATAAAAACTCATTGTAGATCACAATCAAGACGAATCAGTATGAAGAAAGGTTTTAATACTGCTTTCACGAATCCCAAGGCAGCCACCTCTAGGTTAGAAGTCCAATCAATACATTCTTAACTTAATGCTCCTAAACAGTAGCACTGGGCAGCTATTATTATGGAATCAGAAATACAAAACTATGCAATCGAAAATATTAAACTTTTAGGATTTATCTATAGATACAATGGCCTAGGGTGGATCTCTTTTTCTAATTTTTTATAAGAAACAAAATATTTATATAAGGCAAAAATAGCATCACTACAGATGGATCATGGATTATTTGTTTATATGTATGAATATGCACCAAAAGTCGCCATCTTTTCCTGTGGGCACTATACTAATATGGCTAACCAAGAACTTGTGGATACTCTCATTCTAGTTAATGGAAGTTGAGAACTTGTAGAATGTGACTTTATTGAGGGCTTGCATCAGTTTCAAATTCCTAATTCCTATACTATTGCATGATGGTATCCAAGTATGTCCAAATAAAGCATGAAATGATGAAATTTCAATGTGCCAAACTCATGATATCTTATAATTTTTTTTAAAAACTTACAATTGTGCAGCTTAATGTATGCAATGTCTTGACTTTCTTTTAATATCATTCAAGGCAAATTTCAAAAGACATATCAAGATTAATCATAATCAACCCCAACCAAGCAGTCACACAAATTAAAGTTTTCAATGTTCTTATGCAATACTGCTGCTACCAAACAGGTGCTTCTCCAATAACGTACCGAAAAACATGCTTCAAATCCCATCCACGCGTAACAGGCTCATGCGATAATTTTATTCTATGACTTTGAGTTCACCTCAAAAAATGAGTAAGTTTTAATTAGACAAATTTCAACACCACGACAAACCCCCATAGAGTATGGAAGACCAATTTCTGATTAGATTAAGTATATTTTGAGCCTAGCAATATATAAGTATAGAATAATTGTTTATGCGACAAGGACCAAGGTTGATGAAAAGAAGCCCGTTTTGTTTCAACTTTCAAACAACTTGGGAAATGTATGTGTTTTAGGAAAATGAGTTTGCCAATTTGTTTCCATTCCAAGGAATGAATATAATAAATCCTCCTGAACAAGAAAGCTTTTGACCATACAAAAAATAATGAGTGTAAAAGACGGCATATTCTATTCAGCGAATATGCATACATCAGTGTCAATTAAACAACTAAGAAGAGATCAAGAAACTAGTCTAAAAGCAAAATAGCAGACTCATAGTCTCTTACTAATTGTCCTGTCACATCGTCTCATATAAACGCATATAAATGCATATAAACTTAGGTTCATGATTAAGGACAAACAGAAACAACTAGGGGAGGGGGCTTTAAAGACTGTCAATTCAATAAGCAAAATGAACAATTGATGAAGATTAAAGGGGGCCAATGTAAATCAAGATTAAAACTTTAGATTTTACTAAGGCATCCTATTACATAGATTTGGAGAAAAAGTGAGTTAATGCGGAAGGCAGAACCAAGAAAAGGAAACATTATATGCCTTTTCTTTTCTCCAAAAAGAACTCAATGCCCGGTTGAATTGCAGTTACAGTTACAGACTCATCAATCTCTCCTATGCATTTTGCTTAATGCTTTTCACTGGTAACAATGATCATTTAAGCATGCATCAGCAAGTAATTGGTTCATGAGATTCAGACCTATTTCCTTCAGAATTATAGTCAAATATATAAAGGAACCTAGCTAGTCGAAAGAAAGGAAACTAACTAACATTATACATCATATAATGTTCAATATATTCAATTAATAATCGAAAATGATAAGAACCTTAAAAGCAGCATCTTTCAGTGTCTGTAAATGATCCAATTTCAGCTTATATGTCTTTATCTCATGTGCTTGGTCCTTGTGAAGCTTTTTGATAACCTCTAATGCCTTTGTGTACCTTAGAAGATAATGAAAATGGATCATATGCTTGTAGTAAGAACTGCAAGACATTATAATAAAAATAGCTAAATGACAATGGAAATTATGAAATGTGTTAATTGCATATATTGCAAAGGAATTCAAGTAGAGAAAACATGTAGGCTATCACACCCTACCCCACTCCACCCTTTTGACCAACATGATGCAGGGAAGGTCAATATGATTATTATCGCTTCTATCCTTGCATTGCATGGAACAAGTGCATTACTCTTGTACATTATTGTACAAGCACACCATTTAAAAATTATTTGGGAAGCATCAAAGGCTACTGAGAAGTTCCATGAGAGTGCATAATGCCATGATGCATGGTCCTGGGCTTTGGGGGCATGGCACAATTTTTTTACATACACTTCATATAGAATTTTATGCCTTTAGTAGAATAGACATGTGTAGAGTTAAAGAGAACCTGAACACAAATTATAGAACCAAAAAGAAAGAGCATTAATAATTAAGAAAGACGTGAGAACAGAAGAGGAACTCTCTCCTGTCCAAACGGCGATAGCAAGCCCCTGACGTTCCCAACAAAATCCTAGACAAGTCCCTCCCAAAAGAAGAGAGACTTCTTTTAAATACTTAGCTTCCTGGGCAAGCTTACTTAGTAGCTTCCCAGACGATCATAGCTTCCCAGAGAAGTTAGCTTCCTGGGCAAGCTTAACTAGCAGCTTCCCAAAGAAGACATTCGACCAAAAGAGACCTGCTAGGCTCATGAAAGGAACCTGCAGCCCAATAGAAATAAATAATACTAGTATGACATAACTTAAGGCTGGCCCAGCTCTACTTCTTTGCCCCTCCTTTCTTCTTTTTCCTTTGATAAACTGGATTCGAAACAACATGTCCTTTGAAAACTAACCTTAAAAGTTCACATCACGCACCAATTGATTCTAAAATACAATCTCCAGAAATAAATTTGAAAATTGAACCATTTTTCATCTCAACCATGGTAAAAGCAGTAATATTGTGAATTAATATACACAAAAAAAAATAAAAATAAAAAATTGTTGTGAGGTTCTCAACTAAGAATTTTCTACATATATGTAGAATACTTAAATAGAAACATCAGTCCCATCAAGTATTTTTTTTTTTCTACCACTTGCAACCATGACATCAATGTGTAAAATGATTTGATGTATGCTCTACGATCATAAATAAGGCTTCAGTGTGCTTTAAATATTCGTCTGTTTTAATTTCATGGAGAAAAAACTTATTTTAACTTTTAAGATGTTATCAGTCTATTTTAGCATTATTTTACATTATGATCAACAAAGGGGAAAATAGACTTTGATTCAACACATTTTCAATCTATATCAGCATTGTTTTAAATGATTTCTCATTTTCTTCATTTCCACGCATGGTAGCTATGCATCTGAAAATATAGATACAAAAAGATAGTAACAGCAGAAAGCCCATATTCATAGTGTACTTCAGTTTATATGTAACAGCACCTACCTAGTTGCCGAAAAGATGTCATCAAACTTCTTTTTCAGTGTTGATGGATCTTGCAATGGCCAGTTTGCCTCATCCTGGTGTACAAATATAACATTCTCGAGAACAGCCTTGGACACCCCCATAAGAGCTGGAATTTCTCGGTCCATATCAGCACATCGATAGCTTAGGCAAACTTTCTGTCACTTGGAAACATTGAAATTTCATAAGAATGATATCTTCAATAATTGTTCATTTTTTTTTTTGTAAGTAAAATTTATTCAAGCCGCACAAGGGGTGCAACCCAAAAATTAGAGATACAAAGTTCAAGAGGACCAAAGCAACGAGCACAAATCCCACAATCAATAATTGTTCGCTTGTGACTGTTTTGTGATAAAGAATCCAGTAAAGCATCATAACTCATCTAACTAAACAGGATAAAGAAAGTAAGTGCATGCACTTTGCTTTTAGGTAATCAAGTGATTAAATTGCAATCTGTTAATTATATAAGTCAACTAGACAATATATGGCGTTTATTCATTATGAAAATATAAATCCCATTGCTCACCATTAGCCACTCCAGTAAAGACAATCCCACCAGATATAAATATGCAGTCTGAATACTTCTACAAGTGTATATGCTTGTAGTTTATATAATATAATAAAATGTTTTTGTGCATTACTGTTAGGGATTGGGATTAGTTTTTCACATGATTGTTATGAAACAACCAAAAGAAGAAGGGAAAGTGGACTGCAAATCACCAGCCAACCATAACAAAGGTTCCCAAGAAATGGCTAACAATGTTTTCGCACGCATATGCAGATGCAGGTGCTGGACTACCGGACAACAAGAGCAAATTGGCACGGGGAATCGAATACCGAATGGCAAGGCAAAGCAAATCTTTGATCTTACAAACATAATTGGAACGTGAGAGACTCACTGCTCCACAAGTGCACATGGGATTGGAACATGCGCAAATTGTGTTGTGCATGGAGAAGGAGGAACACTCCACTTCACAGCAACTGTAGCATAATTGCTTAGGCATGATGCGTGTAGATGTTTATATTATTACATGCTAACTTAAGCGGGCATCTGGCATCATGCATTAGTAGCACATTTACATGTGGTAATGTTACATGTACAAATTCAATATCAGCATGTATTCTAAAATTGTACGTTTGGATTTTTATGGCAATGAGGGGTTGTATCTCTCTTTCTCGAGTAGGTTAAGTTCACTCGACCTCCTATCTGCCCACCATGAAAAAGTTTTATCCTTGAAGGTTAGTCAAATCTATTAAAAGTAGAATTAGGTGGAGACATTTTTATGTTTATTTTTGTAATGGGAGCGGTCAAACCTGAGACAAAGTAACAAGGATTAAAGGCCTATGTATGGCAAGGATGCATCTGTATTAGATTCCTTTTCCTTATATTATTCTCCCTCAGTCAAGATTCACTGTCTCCGGCATCACACGTGATCATATTAGACTATATGTACACTACACAAGCTTGATTTAATAATGTATTTTATATGATTATGCCTGCAATCTGTTAGGAATTGCAATACTACATAAGCTAAAGCTAGTAGGAGGGGGTAAGGTTTCCTGGTTCCACCTTCCTTACATTCTGGGGTAGAATTACTAGCATAATTTCAATCATACTCCAGCAGTGAATACCATTGCAGTAAGGAAAATAATTTTTGCCCTAAACCCTAAACATCAACCACATGCTTCAAACTCTATGTTACTCGGACTCGGCAAAAATGGTGCCACACCCGTGTCCGCCGGATACGACACGGATCCGGGTGTGGGATCTGCACCGGGTTCTTCAGTTTTCCCGCGGACACGGCAGTTTTTCCGGTGGTGTGGGATGGTGCGGTGGGGCTTCTGCGACTGGATTTGGTGGTTTGATTCTATGAATTACGCCAATACTCTTCTTTCCGATGTTGAAAGATCAAGAATCTACTGTTTCAATTGAGAAATTGAAAATGCAAAATTGGGAAAATAGATGAAGTTTGAGAGGAGAAGAAGCGAGTTGCGACGCCGATGAGGATGAGAAATGGCGGCTGTGAGAAATGGGTTGCTGTTCTTTCAATTTAATGCCAAATATCTTACAATCTAAAAAAATAATATATATCATATAATTGTTCAAAACGTATCCCCTCATCCGTGTCCTAATTTCGGATCCTTATCGGCCGTGTCCAAGTATCCTACATTTTGAAATTTGAAGTGTCGGGCACATATCCCCGCACCCGTGTCCGACACCCGCACCCGAGTCCGAGTAACATAGTTCAAACTTAACTGGGTGGCCTATGTGTTTAAATGAGTAATCACTAATCAACAATTCACAAAAGAAATTATCAGTAATTAAACTATGACTAATGATAGATATGCACATGTTTATTTGATGTTGTGTATCCCTTAAAATTCTAATGGAAGATCATGATGTTTTCTTCGCAATTTACATTGACCAATCAAGGCTCCTATCTTTATTACATGCCCTTCTTCCTCTTGCCTTTTTCCAGTCATAGGACATGCAGTACTGTCTCAGTGGTTCCGTCAAATTAAAATCCATCCAATAAGATGATCTCCACAAGATTGGGAATCCAATGATGTAAATAATCGGATATCACACTAATCCTACACAGTATCTGCCAAATCAGGATGACAACTGAAAGCAAGTAAGCAACACACAGTAGAGTCAGTTAAACAAAACTCTCCTCCTAGACTAACAATCTGCCGCAGAATAGCATCCACAGCTAGTGATATTCGCACATATTCCACTAAGATTGACACAAATCTTGTCAGCACAATGTCATATCTAAACAGGTTAAAATAATTGTTAAAGGCACTGAAAAGTAAATGTTACCAGATAAAAGGTAATGCCTGTGTTAATTTCTATAAACTTTATAACGCAAATGATTATACCTCTCCAGTCTGAGGATTTATTGTCTGAAGCACAGACTCAATTGCTTTGTACTCCATCTTGGTGGCTTTTTGAGTGAGCTGAAATGACCTTATGCAGACCACATCCTTCCTAGCTGCTGTCTTAAACCTTAGCTTTATCTGGCCCTTCGTCTCTGTCTCCCCTGCCACCTAAAAGTATTGTTCCAACAAAACTTATTTCATTACCTAAATAGGTAAACATCTATAGAGGTCTTAGAACACCTTAGGGTCATGAATGAAGCTGTGACCAGATCGTGCATTTGGAGGTAGTTCACCTGTACAGGCTACTTTCAGGCACTCAATTATAGTCTACATAGAAAATAAGTTTGCTTCAGTATTTTTGCAATTAAGCATTCCAGACTAACATTCTTTAAACAGATTACGAGAAAAGATCAAGGCAGACCAAATCCTATGTGGGCACAATGAACAATTCTGGGATTGAGCAATCCTTTTATACTGAATTTAAAGGACCCAAAAACAGTCAAATATGGCTTCTAAAGCAAAATGGATGAGATTGACACTTTGCAGATTTTGCAATGGCCAGGAAATTGCAAATGGGCAATCAGATATCCAAGAGTGTGCATGTTTGTGTAGATAGAGATAATCAGATATGTAGAAAATGATCATCAGAAAATATAACTAACAGAAGAAATTTATGTGTCGCATAGAGAACTATGATACATCTTCAAAGCTGGCAAAAATCAGCCTTTCAGAGATTTAGGCAAATGAATGACTTTAACTTTAATGCATAACTTACAGCACTGTTTGCCAAAGTCCCCAAGATGATGCATAAAAAATTTATGAATGAATACCCCAGTAAAGTCTAAGTTTCTTTCTCCACGCAGCATACACTATACAAAGAACAACGACAAAATCATTTACACCAATGTTGAGACTCAGCTTAATGAACGGGGACTCTCTGCTTTATAATCAGAAATATGCATCAATTACATGATATTTACCTTAAAAATCAATGGAAACAAGCAAATAACTAAATAACTAATTCTAGATTAAAATATGCTTGATCAACTTAATCTCACCGTTCAATAGTTCAACTGCAACTGTATGCTCAGCAAACGACATAAAAAGGAATAACAGTAACGATCCCAAATTATGTATACAAATTGGGGATTATCACTTCCTAAGCATGATGTATAACTTAAAAATGTTGTAGAAATAATGAAAGGTCAATTCGTAATGCAAAATGCACAACAGCTATGCGGCATGAAATTTACAGTTTTTCCGGCACCGTTGGGGCCGACGATGAGAGTCAGGGGCTTGAAGAAGGTGATGACGTTCTTGTTTTCCGGGTCGAAGCTCCGGATGCCCTTTATCAACATTTTGTCGACGGTACTCATCTTTTCTAGCTGCTTTCACTACGATCCAAATGGCATTGAGAAGAAGAAGAAGAAGAAGAAGAAGAGAGAGAGAATTGATTATCGCAGGTTAAGAATTCGTAGAAGGGACATGTTCTCCTCGGAAAAGGGGAACTGAAGAGACCGAGAGAGGGAATAGGGTTTAAGAGGGAATTAATTGAGAAAAATGAAAAAGGGCGGGGACATGTTTTATTGTTTTTCTTTAGAGTTAATCATGTTAGTCAATATAGTTAGTGAAAATTAATAGTTGGCCACCAACTTTTTTTGTAGAAATTCTGGCCAATTTTGAGGATTTTGGACCAAATTACCCCTAATAATCTTAACAAATATGCTATTCACGGTTCTCTTTCAGATTCATTTTCAGATTCAAAAAATTTCTCTTTCATCTCCATCATTCTTCTCCCTTCCGCCTTCCGTCGAGCCGTCTACAACTTCCGGCGCCGTCTGCATCTTCCGTCGTCGTCTTCCTTACAAAGTGGCGCCGTCTACAACTTTCGGATCTGCTCGTCTCACCCTTTCAGATCTATAGCTTCTGTCATTTTGGAATTCAGATCTACAGCTTCTGTCATCTGAAAATTTGTTCTTTGATGGTGTATTGTAGGTTGTTGGTTTTATGGTTGTAATGTAGCTTCGATCATAATAATATATATTGTATTTTGGAATTTGGCTTGTTTGATGGTTGTATTGTAGGTTGATGGTTTTTAATCTAAGATGTCAGTTTTGAATTTAATTAGTGTATTAATTTTAATTGAGTTTTCTAGATTTAGTCTGTTATGTTCTTGTCGTATTTTCCAGATCTTGATGTCCTCTTCGTGCATATGTGTTCTTTCTGCATTTTTCACGTCACTGTGCGTCGCGACTTGGCACACCTGGTACGAATGCAACATATTCGTACCAGGTGTGCCAAGGCATACCGCGCCTAGACTTGGAACACCTGGTACGAATGGTGTATTCGTACCAGGTGTTCCAAGTCTAGGCGAGGTATGCCTTGGCACACCTGGTGTTCCAGGTGTATTCGTACCAGGTGTTCCAAGTCTAGGCGAGGTATGCCTTGGCACACCTGGTACGAATGCAACGTATTCGTACCAGGTGTGCCAGGACATACCGCGCTTAGACTTGGCACACCTGGTACGAATGTTGCATTCGTACCAGGTGTGCCAAGGCATACCGGGATGCGGTTGACCAAAGACGAACACCATCCATGACATTAGATCTGGAATGTGACGTCATGGATTCCGGATAGAAAGCTGTGAATATGGCCGGATCTGGTGCGGCGGCAGATCTGGAATATGGCCGGCATAATGTGAAAGTTCAAGGCGGCGCGGCGGACTGGACTGGAAGTACGAAGGCGGTACAGCAGAAGAGAATGGAAGTACGACGACGCGGCGACGGAATGAAAGTTCGACGACGGCGACGACAAAATGAAAGTACGACGGCGGCGACGGAGAAATGAAGAAAAATAGGATTTCTAGAAAGAGAATATTTTGCAGAAATAGAGAATATGAAATTTAAAAAATGAAAAATGAAATGAGTAGATGGATGGTTAATAGTGGCTCTAAGGGCAAATTGGTCCAAATTTCCAAAAGTTGGCCAGAATTTCTACAAATAAAGTTGGTGGCCAACTATTAATTTCCACTATCTATATTGGTTATCCCAAATTTTGCCTCTTTTCTTTATCTAACATAAATTATTGATTTATATTGGATAAATTATGGAGATGAACGACAAAAATACACTAGTAATATAGTGTTAGGTGATATATAAACTAGAATTTAAATATAGATGTTTCCTACCATTTTCTGAATAAAAAGATTAAATTACCATTACTAATAATCTCACCTTTATTCTATTTTCTTTACATTTTTTATTATATCTTCTTTTCCTATTTTATATTTCTAAAGCAATTAAATTAAGTTAACCTACAAAATCTTTCTCTCTCATATCTCTCGCTCTCATCTTCCAGCTTTCTCACAGCTAATTTGGTTTATTAGAAGAAGAAGTATTCATGTTCGTTTCTATTCTTAGAATAATTTTAATAATTTTAGTTATTTTTATTGTAGTCAGTCAAGTGCTTTCTATTCCTAAACTCTCTCTCTTGCGCGCGCGCTCTCTCTGTCTCTATCTATCTAACTACTTCATTTATAACACATCATTAAATTCTATTATAGGTAGACGAGGTTGTTAGACCATTGAATATTATGACGCAAATAACAGACAATTCAGATTCTGCAACAAATCACTCAAAAGAAATGCTCCAAAGAAAAACTCATGAAATTTTTGAAATGTCCGTAACAAGTTCGATTCTCAAATAAGTTTGTTTCTGAATAGTTGTTATCGTCTGTATTTGTCATTCTTAAGGTATTTTTCTTGCTAGATTTAACTTTTTGTATTTGATTAAGTACTTGCACGTAATGTTCTTATGCATACAGTTGATGCCACAATTGTGTTTATATAGTAGTCCGTTAAGAAATATATAACTTAAGATGATATTTTTTAAATGATAGGCTAGGAGGTTAACAATTAATTGAGAAATTACCAAAAATAATAGTACACAGTTAAAAAAATTACATTGTTTTAAAGTACACAGTCGATATTATTATTTGGTTTGTAAGTACACAGTTGAAGTATTTTTTAATTATCATGCTCATTCTTAGATGGAATGCTAAAATTATAAGTTATTGCATGTAACTTTTAGTTTTTGGTAAACATTAGTACATAATGATCAGTACACAATCGTGGCCACTGTTGTGTTTCATTTAGGATTTATACATACATAATCAACCAGTACACTATTGATCGTTTAGAATTTATAAGTGAAAGTTCTAAACCAAGCACTTTATGCATATAAAGTACAAATTTGTGACTGCAAGACTTGGCACAGTTAGTAGCACAGAATATAATAACTGAGCTAAATAAACGACACACAATTTGGTAACCCAGTTCGGTTAATCAACCTATGTCTAGGGGGCCATGCCCAAGAGAGAAATAATCCACTATTAGAAGTTGTGATTATAGAGGTTTTACACAAACAGATCTCCTATCTTTTGTTACCCTTTCGCTCACACCTTTCCTAATCTAGCGTGAATTATTGATTGTGAATGAACCACTCACAACCTAGATTTGAACCACGTTCAATATCTAACTCTCAAGAACACGGAGTAACAAATCCTCACAAGTGTATCAAAAACAATAAAAATACTCTCTCTAGAGTATGCTCTCAAAATACTCACGTCCCCATATTTGAAAGAATTACATCGTGGACGGCCATCTTCAATGTATTGTGTAGATGTATTTATAGGACCACTTGAAAATCCTAGTAAATAATCTCCACCGTCTTTTGTAAGATACGTTTCCATAAAGTAGGAAACCTTATTTGAAGATATGCCTTGTGGAACAAGTAGATATATCTGTAATATAATATCTTTTTCATGTTGTATATAGATAAGGAAAAGATCTCCGCAAAATTTGCATAAATATGGAAATAATCTTCTAGATCTGTTCCATTCTGTTCCACATCAAACTAGCTTAGACTGAAGCTCATAAACCAATTTATGTCCACGCACAACTCAGAAACACATCAGTCAATTTTGCTTCTACATAAATATGCCAGCACCATTAAAGCCACCAACTCAAATCTAACAATAAGTACACAATTGAGCTAAAAATGGTTTTTTTTTAGTTCTTTGGCAGATGTCATTGCAACGTATTGTCATATGTCACAGTGGTCATTGGGATAGATTAGAGTACATAGGTGGTGATGAGATTCTGGTATACATGCCCGTTGATAATTTGAATCATCATAATCTAATGCGAGAGATTCACGAGCAATTGGGGAGTGATGAAAAATCCAATTATTTGTTGTACTACTTGATGAGCATGCCCGATGGACGGAAAATAAAAGCATCTTTAAAGTATGATTCAAATTTGCTCCGATTGTTTTTGGAGCAAAATGATAATTCAGTTGTCTAAGTGATCGAAAAAAGGGAAGCAAACAACTGATAGGGGAGAGTATCTGGTTCATAACAGTCTACCATCTTTCCCAATGTCAATTTAAGAGGTACAAGTTCCACGGTGAAGATGATGGAATGTCTTCAGAAGAATAAGAAGAAAACAACCATCACAAAGAATTGTTTGAGTCGCTGGAAACTTAATTTAGATCATGGGTTCGCCAGTTGGGGCAGATTGATAGGTTCATCGGGCAACGCAATTTCTCGTCCGATGATCAGTCTTTTGGTCAGGGCCATGATGCAACGCATACTTGAGCATCAAGAAGGCTATTCAATTTGTATATCCGAATGTTGCGCATGGTGTGTGCTATTTCATTTAAAGAAGAATTTGATACCATATGGCAGACATGTTGTTGCTATCTTTAAAGAAGCAGCATACACTTATTCTGAAGCAGTTCTCCAAAAGAATATGTCTGCATTGGAAGCTGTTGACAAAGATGGAGCTTACAAGCGACTTTTCGAAATTGGTGTTGAGGGGTGGACATGATGTAAATGTCCCGTGCGTCGTTTTGGTTACTTGACACCAAATGCAGTCGAGGTTATGAATGCTCGTTTATCATGGGCGAGACATTTACCTATTTGTGCAATGCTCGAGACTTACCGCAGCGTTGTGGAGGAATTGTTTGATGAACGACGACCAGATAATGTAAATAGGGATCATTCATTAACGGAAAAGAGCGGACAAAAACTAGCAGTCGCTGTGGAACTGGGACGTTTTCTTACTGTCCGTGCGACCACCCCATATATATACAGGGTAGATGAAGATAAGAAGTTATCTTACTTGGTTGACCTTCATAATTCAACATGTGAGTATCGTGAGTTCGAGTTGGACTTGATCCCTTGTCGTCATGCTTCTGCTGCCATTAGGTATGGTAAAAAAATTTATATTTTTATTCTAATTTCTGTTTTTTTATTCTAAGTGGAATTTATATTTTTTTATTCTAATTTATGTCGTTTATCTTAGATTTGTAGGTTTTTCAGTATATGATTACGTCGCCCACTATTTCAAACAAGAAGTCCTTCTACAATGTTATGCTCCTCGCATTGTGTCGTTACCACATCCGAATTCGTGGTTTGTACCACAGTCTGTCTCATCCTACATCATCCATCCACCAGTGATTGAACGTCAGATAGGACACCCGAGGATGAATAGGGCTCGATCAGCAGTTGAGAGCTTGGTTTTAAAAGGCGCAAGGCGCACTGAGGCGCAAACTGGCCTGGGGCCTAGGCCTGCGCTTTAAGCTCAAGCGCGGGCTTTTCATAGGCGAGGCGCACCTAAAGTATAAAAATTCTAATATATTTACCTATAATATATTTTCTACTAAAAACACAAATACTTAAAACACAAACACTTAAAACACACAAATACTTAATTTAAAACACACAAATACTTAATTTAAAACACACAAATATTCAAAACACACAAATACTTAAGTCTTAAAATACGTAAGACGGAAGTATTAAAGTACGATCAAATCAACTAAGCAACTAATCATTAATCAATAATCATCATCATAAAATGCATCATCCCCATCTCCTTCATCATCTTTGTCTTCACCAATGTCCTCTTCCATCTCCACTCCATCCTCATCCTCATCTAAGAGTCTTCTTGGCGTCGAACTCGATCCAACAACACCCTTTCCTTTATCAACTCTAGATACCCCTCTAGTGCTATAAATAGAACAACATCCTTTCCTCGAACTCGGAAGCCAAATATAATTAAAAATCTGAAATACAAATAAAATAGTATATAAGAATTTATCAAGGGGAGTTGTTGTGCAAAAATGGGAGTTATATAAGAAATATAAATCTCAAATAACAAAATATAAATCGTTGTGAAACTGTGCAAGAAAGAGAACGAAAAAAAATTGACCTTGCTGGCGGCGGGCGACGACCGGCGAGCCGCTGGCAGTGGCAGGTGGCTGACGGCTGACGGCGAGCGGCGTAGGGAGAAAGGGTGGAGGGAGGGAGGGAAGAGTTTGTTGCAGTGGGTATGTTATATTCTAAATTATGTTTCTTAGTCTTTATAACAAGCCAAACCCTAGATTACCGAAGGCGCGCGCCTCTGGGCTTTTGCGCCTCGGTGCGCCTACGTGGGCTTTACGTATGTGACTGCGCCTAACCCTAAAAAAAGCACTAATGGTACGCCTAGCGCGCCTGGGCGTGCTTTTTAAAACACAGGTTGAGAGGCCGACTACAAGAGAGAAACCTACTTGTACTGAGTGTCAATGTGAAGGACATAATATACGAACTTGCACGACACAAATACCACTTGAAGGATCAGATAGACAGTCATCAGAAATGAAGACTCCAGCTAAGAAAAAATGCAGTATTTGTCAATCCACATATCATACTAAAAGAAAATGGCATGGGTTTTGGGTGGATTAGAAACATTGATGAGCAGGTTTTCTTGATAATAGACTGTGACACAGTTGATAATATCAACCGTGTCCTAACTGTATTTTTCTGAACTAGTAGTTTACAAAATTAACTTATTAGTTTTTTGGGAGAGTTTTGTGATTTTACATTGGTGAGAAACTGTTGATCAATTATTTGGAAAAATTAAACAAAAACCGTCCTTGACACAATTGAAAATATCAACTGTGTCGTGTTTTCTCAATTGTGTAGTCCATGACCGTGTCATAATCATATAGCTACAATGCACACAAGAACATCTGATTTATTCAAATTTTGGAACATTCATATAATGGAAAGGGTTATATTCATGTATAACAATATTAGTTAGTACTCATAATACTTGAATTTGTTGGAACTGTCGACTGTGTATCGTACACAATACAAATATTTTTGTACTGTGTATGGAAGAACAATAGATTTTTTTAATAATCGAGGCGTGTATGCCATTACTACGTATTGGTGTCTAATAATATTCATATTAGCTTGCAATTCTTAAATGAGTCATATATCACACAAAATGCGTGATCAATGCTCGGTTACAAAGATTTGAGTAACTAATGCAATGTTTACAAGTATATTGCTAATAGCTAAACTAAGATGTTACTTGAACTAAGTCACTCATTGCATATATTTTAAATACTTGTTTGGATTTATATAAATCATTGTATTTAGCTAAAAAAACGTAATAGTGCCTTAATATATGTAGTGCAAAGGCACAAACACCCGGATTCTTAAAAAAATTCTATTGTTATTGTGTACACAGTACAAGAATATTTGTACTGTGTAGGGTACACAGTTAAATTATTTTTATACTGTGTACATAAGAACAATAGATTTTTCCAATAATCGAGGCATTTATACTATTATTACGTATTGTTTAGTGTCTTATAACATTCATATGAACTTACAATTCTTAAAATAGTCATATATCGCACAAAATAAGTGATCAATGCTCTGTTACAAAGATTTGAGTAACTAATGCAATGTTTATAAGTATATTGGTAGTAGTTAAACTGTAATACCCCGCTTTTCATTACTAATCTTAGTAATTAATTAAGATAATTATTTAAAATAATTTTATAATGCGAGGATTAGAAGGAAATTAAGTTCCGACATTTAAAATTTTTCGACAGCTTTAATTTGCCGAATTTTGATGATTTAAATTTTATTTTCATTTCGGTTAATCCGAAATGAAATATTAAGAGTGTTTATGATTATGTGCCATTATATGTGCATGATTTGAGAAATACGTGCCATTTTTGAAGTATTTGAATTTTTAGGGATTTATGAATTTCCTCCGGCAATTTATTTAATTTCTAGATTTTATTTCCGGAAATTTTTAGAGGAAGTTTATATTAGGGTTTGAGAAACCCTGATAAATTTTTATAGATCGAGAGCTTTTTGATTAAAGCCTCTATGATTATTTATTTGATAATTGATTAATTAATTAGAGAATTAATTGATCGATTAAGATGATATTTCTATGCTTAATGTTTAATTAATTAATTAGATATTTAATTAATTAATTAAGCTAAGAAATTAAGCATAATTTTTCCTAGGAAATAAAGCTTATATTATAAGCTTAATTATTATTTCCTAGATAAATCTTGATTATCAATATTTAATGATTATTTTAATCACTAGTCTAAGGAAATTAGGACATGTGTTAGTAGTTAGCACTAACACTTATTATTTAATTAATAAATTGGTGCCACCTAGGCATGTTCCCCAACAAAATGATGAGAGATGTTGGTGACTAAGCATACATGTAGTAATATTCAATGTATTTGTGGGAGAAGTTAGCATTTAAATTAAATGCATCTCTCTTCTCTCTCAACTCTCTCGCATGAACACAACACACACACTCAAACACATACGATATGTAACACCCTAATCTAATTAAAGTGTTAAAACTATATTTAAATAAATATTTAATGCGGAAATATGAATATTTTTTTTTCTTAAATAAAACACGAAAAAGAAAGATTTTCTGAAATCTTTCTTAAATAAAACCTAACTTCTAGAAATGTGACATCTTATTAAATAAAATAGTAAGTAGCCAAAACCATTTTAAACAAAAGGTAATAAAGTAAATATAATTCATTGTCTAAACGGTTAATGCCCAAAAAGAAATAAAAGTAAATTCAATTTATTAGGACTCGTCATTCGACACTCCACGCCTCCAACTTCAAGTACCTGAAAAGATTAGTTTGGGGATGAGTATACGCGAATATATTCAATGTGGGCAATTATACCAACGATTTGTCCAATTTAATAAAAATAGATGCACGTAGTGAATATTAAAGTCAAACACGTCAATAAATATGAGCAAAGTCAATGGACAACTCAACACGGTCCTGCTCATCATATGATATCAATGAATTGAACGCAAATAAGTGAGAGCAAAGTCAATGGACAACTCAACACGGTCCTGCTCAACACTTAATGTCAAATAATCACACAGCAAGTCACATTATATTAAAAGGGACAAAATCAATTCAACGGTATAAAGTTAAGTAAGATCCCACACCTTATAATTCACTTGAAAAGACGAGTCGAGCAACTCAAGGCAAAATTAACGTCTTAATCGCGCCGCACCTAAAGATTTAATAAATTAAAGGCTATAACTGCATGCTCAATAATTACTTAATGCATATGATCAATAAAATTTCCGATAATCTAATATGTATAATATGCACGTATACTAATATATATATATATATATAGATAGATATATATATATACACACTGTTAATTTAAAACAAATAGATATTGATTTTTTTTTTCTTAAATTTATAAGTCGTATAATGCACAAACATTTATGGAAAGATATTATGTAATATAAAATAAAATAAAAGACCAAATAAAAATTAAAATTAAAATGATTTAAGGGAAAACACAAGTAAACACTATCTTTTAAAATCATTCAACTTTCTCTCTCTCCCCATCTCTGTACTTTTGTCCCGCAAACATGGAATTTAAATCATGAACTATTATTAACCTAATAATTTAAAAAAATTAGTTAAATAAAGGACTTTTCTCCCTCTAAAATCGAGTCTGACAGACAACCATTATAATTTCCTTTTAGACAAATAATTACACACATTGATATCCATTTACCCTGAATTAAAAATTATATACGTACATCCACATATACATAAGCATGTTCTAAATTTAAATAAAAAGGAAAAAGAAATAAGTAAGTAAAAAGAGAATTCATATCACTTCTGATCATTGGCTTTCTTCGCCTGCCACGAGGTAAAAAAAAAACAAAACTCTAACCTTGCATGCTAGACAAGTATCCTATATGTATACGTGTAGTTAATTTAGTTCATGTAGGTGTTATTCATATAACTAATCTCCTATAAAAGAAACATTGATTTTATTTCCACAATATATCATAAATACAAGGGAGTGGACAAAGTATTTCATCTATCCTTTAGAAATACACGCTTCTGATTTCCATAATGTTTTAAATTCTTGTTAAACAAATATTTTCCCATCTATACTTTACTTTGAAACCATCATAAAAAAAATAATGAATGGATGCAGAACTTTAAAGATAATTCTAAGCCTGATAATTTCAAATCATTGTTCTAAATCTTAAAACATAAATATCGAAAACTTACCCGAATGGAAGTTTGGAACAATAGAAGCTCTTTTAAAATCTCGACTGCTGCTCTTTTTTTTTCTTCACTCTCAAAAGCCGTAAGAGAAAAAAAATACAACTCTTTGGGAGAAACACTTTTATACTTCTAAAATCCTCTTTTTTTAGGGTTTATACTTTCCAAGTATTATAGGTTTGTAAACAGAAAGTCTACGAGAAAATAATGCCAATTATTATAAAATTGATTTGCTAAATACATCTTTCCTTTCAATATATCTTCCATGATTAAAGAAAATCAATTTCCTAGTATATGTATTCCCATCAAAGCCGGAGATTGGGTTTCTTATCATAAAATTTACTACTTACTTATTTATTTACTAATTATCATTATCAATACTATACCAATACAACCTAATGCATGCGGTTGATTACACATGATAGAGTTCAAATCCTATTAATTTAAATATAGCTAATTATATATATATATATATAATTTAAATTTATTTAGGGCGCGACTTAGACTACGTCATAGCTCGAGAAATAAATTTCGCATTTAAGGAAATTGAGAGAAATAAATATTCTCACAAATAAATAACTAAAATAATATAGTAAAAGATTTTAGGAACGGGTCGTCACACGATACGCATACAAAACAGAGCACACACACACCTAATTCAAGAGAAGGAATTAAGCTTTATTGATCAAAGAAAGTAGTACTAAAATCATCTCAAAAGGTGAGATCTCTTATTAGTTAAGCATATAACTCAAGATTTAGCATGAAATTCCATTTATTTTATTTATTAAAAATTTCAAAAATTTCATATATGATAGAGGATGGATTTGATCTTCAAGTATGATGATTAGTGAGTGATTTAGATCACATTTCTATCATTAAATCATAGAGGAATTAAATCCTAACCCTAATTGCCTGTTGGAAAAATTATAAGGTTTTGATTTGATACCAAAACCCTATTGATTCTCCAACCGAATAGATGATCGCGTCAACCTACATAGAGTTTTCCAGCTCGCCTGTTTGAGCTTTAGATTTTCTAGGTTTACAGTTTAAGGAAGCGGAAGACAGCAGTCGACCCAGCTGTGTCTACAGCAGGAGTCAGCTAGCGGAAGACAGCAGAAGTTCCAGCTGTGTCTACAGCAGGAGTCAGCTAGCAGAAGATAACATGAGCCAATCTTCAGCTGAGTCCTCCAGCAGAGCATGATCAAGCTGAAGAGAATTCGAGCTGAGTTCAAAACACAGCCGGTCCAGCTGTACAGAACAAAGGGAACTAACTCTGAAGACATCACTTCAAGTCAGTCCAGCTCTGAATTCAAAAGCCAGCTCCAAAGGCAGAAGATCCCGGCGTCAGAGGAAGTCAACATGCCTCAACCAATGAGGGATT
Organism: Agastache rugosa; assembly: GCA_031470985.1. Lineage (NCBI taxonomy): Eukaryota > Viridiplantae > Streptophyta > Magnoliopsida > Lamiales > Lamiaceae > Agastache > Agastache rugosa. Next base: position 19,054,972 of record CM062604.1, read on the forward strand.
ACCGAATCAGCATCCTAGACTTCAGGCCCTAGGATGTGACACAAATGAAGACAGGTGTAGATTCGCCCAACGGCAGATCTCGAATTTAAGAAGAGTAGGTAAGATTCAACCGGCTCCTCCAACGGCTAGTCTTGAATCTCTACCTATATAAACCCGTCTTCAACCTCAGGATCAAACACGAAAAACTCTCTACAAGCTTTCATTCTCTGAAATCATTAATCTTTCAAAAGCTCCCAAGCAGTTCTACATAGTTAAAAGAACACTTTATCTTAAAGTGTTTCTAGTTCAGAATCTGCTTAGTTTTTCGTCTGATCCCTCGTTCACAGTTGGAACCCCAAACCAAACCCCTCTTTACCTAGAAAGGTTAGATCAAGGTTACGCTTGCTTGAAGCGGGAAATTCAAGTGTGTAAGGTTTTTTCAGTACCCGTAAACTGAAAGGTTAGGCTTGACAGTGCCCGCAAACTGTTGGAACACAGCTCGGGTTAGAGTTGTGAAGTTGCTTGGTACTTGGAAACCAAGTGGTAGTGGATTACCAGTGACCCTGGTCGTGGACGTAGGAGGTGTTACTCCGAACCACGTAAAAACTCGTGTGCTAACTCTTTCATATCATTGCATATTTGATCAAAACTGCATACGCAGCTGCTCTCCAAAGACAACTATGTCTCTCTGAAAGTTGCACAACTTGACTAAGCTGAAAACATAAAGTTAATCTTTTCAAACTGAGTTTTTCTAAGTAACCGAGCTAAGTTTTCAAACCACCACATTCCGCACCGCCAACTGAGTTATTTACCCAGCTGACCCTCCCCAGCTGGATCAATAACTGAGCTCACCATCTCTGTGATTTAACTTGAAAAAGTTTCTAGAAATCTATTTGGTGTATTCACCCCCATCTCTACACCAAATACCTAGCTCAGGGACCATCAATTGGTATCAGAGCAGTGGTTCAACAGACCACCGTTTCTGTATCAAGAGATCTCTCTTGACAATCTGTCAGTGGTCATCTGAACAGATCCTCTTTGTGAAAAACTCATAATATTACATACTGCATATTTTCCATGGATTCTTATCTTAACAGGAATCTTCCCACCTTCTCGGTAGACGATTATGCAATATGGAAGTTCAGGCTGAAGAGCTTTCTCTGTGCGTATCATGATATGATGTGGGACGTCATCACAGACGGACCCATCATCATCTACAAACAAGGGAATGAGCTTGTTCCAACTCAAGATGGCGAACAACCAAGATATCAGCTCATTCCCAAGCCCAAGAGTGAGCACACCTCAGAAGAAAGGAAACAGGCTGGATTAGACAGCTTCGCGTGGAACACAATATCCTCAACGGTCTCCAATGCCTACCTTAGCAAAATCATCAACTGCGAAACAACAAAGGAGATGTGGAAAACCCTAGCAAAGCTATGCGAAGGGTCGGAGGAGATAAAGGAGAATAAATTCACGATTGCATGCCAAAAGTTTGATAACTTCAAGCAGCTGGTCAACGAGTCCATCGAAAGGATGGAACTCAGATTCTCCAATATAGTGGTAGAAATAGAAACCATCAGAACTGGGAAATACACCAAGCGAGAAAAGAATCTAAAAGTTCTTTCAGCGCTCACAGCTGAATGGAACACCTATAAGGTGGTACACCAAAGTCGAAGTGGCTTAGGTGATCTTTTAACTGAAAGATTATACTCCATGCTCAAAGCCAACGAATACAACTTGAAGATTACAATGCAAGAATCTTCAAGCAATCAGAATGATGGAAAGCTGATACCTGCAACAAAGGAGATTGCGTTCAGAGCCAACTCTAAAAAATCCGCATACATACAGTCAGCTGAGTCATCGAAGAAGGATAAGAAGGACATGAGCAAGGAAGAGCTACTTGAAGAAATAGCCATGTTGGTCAAAAGCTACAACAGACTCAACACCAGCAAGGGCAAATACAAGAAGTTCGCAAGAACTTACAGAGACAAGTACGCAGTAGCTGATGAGAAGTCAGCTGACAAACGAACAAAAGAAGGTTGCTTCAACTGCAAGGAACCAGGACACTACCGGCTAGATTATCCAAAGCTGTCCAAGAAAGACAAAGACCAACTGAAAGCTAAGGCAGCTGATAGAAGGAGAGCTTACATCGCCGATGAGGAATCAGAGTGCAACAAAATAGATGACAACATGCCATTTTCAGACTCGGCAGAAGAAGCCCTGATGGCCCATGATGAACCTGATTGGGATACATGCTTCATGGGATAAACAGACGGCATCGATGAAGATGAGGTAATGTCTCGAACTCAAAATCTATCTAATCTCTCACCATCACACGATCACTCTACACAGGTTTCAGAATCAGGGCTACCTGATTGGAGTCTAGTAGAGAAAGTGATGAACGATTCCAAGGAGCTTCAAGAGATCCTTGACGTCATTATGTGTGAGAATGCCGAGCTGAAAGCGGAACTGGAAAAGACAAATGTATCAGACGCAGCTGATACAACACAGCTCCAACAGGAAGTTGTTTCACTAAAAGATAAAATAGTGAAACAAGATCAGCTGATGAAGGAATTCTACTATGAGAAGAAACAACCGATGGAAGACTTGGAAAAGGTCACAGCTGAATCGGAAAAGAAGTCAGCTGAGATCATTGAGATGAAAAGCACCGAAGAGGTACTATCTAAGAAGATAGTAGCTCTCATCAAAGCCACGTCAACAATGGACGAGATCATTAGTGCTCAACGTCCAGCAGCACTCAAAGCGGGACTGGGATACAATGAATCAAAGGATACCTCAAACATTGCCTCTACAAGTGGAACTAAGGTAATGTTTGTACGAGCAAAAGAACATCCAATTCCAACAACTCAGCATCAACAGTTGAGGATACAACAGGCGTCAGGAAGACCAGCTGTGAAACATCCTCAAGCTCCGTCAAGGACACAGCAGGCATCAAGAAGGCCAGCTGTGCGACAACCTCAAGCCCAACTCAGACAACAACGTGCTCAACCTCAACAAAGACAACATGCTGGATTTTACAGATACCAGCAACAGCAACAGCACGTTGAACGATATCAACCGAGATATCAGAGATACCCAGCTGGATATCACTCACATGAGTACCAGCTAGATAATCATTTCCAGCCACAGCATCACACAAGACAGCAGAGACAAAGGAACGTCTCAGCTAGGTACACAGTTGGAAACCGAAAGAAATCAAGACATCAAGACAAGAAGATACTGAGATCAAGACCCCGCCAGCAACAACTGAAGAACACAAAGCTTGTGTACATCGACTCAGCTGGGAGAATTATTAGATCAAATGACCCAATTCGAGTCATCAAGCAGATCTGGGTCGTCAAAGGATCTCTGTCTAACCCACAAGGACCCAATTAAAACTGGGTACCTAAATTTTGATCTTTTGTATAGGTTGCAAGGAATCGACGCATCACTGAGGAGTCGATAAGAACGCTATGGTACTTGGACTGTGGATGCTCCAAGCACATGACACACCTAAAGCATCTACTCCAGGAGTATATCGAGCGTCCAGGCCCACAAGTAACATTTGGTGACAACTCCAAAGGCTTAACCAAAGGTTATGGTACATTTAAAACTAAGAATGTCATAATCCCAAATGTTTCTTATGTACAAGGATTGCAACACAACTTGCTTTCCATTAGCCAATTCTGCGACAACGGTTTTTCTGTCAAGTTTGATGCACAGGGATGCACAGTGAAGAACATGAAAACCAAGCAGATACTCCTAAGAGAGAAAAGAGAAGGAAATATGTATTTTGCTGACTGGAACAGCAGCCCTCCAGAGATTTGTCTTGTATCGAAAAGCAGCAATGAAGTCAGCTGGCTGTGGCACAGACGGCTGAATCATCTCAACTTCAAGACAATCAACAAACTGGCTAGGAACCAGCTCGCTAATGGAATTCTAGATCAAATATATGACAAAAGTCATATGTGCAACGCGTGTCAACAAGGAAAGCAGACAAGAATTTCATTCTCTCTCAAGCTAGTTCAGTCAACTGATCGAGTACTTCAACTCCTTCACATGGATCTTTTTGGTCCAGTTACTCCAGCAAGCTTCAATGGCAGAAAATATACTCTGGTCGTAGTGGATGATTTCTCAAGATTCACATGGGTATCATTCTTGTACCAGAAGAGCGAAACCAGGACTAAGCTGCCTATCCTGCTGGAAAGATTATCAACACAGAAGGAGTGCAAGATATTATCAATAAGATCAGATCGAGGAACGGAGTTTCTGAATGAAACTATTTATGATTACTGCAAGAAGAACGGAGTTCATCATCAAACATCTGCAGCACGCACACCTTAGCATAATGGTGTAGCAGAGAGAAGAAACAGAACTCTCAAAGAAGCAGCTACCTCAATGCTAGTCAGCTCTGCCATTCCAAAGAAGTTATGGGCCGAAGCAATCAACACAACATGCTTCACTCAGAATCGCTCCCTACTCACATCAAGGCAAGGAAAGACACCATATGAGCTATGGAACAACAGAATACCATACATTGGATATTTCAAGGTATTCAGATCCAAATGTCATATCCTAAACAATGGAAAGACACAGCTCAAGACGTTCGACGAGAAGACAGACCGAGGAGTATTCCTTGGTTATTCTGCTGTGAGTAAAGCATACAGAGTCTTCAACAGAAGAACTCAAACAGTCGAAGTAAACTCCACATGTTACCTTTGACGAATCCTCCTTCGAATACAGGGATTCTATCAAACGAAGAAACGAAGGAGAATCTTCAAGACTGATTCAGATAAGAGCTCAAGGAAATCGAATCAGGAATCTGGCCGAACCATTAATTTGGGACGATGAGCCAGAGGAGGAACTTCAAATCAACCTGGAAGCTCCACTAGCTGGAAATCGAGAAGAACCTTCAACGCCAAATCAAGGGGGAACGTCATCAGCTGGAAATCCAGCTGAATCCCAAGCTCCATCTCTAGCTGAGCCTCTACAGAAGTCTTCTCAAAATCTAAATCAAAGAGAACCAATCTCTCAAGACTTAACTCCTGAGCAACTCCAAGACAGACGAAATTTAGCCACTTCAAGTATCAATCAATTGGAAGAAGAAATTCGTAAAAGGAGAAGATGGATTGAAGATCATCCATCATCAGCAATCATTGGAGAACCATCTGACCAAGTCAAAACCAGAAGCTCAGCTGCTCAAGCTTCTTCGGATCATCAAGAAGCAGCTGACACAGCTCAACTTTCAGTAGAGCTAAAACTGACGGTCTATGATGAAGATACAGCTCTAATGGCGTGTTACGTAGCTCAAGTGCCAGAGCCTCAATCAATTCTCGAAGCTTTGAAGAGCGTGCTTTGGACTAACACCATGCAAGAAGAGCTGAACGAATTCCTCAGAAATTGTGTCTGGGAATTGGTCGACAGACCTCAAGAAGTCAAAGTCATAGGACTAAAATGGATATTCAAGAACAAATTGGATACCCTGAGAGTCGTCATCAGAAATAAAGCTCGACTGGTTGCCAAGGGCTACACTCAGCAGGAAGGAATTGACTTCGAAGAATCATTTGCTCCAGTAGCGCGATTGGAAGCAATCAGACTCTTTCTCGCCTATGCAGCACATCACAAATTCAAGGTCTATCAAATGGATGTGAAGTGTGCATTTCTTAAATGGAGAAATCAAAGAAGATGTCTACGTTGAACAACCTCCAGGATTTGAAGTAGAAGGAAATAAAGTCTACAAGCTAAAGAAGGCGCTTTATGGACTGAAGCAAGCACCTCGAGCTTGGTATGACACTCTGTCAAATTTCCTTGTATCCAAAGGATTCAAGAAGGGCTCGATAACTCTATTCACCATCAAGTCAGGAGAAGACATCCTGGTTGTTCAAATCTATGTAGACGACATCATCTTTGGATCAAGATCAAACTTCTTATGCCAAAGATTTGGAGAGATGATGTCAGAGAAGTTCCAAATGTCCATGATGGGAGAAATGAGTTTCTTTCTAGGACTTCAAGTCAAGCAATCATCAGAAGGGATTTCATAAATCAATCCAAATACGTGAAAGACTTGATCGCCAAGTATGGAGTTTAATCCAGCAGAACTGTAAAGATTCCAATGAACACCAACTGGAAGATTGAACCAGGAACTGAAGGAAAGTCAGTTGATTCTAGCAAATACAGAGGGATAATAGGATCCCTGCTGTATCTAACAGCAAGTCGTCCAGACATCTCTTTCGCAGTCGGAGTGTGTGCCAGATTTCAAGTTGATCCAAAGGAAGCACACATGCAAGCAGCCAAGAACATTCTCAAATATCTCAAAGGAACTCAGAATGTTGGGCTGTGGTACCCAGCTGAAGACAATCTACAGCTGACTGGATATTCAGACTCAGACTTCGCTGGAGATCGGTTGGACAGAAAATTAACTTCAGGAACTTGTCAGTTCTTAAGAAGTAAGTTGATTTCATGGTTTTCAAAGAAGCAAACGTACGTCGCAACTTCCACAACAGAAGCAGAATATATGGCCGCTGGAAGCTGCTGATTCTCTGGCTGAAACATCAGCTGGATGACTATGAAGTGAAAACTGGACAGGTTCCAATTTTCTGTGATAGCTCAAGTGCGATTGCTATTTCAGAGAATCCAGTACTTCACACAAGATGCAAGCATGTAGACGTACACCATCATTTCATCAGAGATCACGTGGAAAAGAGGGATGTGATTGTTGAGAAAATTCACACAGACATATAGCGGGCTGATATACTCACAAAGCCGCTGATAGAAGCAAGATTCAAAATGCTGTGCGGATTACTTGGACTACTCAACCCAGACGATGCTTCACCCAGCTGAATGGAAGCAGACCCAGCTGAATGGAAGCAGACCCAGCTGAATGAAAGTAGACCCAACTGAATGGAAGCAGACCCAGCTGAATGGAAGCAGACCCAGCTAAATGGAAACAGACCTAGCTGAATGGAAGCAGACCCATCTGAATGGAAGCAAACAGCTGGAATTCAGAATCAACGTCACTGGTATCAGTTGAGAAAGAATCCAGCTAAACCAGATGCTGAAATTGAAGGATTATTCAGCTGAGGGGGAACCAGCTGGAACCACGATCACCCAGCACACCCACTCAACCGAGGTATCAGCTGACTACAATGATCAGCTGAAAGGTTTGCAACAACATTAACTACACCTACTCAATCTGTTTTCAGTCAACTCATATCTTGTCATATCTAATCAAATTTAATTAAAAGTCTGCAAAGAATTGAATCATGGGAGTTTCGAGGCAAAAGTCAAAACGCCTCAACCGTCCTCTCACACGCATTAACTCACATCTTCTAATCAAGAAACTGACATGACGCGAGAATGACTCCCAGTCGTAGATCTTCTTATCAATCGACAAATCTTGATCATCCATTCATCAAGAAAGCTATATAAATATGCTAGAAGATATATGTAAAACATTGCATCAACCCAAAAAAAAAAGTTTGTTTTGGCATTCTTTATTATTTCCATCAATTGGTATTATTTGTTTCTACTAACAAAAGTTGCAGAAGAAGAACATGGAATCCAGAAAGATATCTCCCGAAGCCAATCAAACTTGAAGAATCTGTCAAAGCTTCAAGATAAGAGTTGCTTAACTCACAAGAACCTCAAGAAGACGGAGTTCCAGGAGAAGATGAAGCCCATCGACAGATCCGATCCAACACAGTGGGAGACTGTAAAGCTCAAGAACGTCGTTCATCAGAAAGGTGCAGAAGTCTTCCTGGGAATGTCAAAGGAACAAGACCTCCTCCGCCCCACTGTTTCTCTCAACATTAAAGAGAGAACGGGATATACAACTCCCTGGGATGCAAAAATCAATGTCAACAGACCTGGACCAGATGTTGATAAAGCCGGAGTCTTCAAGAGCAGTCGTGTCAAAGCTCTTGCTCCACCACAGGAGGCACAGAAAAAGATGCAGGAGATAAAGCAGCATGCATCTATTTCCGTCCCAGCTGGGAATCGGAAACAACTTGAGAAGACAAAACATGCTGAAGCACCGTCTTCAAACAGAAGATTCAAGTCAAAGGTGCTCAGTCAGTCAGCCGAGAAGCCAGTTGACATTATGAGAGAATTCGTAATTACTCTCCGAGGAGCAGAAGGCCCACAAGCGGTCGGTTCTTACGGTGGAAAAGAAGTTCATGTGCCTGCGTGAACATCATCTTCATCAACGCCGCAATGACGTATTCCAGCTGATCAACCAAGCTTAAACCCCAAGACAGATGGAATACTTCAACCGCCTTCTCCTCAGTTTTCTTAAGCTCAACAGGGACACCAGCTTCGAGATCTTCCGATGAAAGATGCTCAAGCCCCTGCACCAAGATCAAATGAAAGACATCACCCAGTCAATGATCACCTGCAGCTGGATGATGATGATATGAGCTGAACCCAATACCCACCACTTCGAAGTGGAAGGGGAATACTCAAGTCCCTCAAGTGCTGAATCAGACTTTCTCATTCAATCTGAGAAGTCTGAAGAAGCAAAATTGCAAGGAATGAAGTTGTGCCCGACTCAGAAGATGCTATCTCCAGTGCCAACTCATCCCTCCAAGCACTCAGCTGGACCGCCCCAGCTGAATCAGGCTAAGGACGCTGTGTCTGCAATCACAGCTGAGGCTAATGCTACTGAAGAAGAGCCAGCTAATACAACAGCTGAGCCACCTAGACTCTAAATCTCGCTGCTCAGAGCTGAAAACCACAGTTTCGCCAAACTAAAACATCGCAATAACCGATGGTGTATCTCTCCCACCCTGTTTGATCATGCCAAAAAGGGGGAAGTAAGGGAGAAGAGACAAGTCAAAGAAGAGGCAAACTGTTGAGCTAGAGGAACCAGCTGAATCAGAATCAGCTGAAGAAGAGACGAGTCAAAAGAAAGAAGCAACGGTTGCAGAAGAGAAGACCCAGCAGAAGAGAAGACCCAGCCAACTGGGATTGAAGATTGAAGACTGAAGATTTTTTTTCTCTTTCTTTTTCCTGTGTTATAATGTAATTTCTTACATTAATAAAACACAAGTTTTTCTGCGTCATAAGTTGTCTCAGTTAGGTTTTGGCATCATCAAAAAGGGGGAAATTGTTGGGAAAATTATAAGGTTTTGATTTGATACCAAAACCCAACTGATTCTCCAACCGAATAGATGATCGCGTCAACCTACATAGAGTTTTCCAGCTCGCCTGTTTGAGCTTTAGATTTTCTAGGTTTACAGGTTAAGGAAGCGGAAGACAAGAATGACCCAAATTCGTGTCTACGGCGGAGTCGGCTAGCGGAAGACAGCAGAAGTTCCAGCTGTGTCTACAGCAGGAGTCAGCTAGCAGAAGATAACAGGAGCCAACCTTCAGCTGAGTCCTCCACCAGAGCATGATCAAGCTGAAGAGAATTCGAGCTGAGTTCAAAACACAGTCGGTCCAGCTGTACAGAAAAAAGAACTAACTCTGAAGACATCACTTCAAGTCAATTCAGCTCTGAATTCAAAAGCAAGCTCCAAAGGCAGAAGATCCCGGCATCAGAGGAAGTCAACATGCCTCAACCAATGAGGGATTGCCGAATCAGCATCCTAGACTTCAGGCCCTAGGATGTGACACAAATGAAGACAGGTGCAGATTCACCCAACGGCAGATCTCGAATTTAAGAAGAGTAGGTAAGATTCAACCGGCTCCTCCAACGGCTAGTCTTGAATCTCTACCAATATAAGCCCGTCTTCAACCTCAGGATCAAACACGAAAAACTCTCTACAAGCTTTCATTCTCTGAAATCATTAATCTTTCAAAAGCTCCCAAGCAGTTCTACATAGTTAAAAGAACACTTTATCTTAAAGTGTTTCTAGTTCAGAATCTGCTTAGTTTTTCGTCTGATCCCTAGGCCAAAATCTTTGTATATCTTAAGCCTAGATTTTGAACGAGTTCATCATACTCTAAAGTTCTTCATTGTAAGAACTCGTTCACAGTTGGAACCCCAAACCAAACCCCTCTTTATCCAGAAAAGTTAGGTCAAGGTTACGCATGCTTGAAGCGGGAAATTCAAGTGTGTAAGGTTTTTTCAGTACCCGTAAACTGAAAGGTTAGGCTTGACAGTGCCCGCAAACTGTTGGAACACAGCTCGGGTTAGAGTTGTGAAGTTGCTTGGTACTTGGAAACCAAGTGGTAGTGGATTACCAGTGAACCTGGTCGTGGACGTAGGAGGTGTTACTCCGAACCACGTAAAAACTCGTGTGCTCTTTTCTTTCCTCTTAAATTCAGTTTTGTACTAACTCTTTCATATCATTGCATATTTGATCAAAACTGCATACGCAACTGCTCTCCAAAGACAACTATGTCTCTCTGAAAGTTGCACAACTTGACTAAGCTGAAAACATAAAGTTAATCTTTTCAAACTGAGTTTTTCTAAGTAACCGAGCTAAGCTTTCAAACCACCACATTCCGCACCGCCAGCTGAGTTATTTACCCAGCTGACCCTCCCCAGCTGGATCAATAACTGAGCTCACCATCTCTGTGATTTAACTTGAAAAAGTTTCTAGAAATCTATTTGGTGTATTCACCCTCCCTCTACACCAAATACCTAGCTCAGGGACCATCATTGCCTTTTTGATCGAAAATTATGATAATAATTAAGGGTTTTTATTTTTGATTGTATGATTGAATTGATGATTAATATGAGCTTTAATGATGATTATAAGCATGTTGGATAATTGGATTGAACAAGAATAATCATTTTAGTTATTTGTTTCAAAATGGCCGAAGGTTTTGGCAAAAAATAAGAATATTTGATTTTGATGTTCTATACTTGAAATGATGATCAATGTAGGTTTAAATGATGTTATTGAGCATGATGAGATATGGTTTTAATGAGTTGAAATTTCCCTTGCCCTAATTTTATTAATTTCGAAATTTCTAGGGTTTATAATTGGGAATTTTTGATGATGAATTTTTATGATGAAATTGATGATGAATTTGGGTTTAGAATGATGAAATAAGGTTATAATGAATTTATGAGAATTTTTGAAGCTCATATGAATGAAGTTGAAAAATTAAAGTTTGCTTAAAATTAGGGGTTTTTAATTCAAAGCATAATTTGATGAAGTAATGATATATTTGAGCTCATGGTATTTATTTAAAATATGTGAGAATTTTGTTAGGATTTTTGGAGCTCAATTTCATAATTTTAGAAATTTTCAGCAATTAAAACTAAATTAAAAATAATTATTTAGAGCTTAAATTGATCAATTGAGATTATAATTAATCTCTAGAATATTAATTAGACATGTTGTAATTTGAAATGGATTGTGCCCTATTTCTCATAAAAGTCGAAATATATATATATATATATAAAATAGGGTTTTGATTTTTATCCAATTAAATTAAGTAATTAAGCTATAAATATAGCTTATAAATTAAATTAAGATGTTTGAAATTGATTAGAATGAAATTGGATATTTATTTTCCAATTTCTAAAAAGGCCAAAAATTATTAAAGAAAATAAAAGTATTATTTGATTTTTAATCAAGAAAATAATGGTAGAAATGAATTCTACGATAAAAATTAAGCATCGTATAATTTTTCGGAATTTTAATACGAAATTTTGAGATTTTTCTATTTTCCGGCTATTTTTTGAAGTCGGGGGTTTATACGTATAGAAGATCTATTTTAATAATGTGAATATATAATTATGTCACATTCAGTATAGAAAGTACAAGAAATTAATTTGAAATTTTTCGGAGCTCGTTTGTCGAGTCGAAAAATATTTTTAAGTTAAAGATATGAATAGTAGAAATTAAATATATATTAAATGAAGGATAATGATGATATTAATCATCAATTAAATGCTAATGATGATTTTAGCTATTAATTATATATGTTGATGGTCATTAGTTGCTAATGACATGCTAATGACGAATTAAGTATTAATGACACGTCATTAATAAATAAATATGTCAATGACATATTTTATTAATAAGATGTTATTATTATTATATGTTAATAAAGAAGTTAAGCATTTTATATGCTTAATTAATTAAATGAAGTGCTTAAGTATTAATTAAATGTTTATATGATTAAAGGATATGTTTATTATCTTGGAATGATAAGATGATTATGAATAAGTTTAATTGATGGATGAAGTGATTAATATGAGTTTAATTGTTAATTATATGTTTATATGTTTATTTATAAAGTTAAATGATGAATTATATGTTAATATGAAGTTAAATGAGAATTATGTGATTATATGTTTTTAAATATTTCCTGAAGTTATAATCAATTATTTATCGATTAAGAAGTTAAGTAAGAAATAGGAAGTAATTAGAAAAGTTTAGTTCCTAATTGCCGAGATAAAAACCCTAGAAAAAGTAGAGACAAATTAGAGAAATTTTAAGAATAGCAGCGGCATCCCTCATTTGAATATTTAATTTTTCTCGCTCTTATGTTTAAATTTAATTATTAAATGAAGGAATGAGCGGGACCGAAAAGTGAGGGAAAAGCCGAGAAGTTAAAGTATAGATAAAGTAGCTTCAGTCCAGGTGGACTTTCTGAACTAAAGAAATAAAGAATGTGATATTATGATTATATATATGTATATATATGTGTGTGTGTGTGTGTGTGTGATGTTTTTAAAGAGATTGACTTGCCAAAGTTTTGAAGTTTTTGTATGATACCATCTACCAAGGAAAGACGAATTCGGTCCTACAAAAGGGGTAGGATTTGTGTACACTATTTTGTAATCGGGAGCCTTCCGAAAGGAGTGGACGATTACAAGTGTTTGAGAAGGAGGCCTACTTCTCAACACTCAAAAGTTATAGTAGATGTGGTACATACATGTTAAAGTATTTGACTCGAGTCACTTATAATGAAAGAAAAGGTTTTGGCAAGCACATGTTTGTTTTAAATATATACTTGTGCTATGCTTTATGGCAAAGATTCAATCTATAGCTCTAAGCAGCAGTTTTCAATTATTTTGGCATGTGTCCACTGAGTGCGAAAGTACTCAGCCCTGCATGTTATTTCTAAAATGTGCAGGCTTGCTCGGATGAAGATGGAGTGTGCTGGACGGACTTTTGTTGTTGACCTCTTAAGTCTTTGTTGATGTTGAGCAGGGTTATATGTCTTCATACATATAACCAAAGATATGCCATGATGTTTTCCGCTGCAACACTCTGAATTTATTCAGTAGTTGTTGTCTTATTACGATGTTGAAGCTATGACTTGATAAACCTCGTTTCCATTGCTAAACTCTGATACGAGATGGTGTTGTCTTTTGACCATCCTCGACTATTTTGATTTTAAACTTAAATTATAAATTGTTATTGAGGTCGTTGATTGATATTTGATTCGACTTGGTTTGACTTGAAAGTATGATTTATTGTTTGATGGGTTTTTGTTAGATAACTGGGCCATTATCTTGTTCCTTGGTTAATCATAAATTATGTACGTCATGGGACCCACCGGCTTGGTTATCTTCATTCTAAGTCGGGCTGCGACATAAACTAAGATGTTACTTGAACTAAGTCACTCATTGCATATATTTTAAATACTCGTGTGAATTTATATAAACCAATGTTGTTGGAAAAATTCTAAATGTTTTGATTTGATACCAAAATTCAACTGACCCCAACCTAGTAGATGACTACTTAAATCTAAGTTGTTTCCAGCTCGCTTGTTTGAGCTTCTAGATTTTCTAAGTTTACAGGTAAAACAGCTGAAGACAGCCACACTACAAGAATTTCGCATATAGACAACACACATTTGCCGTTGTCTATATCGAAATCGTCTGTTGTTATCGTCGTCGTTGTCTATTTAAGGGTGGTGATAGACAACAATGAATACCTGTTGTCTATATACACATAGACAACAGAGAATACCTGTTGTCTAGTATCTCATTGACAATAGTCCCAACCTGTTGTTCATATTATGTTGTCTATAAGAGTTTAAACAACAGGTTACACCCGTTGTCTACTATATTGTTTGTCTCATTATAGACAACAGGTTGTGTCCGTTGTCTATTTTGAGATAGTGAGTGATTTTATAGACAACATGGGATACAACATGTTGTCTATTATATCACAAAATTTGAAATATTTATTTTATTATATTCAAATTCTCTGTTATTAATACAAATATATATGACAAAAAAGAAATAATTGAACATCATGCAACCAAAAAATAGTCATAATTCATTAATAAAAATTTGATTAATACCATAAAGTCAAACATCCCATTTTGTATCTAAAAAAAAGATATAACATCCGTTCTTGTTAGTGTCTCTAACTACATTTAGAATCATCAACTAAAAACCTCCAACTTAATCTCCAACCTTGAGCATTCACCACCAATGATCCAAGAAATTCAACCATTCAACTAGCTTCTATCTACATGAACAAAGTAAAATGCAATGACTTTAAAATTTAAATCATATATATATATATATCAAACTTATCTTCATCATCACTCTTATCAACAAAATTATAGACAAACTCGACCCATTCTCTCCGGACTTCATCAATTTCTTCTTTGGAGTAATATCCTTTGGAAAACTATTAAATAAATAAAAGTAAAATATTCAGCAATGTACCAAATATTTTAAATAATTATTCTTCAAATAATTTTGAAACTAAATGCTACTTTACCAATGTAGATAGTGATTTGGGGAGATCACATCCAAGATTTTCAATAATATCTTTCATGTACCGCATTATATAGAATTCACATTGTGAGCCATCAGGTTGTTGTTGGCACTACATAAAAAGACATAATGCGACTAACATCTAACATATAATATATCTTCAATAAGCGTTAAATTTAAGTATTTCATACCTTTATCACTTCCCACACTTGACTTTGCCTCCCCCTTTTTCCTTTGTTCGTATTGAATATTTTTATAGCCCTACACATATTAAAATACAAATTAAAACAAAATATATAAGTGCTAACTTAAAAAATGATAGAACTTACGTTTTCGCGATGATCTTTATCTCCTTAAAATGAGCATGATTCCTCATTGGATCCAACACGTATGAATTTTTCTTTGCGGTACGCATCATATATCTCAACACCTACATCCCACAATTGTTTCAAATCATCGATTAAAGGTTCCAAGTAAACATCTATATCATTCCCAGGTTGGTGTGGACCAGAAACTAATAAAGTGAGCATCATTGTTTTCTTTTCATGCATAACCATGGAAGGAGTATGTTACAAGAATAATTGGCCAACAACTGTACTTAGACGACATAACACTATGGGGATTAATACTATCCGTTGAATGTCCTAATCTAAGATTCCTTGGTTCGTTGCCAAAATTTGGCCACTGTTGATCTACTTGTTTCCATGCAGGTGAATCTGCAGGATGACGTAGATGGCCATCAGAAACTCTTTTCTGAGAATGCCATGTTAAATTGCAAGACATATCTTTGTTCCTAAACATCCATTCGAATCGCGGAATTGGTGGAAAATACCATAAAACTTTTGCTGGAACTCCTTTATTAATCATGTCATTATTTCCCACCTTATACCTTGACTTTCCACATGTAGGGTAATTCACCAAATTCGCATGCTCATTCCGATACAAAATACAATCATCTGGACGTGCATGAATCTTTTCATACTTCATTCCCAATGTAGATAAACTCCTTTTTGCATCGTACAAAGATGGAGGCAGTACATTATCTTCCGGAAGCATTTTTTTAATCATATCAAGTAGCTCAGTAAAAGAAGTATCACTCCAACCGTATTTTGCCTTCAAATTGTTCAACTTAACAGTTGCAGGTAACTTCGTGAATTGAGCACATCCAGAATATAATGGCATCTCGGCTTCCTCAAGCAGTGTGTGGAAATGAGTTGGATTGTCAACATATGCTTCACGTACCATATCTTCTGCAGCATCTAAATGAAAATCATGATCCGTAGTACTTCATTTATCTTTATCAATTATGTGACATCTATATTTCTCCCCGTGGAAGATCCAACTACTGTATGTTAAATCCATTCCATTAACTATAAGATGTGCTCTTACGGTCTTGATAGGCTGGTCACTTAGATTACAACACTTTACACAAGGACAATGCATAGATTTAGGACCTTTTCCATTTGCAATGGCAAAACTCAAGAAAGATTCGACTCCAACTTCGTACTCTTCTGATAATCTACTTTTGGACATCCACCCTTTATCCATTCTCATTACGATCTATTAAGAAGGAGTTAAAAACAACAATCCAAAATAACTCTAATTATCATCATATGCTAATACTAAACCAAATATTATTTTCCACACCAAATTCGCACATTAAACACATATGAATTTCAAATTAAATTTACCAACTTCATTCAGGTATACCAAATTTACCAAACACTCCTAATTCTACTGAAATTGCCACATCACACTACTAGCTTAGAAACCTTCTAACATAACTCCACAAGACAACAATATGATTAAATTTATATATATTATACTATTTTATAAGGCAAACAAATTGATTAGATAAAACTCAGGTCCCAATAACTAAATGCATATAGCCAAATATTAAATATAACAGTTTTTCAACTAAAAAACATACTGTTGGTCCCAAGACGGATACCTTGGTGTAGAGGGGGGTGAATACACCAAGGTTTAAAAACTTTTCCCAGTTAAAACACTTTTGAGAGAGCCTGTTGTGTCCAATCCAGCTGGATGACAGCTTGATTGACACAACTGGCTGTGTGAGTGCATGCGGAAGTTAGTGGGATTGGAAAGTCCGTCTGTTGCTTCAAATCATATTGCAAAGCTCTGTTTCACTTTTCAGTTAATCAGTTTATGCAACTTGAAATGTATGCTTGAGAGGTTAGTAAAATGCATAAAACAAAGTGATAAATAACAAAGCATTTTTAACGTGGTTCGGAGTAACATCTCCAACGTCCACGACCAGGTTCACTGGTAATTCACTACCACTTGGTTTCCAAGTACCAAGCAACTTCACAACTCTAACCCGAGTTATGTTCCAACAGTTTACGGGCACTGTCAAGCCTACACCTTCAGTTTGCAGGTACTGAAGAACCTTCCTTACAGTTTACGGGTACTGTAAAACCTAACCACTCGAATTACACGCTTCGAGCAGGCGTACCTTTACCTAACCTTTCTGGGTTTGGGTTTAGGTATGGGGTTTCCAACTATGAACGAGTTCTTACAATGAAGAACAAGGAGTATGATGAACTCGTTCAAACTAGGCTTAAGATATTTCTATTCTGATCTATTCTGCCTATGACTGAATATGTGAACAACTAAGAACACAACTGACTGGCTGAGTGTTCTTGAAAGATTTGGCTTTGAAGATCGTTGTTCATTTTTCTGTTTGCTCTTTTATTTCTCCAGTCGTCTCTATAGTCTCACCACCAGTCTCTGTTCTTCAATGGTGAGGAGATATATATAGGTGGAGATTCAAACTAGCCGTTGGAAGAGAGCCGTTTGAATCTTACCTACTCTCATTGACTTCTGGCCTTTAACCTACGAAGTAGGTCTGCATCTGCAGAGGCTATTTCTTCTCTGATTTGACTGCGTCAGATAAGATCTTCTGACATCGGGATCTTGTCTTGGAGAAGGTCTTCGTCTTCGAGCTTGGTAAGCATTTCTGCTGTATCTTCAGCATCTTGGACTCTGCTGTGTCTCGACTCTGAGCTGTGTCTTAGACCTGAGCTGTATCATCAACCTGAGCTGTGTCTTCAACCTGAGCTGTGTCATTAACCTGAGCTGTCTTAGACCTGAGCTATGTCATTGACACTAAGCTGGGTCTTTTACACTGAACTGGGTCTTTGACACTGAGCTGAGTTTCCGTCACTGAGCTTGTTGGAAAAATTAATAGAGTTTTGATTGGATACCAAAACCTAGCTGACCCCAACCGAGTAGATGATTGCACAAGCCTAAGCGTTTTTCAGCTCACCTGTTTGAGCTTATAAGAGTTTTTTAGTTTACAGGTAGAATTGCTGAAGATACCGAAGTCACCGAAGACAACGAGAAGACACGGCAAGTGCATACCTTAAGAACTCGGCAGAGCGGACTCGGCGAGCAAGACCAAGCAGAGTCAAAGATCCTACAGTATCAAGACCCAGCTCAGTGACGGAAACCCAGCTCAGTGTCAAAGACCCAGCTCAGTGTAAAAGACCCAGCTTAGTGTCGATGACACAGCTCAGGTCTAAAACACAGCTCAGGTCAGTGACACAGCTCAGGATGAAGACACAACTGAGGTTGATGATACAGCTCAGGTCTAAAACACAGCTCAGAGTCAAGACGCAGCAGAGTCCAAGCCACTGAAGACACAGCAGAAATGCTTAGCAAGCTCAAAGACAAAGACCTTCTCAAAGATAAGATCCCGATGTCAGAAGATCTTATCTGACACAGACAGATCAGAGAAGAACTAGCCTCTGCAGATGCAGACCTACTTCGTAGGTAAAGGCCAGAAGTCAACAAGAGTAGGTAAGATTCAAACGGCTCTCTTCCAACGGCTAGTTTGAATCTCCACCTATATATATCTCCTCACCATTGAAGAAGAGGAGTTGGCGAGACGACTGAAGAAATAAAAGAACAAACAGAAAAATGAACAGAGATCTTCAAAGCCAAATCTTTCAAGAACACCCAGCCAGTCAACTGTGTTCTTAGTTGTTCACATATTCAGTCTTAGGCAGAATAGATCAGAATATAAATATCTTAAGCCTAGTTTGAACGAGTTCATCTTACTCCTTGTTCTTCATTGTAAGAACTCGTTCATTGTTGGAAAAACCCAAATCCAAACCCAAACCCAGAAAGGTTAGGTAAATGTACGCCTGTTCGAAGAGTGTAATTCGAGTTGTTAGGTTTTACAGTACCCGTAAACTGTAAGGGAGGTTCTTCAGTACCTGTAAACTGAAGGTGTAGGCTTGACAATGCCCGTAAACTGTTGGAACACAGCTCAGGTTAGAGTTGTGAAGTTGATTGGTACTTGGAAACCAAGTGGTAGTGATTTACCAGTGAACCTGGTCGTGGACGTAGGAGGTGTTACTCCGAACCACGTTAAAAATGCTTTGTTATCTATCGCTTTGTTTTATGCATGTTACTAATCCTCATGAGCATACATTTCAAGCTGCATAAACTGATTAACTGAAAAGTGAAACAGAGCTTTGCAATATAATTTGAAGCAACAGACGGACTTTCAAAATCTACCACATTCCGCACACACACAGCCAGCTGTGTCGATCAAGCTGCCATCCAGCTGGATCGAACACAGCCGGCTATCTGAAAAGAGTTTTAACTTGGAAAAGTTTTTAAACCTTGGTGTATTCACCCCCCTCTACACCAAGGTATCCGTCTTGGGACCAACAATTGGTATCAGAGCAGTGGTTCAAAAGATCACTGTATATGTGTCAAGTCAACATTTCTTTGCTGATAGTGGTCACCTGAACAGATCCTTCAAAGCTTCAAATTTTTTTTAATCATTATATTGCATACTGTCGTGGAATCTTCCTTGTGCAGGAATCTCTGAATAGAGGAGCTCTTGAGAAATCATGAACCCAGACATTTGTCCAAGATGCGAATATTACAGGAACTATCTCCATGACTTGGGGGTACGAAGAACAAGATATCAAAGTATATTGGAGTACTGGAGAGAGGAATTTCACTCAGCAGCAAACCAGATGGACTGTGATGCAATCATCTCAAGCCACCAGGAGATGAGAAGAACAGAAAGGCTGATTGACGATTTGGAACGTCTCATTCTCAGAGTATATGACACCATGAGAGACAACCACCAAAGTCATCACAATATCTGACGAAAGCTTAGAAGAAGCTCAATCAGCTCAGCCTGGAATGACCAACAAGGAGCACTGAAATATGAGCAAAGGAGATGAAGAAACCCAGCTAGCTGACTGGGACCAACTGTGAAATAAACACAGCTGGATGCATAACGGAAGATGCAGCCAGTCATATAGCTGAGTACAATGGTCTCAAAGAAAGAATAAAGAAGCAGCATATGAATCGGCTGGATTTGGAACAGCTGACTACCTGCTATACAATCTGAGACCTCTTCAAAGAAATGAGCCGATGGTAAGAAGATCCGTTCAGTAGAAGGATGTAGGATACAGCTGAAGAAAAAGCCACCTACTATCAAATCGAGGGGGAACTCTACATAGCTGGAAAGAATCAGCAAAATCAAGTAGAATACCCAGCAGGATGCACTTATCAAGATAGACTCAGCTGGAGTCACCAACTGGAGGGTAAACTGAACCAACAGAGTAATCAAGATGATTCTCTAACCCAGCTGACATCATCCAAGAGTCTTATCAACTTCTGAAGAAATCCATTGTTGGAAAAATTCACACAGAAGCACACATGCTGAAATCTAAGTCAAGGTGTGAATTAAAGCCGACGGCTCAATCCTAATGAAAGAAAAGTTCATCCTACTGAGGAGGAACAAACCCAGATGAATCCCAAAAGCTCAGATCAGAAGAATTATCCAGCTAAAAGGAAATAAAGCTCAGCTGGACATCAATCGAAGAGTTAAAGGGAACTCAGCTGAAGAAGCTTCAAGCTAATCACCAAGATACTCAGCTGAGGAGTACCTTCAATCTAGCAGAAGAGAATACAACAGTGGTATCAGCTGACTACAATGATCAGCTGAGGGGTTTGCAGATTTTGTTTATTATATTCCCTGTTGTAATATGCTATGTAAGGATAAAATTATTTGAATATTAAATCAAACATCCAAACATTCCTTAAATGGATTATTCTGCAAGCTATCCATCCCATCGCATTTAATGAAAAGCATGCAGAATACTGTAGCTCAAGAGAACTGAGTCAGAAGTCAGAACGTTTCGACTTCCTCAAGCGCACGTGACCTACACTCAATATTCACACGTCATAGGACGTGTTGCGCAAATCTCTCTCAGCCGCAGATCTTCAATACAATTGCCAAGATCTCAACCATTAATCAAAATGGGCAATTGATATATCTATCAAAAATTTGCAAATCTTCGCCACATTTTCTATCGCTCATACTTATCTGAAATTCATATATCAGATTCTTGATTATCTTTTTGCTAATACGCTTCCCGAGTATCTTCGTCTTTCTAAACTCTTGCAACAGAAGAAAATCATGACACCAAAGAAGACGACACCAGGAGCAAGCCAGACTGAGAACTTGATGTCAAAGCTTCATTTTGAGAGTTGTCTGACTCTCAAGAACTACCAGAACTCAGAGTTCCAGGAAGTTCTGGATCTCATCGAAAATGCCGGACTTTTGCAGTGGGCGACTGCAAGACTGAAGAACATCTTCTGCCGGGAAGTGGCGGAGTTCTTTTTAGAGATGTCTAACCGAGATGATCGACTCCGTTCCAACGTCTCTCTGCAAATCAAGGAGAAGACTGGACATACAACTCCGTGGGACGTTGACATCAACATCAACCGAATGTTGAACAAGCTGTTCGGCCTGAAGACTCTTGGGGACCGCTCCCCAGATAATTACACCAGAGAAGAAATCCAGATCGAACTGGATAAGATGCTGTTCAAGCCAGAACCAAATAGGGCGAGCATGTCCAAGCTCCTGCTCAAGCCCAAGTACAAATTATTTCTGGATGTCACCCAAAAGTGCATCCTCGGTATTGCTGGATCTCAAGGAGAGATCAACATACCCAAACTGAAGCCAATGATAGCCATCCTCAGAAATGACCCTGTGGATTGGTTCTCATTCTTCATGGGAAAATTGGAAAAAGAATCTAAAAAGATTCATTTTGAAGATGACAGCTTCACCCGGTACAACTGTAGAGAGACAATCTATCTATGCACCAAAGTAGCGTGCATAATAGAAAGCTACTCTACCGGAAGACAAATCAAGTGCCATAACGCAGAAGAATCACATGAAACTTAATATAGGGAGGGCTCTTCCAGCACTCTTTCCAGCTCGAACTCAACAACTCCTTGCTTTCTTTCGCTCATATCAGGAATAGAACCAGGACTAAGTAGACAGGCCGACAGTGAGTTAAAGAGACAAGTATCGAATGGAAAGAAATGAATGAATTGGAAAAGAAAATTTTGTGTCCAGAATACTGTTCGAGAAGCCAAGTCAGCTCACTGACTTGTTGAAAAAGGCAGCCCCTGAAGGGAAGAAGAGGGCACAAGAGGCAAAGCATCAGACTGCCTCTCCCTCTCAAGCAAGAAAAAGGAAGCAATCAGAGGAGACACAGCCAGCTGGATCTCCACCTGCCAAGAAGAAGCTGAAATTCAAAGCAGCCATCAAACCAGCTAAGGAGGCAGCAGAGAAACCAGTTGTTGAGCCAGCTGGATCGGAATCCACTCCCACAACTTCCCCTGTCCAAAAGAAGAAAACTGAGTGGAGACCAGTCACTGAGAAGATAGCTCAGGGATCCTCCTCCAGCTCAGACAATGGAAGGGAGTTCGTGAGATCAACACAAGAAGTTGAAGAACGTCAAATAGTGGTCTCTCTCCCTGACCCAGATAATGCTATTCACCTTCGCCAAATTCTTCAAGCATTCTCACAACCCACTCCAGCTGACTACAAATCAGCTGGAATTTCTCATCAATAAAATCTTCTTCCACCCCATCCTCAGGTACACATCTCAGATTCCCCTTTCAATTCTTCAGTACCTGAAACCTCCTTGCTTCCACACACCCAAGATTCAGCACCCAACTCTCCTCCTAAAGAACCATCTCCTTTAAGAGAACTGACAGATATTCAGTTGGCTGAAGCATCTTCACAGCCAGCTGACTCCCAAGATGAACTATCTCCTCTTCCCAGCTCACCTAAAGAGCCCCATCCAGCTGATGTTCCTTCGCAGCTGGATGATGAAAACCAAACTGAACCTTCAAGCCCCACTACTTCTGAGGAAGTTGAAATCCTCAGTCCCAGAGCCGTTGCACGTGCTGCCACCATCATGAGGTTCGATGACCTCAGGCTTCAAGAAGTAAAGAGCGCACTGCAACAATACCCGTCTCTTGTTTCGCTCCCCGCCGCATTAGTCGCCGTAAGCGACTTCAAATTTTACCTTGCTACCAAGATGACTACTTGGTACGCAAATGAGGAACTTGTGGAGCTCTACTCCTTCAATAAGCTCAAAGCCGAAGAAGCAGCTCTACAAGAGATCTTCGGATTTGGAAGTCTTCCGGATGCCTTCGTGCATCAAGACGAGCTAATCCAAACTCTCATCCAGAAGACTAAGCAAGATGAAGTATCACCATCTGATGAGGTAATCGCGAGAGCCAACTCCTGCTCCTCCACGCTCTCGAATTTGGATTGTTCCGATTAAGGCGCCAAGGAAACCGTACATACCGACACATCGAGGCAATGGTGATTGAAAATGAGCCAACTTCGCAACGAGTTGAGCCTACGTGCTCGCTCCACATAATCCAATTGCCAATGACACTCGCTCACTGGTCGAGATCGAGGCAGTCAAACCCAGCCAAGTCGAATCCGAGACCCAAACGGATTCCGATGCCGTGCTTTCTGATGCAATGAAGAAAGAAATAGCCAAACAAGTTGAGGAAATCCTATTCCAGGATAGACTCAAATCAAATATTGACACCCTTCTGCGCATCTCAGCTGTAGAATGGCAAGTCCATTGTAACGGATGTATCCATTGATGAAGTTCACAGATTTGCTCAGAATCTACAGGAAAGCACCAGTCAAGATCTCAAACAATCTCTCGTGTCTCAACGTATTGATCAGACAACACTTCTAGAAAAGAGAGTCCCAGAGATCATTTCAGAACTTCAAGCTCCACTAGAAAGCAGCTTCAGCGACTTATCCAGCCAGCTGCAAGCTCTACAACAACAAACCCTCTCTAACAGGACTGACATTCAAAAGTTGTTCAACCTCTACAAAGAGCTGGACACTCAGTTCAAAGCTGGAAATACCAGCACAACACAGCTCAACCTCGTCACAGCAGACAACACAGCCAAGCTTGCTGATGTTGACAAAGTCCTGGCCCAACTAAAGGAGACAATCGTCAACCTATCCTCCACCCTTGTTGATGATAACAAAAAGAGGGAAGATAAGGGGGAAGGTAATGATAACAGAAAAACATCAAGGGCAGGCAAAGGAAAAGCTGTAGCTGAAGATGAAATCCAAGTGCTGCAGTCTGACATTGATGAAGTTGTTGCTGAGCTGGAAGCAGAAGAACCAGCTGGACGGAGAG
The DNA here is from genome assembly GCA_031470985.1 of Agastache rugosa. Taxonomy (NCBI): domain Eukaryota; kingdom Viridiplantae; phylum Streptophyta; class Magnoliopsida; order Lamiales; family Lamiaceae; genus Agastache; species Agastache rugosa. Next base: position 19,079,116 of record CM062604.1, read on the forward strand.
GAAAATGGAGTAAAATGATCATCCCTCTTGCCAAAGCTAGCGGAGCCAAGCCAGAAGAAATGAATGATACTCAATGGCTCTGCAACTTTGTAAATAAACAAAAGCAAGAAATGAGGAACTTTCAAGAGCAGCAGAAGAAGAAGGAAAGCTTGCTCGATGCTGAAGTAAAGAAGCAGAAGAAGAAAAGAGCTAACATCAGAGCATTGAAGAAAAAGTCTCAGATGCCAATGAACTGGAAAAGAATAGATGAATGGATCCCAGAAGAGCTAAACGACGACTGGGAACATACAAAATTCGAGTTCATTGAAGATTACTACTATCTGGGAGCCTACCAAATACGCCTCCAGATGTTGCTTTCAAGATGCATCTAAATGAGCTCTTCCATCAAGATAGGATGACTGCGAAAGCATTCTTCAATGCTGCAGAGACCGCAAAGATCCAATTCTCTGCTCCCCATCTATATCATCTCCAGCCTCCACTGATACCTGGAACCGATTTCCCTGACAAATCGCAAATAATCGCAGAAGTGAATAAATGGGCAATCAGGAGAAAAATTTCCAAGGTAAGTAATGAAAAAGAATATAGAAAGCTGGAACGGATGATCTTCAACCGGTACAGGTTGAGAACGGATGAACAGCTTGAAGAAGAAAGACTGAAGAATCAACATCAGAGGAAGCTCAGTTGAAAACCCAGCCATCTGGGAATTTTTGTCTTTTAAATTTTTGTAAAATTGTAACATTTTCTTTTATTAATGAAAAATTCGTTTTTGCTCTCAAGCTCATCCTGATGACAATAACTCTTTGTCCAGGCACTGAACTCTGAATCTGATATACCTGCTGTGTATGTTTAACTTTTGAAAACCCGTTTTCTTGTTAAGGGGGAAGTAAATTATTTTTCAGTTAGGTTTTGGCATCATCAAAAAGGCAAAAATTGTTGGGAAAATTAATAGAGTTTTGATTGGATACCAAAACCCGGCTGACCCCAACCGAGTAGATGATCGCACAAGCCTAAGCGTTTTTCAGCTCACCTGTTTGAGCTTATAAGAGTTTTTTAGTTTACAGGTAGAATCGCTGAAGACAGCTGAAGACAGCAGAAGACACAGCTAAGCAGACAGCTTAAGAATTCAGCAGAGCAGACTCAGCAGAGCAAGACCAAGCAGAGTCAAAGATCCTACAGTATCAAGACCCAGCTCAATGACGGAAACCCAGCTCAGTGTCAAAGACCCAGCTCAGTGTAAAAGACCCAGCTTAGTGTCGATGACACAGCTCAGGTCTAAAACACAGCTCAGGTCAGTGACACAGCTCAGGATGAAGACACAGCTCAGGTTGATGATACAACTCAGGTTTAAAACACAGCTCAGAGTCAAGACGCAGTAGAGTCCAAGCCACTGAAGACACAGCAGAAATGCTTAGCAAGCTCGAAGACGAAGACCTTCTCAAAGACAAGATCCCGATGTCAGAAGATCTTATTTGATGCAGACAGATCAAAGAAGAACTAGCCTCTGCAGATGCAGACCTACTTCGTAGGTAAAGGCCAGAAGTCAACAAGAGTAGGTAAGATTCAAACGACTCTCTTCCAACGGCTAGTTTGAATCTCCACCTATATATATCTCCTCACCATTGAAGAAGAGGAGCTGGCGAGACGACTGAAGAAATAAAAGAACAAACAGAAAAATGAACAACGATCTTCAAAGCCAAATCTTTCAAGAACACCCAGCTAGTCAGCTGTGTTCTTAGTTGTTCACATATTCAGTCTTAGGCAGAATAGATCAGAATATAAATATCTTAAGCCTAGTTTGAACGAGTTCATCTTACTCCTTGTTCTTCATTGTAAGAACTCGTTCATAGTTGGAAAAACCCAAACCCAAACCCAGAAAGGTTAGGTAAAGGTACGCTTGCTCGAAGCGTGTAATTCGAGTGGTTAGGTTTTACGATGCCGTAAGCGTAGGAAGGTTCTTCAGTACCTGCAAACTGAAGGTGTAGGCTTGACAGTGCCCGTAAACTGTTGGAACACAGCTCGGGTTAGAGTTGTGAAGTTGCTTGGTACTTGGAAACCAAGTGGTAGTGATTTACCAGTGAACCTGGTCGTGGACGTAAGAGGTGTTACTCCGAACCACGTTAAAAATGCTTTGTTATTTATCGCTTTATTTTATGCATGTTACTAATCCTCATCAGCATACATTTCAAGCTGCATAAACTGATTAACTGAAAAGTGAAACAGAGCTTTGCAATATAATTTGAAGCAACAGACGGACTTTCCAAATCCACCACAGTCCGCACACACCACAGCCAGCAGTGTCGATCAAGCTGCCATCCAGCTGGATCGAACACAGCCAGCTATCTGAAAAGAGTTTTAACTTTGAAAAGTTTTTAAACCTTGGTGTATTCACCCCCCCCCCTCTACACCAAGGTATCCGTCTTGGGACCAACAGAGCTGGGTCTTGATACTGCTGAGTCTTTGACTCTGCTTGGTCTGCTCTGCTGAGTACCTCAGCTGGGTCCAGCTTAGCTGTGTCTTCTGCCATGTCTTCTGCTGTCTTCAGCGACTCTACCTGTAAACTTAGAAACTCTATAAGCTCAAACAGGTGAGCTGGAAATAATACAAGGTTTGTACATTCATCTACTCGGTTGGGGTCAGCTGGGTTTTGGTATCACTTCAAAACATGTTTATTATTTTCCCAACAATTTCCACCTTTTTGATGATGCCAAAACCTTTACAAACTTTTACAGAAAAAACACAAAACAAAAATCCTAACTAAACTCTTCCTGGCTGCTCCACATGCCTTGACGAGAGTTTGCTCTGAGGGAAGGCTCCGTTTGCAAGGTTCCCCCTCAATTGGATAGTCCAATTGTGTTTTATCAGCGGGGTTTGATTCCCCCAGGCTTGATGACTTCATCTTGAGATCTTTGGGGTTTCTGCTGAGCTGGTCCAGCTGTGTCTGATTCCTTCTTGATGACACACGATGATCCAGCTGGGTATATCCTGCTGGATGCTCTGCCTGACGATTCTGCTAGACTGAGTTCCCCATCAATTGGATATTTAAATTATTTTATCAGTTGGGTTTGATTTCCCTGGCTTGATGTGGAACGAGTTACAGCTGATTATTTGATGGTGAGAGATCGCGAAAGGGATCGTCGTCGGCAGAATTTAAAACGGACGTAACTTTCGCTTCGAGGATCAGAATTTCTATTATAATACCATTCTGGAAGCGGAATGATGATTCGGATTGAACTCATAGCGCTCTGCGCGATGACCTAAGTGGTCCCGGGCCCAAAGTTGGTCCCTGAATGGATCATCTCCTCTCTGGACCTTGTTGACTGCTTGAAGTCTATTTCCCAGCTGGAGTCTGTCAGCTTGACATCTAGCTTGATATTCCATCTGCTGGAATCTTGAAGTTAAGCTTGGTTGATTTCCAGCTTTATGTCTAGTTGAGATCCTCAGCTGTGTCTTTTTGGTTGACCTTGATGTCTGAGCTGAATGACCTTCTCCTTTGATTCCAGTCAGCTGGATTTATCTGCTGCCTTTTAGCTTTGTGTCCAGCTGGGAGCCGCTGCTTTTCTTGGGCTTTAGATTGTTGAGCAACTTGTCTTCTTTGGCAGGGCTGAGCTTTGAAAGCTAGCTTGATGATGTTCGATCTTTTTGGAACATCCTTGGCCTTGGTTCCAGCTGTGTTTGTATTGGCTGGAGCCAGTCTGTTCTGAATCAACTCTGGCCATCTTTAGCTTCTTGAACATTCTTCTGCTTGAGCTCATTCCTTAGCTCCGAATTCTCAGCTGGCTAGATTTCAAGGATTTCTAGCAATCTCTTGAAGTCTCTGAGCACTTTTTCGATGAGGTCTCTTTTTAGCATGCAATCAGCTGTGCCATGTCCAGCTGGGCATTCTACTTGATTTTGCTCTCTTTCCAGCTGTGTAGAGTTCCTCCTTGATTTGATAGTAGGTGGCTTTTTCTTCAGCTGCATCCTACTTCCTTTGATGAGGTCTCCGTTTGTATAGCAGGTAGACAGCTGTCCCAAAATCCAGCTGATTCATCTGCTGCTTCTCGATTCTTTTCTTGAGACCAATGTACTCAGCAGTGTGATTGGCTGAGTTTTTAGTTTTGTATCCAGCTGTCTTTATTTCACAGCTGGTCCCAGTCAGCTAGCTGGGTTTCTTCATTTTCTTTGTCGGTTGATTTAGTAAGATGTTCCAGACATCTTAATCAAGGTGATCATCCTCATCTGAGTCGGAGAAGGAGATTTGATCATCATCCATTTCGCTCGTTTCGAACCCTTTATCCTTGTTCGGGAGGATGACTCAGCTGGGTTTCTCTTTGGGTAGAGTTGCTTGTCGTGATGAACCTTCACGATCTTCTTGTACCTTTCCTTGCTGTGATCCAGCCTATTGATGCTCCGTACAAGTATGGCAACTTCTTCGTGCAATTCTTCTTTGCTCATATTTTTGAACTCCTTTCTGACTTTTTCAGTCTGAGCTGATTGAGCTGATCTTCTTGACTCTGCACTGAGAGCTGTCTCCTTTGCCTTGGGATTCAGCTCCGTTTCATTTATCCGGCTGGATGATTCTCCGCTTGTGATCCCCAGATCAAATTCGTTGGCTTTCAAGATGGAGAATAATTTTTCCGTTTCCATGCTGCCAAGATCAGTTCTGCTTTGGTGAACCACCTTGTGTGTACACCATTCTGAGGAGAGAGCTGCAAGAACTTTCAAGTTCTTATCTCGAACTGTATATTTCCCAGTTCGGATCGTCTCGATCTCGATGACGAGGTTGGATAATCTTAGCTCCATTTGATCAATGGACTCGTAGGGAAGTTGCTTGAAGTTGTCGAACTTCTGGTATGCAACTGAGAATTTGTTCTCTTGAATTTCCTCTGAGCCTTTACACAGCTTGGCTAGAGTGTCCCACATCCCCTTAGCTGTCTCACAGTTGATAATCTTGCTGAGATGAGCTTCCGTCACCGTTGAGGAGATGACGTTGCGAGTGTAGCTGTCCAATCCAGCTTGTCTTCTTTCTTCTGGAGAGTACTCATTTCTTGGCTTCACAACTTGCCGGAGTACTGGTTCAGCTCCAGGTGTGGTTTCTGCTTTTCTTTCTGACTTCATGATGATGATGGGACCATCTGTGATAACATCCCACATCATGTCGTTTTGCACGCACAGAAAGCTTTTGAGTCGGAACTTCCATATCTGATAATCATCGACTGAGAATGTTGGAAGATTCCTGCACAGAGAAGATTCCATGACAGTATGCAATATAATGATTTTAAAAAGATTTTGAAAAATTAAGGATCTGTTCAGGTAACCACTATCAGCAAAGAAGATGCTGTCTTGACACAGATACAGTGATCTTTTGAACCACTGCTCTGATACCAATTGTTAGTCCCAAGACGGATACCTTGGTGTAGAGGGGGGGTGAATACACCAAGGTTTAAAAACTTTTCCCAGTTAAAACTCTTTTGAGAGAGCCTGTTATGTCCGATCCAGCTGGATGACAGCTTGATTGACACAGCTGGCTGTGTGAGTGTGTGCGGAAGTTGGTGGGTTTGGAAAGTCCGTCTGTTGCTTCAAATCATATTGCAAAGCTCTGTTTCATTTTTCAGTTAATCAGTTTATGCAACTTGAAATGTATGCTTGAGAGGTTAGTAAAATGCATAAAACAAAGCGATAAATAACAAAACAATTTTAACGTGGTTCGGAGTAACATCTCCTACGTCCACGACCAGGTTCACTGGTAATTCACTACCACTTGGTTTCCAAGTACCAAGCAACTTCACAACTCTAACCCGAGTTGTGTTCCAACAGTTTACGGGCACTATCAAGCCTACACCTTCAGTTTGCAGGTACTGAAGAACATTCCTTACAGTTTACGGGTATTGTAAAACCTAACCACTCGAATTACACGCTTCGAGCAGGCGTACCTTTACCTAACCTTTCTGGGTTTGGGTTTGGGTATGGGGTTTCCAACTATGAACGAGTTCTTACAATGAAGAACAAGGAGTATGATGAACTCGTTCAAACTAGGCTTAAGATATTTCTATTCTGATCTATTCTGCCTATGACTGAATATGTGAACAACTAAGAACACAGCTGACTGGCTGAGTGTTCTTGAAAGATTTGGCGTTGAAGATCATTGTTCATTTTTCTGTTTGCTCTTTTATTTCTTCAGTCGTCTCTATAGTCTCACCACCAGTCTCTGTTCTTCAATGGTGAGGAGATATATATATAGGTGGAGATTCAAACTAGCCGTTGGAAGAGAGCCGTTTGAATCTTACCTACTCTCATTGACTTCTGGCCTTTAACCTACGAAGTAGGTCTGCATCTGCAGAGGCTATTTCTTCTCTGATTTGACTGCGTCAGATAAGATCTTCTGACATCGGGATCTTGTCTTGGAGAAGGTCTTCGTCTTCGAGCTTGCTAAGCATTTCTACTGTGTCTTCAGCGTCTTGGACTCTGCTGTGTCTCGACTCTGAGCTGTGTCTTAGACCTGAGCTGTATCATCAACCTGAGCTGTGTCTTCAACCTGAGCTGTGTCATTAACCTGAGCTGTCTTAGACCTGAGTTGTGTCATTGACACTAAGCTGGGTCTTTTACACTGAGCTGGGTCTTTGACACTGAGCTGGGTTTCCGTCACTGAGCTGGGTCTTGATACTGTTGAATCTTTAACTCTGCTTGTCCTTTCCTGTGAAAGTACCTCAGAGTCCAGCTTAGCCGTGTCTTCTCGTCATGTCTTCTGTCTTGCCGACTCTACTTAAACTTAGAAACTCTATAAGCTCAAACAGGTGAGCTGGAAACAATACAAGGTTTGTACATTCATCTACTCGGTTGGAGTCAACTGGATTTTGGTATCACTTCAAAACATGTTTATTATTTTCCAACCCATACAATATTTATTATTAACCATAAACTAACACTAAATCAGTGGTTCTCAATCACAAAATCAAATAATTACGTAGACTACAGAAGCAGATATTGAATGAAAAAAGAAGCGCAGAATATACCTGGAAAATGGAAATTAACGCAATGTGAGAAATTGGGAACTATGCGAATTTAATAGCTGAAATGAACCGAATTGGGAATTAACACGAAATTAACAAACTGCACATTGCAGAAGTTGCAGAAGTGTAAGAAATTAAGCCAATACGAGGAGAACTTGTAGAAGTGGCTTACCTCTAAAATGACTATCGAAAACCCATTGCAGAAGTTGAAAACGACCAGAATGATGGAGCAAAAGGCAGTAGCTTCGGTACGGGATTGGGAATGCAGCAAAGACGGTGTCGATGCGTCGGGAAGAAAGTAGCGTACGATGCTGAAAAAACAGAGAGAGGGTGGAGAGTACAGATGGGAAACGAGGAACAACGTCTGTTGGGGTCGACGCCGGTGTCTAAATCGGCAGTGGCGGAGCGAAGATGAATAGAGAAGGCGCTGGAATTGGGAAATTTAGGAAGGAATTGGGGAATTTTTGGTATATGAATAGAAGGGGAATTCACGGGGATTAGGAATGCAGCGAAGACGGCGTCGCGTCGGCACTGAAACAACAGAGAGAGGGTGGAGAGTGGAGATGGGAGACGAGGAACACCGTCTATTGGGGTCGACGCCGGCGTCTAAACCGGCGACGGCGGAGCGGAGATGAATAGTGGCGCTGGTGTTGGGAAATTTGGAGCGGCACTGTTTTTTCAATTTAATATGAATTGGGAGGGGAATTCACGCTAAGTGTTTGTCTGTTTGTTTTTTTTTTTTGTACAACAGTTCAAAAATATTCATTGTCTATATATTTAATAGACAACAGGTATTAGGAACCCATGTCTATATGTGTCGTATACAGACAATAGTTTACACAAATATGTTGTCTACTTTAGTAATAGACAATAAGGATTAAAATATGTTGTTTATAAATAAAAAAGTGTGGTTATAGACAATAGGTTTCGAAACCTGTTGTTTATGACCGCACTTTTTTATGGTTAAAGACGAAAGGTTTGGTTGTGGCAGTTGTCTATATACTAATTGACAACATGTTTATTAAAAGCTGTTGTCTACTTTATGTTGTCAATAATCAAAATTCTTGTAGTGCCAGAGTATCCAGTTGAGCGAAGACCAGCTAAGAGGTTAGTTGAGTAAAGGTCAGCAGAGCTAAGAGGTCAGCCAAGCAGAGCGGATCCAGCTGAGTGTATCAAGTAGAGCTGATCCAGCAGAGTGGATCCAGCAGAGCGGATTCAGCAGAGTAGATCAAGCAGAGCTGATCCAACGAAGCTTCCAGCTGATCAAGACACAGTCAAAGCTTGAAGACTCAGCTCAATGTCGAAGCCAGCTCCAAGACAAGATCCAAGTATCAGAGGACAAAATCAACCTCGACCAATGAGGCTTCGACAACTCAGCATCCAAGAAAGTAAACCTAGGATCTGACACAAAGAAGAAGACACAGGTGAAGAAAGTCAGACTGCAAGATGTGAAGTCAGAAAATAGGTGAGATTCAAACGACTCTTTCAACGACTAGTTTGAATCTCCACCTATAAATACAAGTCTTCATCCACAGAAAGAAATGGGTGAAACAAATAAGTAAACTCTTTGAAAATCAATAGCTATCCTCTAAACGACAGTCTGCAAAAGTCTCCCAAGAACACGAAAATTTCCAGAAATTCTTGAGTGTTCATTAGATTGTTGAGTTTTCTTCTTCTGTAAACTAGGCATACATACTTTTCATATCCTAAGCCTAGAAGTGAACAAACAATCCAGAACTCTGTTCTTCATTGTAAAAGTTTGTTCACAAATTGGAAAATTCCACCTACTCAAAACCCCTCTTTCTAGGTTAGGAAAAGTTAAGGTTGAAGTAGTACGCTTTCACTGTGCACAAAAACAGTGTGTACCTTTTCTCAGAACGCGTAATATGAGAGGTCACGTTTATTGTAGTACGCACAAACTACAACCAGCTCAAAGGAACAGAGCTGCAAGCTGACTCGCTGCTCGTAAAGCTGGTGAATCCAAGGTTAAGGGATTTGCTAGTTTATCTGGTCCATGGACGTAGGAGTTCTCTCCGAACCATGTTATTTTTTGGTGTTCTTTACTGCTTTTGTTTATATATTTTTTCTGAAGAACTAACCAAATCATCCAGCACGTCATTTGTTTAAAAGTTTATATTTTGGCTGCGTGTTTATCAAAGTGCATGCAACTTGACTAACTGAAAAATGAAACTTAAGTTTTCAAGCTGAGTTTTTCTAAGTAACAAACGAGTAAGTTTTCAAGCCACCACCTTCCACACAGCCAGCTGAGTTATTAGTCCAACTGACCATTTTCCAAAGAAGTCAGCAAGATTCATAACTGAGCTCACTCTTAAAAGTTTTAACTTGCAAAAGTTTTATATCTCGGTGTATTCACCCTTCTCTACACCGAGAACTCGTTCCCGGACCATCAATTGTATTTAGCTAAGAAACATTATAGTGCCTTAATATATGTATTGCAAAGGCACAAACACCTGGATTCTTGAAGAAATTCTATTGTTCTTGTGTACACAGTCGAAATAGGACGCAATTACATATAGTGTACACAGTTGCAATAATCAATTGTGTTTTACGTTCTAACACAAATATCAATAGTACACAATTGATTCTATGCTCAACTGTGTCACAGCGTGCTCATCAATAAGATAAAATACCTCACAGTCGAAATAATCCCACAAAAAACTCCACAGCCAATGTGTAACAAAAAATTCTACAAAAACGCCACAGTTCCATATCCACAAGAAACTAAAAACTAAATATCTGAAACGCCACAGTTCCATATCCACTAAAAATTAGTTAATTGTTCCATATCCAAAAAAAATTAAATTTTTAATGATAAGGAAAAGATCTTCGCTCCCAAAGACGATCTATATTTCTTCACGTACTCATCATCCACAAGGCATGTATGGAGATCTGAGAGTACACGGTCAACGTACATGCAAGCAAAGACACCACAACTATGCCCATCTGGTTGAACACACTGTTCATTCCTAGGCATCATCTTAATCTTTAATTCAGTCTTTTTTGTTGGTTCTGCAACCTTCTCCCAGTAGCCTGTCTTGATCAAAAGTGGAGGTATCAGAAGGGTGATAGGCCTAAGTTGCCGTCATGTGTCAGAAATCTTGCCGGATGATTTCGATCATCATCACGATACAAGAGAGAATCTTAAAACTCCACAATCCAAGTGTGCAAATCAAGACGAACGGTAACCTTCAATATTGCAAATGGACATGACCTTTAACCAAAAACATTGGAAAGTAAAATAACAATACACACATATGATAAAGGCAGTCAATACAACAACCTGAAAAATAATTAATAAACTTACATATCGAGCATTCCACCAAGGTATAATACTATCACCATCTATCCCATCGACCAATCGAATGAGATTCTTTGCTACTTTCCACTGCCGGTTATTTTTACGCACATAAACATGTTGTCCTTCATTATCTTTGATGATCAACAATTATTAATATTATTTAAAACAAAGAGAGAACACAAATTCAATTAACATAAGTTGATAAACTTACAAAAAATAATGTGGGCAACACAATAGTTGTGAACTTGCCCCTGCACATATTTTTCTTTGAATATAAGTGCAGTACAAATCCAAAACCTGAGCAAAATGTAGCAAATACAAATATGTTAGTTACAGAAATCAAAATATTAAAAAAATTGAACTTATTCATATCTCTTACCTCTGCTGTCAGCTCAACACTCGGGTTCTCCACCTTATCAAAGAAGTCTTGAGTCATATGATATTTTGAATGAATTGTCTGTACCACAACATCCTTAAATGCAGCTGGGGTACGGTTACAAGCATTCTCCTTAGTATATGGTCTGCAGAAAGGACTGCGGCGTGCAGCCAGATGGTCGATGCTTTCGAGGGCCGTAGAAAACATCAGCCACAATACCATCTCCATTATCATCCGCGACAGACATCCAGTCATTTGACATCTCATCCTCTTCATGTGGAGTTGTTGGTTGTGGAGTTCTTACACGATCATTCACCAACTTTCTTTTCAATTCATGAGGTATAGATGACGAGGATGAGTAATCATTCTTCTTCGCCTGATCCTAGCCTGATCCTCTTCAGGTATAGATGGCGAAGAAGCATGGTAATAATCAACCAAGTTTGCAGTGGAGAAATTTGCATCTTCATCATCTCTCTCCTCTTCCTCCTCCTCAACCCTATGATTTTCCTCCTGATGCTCTTTTTCCTTGGAGCGGTGAATGACTGACGACTAAGATAATAGGCTACCCTCTGTGCAAACCGCTCAAACCAACTCTCCTCTGCATCACCTAATCTCTGTCCAGGAAAGCATACTCACAACAAACATGAGCACTGGATGTCTTTCTTGATTGTAAGGCGGGAGATTTTTCTCTTCGCAACTTAGACTTTCCTACCTTCTCCTGCTCTGACATCGGGGACTTTTTCTTTCGACGCTTAGGCTTAACCTAAGCGGTCTTCTCCGGTTCTACTGCCTTCAATCGTAAATTCACTGAAGATCTTAATTTTTTGAATGCATGCCTTGCTGAAGGAACGAATAAAACAAAGAATGGTGTTCCACTCTCCTCTACGATCCAGAATAGTTCGTATTTCTCTTTCATAGTAGGGCTCAATATCTCGCTACAATCGAGCTGTAAAAAAATAACAAAATATGTGTGATGATTGAATGATTTAAGCAATTAATTAACTACTTAATTGAATGAATGAGAAAGACTTACCTCCTGGTCAAGTACCGTGTAAAGTCAGCTGTAGCCTTCCCAATGGACTAGCTCAACAGTCGAGGAATTTTTGGTTCCTTGTCACGACATTCACACATTTTTTCCTAATCAGGAATAGCCTCGTATGCCCAAATCTGAAGAGCCCAGACTGGTCCAAAGAAATGATATGCTCTCTTCAACGATGCTACTTGAGAAAGGTCTTTAGCTACGAGACCCATATAATGAAGAAGGATTTGAAATGTGTGTGAGCCTCATTCAAACATTTCCCACTCTTCTGCATTTTCAATTAAGGCCCAAATCCAATCTTCAATATGAACTTCAAGTTCCTGACAGTAGAGCATCCCATAATACATGATGATGTGGTCCGCCTTCAAGTAGTCGTCTACATGTTTTTCAGTTCCGGACGGCTTCTTCTTCTTCTTCTTCTTCTTCTTCTTCTTCTTCTTCTTCTTCTTCTTCTTCTTCTTCTTCTTCTTCCTCTTCTTCTTCTTCTTACACTTCTTCTTCCTCTTCTTCTTCTTCTTCTTCTTCTTCTTCTTCTTCTTCTTCTTCTTCTTCTTCTTCCTCTTCTTTAGAACCATGCAGTTCCCCTTTCTTAAACGCATTGAGGTCGTCCTTGAACATGGTTCATTTGCTCCCAAAACATCTATGATAGAGGTTGTTGGGTGCAATTTCGTGAGGAGCATTCGGATCAAACTTTGAATTACCAAGATTTAATCCAGTGACAAGCACATACTCTTGCTATGAAAATTGGATGTTCTTTTGACCAATATAAAACCATCTCTCGTATTTTTGGAAAAGAGACATCATGCAGCTCCCGCGCCATAAGCTCATGTAGAGCATTATTGGCGCTATTATTCTGCCTCAAACCAAGTATATGGCCAAAGCATCCACTTCGAAACTTCTCTAGAGCTTCGTTGCCACCTTCTTCTAATAAACAGGACCTGATGTCCTTTATCACACTATCTCGCACTTTGAGGTTGATGCGTCCTCTCCATCTTGCATTATCTTTCTCATCCATGTAAATGAAACCTGCAAAAGGAACATGTATAAGGCAACCGTGTCTTAATTGTGTACTGTATCAAAAACATGAACTGTGTACTCTCGACTGTGTATTATCTATTATCTATTGTGTATCATAAACATGGACTGCGTGCTCTTTACTGTGTCTCTATTATGTACTCTCTACTGTGTCTGTTGGGAAAATAATAAACATGTTTTGAAGTGATACCAAAACCCAGCTGATCCCAACCGAATAGATGAATGTACAAACCTTGTGTTGTTTCCAGCTCACTTGCTTAGAGCTATTAGGTTTTCTAAGTCAAGGTTCAGCACAGCAGAAGACACAGCAGAAGACGTAGCTAAGCAGACACATCTGAGGAATTCAGCAGAGTAGACTCAACAGAGCAGACTAAGCAGAGTCAAAGACCCAGCAGTATCAAGACCCAACTCAGTAACGGAAACCCAGCTCAGTGTCGAAGACCCAGCTCAGTGTAAAAGACCCAGCTTAGTGTCGATGACACAGCTCAGGTTGAAGACACAGCTCAGGTTGATGATACAGCACAGGTGTAAGACACAGCTCAAAGTCGAGACGCAGCAGAGTCCAAGACGCTGAAGACACAGCAGAGATGCTTAGCAGCTCGAAGACGAAGACCTTCTCCAAGACAAGATCTCGATGTCAAAAGATCTTATCTGACGCAGTCAAATCAGAGAAGAAATAACTTCTGCAGATGCAGACCTACTTCGTAGGTTAAAGCCCAGAAGTCAATGAGAGTAGGTAAGATTCAAACGGCTCTCTTCCAATGGCTAGTTTGAATCTCCACCTATATATATCTCCTCACCATTAAGAGGCTGGAGAGGCTGGCAAGACGACTGAAGAAATAATAGAGCAAACAGAAAAATGAACAACGATCTTCAAAGCCAAATCTTTCAAGAACACCCAGCCAGTCAGCTATGTTCTTAGTTGTTCACATATTCAGTCATAGACAGAATAGAATAGAATAGAAATATCTTAAGCCTAGTTTGAACGAGTTCATCATACTCCTTGTTCTTCATTGTAAGAACTCGTTCATAGTTGGAAAACCCATACCCAAACCCAAACCCAAACCCAGAAAGGTTAGGTCAAGGTACGCTTGCTCGAAGCATGTAATTCGAGTGGTCAGGTTTTCTCAGTACCCACAAACTGAGAGGTGTAGGCTTGACAGTGCCCGTAAACTGTTGGACACAACTCAGGTTAGAGTTGTGAAGTTGCTTGGTACTTGGAAACCAAGTGGTAGTGAATTACCAGTGAATCTGGTCGTGGACGTAGGAGGTGTTACTCCGAACCACGTTAAAATTGCTTTGTTCTTTACTGCTTTGTTTATGCATTCTGCTAACCTCTCACGCATACATTTCAAGCTGCATAAACTAACTAACTGAAAAGTGAAACAGAGCTTTGCAATATAATTTGAAGTAACAGACGGACTTTTCAAACCCACCACACTCCGCACACAGCCAGCTGTGTCGATCAAGCTGTCTTCCAGCTGGATCGGACACAGCCAGCTCACTCAAAAGAGTTTTTAACTAGAAAAGTTTTTAAACCTTGGTGTATTCACCCCCCTCTACACCAAGGTATCCGTCTTGGGACCAACAATTGGTATCAGAGTAGTGGTTCAAAAGATCACTGTATCTGTGTCAAGTCAGCTTCTTTGCTGATAGTGGTCACCTGAACAGATCCTTCAATGTTTCAAAATCTTTTTAAAATCATTATGTTGCATACTGTCTTGAGAAATCATGAATCCGGGCATATGCCCGAGATGCGAATGTTACAGGAACTATCTCCATGACTTGGGGATACGAAGAACAAGATACCAAAGTATTTTGGAGCACTGGAGAGAGGAATTTCACTCAGCAGCAAACCGGATGGACTGTGATGAAATCGTCTCAAGCCACCAGGAGATGAGAAGAACAAAAAGACTGATTGACGACTTGGAACGTCTCATACTCAGAGTATATGACACCATGAGAGACAACCATCAGAGTCATCACAATATCTGATGGATTTTCTGAATAATGTCCAAGAGATGCAACCAACAAAATTGATCTGGGGGTCACAAGAAGAAGAATCATCTAGCCAGATGAATGAAACAAAACTGACTCCCAAGGCAATAGAGACAACCTTCAGAGTACAGAATCAAAAAGATCAGCTCAATCAGCTCAACTTGGAAGGACCAACAAGGAGCACAGAAATATGAGCAGAAAAGAATTGTACGAAGAAGTTACTATGCTTGTACGGAACATCAATAGGCTGGAACACAGCAAGGAAATATACAAGAAGATCGTGAAGGTTCATCTCGACAAGCAAGTCTACCCAAAGAGAAACCCAGCTGAGTCAACCTTCCGAAGAAAAGATAAAGAGCTCAAGTCGAGCAAGATAGAAGAAGATCAAGTATTTTCTTCTGACTCAGAAGATGAAGCATTTTATTGAAGATGCATGCTTCATGGGATTCTCAAACCCAGCTGTTGAAGAAACTGAACTTACCCAGCTAGCTGTCTGGGACTAGCTGTGAAAAGTAAACACAGCTGAGTATAATGGTCTCAAGAGAGGAAAGAAGAAGCAGCAGTTTACCCAGCTGGACATGGCACAACTGACTGCATGATAAAGAGACCTTATCGAAGAAGTGCTCAGCGACTTCAAGAGACTAAGAAATTCTTGAAATCAAGATAGCTTAGAATTCGGAGCTAAGGAATGAGCACAAGCAGAAGAATGATCAGGAGCTTGAAGATGAGAAAACACAGCTGATCAAGAAGCTGGAGATGGCCAAAGCTGAATCAGATCAAAGAATGGCTCCAGCCAATGCAAGCACAGCTGGAACCAAGGCCAAGGATGTTCCAAAAAGATCGAACATCATCAAGCCAGCTCTCCAAGCTCAGCCCTGCCAAAGAAGAAAACTGCTCGGCAACCTCAAGTCCAAGAAAAACAACAACTCCCAGCTGATCACAGAGCTCAAAGGCAGTAGATAAATCTAGCTGACTGGAATCAAAATCAAAGACAGAATGTCATCCAGCACAGACATCAAGGTCAACTAAAAAGACAGCTGAGAAGGATCTCAGCTGGTTATAAAGCTGAAAATCAACCGAGCTTCACATCAAGATTCCAGCAGACGGGATATTAAGCTAGATATCAAGCTGACAGACTCCCGCTATGAAAGAGACCTCATCAAAATGGAGTCAACAAGGTCCAAAGAAGAAAGGACCCTTTCAAGGACCAACCAGAAGTATCACTCACAAAAGATAAGGACAAATCTGGGTTATCAATGGAACCCTCAACAACAAAGATGGACCCAATCACAACTGGGTGTCGAAGGAGTGATAACAGGTCAAGAAGGGACATGCGTTTTTGAGGAGTCATCAAGCATGCTGTGAAAGAAAGACAGCTGGTGATTAAAGCTCATGACTCTCCTCAAAGCTCTTCAAAGAATATGTCAAGCGTACTGGTCCTAGCCAATTGTTGTGATAACGATTTTCCTGGTAAGTTCAATGCGTAGGTCTGCAATGCAAAGAACAGGAAATCGAAGATTCTACCCCGCAAAGTAGCAGTGAACTCAGCTGATCATGGAACAGCTGACTGTCTTCTCAAGATCAGAGATCAAGTTGACAGATGAACGTAATTGTTAAGAAAATCACTGGCTCAAGTGAAGTAGGAAGTAGCTGAGAAAAGACAGCCATCTACTATTAAATTCAGGGGGAACTCCACCGAGCTGGAAATCGACACAGTTATGATATCAGCTGAGGGCAAAGTCAATCCAGCAAAATATTCAAGTGGAAAATCAAGAGAGAAATCCAGCTGAACTATCAAATGTCATCCTCTGGATATCAAACAAAGCTAGATCAAACATGGATCGCAGAATCCAGAAGAGGAATCAAGCTGAGGGGGAACTCAGTTCAGCAGATTCACCATCAATTGGTATCAACAATTGATCTCATCCCAGTCCAGCAGAATCTTCAAGAAGAGCATCCAACAGGAAATACTCAGCTGGATCACCGTGTGTCATCAAGAAGGAATCGGACACAGCTGGACTAACTCAGCAGGAACCCCAAGGATTTCAAAATGAATTTATCAAGTCAGGGGGAATCAAACCCAGCTGATAAAACCCAATTGGTTTATCCAATTGAGGGGGAACCTTGCAAACGGTGTCTTTCAACAGAGAAAGAAAGACAAGATGACTCACTCCAAACTGAGTCATACAGCTGAGAATGACCAACAATGACCATCAATTGGTATCAGCCGAAAAAGGAAGAGCCAAAATGCATCGATTGGTTTTAACTCCAAGCTGACTGGAGTTACCTCAAACGGGAAGAAATTATTGCCAGAACGCCGCCGCCAGACCTCGACTCCCCTCCCTCCTAATATCTTTTTGATGAACCAAAAAGTGGGAAAGAGTATGATAGAATTTGACAGAAAAAGTGAAAGGAAAAAGGGAAAAGGTTAGATCATCTAACTGGAAAGAAAAAGGGAAAGATAGAAGATAGGCTAATGGCGAGCTGGAAAGGCAACTGGAGAAAGAGCGCAATTTCTCGTCAAGGTATGCGGAGCAGCCAGGAAGAGTTTAGTTAGGATTTTTGTTTTGTGTTTTTCTGTAAAAGTTTGTAAAGGTTTTGGCATCATCAAAAAGGGGAAAATTGTTGGGAAAATAATAAACATGTTTTGAAGTGATACCAAAACCCAGCTGACCCCAACCGAGTAGATGAATGTACAAACCTTGTGTTGTTTCCAGCTCACTTGTTTAGAGCTATTAGGTTTTCTAAGTCAAGGTTCAGCACAACAGAAGACACAGCAGAAGACGTAGCTAAGCAGACACAGTTGAGAAATTCAGCAGAGCAGACCAAGCAGAGTCAAAGACCCATCAGTATCAAGACCCAGCTCAGTGATGGAAACCCAGCTCAGTGTCGAAGACCCAGCTCAGTGTAAAAGACCCAGCTTAGTGTCGATGACACAGCTCAGGTCTGAGACACAGCTCAGGTTAATGACACAGCTCAGGTTGAAGACACAACTCAGGTTGATGATACAGCACAGGTCTAAGACACAGCTCAGAGTCGAGACGCAGCAGAGTCCAAGACGCTGAAGACACAGCAGAGACGCTTAGCAGCTCGAAGACGAAGACCTTCTCCAAGACAAGATCTCGATGTCAGAAGATCTTATCTGACGCAGTCAAATCAGAGAAGAAATAACTTCTGCAGATGCAGACCTACTTCGTATGTTAAAGCCCAGAAGTCAATGAGAGTAGGTAAGATTCAAACGGCTCTCTTCCAACGGCTAGTTTGAATATCCACCTATATATATCTCCTCACCATTAAGAGGCTGGAGAGGCTGGCGAGAAGACTGAAGAAATAAAAGAGCTAACAGAAAAATGAACAATGATCTTCAACGCCAAATCTTTCAAGAACACCCAGCCAGTCAGTTGTGTTCTTAGTTGTTCACATATTCAGTCATAGGCAGAATAGAATAGAATAGAAATATCTTAAGTCTAGTTTGAACGAGTTCATCATACTCCTTGTTCTTCATTGTAAGAACTCGTTCATAGTTGGAAAACCCATACCCAAACCCAAACCCAGAAAGGTTAGGTCAAGGTACGTTTGCTCGAAGCGTGTAATTCGAGTGGTCAGGTTTTCTCAGTACCCGCAAACTGAGAGGTGTAGGCTTGACAGTGCCCGTAAACTGTTGGAACACAACTCAGGTTAGAGTTGTGAAGTTGCTTGGTACTTGGAAACCAAGTGGTAGTGAATTACCAGTGAATCTGGTCGTGGACGTAGGAGGTGTTACTCCGAACCACGTTAAAATTGCTTTGTTCTTTACTGCTTTGTTTATGCATTCTGCTAACCTCTCACGCATACATTTCAAGCTACATAAACTGACTAACTGAAAAGTGAAACAGAGCTTTGCAATATAATTTGAAGAAACAGACGGACTTTTCAAACCCACCACATTTCGCACACAGCCAGCTCACTCAAAAGAGTTTTTAACTGGAAAAGTTTTTAAACCTTGGTGTATTCACCCTCCCTCTACACCAAGGTATCCGTCTTTGGACCAACAGTGTCTTTCTACTGTGTTATTCTCTACTATTTATTGTGTATCAAAGAAGACTGTGTACAGAAGAATTACTCTCTACCGTGTACAGAAAAACTATACCAACTCAAGTTAATCAAACATGTATATAGCATCAAATCAAGCCAAATTCAGACATGTATATACCAACTAGCTTAGACATGAGATTAGCCGAGTTCATCCACCTCTCTAATTTAAGCTAAGTGAAATATTATAAACCAATTTTCATCAAATCAAATCGACATCAATGCTCAAATGGTAAGAGTGTACTCACTGAATCAGAAGCAGCAACCTTCGTTGCCGTCGGAGATTTTGTCGGTATAGAAATAGTTGCATCGTCAGATTCTTTCGACTCTCTCTCGTCGGCAGAATGTGTTTCTTCGGAGTCAACACCGGCCTCTTCATCCCTCATCGCCATTGAAGATTTCACTGGTAAAGAACCAGTTGGGTCGCCGTTGCCAAAGTCTTTCGACTCTCTCTCGCTAGACTGTGTTTCGTTTGGTGGAATACCGACATCTTCTTCGCTCCTCATCGCCGCCGCTGAGTTTGCCGCTGGAAAAGGGCTCTACCACCGCTGTTTGGAAGGGTTCTCATCTTGTTCAGAAGGGTTCTCTCTTGCCACCGCTGAGTTTCGCGACTGTGTGCTTGACGTGGGTGAGTCGCTGTCGTCGGTAGTACTTGGGTCAGACATATCACCGACAGAAAGCTAGGGTTTTGATTTGGGAAAAAAATGGTGGTGGGGTGGTCGATACGGCTGGTGGTGGGGTAGTGGGTGGAACGATTTTTTTCACTCCTTTTAGGTTTATGTTTTAGTTTCTTTAATTTATAATAGCTCATTTTTTATGTTTTATTTATTCAATTTTAAAAGATTAGGGTAACTTAGTCTTTTTAGTGAGCAAGGTATATTAAACGTCTAACTACCACTATTTCTTTGATGGTATTTTTGAAACTCACTCTAAATGATGTACTTTTTTCTCTAAAATTTTGTTTTTTAAGCAAAATAGTGTTTGATTTAATGAATCGAACTTCTACAAATATGTGGTTTTAGAAAGAAAAAAAATTAGAGTCATAATGAAAAATACTCATTTTGAAAAGTAAAAGATAAATTATACTCATCATTTTTTAAAATATATAAATTATATCCAATATTATAAAAATTCTTTCTCGAGCTTTGTTTCCGACATGAAGACTTTCTCTGCTTTATTTCTTAAGTTGTGGGAATCCACAATCGCTACCTTCGATGCGCACTAGACAACATTATATATTAAACATGATCATAATTCGAAAGAATCCACCTTTTAATTTTGAAATCGAACATCAATATTTGAAAATTAGCATAGACTAAATTTCTCATCCAAGGATGAGAGACAAGGGTTCGATCAATTCCCTCTCCCCAAAAAGGGTGAGTTTGTATACCTATTTAGGATAGTTGTATATGTTTCATATCCACAAATTTAATTCTATATGTTTCACACCCATTATTAATTGAAAAGACAAGAATACCTTACCTTTTAAAATGAATAAGTTAAATTATTCAAATAAAAATAAAAGTTACATTAAATAAAACTCAATAAATTGGTCCAACCTACCTCAATCTCTCATTCATGATGACATGGATAATCACTTGGAGCAGTTGGAGAAGGTAGTCATTGACGTGCAGGGTCCGATCATCGACTTGCATCCATCATGTTGGCCTGTAGACTGTTATGGAAAAGCAAATGACTAGGTTCTCATTCAACCCCAATGACACTGACACTTGCGTCTTCTAAGTTGATGTCATGTTATGACGCTAGGGGTAGAAGTATGGAGTGATCGTCGGTGTGGAGGTATGGATAAAGAGAGGCTTCTATAAGGCTTCAAAGTGGAGGGGCATGAATGAACCAAAACACACCCGAACGAGAGAGATTCTGAAAATATGCATGAATGGACTGCATATTCGAAGAGAGCTTAAAGCATGTGATAGGTGCTACTCATACCATCAATATACATCTTTTTTTTTTGGCACCCACTGTGAAAGAACTCAAAAGTTAAACGTGCTTAACCTAGAGCAATTCTATGATGGATTCAACAGAGCAATTTATTAAAGTCAGACTACGGTTTGAATGTTGGTGACAGTTGGCGTGTCTGAAAATTTCATTTTTACAAGTTATACTCAATCATCGTGAAGATGAAGACGCGTTGTATAGAGACGTGTGCTTCTGTTATTGATATCGATAGTCAAAGGTTGATGCTCACTTTATTTCACATATCAGTTTGAATCAAATTGGCAGAGGAGTTCATTTAATTGTTGGAGTTAGCTAATAAAATACTTTCATCTGTCTTGTATGTAGTACGAGAAAAGAGAATCGTTGCTAATCTGTGCTTTCCTTTGGCAATAAAAGATAAAGAGGCAATTCATAATTCTTACTTCATTTCCTACCTTACATTTTGAAAGTTTGAGAGAGTATGAGAGCGTTGGAGCAAGGAGGAAGCTTGGAGAGGAGAAATACAAGAGAAAGAGATCTTCGAAAAGGTTGGAACTTTATCCTATTCTTCGTCGAAAATCATTTGTTTATAGTCGTTGATGGCTTTGATATGTTGAGTCTTGCGTTTGTGTTTGATCTCTAGTTGTAAAAGGAGTATGAGATTTATTTATTTTTGAACATGTTGTTATATGGTAGATAGTTATCTCTTTTCTGACTATGTTTGGTTGCAATGACGTGCTTTGTATGCTCATTATATGGTATTGTGATATGATCTTAGAATAAGTACTTTCACCATGGTATGACTAAGTCTGATTGAGTCTGATTACTTCCATCTGTTCATGATATGATATTAGTATAAGTAATTCACCGTGGTTTGGCTAAGTTTGATTGCATCGGGCTACTTAAGCATGCTCTTGATATGTTGCTTAACATATGATTGCTTAGTATATGCGTATTACTTTATCACAATATATGCTTGAATACTTATTTGTTGCCATTTGTCTGTTTGTATCGGTTTGCTTCTGATAGACGTTAGAGTGATGATATTACAGTATGCACTACTATTTGTCACGATTGTTTGTTAATATCGGGTTACATCGGCTTGATTCTTCTTGCATTATGATTGCATATTGGTTATTTCTTGTTCATGCATACCCATCTGCTACTTTGTCCGTGTTGATTTTTTTTTACTTGTTTTACTTGTTTCTTGTGCATTTCATTTGAGGAGGGTGTCTCCAACTTTGTCCAAGAGTAGTTCTGAAAAGATCGAGTGGTTTTTAAGTTTCGAGGAAATGAGCGCAAGTATTCCGCCATCTTGATGCAGACAAACTTACGGGCAAGTTCTTTGTGGAGTCAAGTTGCTGCAGGTTTTAACTTTACAGTCACACCATGTCAAAGTCATTTTGTTCGATGATGCTTGGAAAGGGAGCTGTCATGGAGAAATTACGTCAGCACAAAAAGCGTGTTGTCGGCTCAAGCGACGTGAGAGCGGAAGAAGCTGCATATGTCCATCCATCTTCTCCTATTCAGACTTGTAAAAAGGAAAAGAGGCATGCTCAAGTTGATTTAACTGATTAATTCGGCGAGTTTATCAACTTATCGTTTCCTAATGTTTCGATACATTCTGAGTCTAGAATGGTCTATGGCGTGGCTGAGATGCTGCTACATCCAGATGATAGGGAAAAAATTGAAGGAAAAAATAGGAAATAAAAACATTGCTACTGCACTTTTTGACCAAACATTCTTGGTAATGTTTTCTGACTTGTGAGTATGTTTTCGTCTGATTATTTGGTCGTCTCTTACTTTGATATTTCTTTCTTTTTATTGCAAAATATGCAGAAGGTTGCCTTCCTAAAGGAAATTACTGTTGTCATGGCGGCTAAGCTGAAGAAGTTGAAAGTCGAGAGGGCTGGTTGAGAGCAAGAGATTGTGGCGGTAAAGAAATTTAGCTCATGATGAGGCTAATCAGATCATCAAGAAGTTATGAAGTTGCTAAGTTGGAAGATGCCCCTTGGCTGGAACGGGCAGCAATAGACTGTCAAGCTCTTTAGGATAAAGTGATGATGTTAGAGGAGTAGGTTCTTGACGTTAGCTGCGAGACGGAGGTTCGTGTTCGAGGTGAGATGACCATTGAATGGCTTGAGCACCAACCTCCCAAGACTTGGGGTGTTAAGCAGTATGTAGATGAGTTTAACGAGTGGAAAGCGAAAAAAAAGGAGGATGATGGGCTTGCTACCAACTTTGCCAGGATGAACACCGATGATTCTCAGCCTAATGTTTGTCCAGCAGAGGAGTTATTCCATTATTGCTTGCTTACTTTAGTTGTTTGGACATCTTATTTATGTATTGTACTACCCCGTCCCAAGTTAGTGTGGTTCAACTAATATTTTATACCTCACAACAAATCAAATATGCACCACATTTTTGGGGACGGAGGGAGTACTATTTAAGACTTGACTATTTGACTAACTATTTGTATGGGTGTGTCCCTATTTCCCCCATAGTTCGGGCCTTAGTCCGTCGGCTAGGTTCGAACTATCTATCTTATTATATTATGATGTTGTATTTGACGAGCCAACTTCCAAATTTTGGTTCGATGAAGGATGTTGACATCATACTTTGTTTGTAGCTCGTAGTTCTTAATTATTTGTCCATGTTTAGTTTATTTCAAGCTCTTATTTTTTGTTCTATGGTTTGGATGCCTTTAGGCGTATTTTAATTGGGCTAAGATTGATAATTGGATCATTCTGCATGATTGGAAAGAAGCGGTACTTTCTGATATCTTTTGCTTAAATATGATAAGGTATGAATAACTTGACAATGTCGTTTTGAGATGAAACAGCTGTAGCCGGATTCATTCAGCGGTGTCATTGGGTTCTTTAGATCAGCTTGTTGACATGATGATGCTTAGCTGGTACTCTCAATAAAATCTGGTGATGTTTGATTGAGTGTCAATTCGTATCGGGTCATGGTGGACTGATCAAGATTGGTGGTTGCTCTCCGAATAGTTGCCTACATATTCCTTTTGGAGATCAAGACAAATGTAGTTCTCAATACTGGTGGACTGTGCTCTGTAGAGCTGTACTCCATAGAGTTGCCTACATACCCTTTGACGGTATTAGGTCCGATGTACTTCAGAATTGGCCTGGGTAAAATTGTTAGCAATGGTGTGGGAAAAAAATAAATTTAATGGAAAAATGACAAAGGAGAGTTAGAAATGATACTGTTTTAGATGGATTGTATTCCAACTCTTTGCTATGTCACGTCCATCTTTAGCTTGGAGCTTATATGCTCCATGTCCGACCACCTTAGTGATCAAGTAGGGACCTTCCCTATTGGATCCAGCTTGTCGACTTCAACCTCCTTAGGGTTCTTGGAGGACCGGTCTAAGTACCCAATCGTCCACCTTGAATGTCCGAGTGCGGACATGTTTGTTGTAGTGTTGTGGCACATTGTTGGTAGGATGTTAGTCTTAGCGTTGCTTTTTCCCTTTTTCATCAAATGTATTGAGCTCGTGGCACATTCCTTGCTCATTTTGGCTGTTTGAGGCAAGCTCGTACCTAGTAGTGGGTACTTCGCTCTCGATTGGAATAACTATCCCCATCATGTAGGCTAGGTAGAATGGGGTTTCACTTGTTGATGTCATTGTGGTTGTTCAGTACGACCAAAGCACTCCGGGCAATTCATCAGCCCATCTCCCATTGGTTTTTTCAAGCCTTTTCTTCAAGGTGTTGACTATTATCTTGTTGGATGTTTCGGCTTGGTCGTTCGCCTGCGGGTTGTTTGCCCTTTTCTTTTAAACAAATAAAATCTGCAAGTGTACGAGACTATTATAGCAATGTGGCAAGCAATGTCGCATTCCACGAGGACTAGTTAGAAAGTCTCGTGAGTACTAGTAATAAGTTATTCTAATCTATTTAGACTCACAAATCACAAGAGGTAATTAAACTAAATTAAAGCAAATAAACTCTAATTAATAATAATAAAACTAAATAAACGGGAGGAGAATATGGAAATAAAGCTATCCTAGGGACTAGATTTTGATGGATAAGCAATAAGATATCACTCTACTAACCATTGATTGAATCCTAATTATCTAAGGCGATCTCTTTTCCACTCTAGCCCCCTCTCGGGCAACTGAAGTTGTAAATTACAAGCTAGTTATGCCGTCTCCGGTGACTAAGCTAGCCTATAACTCCTAACGGTTCCTTGGATCTAATTGCCCTCATTCAACCCCTCACCCTCTCGGTTTTATTAAAATTGAATGTCTTGTGTTGGGTTCTAGTATCGATTGCTCCTCTCTCGAGCCTCAAACACAACAAAAATATTTGAATGGTAGCTAATTATTCAAATATTCAACCAAATCAACAAGGAAATAATAGAACCCATAAAAAATTAATTAAAATAAAGATCGATCCATCACAAATCCATCTAGTCTAATCCCTAGAATAGGAAAATTTAGCTAATCATAATGAAAAATAAATATCCACCAACAAAGATAAACAAGAAAGAAAAATAAGAAAACAAGAGATTCATAGACAAATCCTTGGTCTTGAGCTCCAATCTTGAAATTGTTGATGTCTTCTCTCCAATTCTCCCCCAAGCACACTTTCTCTCTCTAGGTAGTTGGGTAGAAAATGAAAATGGTGGAGGTGTGTGTATAAGAGAAAATGGAGGCTAAGAGTTGGGGGGTTGTGACTTAATAGATAGGGTTTGAGTTTTGGAGGGGTATATATATGTTTTGCAAGTGGGAGAAGAAGTGAAAGGAAGGTCAAAGATATGAAAAATAGGAGAAAAATGAAGTAAAAACGTGTTTGGGCGGAAATGGGTGTGCCCCGTGCGGTGGCGCGCTTGGTGGCTCCCCTACGGCCAACGACGCGTGGGTTGCACCTTGTCTAATCATCCCGCTCCCCAAGTCGAGCCAGAAACCGTGCTCAATTCTTATTTTGGAGCATGTCGGGTACGCTCGCACGCCGGGTCGCTCGTGGTTGCACAACTTTTTTGTTTAGGCCCGTTTTCCCTCGTTCGAACTCTGAATTGACCTCCATTTTTCCTACGTTCTCGTATCAAACTCCTGTTCAACATTCCAAGCTCCTTTCACTATAATTTGGTCTTTATTTTCCTGAAATTTAATCAAAACTACCAAACAAGTGTGAAATCTTCACAAAACAATATTTTTTGCAATAAAACTCAAATCAAGCATGGTTTTCTTTGAATAAATGGCATCAAATGCACCCTAAACAACGTGAAAAATCCATTTTTGTCATGGGTATCTCGGTGTGGAGAAGCTGAGTTTGATATTTCAAAACTTACTATAGTCTTGAAATTGGAGATGATGAATTGGGAGCCGTTGTCAATCTCTTATCTCTCTTGGCATTCCATACCAACATATCACATATTTTTCCATATGATATATGAGAATCATATGTAATGAAATCATATGTATTTTAATTTCGCTGCTATTGGGATTACATGATTTAGATTTACTATACATTTAAATAAAAGTTGAATTTAATTACAGATCTAAATATAGCAAATTAACTATCATTTTTATTAAAACCGTAGTCTTTACCAAAATTTTAACTGTAGTTCGAAATAAAAAACCGTAGTCATAATGATAAACTAACTATTTTTTTATTAAAGACCATAGTATATATTATCGTTACGATTCAAAAGAAAAATCGTAGTCTTAATGATATAATAACTACGGTTATTTAATAGAAAATTTGTAGTCAAGTAAAAAAAATTGTAGTTTAAACTAACTACAACTTGAAAAAATCGTAGTCTTTTTTTTTATCAAATATTAACTATGCCTCTTTGCACAAAAAATCAGAGAATGTAAAATTCTCAAACTTTCAGCCATGGTCAGTCAGATTTTGACAACATTCTATTCACTCAAAATATAAGTCATTCAAACCATTTCTTGAACATAGAGAATGTGTCGGACTTTTCAGGCATAAATTACACCAGAGTAAAATGATAATAGTTATCAGCACATTACCAAAACACATCATAACCCTTCATTAATCTCTACTTTAATAGCTCCAATGAGATCTATGTAAAGTAGTTAATTCATAAGCTCTCATAGGACTGTGTTGGTAACATCGGGTGTAACATGCGAGTCTCTTTCTTCAATCTGACATGTACCATACACATATTTATCCTTGATTGTAAGAGATTGGTATACTTCTGACTGCTTCATTTGAAAAAAAGTTTTGTAACAGATATCACATGATCTGCTTCCAAATAACACATACTTGTGTAAAATGTCAAACACTTCACAAGTGTTACAAATAAGACAGATATGTCATTACCACACAATTGACTAAAACCAATCAAAATATAGTCTTCATTTCTTTTGCATGTAGAACATTCTTCAACTTAGGAAAGGATTTTACGTTTTGTGTACCTTTTACCAACATTTTCATTGTTGACATTTTACTCAAATTGTTTTCCCGTCAATAGTTGGTTCATGGTTAGCAAGATATTCATCAAAGCATGTCATGAGCTTGTTAGTCTGAACGAAGTATGGACACCATTGCAAGTTTTAACAATTAACATCATGTTACTTCGTGAACCAACACATGTTCTATTAAAAAATAATTCTGAAGGAATGCCAGAAATTAAGATATTTAGGTACTTAGCACAATAGGGTATAATGTGTCTAGAAGCAAAACTATCATAACACATATAAGATCAAGTCTCAGTTCAAGACTTTAACTTTAATGTGATTCTATTTTATTCGGCTCATAAACACATAAAAGCAAACTTCTCTCACAAGCATAGAAGCATTACGAAAATCATTCAACACATAAAAAATATCAGACATAAATTTCAAAACACATTCATTAGTTTGACCAATATAGTGCATCAAATAAATTTGATGTAACTTTGTTCAACGGGTAAAAATGCTTTCAACGTTTCAAACTTTGCTCTTTAGTTGACATACTTCAAGATCTTCTTATGTGAAAAGAATTTCCAGTCTTAGCACATGATCTTCTCAGCCTTTGACTTCAGAAGAAATATGATATTACTTCTTTGCACTTTACATAACGTGTAGACAAAATTATACAACACTTTGACTTCTTCAAGAGGCAGTTTGTCGTGGATGTTGGAATAGGATGTTGGCAACGTTGAACATGTTGGTAACCCTGAAACTATGTTGATCATATTAACAACATAATCACTGTTGCAGTCTGCTTCAACTTCAACATCATCTTTATGCACTCTATGGTCTGAAACTTTGTCTGAATCAATACTAGAAAAAAAAACAACCACTAACAGAACTTGTTGTTCCGTTAGTTCAGTGTGAGTATCATCACTCAACAAAAACTTTCAGATTTAGTTCTCTCATCCTCTCAATCTTCGATCATTCATCTGCATGGTACCTTATGCCAAAATATTTTCAGCATTTTACATATTCAAACTCCAAAAAAAAAAAGAATTATTTCACACTCTCTTCTAGAAAAAATGCGGGAGATATGCGCAGCAGAAATTGATTGAAACATAGATAGCTTAAAAAAATATCCTTCTCTTCTACAATAATTTAACCATTGTGTTGAACTTCAAAATAATCGTAGTCATTCTACGATTATCTACATTGAATAGATCAATGTTTGCAAAAACACCTTCTTCAACACAACTTGTAGGAGAGTAAGAAAATTAATTTCAGCAAATAATTTTTCAATTCGAATCAAGATCTTCATAGATCCAGACTCATTTCGAAGGAAAAATATCAAAATGCTAACTACCTTCAATGATCTCACCTTTGATCTTCATTTGAGAGAAATAAAAAGAACAAAAAATAATAAAAAAATCATGTAGTAATCAGCAGCACTCAGGATCAAAACTCAGTGGGTCGAGTCATGGCTCTTATACAATTAAATAATTAATATAATGTTTAATTTGGCTCCAAGCATGTTGGTAACAAATGTTACCAACAGACAAAGTAACACAAGACATCTTAAACCTAACAATATTTATACTGCCATTAATTAGATGCATCTCCTAAAGGCGCCGGGTCCGGATAGAATGCCAACTCTTTTTTATTCTAAATTTTGGGAACATGTGAAATCCGATACAATTTCCACTACCCTCAGTGTCCCGAATCATGGTGCGTCGCCTGGGGCCATTAACTACTCACACATTGTTTTGATTCCAAAGAAGAAAGCGCCTGAATCGCCTCAGGACTTCAGGCCGATTAGTTTATGCAATGTCATCTATAAAATAATCTCCAAGTGCATTGCTAATCGACTCAAATAGGTCCTCACTGATATCATCAGCTCGGCGCAATATGCTTTTGTTCCGGGTTGCCTAATCACTAATAATGCTCTTCTAGCATTTGAACTTTTCCATACAATGAAGACCAACAAAGCCCGAAGGCTTGAATCTTTCGCGCTATAATTAGACATGTCTAAAGCTTATGACAGAATTGAATGGACCTTCTTTGAAAGCGTCATGAGAAAAATGGGTTTTAGTAGTCGCTTCGTTGATTGCGTTTGCAGATGCATTTCATCGGTCTCCTTTTCTGTTCTCATCAATGGCAAACCCTCACCACCTTTCTCCCCATCCCGAGGGCTTAGACAAAGGGATCCCCTATCCCCCTATTTTTTTCTCATCTGTGCTGAAGCGTTCTCAGCTTCGATTCACATGGCAAAAATGCAAGGATCTCTTCATGGGGCAAGAGTTTGCCATGGCACCCCTCCTATCTCACATCTCTTCTTCACCGATGATAGCCTCATCTTCGACAAAGCAAGTACAGAGGAAATCCTTACAATCAAAGATATTATCAAGATGTATACAGGTGCTTCAGGACAAAGGGTTAATGTCGAGAAATCCGAAATTGCTTTTAGCAAAGGGATTGCTGAGGATAGAAAGTGTGAGCTCGGACAGTGCAGCGGTATCCCCAGGATTGAACACCATGGGAGTTATTTAAGCCTTTCGGCGATGGACCGTTCAAAAAAAGATATTTTTCAAATCATTGAAGAAAGAGTCAAGAAAAAATTGAAAAATTGAAAAGTCAGGAATTTGTCTCAGGCATGCAAGCTTATCCTCATCAAGTGTCAGTTGCACAGTCAATTCCCTCATACTCTATGAATTGTTTTATGCTTTCGGCCTCAATTACTCAAAGAATTGATTCTCTCATTTCTAATTTCTAGTGGGGCCAACGCAATTCGGAAAGACGCATCCACTGGTGCTCTTGGGAAGTTGCTTGTGATTCAAAAGACGTTGGTGGTCTGGGGTTCCGAGATTTTGAAAGTTTTAACCAAGCTTTTATTGCGAAACAAGGTTGGCGGCTGCTCACTAACCATAATTCTCTCCTTGCTCGATGCTGGAAAGCAAGATATTTCCCTCACAAGAGTTTGCTTGATGCCACCCCTGGTTTCTATCGTAGCTATACGTGGCGGAGTGTTTTGAAAGGATGCCAAGTCCTCAAAAATGGACTATGCTAGACTATTTACAATGGCCGATCTGTTCGGATTTGGAAAGATCAGTGGGTGCCAGATATAATATTTCTAACCCCCCTCCCCAAGTTGTTTCTTTTTTGCAGGATGATGCAATTGTCCATGACCTTTTCAATGAGGCTGGTACAGGGTGGGATAACCATCTAATTTTCAACAACTTTCCCATTGATGTTGCTCGGAAAATTTCTTCAATTCCTGTTGGCCAACCACATCAAGAAGACTGTCTCCGGTGGAAGTTCACAAAAGATGAAAATTACTCAGTCAAGTCTGGCTATTGGGTGGCGAAGAAGCTTAAAGATGCTTTATCATCGAGATCATCTTCGTCATCCAATAGCACAACATATTGGCGATGGTTCCGTCACCTCCACCTTCCCCCCAAGATTCGATTATTTGCCTGGAAATGCATGCACAGAATTATCCCAACAAGAGTGAAGCTCTCCAAACGTGGCATCAATATTATCACTATATATCTAAAATGTGGGCTTGAAGAGGAAACTATGGAGCACGATGTGAAAGATTGTGACTGGGCAAAATTTTTCTGAAATGCTTGTCCCCTGCGCCTCACGATACAAATCCAGTCTCCCCCATCTCTATTCTAGAATGGATCATGACAATCATATCGGGAAAACCAAGTGAGTTTGTTGATATTTTTTTGTGTCTCTTATGGATTTTTTGGAAAGCCAGAAATCTCCTGATTTTTTAACAGAGGAGCACAACACACCAGGAGTGCTTCCGGATTGCTCTCCAAACTATCCTTGACTTCTAGAATGCTAACCAACCAACTCCACCAAAACCTTCAACTCTGCCACCCCAATCAAGCTGGAGATTACAGCCTCCCAATCGAATCAAACTCAACTCGGATGCGTCTATTGATAAGGATGGAACCACAGGTGTTGGTGGAATTTTTAGAAATTACAAAGGAGTTACTATCAAACTGTGCTCAAAATTCATCCATTTTTGCTCTAACATTGAAGTTGCCGAGGGACTAGTGATGAGCCAAGGTCCAATAATGAGCCAAGGTCCAGCACTGATGAATCAAATCCGGAGTTGCAGCTGAGAGGTCATTACAAGATTGAGAGCCAAGACGTTGCAAGGCTATTTCTAGTGCATTGTCTGAAAGAAACTGGAAGATGAAGATGTTGGGATTAAGCAGTCCAAGTTCGTGAACTTGACCAGTGCCCAGGATTGATGATTATGATGCGTCCAGTTTCGAACAAGTCATTTTCGTTCGAAAATTGGGCTTCTATTTATTTTAGTTGTTTTATGTTTAATTTTAATTGGGCTCAGACTTTGTATTACTTAATTTAATTATTTTAAGTTAAGTAGTAAGCCCAATTATTAGTATTTAGTCAATTTAATTAGTAGCACAATTGTTACAACATGTTAGGTGACAGATTGGCCCAAGACCAATGTTAGGCCTAGTTCGAATCTATCAAGGGATTAGCCCTAGTATTTAAGTCTTTGGAAATACTATTCACGGCAGACAATTTTTGAATCAAAAATCAAGTTGATAATTTTGTCTCCCGTCGTGCTTCGGTTCACGTTTTCTATTGGTGATCTTGGTAGAGTTTTTGAGTTGGCATCTTTAGAACTTGAAATCAACTGTCTCGTTCGTGATATCCAGTAGTATCCGGGTTAGACAAGCCACAAAGATTGCTCCATAGGCGCGTTTCGAATTCAAGTAGATCCAGAGTTCGTTTCGGGTAAGTTCTTCAATCTCTCTTCGTTCTCTTTGTTTCCAGCCATCTTCGACCTCCTTCCCGTTCATCATATACCACCCATTCCACTCCTTTATCCATCCCAAACCCACGCCCAGTCCAGATTTCATCCAAATAAGCCGTCGTTTCCAAGCCTTAACCTAAATCGTCCCGAAAGTCCTTCCCGTGCCAAATCTTAAACCCCTCGTGCGAATTGGCTTAATTTTGGATATGTTGTGCCTGACTTCAATTTATAATTTGTGTTAAAATGTGAGCCTAATCGGAGTTGATTTGCTATAGTTCCCAGTCGAGTCTTTTTCTAGGGTTTAGTCGCTAGTTTTGGCTTCGTTTTGTGTTTTGTTCTATTTCTTGTTCAATTTTCGTTTTAAATCAGTATATTAAGTGTTTTAATCTCTTTTAGTTCAGTTTGTAATTGGATTGAATCAACCTTTCAGTTGACGTGTGTTCGATTTCTTGCTTCCGCATATTCATTGGCCGTATCAGCTAGGTTGTCTTCAAGGTCTTCGTTTGGCACGAGAAATGCAAATTAAAGACCTGATTGTTGAACTTGATAACCAGACCCTGGTTTCCCTTCTCTCTAATGGTATGATCCCAAGAATGGGAGTGGGTACTATCGTCGATGATATTCTTCATTGTGCAAAGGATTTTGATCACATTTCCTTCCAATGGGTGGACCGACAATGCAATACCGTGGCCCATCACATTGCCAAACATTTCCTTCCAATGGGTGGACCGACGGTGCAATACCGTGGCCCATCACATTGCCAATTTGGCTTGTAATCCGAACTTTTCCGTTTTGAATAATTGCTCTGATGTAATATCTATTAGGCATTTAGCCATGCTTGATGTAACCTCCTCTTCATGAAATGAAATTCACCTTATGCAAAAAAAAAAAAAAAAAAAAAATTCCGGCCTTAAATTAATAAATCATGATTAGGGCAGATTCCAATTAAATTAAACCCTTCTTTGTATTTGAATTTTCGTTGATAAAACTCGACGTTCTTCCTTCTTCACATCTGCATAAACTGCATTTTATAGCTCTCACTTACATTATCGCTCTACTATCATCAATTTCATACGTAAGCGAAAAAACCTCTGTTTGATATTTTCTCGCCATTGAAATCATTCTCGGAATTTCAGTATAAGAAAGTGGTTAATGAAGCAACATGCAAAAAACACAGAAAATGGCAATACATGGAAGCCATCTACACATGAGAAGAAGCCTCCTGTTGTAAGTCCAATGTCTTTCTTCATTACAATTATTTTTTGTTTCTTATAAAAAAAAAATTAATTAGGGACGTTTCTGTTTTGGCTCCAAACCGAGTTCATTTGAAAATTGCAGAAACTTTTTGGAAAATGAATAAAGAATTAATTTTTGTATATATCAACCAAAAAAAGAAAGAAATTAAATTCGTGCAGTTTGAATGTTTGATAGCATAAGATATTTATTAATTTGATCATCTCGGAGAGGAGATAGCAGATTCGATTTGAAAAGGCCCGCCAAATTTGCAAAAATTTTCGAGAAGGAAATGGAAAGGGAAATCCCTAATTCAGATTCCGATTGGGATTATCCCCTCACCGATGAAGATCTCCGCGCCATTGACTCCGTGATTTCCTCCGCTCCGCCGCCGAAGCGCCACCGGCTCAGTTGCCGCCTCGCCGATGCCTCCGCGCACTCTCTGCCCGAACAGCGGCGGCGCTTGCCCAGCTCTCTCTTTTCTCCTTGCTCCAGTCGCAGTTATTATACCAGAAAAAGCTCTCCAGTTTCCCCATTTCAAGGTAATTGCAGTTCTACTATTTTGTCTTTTCGATTATTGAGGTAAAAATAAACCTAATCGATTAAAATGGATTAGTTTTATCTGGAACAATTTTGCGATTGTGTCTCCTGTTTAAAATTGAAGCTTATGTCTGTATCACTATACGATTGATATTTGCTCGCAACATTTTTGCTTAAGAGCTTAGAGAAATTTCGACATTGATCGCCTGTCATACACAGTTATGAAATGGAAAGATACTGACTGAAACAAACATTCAAAGAACTTGAAGTTGAAACTAACATATAAAGAAAGTGATTATATGCACCTAATCTTAGTTCTTTGTATGTTAGTTTCGAGCTCAAGTTAGTTTAATGTTTGTTCCAGTCATAACCGAAGCAGAACGGACTTCGGTTGAATAGAAGAGTTCGGTTAGGAAAATTGAAACTGAATACATCTGGTTTTAATTGAAAGTTGAATATTGTAATTCATAGTCATTTAAAGTTCTGTTCTAATGAGTTGTTTAATTGCACGGTCGATCAAACTATGAGTGATAATTACATTCATATATTTTTATTAGTATTAGATTATGGTTTATGAGACTATAAGTGATGATTTTTTTGTTATTATAATTTATAAGATTCTAATATTTTTACTGTCTTGATTCAGTAGGTTTGTTCTTGTTAGAATGCTTGTATTTAGATTTTAGTATTTAAATTGTATATTTTTTTGAAAAAATGCATATTTTTGTTGAAACTGAAACCAAATTCCATATTCGGTTTTTGGATTTTTTACATAATTCGATTAATCAGTTGGGATGGTTCGGATTGGTTTTCGACTGAACTGATCGTATGCTCACCCCCTAATTAATATAGAAGTACATAATTGATTTTCCTAAAGCAAGTATAAATTGGTTATTGGCCTTTAATTTTTCTTCAGGAATGACAACCCTGTGTTTTATTTTTGTGCTCAGATTTAAAATTTGGAGGTCGCATTGTATATAGCAGAACAGTAAAAGAGGTAGAAAAAGCTGCACAGGAGCTTCTAGATCTTGCAGAAGCTAAGAGAAGAGATGATGGTCAGTGCATCCTTGGTCTAGATATCGAGTGGAGACCCACATTCAGAAAAGGTAACTGAACTAAAATATTACAGGTAAGTCATATTCATAACTACGTGAGATCAAAGGTGTCAGATTTGAATTTGAAAATGCATCCATGAACTTAGTAACTGGAAATATTCATGAAATCTGTTCTTTTCTTAAATCTCTGAGGCATACCCTGTTGGGCTTGATTTTGATGTTATCATGAGAAGCAATAAGTTACATCCTTGTGATATGATACGTAGAAACCTTCTCATGGGAATCGACTGCGTCACGGGGCACTTGTAGTGGGTTGTGTTAGATAACGCACGGTTGACTCCCTAACAACTAGTTTTTTTCTTTTCTTTTTTAGAATCCCTAACAACTAGTATAATTTCACAATTGAATCCTTTGAAAGCAGAGAGCTAGTGCTGAGATGACGCAATCACACCTCCAAGTGCTTATAGTGGTCCAACAAGGTTGTGCACAAATGCTAAAAACAATAGTGGTCCAACAAGGTTGTGCACAAATGCTAAAAACAATTCGCATTAATTCAGAAAACGTAGCAATAGTAGGCAACGATTACAGCCATTGACACGGAGAGAGGGGAGTCGTAGCCACGCCCATCCGATGACCTTCAAAATTTCTCTCCCCCCTATAGATGGCTTTAAAAAATAGTTAGTGACCTAACTATGCATTAAAAAGTTGAGGAAACACAAAAAACTATTGTGCAAGGCCGCCCCTAGTTTATGTGCATCGGTAGTCGTTGGTAATAGCACCTAATGTCTTGCTTCAATTAGTGCTTGGCGCCCGGGCATTTGTCGTGTGTGATGATGTGTTAGTCACGGAATCTCAGCATTTCTTGGCATTTCCCGGCTAATCTGATAAGTTGGGACAAGGCAACGAACGGGGATATTCCATGAATTTTTATTTTTCTAATTTTTGCAGGTGTTGCACCTGGGAAGGCTGCAGTTATGCAGATATGTGGGGATAATAGTTGTTGCCATGTGTTGCACATATTTCATTCTGGAATAACTAAAAATTTGCGAAGGCTTCTTGAGGACGACACTTCTTTAAAGGTGCGGTGCTGTTTCGCATATTCAAGTATTAAAAGCATTAATTGAAATTTTGGTTACACCTATTATATATTCTTATGATCCTAGACAGTCTTTTATCATACATGGACAGGTGGGTGTGGGCATTGCAGGTGATGTAACCAAGGTTTTGAAAGATTATGATGTATCAGTCAACACTTTGCAAGATCTTTCGGTAATAGCCAATCGAAAACTTGGTCAAGATCCTAAGCAGTGGAGTTTATCATCTTTAACTGAAAAGCTGATCTGCAGACAGGTACTTGAGCAATAACTGGATACTTTCATTTTTGAGCAACTAATTTGGAATTTTCCTGGAACATATTTTTTTTAGAGTACGAGACATATCACACCCCCCTCTCATTTTAACTAAGAGTCTAAGAGTGCTACTGGAAAATCAATTTTGAACGTACACGTACCAGAATTTTTTCTTGATAACCAACCATTTAATTAGAATGCACTATTTAAGGCAAGACTTTACAAACAATTAGGAGTAATGGGATCTTAGCTATTATAATAACTAACTACCAAGATTTTGACTTAGTATAATGTATATTTGCTTATAATATAGGAAAGTTATAGACAAATGCATGAGGGATGTCAAATATTTATTATAATTTTCATAAACTATCCGAGTAGAAAAGGATAAATCATAACCTGATATCGATCACTATGTAGCACCTACTCCTTAGATTGAAAATAACATGAGATAATATTGTGATTGTGAAACTTAGTGGGCAACACTATAAGGCATACCTTGATGAGAACTATTAATGAAATGACCTGACACACTCTGTATACTTATCTAGGATCCTTGAAACTTCATCCCCTACGCGCCACGACCAATGTGGACCAGATTCTCATGGGCCAAAAATGTGCCTTGCAACCCAATAGGCCTCACGCAAACCGAACAGTAGAATTGAGATGTAGAAAAGATTACGCTCAAGTGTGTGATGCCTAGCACATTAAATTAAAATAATTTTAGCTATCAAGCCTATTTTAGAGAATCCCAACACAAATGATAAATCTGATGGTGTAATGCCCTGAGTTATATAAAATAAAAAAGCCCTTCACCATGCCTTGTTCATAATAGAAAAAAATCTCAAGTTTGATTAATACAACAAAAAGAAAATCTATAAAGGCAACATTTATTTTAACAAAAAAAAGGCTAGCATATTTTCTTGAGACTCTAAACCATCATTATGATTCATGTATCTTGCTGTTTATTGCCTGAGTTTGCCCTTATAAAAAGGAAATAATTTTGGGGTGAGTACTATTAACTCAATAGGGGTGCATTTATTCAGATTATATGAATCATATAGTAAGTACATCATGAAACATTTATATAGCACATATTATTTGCAAAGTCATTGTAGCCTATAAACTAATACTGCTACTATTTAGCCGGTAGGCTAAGTCTACATCCGACATATAAACTTGGTAAAACACATAATAAGGATAAAATGGGAAAAAATGCGACATTTAACCCCACCTCAACTTGTTTGACCTGAAACTAAAATTGCAAGTTTGCAACTTAATAAATTGAGCCCTATACGCTTTTTTTGCAAATGATTATGAAATAATTCATTAAATGCATGACAATAATAATAATAATAATAATAATAATATTATTATTATTATTATTATTATTATTATTATTATTATTATTATTATTATTGCAAAAACTATGAATCATATAGTAAAAATATACATCATGAAATATTTATATAGCACATATTATTTGCAAAGTCATTGTAGCCCATAAACTAATACTGCTACTATTTAGCCGGTAGGCTAAGTCTACATCCTACATATAAACTTGGTAAAACACATAATAAGGATAAATGGGAAAAAATGCGACATTTAACCCCACCTCAACTTGTTTGACCAGAAACTAAAATTCCAAGTTTGCAACTTAATAAATTGAGCCCTACACGCTTTTTTTTGCAAATGATTATGAAATAATTCATTAAATGCATGACAATAATAATAATAATTATTATTATTATTGTAAAAACTATTATTATTTTAATAATAATTGAGTTATAATAAATGTTTAGTGCATGCTTTATTCTAGCATATATTCATGTAATATAAAAGAAAAGAAGTTGGGATTAAATTCAGGGATGATTAATTCCCAAAGCCCCTCATATTCTCTCATTTTCGGTCCATTGCCAAAGCCCAGCCCAAGAGCCCAACCTTACTTAAATAAATGGGACATATTTGTTCAAGATTTCAAATATCTATATGGGTATGGCTCATAGAACACTGACATGGATTTTAACCCTTAAAATATAAAAAATGATGTGTGAAAAAATAATTTTGATGTGGATCCAAAACGACGTTGTTTTGGTCAAAAGAATGACAGGGTAAGAAAGAGGCCCATTACTGTCTGCAGGGCTGTCATAGCGTACTGCAATTCCAATTAGCGCCATGCATATTCGTACCTACCTTCTCTAAATGATCAACTCGCTGTTCTAGTGTCATCATGAAAGTGGCAGGTCCAATTGATAAAGTGAAGGCAAATCAAGAACTCCACAGACTGAAAACTGAATAAACACCTCAAACTGAGGTTTACAGGCGGCCACTATTCTGTTCCTATGATGATCCAATGATAAAAAACCTTAATCTAAATAAACTACTTATACATTGTAATGTTTTAGATTTCTATTCCCCAGTCCACCTATGATTGTTAGGGTAAGTTTCGTTGGTAAGAAACTAGGTCTATAAGCCCTGTGATCTTACTCAAGCATGTTGGAAATCAGAATTCTTAATGCATCCAATTTTTACCTGTGAATTCTGTTGTGAGCTGCATTCTGTCCTGATTCTGACACTTATGCAACCGGCACAGATTAAAATGTGCACGGTAGCTTGGTGGATATTTTTGATGTGCTGAGATGCCAGTACTGCCTTATGCTGTATGTAGAGTTTGTACGTTTCTGCATAACAAATGCTTTCACACATTTAACGAATGTTGTCCTTGCATGTGCTTCGTACATATGATTTTAGAGTCATAGTGCTCTGATTTTACATTGATTCCCAGCCTGCTCGTAAACTACTTTTCATCTCATTGGATGGTCTTGGAAGAAACTGCATTGCCGTCTTACATAATATTTGCAATTAATAAACAAGGATTGACATGCATCCGTCACTTGAAATCCCTGATTTGTTATTATTTGAATAAATTCACTGCAGCTTCGTTTAATACGTTTGGCAAGTGTTCACTCACAATTCACAACTTCAACCTATTCTAACTGGTCTAATTGATTCTTGTAGCTCCCCAAGCCAAAAATAATAAGACTAGGAAATTGGGAAGTTCCTTCTCTATCAGATGAACAATTAAAATATGCTGCCACTGATGCATACGTCTCATGGTTCCTTTATCAGGTATATTGATTTCCTCAATTGCCATAGCTTTCATTTGGTTGTCATATGTATAATTGTTTATTACTTATATTTGGGTTAACTATAGTATCTATCCCAACCTTTAAAACCTATCAATTTTATCCCGATCTTTGTGATGTGTATAAATTTTATCATCTTAGTTTGCTTCCGACGCCAAAAGCTTAGAATTGACTGAGGACTTTTGAAGCACATGGTCTGGCTGTTTGCCCATGTTTTCAATTTTGTCATCAGGAAGTCGGTGCAGCGGAGAAAAAACAATTGAAACGATGTCTCTCGATAAAATTGAAAACACCAGCAGACAACAGCCCACTGCCCGGACCATAGATTTCAAAAGCCCTAAACTAATTTTGAGTTTTTGGCGCCGAAGGCAAGCTCCGATAATATATTGAAAAAGTTGGGATAAAATTGATGGGTTTTAAAGGTTGTGATATAATTGAAAAAAGCGCCAAAGGTTGGGATAGATACTATAGTTAACTTTTTCTATTTTTATATATTTTTCTGGAGATTTTGTCTAAAAGAAAGTCTTTCTCCCTGTTCCAGGCCTTGAGTACTTATCCAGATACCGTGGTAAATGAAGCAACGGAAACGAATGCCACATAAACGACTTCATACTGCAGCTATGTGCTACATATCTTGCATTTACAGTATAGTTCTTTCCCTAGCTCCTCTTTCTGCTGCTCCGGCTACCTCCTTTTTAGTTTTGGGATAATAGCCAATTGTTCTTATAGAACGGACCTTCCCGATTGACGAGACTAGCTTATACTTCTCTTGACATTATTGAGCTTCTATTTAATTTATCTACAGTTTCCCTGCAAATTCGCTGGGTAAATTAGACATGCAACACTAGGAAGAAAATAAGATATGACCACCTTCCTTTTGAGTAAAATTTTTGATGATCATTTGGCTTCAATTTTATTTACTTGAGTGAATATTTTGCTCTATGGTGGAAAATCTTCCGAGTTTTAGCATCAGGATTTGTTGCTTGAAGAACTTGTACGGTACGATGATCTGTGCATTCCATCATGGTGATTCAAGTTCTCGGCATTATAGCCTAGCAACCAGATTGCTGCCTCCATAACGTGGACAACGAGCATGTTTCTGCATTAATGGATCACTTACTACCTTACATTGCCGATCCAAAGTAAGTTCCTGGAGCTCAATTACCTAAGTTTGTGACTCTGTATATTACTAATTACCATTATTCTCGTGGCGCATTGTAACAACGTTGATTCTCTTCCTATCTTAACTGAAATATCTTTCATTCTTGCCCTCTTGTTCATATCGAGAGGTTGATTGAACTTCTTGAAAAATGATGAAAAATAAGATCTATTTCGCCTGGGATTGATTATTGATGTTGAGTAGGGGCAAAGGACTGGAAGGTTTGATGCAGCCCGAGCTGCTGCATGCTCTCGTGGTACAATATCGTTCATGCGGCTGTACTTTCTTTATACTCCCTCCGTCCGGCTCAAATTATCTTGTTACTGTTCGGTACGAATATTAAGAATAAGTGTAAAACGATAGAAAGCAGATAGGTCACATCACTTTTGAAGGGTTAATTCTTTTCTTATTTGGAACAAAATAATTTGAGTGGGACAACCCAAAAGTAAATAAGGAAAGACATGCAATATGAACGGGACGGAAGGAGTATAATATTGCCATAAGTTTTCTCAGTGTTTTGGTTCAATATGATGATGTTATTAGATCAAATAAAAATAACTTGAAAAACACAAATGTGTTTGATCACGGGGCTTCATCGAATTCTTGTTATTTAGTGACGATTCTCACTTGTACTATAGAGTAAATAACGTTTAAATCCAATTCAAGTAAATCAACTGATTCTGTGGGTCCAGTAGTTCTGAGAATATTACATGCATGTTGTACGAGATTATAATGGTAAATTAAAATGGGTTAATTGTCAAAAAAATCCCAATCTTTGGTGAAATTTTGATTTTTCTACTCATTTTTTAATTTTGTGAAGAAATTCCCCACTTTTTAGTTTTTTTGATTTTTTTTTCCCCATAATTGATTTCCCCCCAAATTGATGCTGATATGTTAATTTCATTTGCAGATGTGGCTCAATATATTACGTCCAGCTCAACATCAATTTGGGAAAAATCAGAAACGTTAAAAGGTGATGAATTTCTTCTCAAAATTAGAAAGTGAGAGAAAAAATTAGAATTTGACCAAAAGTCGGGATTTTTCCGGCAATTAACCAATTAAAATTTATACTCCCAACGTCCCGCAAAAGTATGTTGTGGGAATATTGGCTCAGGTTTTAAGAAAATGTTATTTTTTGTGAGGTTTAAAATATTATATTTATTTTAAGTGGAGCAAGAGATCTAACTATTTGATTTGTTATGAGATTTAAAATGTTAGAAAGTTAGTGGGGTTATGTCCCAAAATGCCAAATCATATTTTTGTGGGACGTTCCAAAATGACAAATTAACCATATTTTTATGAGATAAAGGGAGTAATATATAATTTGGATAGAGTTGCAAAAATGGTCTTAAACCATAAGTTTCGAGTCATACTGTGAGTCATGAATCATGTTTGTATATGATAATACCATTTCATTTTAAGCCACAAATTAATATGCTCGTAGTTGGTGGGAGTGTAGTATATTACTAATTGATACTCCTTCCGTCCCGTTTATATTGTCATATTATTATTCGGTACGGAAAATTAAGAATAAGGGTAAAAGATAGAAAGTGGGTATGTTCCATCATTTTTAAAGGGTTAATTTTTTACTCTCCCTTCACGATCTACAAAAAAACAGCTTGTAGTGGCGAAACTTATTGTCACTTTATGTGTAAAAATCGTCACTATAAGTACTTAGTGATGACTTTTGTGTTCGTCATTGTGATGCGACTATAGGTCTTGACACTAAAAGTATTAGTGACAACGAACAAATATCGTCACTGCATATTAAATTATAGTGACAGATGATCTTGTCACTGAAGATGATTATCTTGTGACGGTAATTTGTCTTCACTATATTTCACTCTTTATAGCCACGAAGATTGCTCGTCACTATTGTTCATAGTTTCAGCGACATGAATTATTTGTCACTAAAACTCCATATTGTAGTCACCAATTTTAATCGTCACTAAATAACTCGGTACATAGTCGCATGTGTTTATCGTCACTAGAACTCCATCAATTAGTCACGTCAGTATATTGTCTCTAAATAAGCAGGTATGTAGTCGCATATTTTTATCGTCACTACAACTCCATCAATTAGCCACATTCTACTATTGTCACTAAAATAATTTGTATATAGTCGCATGTGGTTACCGTCACTAGTCTTTTGATTTTGTCACATGCCACAATCATCACTGCAATTCCGTAATGTATAGTCACAAGATGTACTCGTCACAAGATTTATTTATTTGTTGTCAGTATCACAATGTTGTTTTAGTGGCGTACCTATTTCTTCACTAAAACTAGTAAATGTAGTCAGTATAATATTTTTTATAGTGACCTAAATTATTATCACTATAGTTAAAGTCACAAATTGTTAATCATCTAGTAACAAAAAATAGCTTAAAAGTTGTCACAATACTAATGTAATAACAATTATTAATTTGTCACTGAAACCAAATTATTCATCATTATTAATATTTTTATATAATTCATTAGATAATATAGAATTAAAATTGATAAAATCCAAATTACGAAATAGAACATACAAAATTGGGAAGAAAATAATAAATTAACTACTTCATAAAAATCATGATCCAACAAATCACATTGTTTAGAAAATAAATACTTTTAACTAAAACACCTAATAATACGACACACTTAATTAGAATTCGGAATTTGGCTATTTGGATTGAAGCTTTGCATGATAGCCGGTAGTTGCATTCTCATAAGAGCTTCTACTCGAGTTTGTAGGTTCACGTCGTTTACTTGAGCTTCTAATGACTCAAATCGAGATGTCAACTCTTGATTTTGTTTCTTCAATTCTTCATTCTCCCTTTGAAGATCAAGATTTATTCTTTCTCCTCTTTTAGAAGGTGGCTTGAGCTCATCCCCACATCCACATAATCGACTAGATTTTTCTTCACCAAGAACTTTTACAAAAGATTCATCCTCTGTCATAGGATCTCCACCATCCTCTGGTTGACTTTGCAAAATAATAAGTTTTTCCTGAACAATACATTTGTATTACTCCCTCCGTCCCATGATAAGTGTCTACTTTCTTTTGGGCACGGGTATTTAGGAGAGAAGTGTTTAAAGGGTAAAAAGATAAAAAGTGGTGGAGCCCACATCTTTTGTGTGAGAGAGGGTGTTTCCATATTAGGAAAGTAGACACTTATGATGGGACAGCTCAATAAGGAAATGTAGACACTTATGGCGGGACGGAGGGAGTAGTATTTATAATTTCATACATATCTAAGTACAAAGAACATGCAAATTGACATGTGCACTCACATAAACTTCTTTTGAAGCTTCATCAATCCATTCTTTTTTCTCATTGCTAAATCGAGTTATTCTCCATGCACTTGTACGAGTAGGCTTCTTGCCGGTTTTAGGGTCACACTACATTGTAAACAAGTTAACGATAACTATTTCAAATTTAAAATATTTCAACAATACCAACATTTAAAGTTCATGATGTATCTCTTCGTAGCAAGATTGGGCAATGGATTTTGTTCCACATGAATGATTCATTTTCAATTTTTGTCTATTCTCTCTATTTCTCCCACTAATTTTCTACAGATAGAACACAACAAATTTCAAAATTGAAATTGGTAAATACTAATAACAAAAATATTTGACAAATTATATCAATAAAACTTCGAACATGTGAAAAACAATATAAGAAGAAACGTGATCACGCATATTTTAAAATTAGCTTTCAGCAGTCAACTTGACAGTAGGCGTGCTCACATATATTTTCGAATGAGATTCAACAATCACTATATATATATATATATATATATATATATATATATATATATGCTTATTGAACGTAGAAGATAATATAAGAAAAGCGTAATCATGCATATTTCCCAATTCACTTTCAACATTCAATTGCACAGCAGGTGTCGTCACGCCTATTTTAAAATCTGATTCAAGAATCAATATATGCTCATTTAAACTAAAATAAGGGAGGATCATATACCACATAAAATAAAATCAATATCAACAACAAATAGTATATGAACACCATCAACTAGGAATGTCAATTGAGCCCGAACCTGACGGGTCGACCCGAATAAACCGAACAAAATAAAGG
Source organism: Agastache rugosa (assembly GCA_031470985.1). NCBI lineage: Eukaryota > Viridiplantae > Streptophyta > Magnoliopsida > Lamiales > Lamiaceae > Agastache > Agastache rugosa. The sequence continues at coordinate 19,123,633 of CM062604.1, forward strand.
GTTAGAGTTGATTTTTTACAACCCGAATACATAACCGGGCTATTTGGGCTGGCCCGCTAGGGTTGAAGGGTTATCCGGGCTAGCCCGATCAGGGTTAGGGTCAACCCGAATAACCCTGATGTATTTTTTAAAAAATAAAATAAATAATACATAATACTAATTACTTGTAGTAGTTGTAAGTCGCGCCCTCTTTTTCTCTACACAGAAATCATAGAAGATGAATGTCATTGAAGTGTTTAGTTTCATTTGTGAGATAACGAATTAATGTTGAATGTTATTGTTATTTTTCATGTCGTGTAGTGCTACTAGCCTTGTTTTGTTGGATGCTATTTTTTGGATTTAATCAAGTTTCTATTTTTTGGGCTACTCGTATTCTTGTTTTGTTACTTTTTAATTTTTTGTGTGTAGTTTTTTTGCGACAAATATTGAATAGTCAAGAAAATGTATATACATTTTAATTTTTATTTACAAACTTTGTGACCCGACGGGCCATCCCGAAAACCGAAGGGTTAGGATTAGGGTTGAGTTTTTTCAACCCGAAAAAAAATCAACCCGATTTAACCCAGACCGAATAGCCCGATAACCTGATAAGGTTGACTCGAAACCGAAAGGGTTGGCCCGATTGACATCCCTACCATCAACTATACATATATAAATAAAAAAAATGAAGAAATTGTATTACCTTAAATGCATCACTCCTGAAATAGTCAATTAGTAGTTTCCAATCTTCACGATTTACTCCATGTGGAGACTTATCCAAGATAGTTTGTTCGCCCTTATTTTTTAGATAGTGCGGGTGCAATTTTATGCCTATAGCTCCTATATTGGCGATTGAATTGATCAAATACTACTTTCTTAACTTGGACGTCCTCTTCCAAATTGAACTTTTGCTGCAAGATTCACAAAAAATTAATTGCATTAGAGAATTGAACACAAAAACATTTGATATAATATGCAGAAAACTTGCCGCCCATCCAATTTCAGAAGGTGAAGGTAGAATTAGTTGAAAATTTTTCATATACCTTCATTCCAATCCATATCTTCCTCTTGTTTTCTATTGGGATGTCTCTCCAGCGAGGGTGTTGAACTTGTGCAAATTGCTTTACCATGACACATGCTTCCGTCTTAAAGTCTTTAGCATTCTCACCAACAATGAGATTTCTTTTCGGATGGATAATCACGTCGAACTTATTCTGAGTAGGCTGCCATTTCTTCTGAAGTGATAAACCTTTCGTGACGCCTCGCACTCGTTTGGGCGCACCTATAACAAACACGCATTATGGTAACCAATCAGAACATTGAAAAATAATTATATATATATATACATGAAATTAATTAATAAAACAATTGGCAATGTCGTGTTGTAAAATTATTGCATCCTCCATTGTTTGCTCCACAAACTCTTCTTCAAGAGTTGCATCCGTTTCGTCCCTCACTGTATGAGAAAAAAATTATTACTTCTCATGTATGTAAATGGGAAATATAAGAGAAAGTAACTCAGAGGAACAACATACGTATCGTGTTCTCGGCGCGAGTACTCGACATGATCGATATTCAGAAGATACAATAGAGAAGAAGAAGATTTTGATGTGGAAAAGAGCTGTGATGATTTAGTGGGGAATGAGGAGAAGAATGATAGGGTTTGTTGCGATGAAGAACTTGACCGCTGAATGATAGCACATAGATATTATTTGGTTTATGTGGATAAATATTTAGATTTGGTAGTATATTTTAATTTTAGGATTGCCTCTGAAAAAATCAAATCTTTTTGGGGTATATTTATTTATTTTGTGTTGCCTCCTAAAGACTCCTCATTGTTGTAAAATTCTATGTTTTTTTTTGTACATATCGTCTAAATATTTTTCTACAATAAAGTGATTTATGTTAGTAAATAATAATAGTGCAAGCTAATTACCTAATGTAAAAATCGTGAGTGATTCTAACGTAATAAAAACTAGTATTTTTTTAATTCAAATTACTTAGTTAATAATAAATGTGATCACGCCCAACGTACCCAAGTCATTTATTATGTATAAGGAGATCATTTAAGACATGGCTTATGTTTGTAACTTAATTATAAATATATAACGAATATCAATTATTGTATGTAACTATAATTCTAAATTAAAATATACATAAATTATATATGTAGGAGATAAATTTGATTATACTTTCATAAATAAATTTGAAAGGTGGATGAAATGGATAAGAGAATTCGAAATTTACCATGTACGAGGATTCCCGATTAATATCCGTAGCTGGATTTTTTAAAGCGTTCAAATCATCAACTTTAAAAATCATGAGTTCAATATGTATTCAGTAAAATATTGTAAAATTTTATGTTTAACCCAATTAATTGAGAAAATAACGTGAGTACGCTTAATGTGCACTATCATTCAATTTAAGACACGATCGTGTTTATTCTTGAACAATCGAATAGTAACTGTTACGGCTCTACACCAACCAAACAATTTATGAGCTATTTATTTGGAGCTGGCTAAAGAAATATCATTCTATATATTTGTTAACTAGTAGAATTTTTAACAGAAATTTGGTTTATATAATATATAGTCAATAATAACATTTAAAATGAAGGAAATCAAGCTAATTATGTATTATACAAATATATGTATAACTTAATTAATAATCATAATGTTAGATTCAAATTAGAATATATATAAATGTATATATATATAATTAATTAAATTGATTGACTAATACTTTTCGAGCACTTACAATTTTATACATAATTTAAAATTGACAATATAATTTTATAATTGTATAATATAATAAAGGAAAATCGGAATGGAGAACTATGGAGAGGAATATATTTATTTTCCTATTAGTAATAGAAGATAACTATAATTCTAAATTAAACATACATATATTATATAAATATGAGATAAATTTGATTATAATTCCTAAATAAAATTTGAAAGGTGAATTAAATAATACTCTCTCTGTCCTGTTCATCTTGACACGTATTCCTTTTTGGACTGTCCCACTCATCTTGACACATTTCCTTTTATGGAAATAATTAAGGTTTACTTAAAAATCACTTTATTCACTTTAAAAACACTTTACATCACTTCAATCATATTTTATATCACTTTAAAAGCATTTTATATTACTTTATTCACTTTAAAAATACTTTATATCACCTTATTAACTACACTAAACACTACATCTATACTTAATACTCTTCTTCTTAATACCCGTGCCGAAAAGAACCGTGTCAAGATGAACGGGACGGAGGGAATATGAGTTTAAATTTAATGATATTTAAATTATTATATTATCATCTACTCTCTTTTTTTTTTTGAGAGAATTACAAGGTATATATATATAATCTAATCAAGCACTACACCACCATATAGGCAGGACCTCTACGCCACATAAATATGAGACAAGCTACTACAAAATACATTACACCGCACGTAAAAGGTGAAAAATACGATACACGCGCTGAATTTGAAAAGAGAGAATTGTAGTGGCCTCAAATTACAATTGAAATTTCATCGGCTATTATCATCTACTCTTGATGATGTAAATAAACGAGTTTGAATTTGGTAATTTACCAAGTACGAGGATTTTCGATAAACATCCATAGCTGAATTTTTAAAGCGTCCAAATCGTCGACTTTAAAAAACGTGAGCGTTCAATATCTATTCTGTATAATATTGTAAAATTTATGTTTAACCCAATTAATTGAAGAAGAAGAAAATGATGATGATGACGACATCGAAGAAGATAGTGAAGATGATTTTTGATGTTGATTATTTAATTATATTTTAGTAAATTTCTTGTTACATGAATTATTTACATTTGAATTTTTACGTATTATTAGAGATTATCCGTTTCTTATAATATCATAAATTTATTCGTGTTAATATTCTCTATAAATTATATTTTCTATTTTTTCATTTAAATTTATTATGTTACATTAATTGTTCTTCAGCTTTATTTAAGAAGTGTTATCATTATCATATTATTTTAACGCTAAAGGGGATTTTTACTAGAATGAAATTGAGTAATAATTTATTTTATAACATATAGTGACAATACATATTAACAACAATTAAATTTTTCACTTTAGTGACTAGTGAAATGATTTTTGCAGCTTAATTAATGACGTATAATGACAATAAATAATGACAAATAATAAAGTATGTCACTATTACATTTTATGTGACGCAAAAAAAATTTAGTCACTATATAAATAATTGTAGTGACATACATGATAATTGTAGTACCCCGCTTTTTCATAACCAATCTTAGTAATTAATTAAGAGCTCGTCTAAAAGAATTAAGTTGTGAGAACTTAGAAAGAAAATAAGTTTCGGCAATTTATTTTATTTTCGGATTTTATTTCCATAATTTTTTTTAGAGAAAGCTTATATTGGAGTTGGAGAAACTCTAATAATTTTTTATAGTTCAAGAGCTTTTTAATTAAAGCCGTTATTATTAACTGATTAACGTTTGATTGATTAATGGATTTAATAATCAATTTAAATTAATAATTATATGCATAATGTTTAATTCATTAATGTAGTATTTCGTCTTTCTTGAGTATTAAGATTTATTAAATTAGTAAGAAAGATAAGATTTCATTAAAAGAAAAATTTTCGTTCAGAACATTTATCCGGCAGATATATTCTACCGGAAAAATGAGTTTTAATTAAGAATGATCGTCTCGGTTAATCCGAAACGAAGAAGTTTTTACATTTATCAATAAATGATAAATGTTTAGTCATAAATTGACTGAAAGAAGAATTTAATTTGATTACGTGAAATTTTACGTAATTTATCGCTTAAAAATTTAGTTTCGGTCGATTTGAAAATGCTTCAAATCTCCGATTCTTTCTGTGAAATTTTTATCTAAGGTTCGTGAAACCTTAAACTTAATTACTGTGTTGAGAAATTAGAGAATTATTAGAAGATTAATTAGTTATTAATTAATTGAATTAATAACTAATTAAATGAATTAACCAAAACTTAGCTATTAAGTTTTAATTTTATAATAAGCTATCCTATACATCTAAACCTAGGGTTATAACTAATATATGTATAGCTATTTCACTCATTTCTCTCATCTCTCACCACACGCACACACACAACAAACAACAGCAAACAGCAGCCTCTCTCTCTCCCTCTCGATCATCTCTTCTCTCTCGATACATACACACACATGCACACACTCCATTGATGATCAATCTTTGAGCTCAAGAAGCAAGATCAATTCATCCTTAAATCTATAATCAAGGTTGGATCTATGTTCTTCCAAGTTCTTAGTTTTCTTTCCATGGTGGAAATCTTTTCTATATATATATATGTATATATTTTCGAAAATTAGGAAAAAGTGTGGAAGTAATTGGATGATGTTCATATCTTAGTATGATGTTTATAAAATGTTTATATCATGATTAGATGATCAATTATGAATTTAAATGATGCATGAGAAACCCTAGCTCATATATATATATATATATACGATCGATCATTTTTGGAAGAAATTAAGAAATGGTTGAATGATCTTGATATGATAGTATGATGCTTATATGATGTCTAGATGATCATTGGTATGATTAAATTAAACATGAAGAACCCTAAACCTAATTTTCTATTATTTTTTCGAAATGTAGCTTAAATTTAGGAGTTTTTGATCCTATGATGAAATTGATGATGGATTAATGTTTATGAAGTTGAAATAAGCCTAGAATGAATTTTTAAGTAATTATGTTATAATTGAGGTTTATAATTTAAATTAACATGATTGGAAGTGATTAGAATGAAATTTGGATTTTAAATTCTTAATTTATCAAAAGGACCGAAATATATATGTACAATAAAGCCATGTATTTGATTTTTAATGAAGAAAATAATGATAGAAATGGAATCTACGTTAAAAATTAAGTGACGAAGAATTTTTTTCGGAATTTTAATACAAAGTTTTGAAATTTAGAGTTTCTAGAGTTTAAATTGCTGGATTAAGTCAGATGGATCCAGCCAGCTTGATTAAGTCAGCTGGATTTACTCCGCTGAACTCGATCATTGGAATTACTCGAATTGGATCCGATAATTGGATTTACCTGAACTCGATCATTGGAATTACCAATTTGAACCCTCAATTGGAATTACCTAAATTAACCGATCAGTGGATTTACCCGAACTCGATCATTGGAATTACCCAATTTGGACCCGATCATTGAATTACCCGATTAACTCGATCATTTGGATTTACCCAAATTGGACCACTGAATTACCCAAATTGAACTCGATCATTGGACCTAATCACTGGATTTACCCTGAACCGTCGAATTGGATTAACTCTGGCCAACTCGGTTTTCCGGCCGGCTCGGTTTTCCGGCCGGCTCTATATTTTTCCGGCCGGCTCGGTTTTCCGGCTCTGTTTTCCGGCCGGCTCGGTTTTCCGGCCCGGCTCAGTTTTCCAGATAACTCAGTTTTTCCAGCTAGCTTGATTTTCCAGACAGCTTGATTTATCCAGCTGATCTTTGCTCAACTTGTTTTCAGTTGTTTATTTCGTAAACTCAAAAGTTAAAGTGTTAGCTATTTTTTTCCTAATGATAAGCTTAAGTGGTTAATGATGAAATATGTGATTTTATGTTTATAAGTGTTTCCTGAAGTTGTAATCGATTAGCTATCGATTAAAGAGTTAAGTAAAGTAGAAAAAGTATTAGAAAAGTTAAGTTTTACGTTGCCGAGAGAAAACTTAGAAAGCCGAGTCGAAGTAGAGAATTCGTATTATGGCAGCAGTGCATCGCTCATTTCTTTGTTTAATTCTTCTCGCTCTTATGTTAAAACCAAATTCTTAAATGAAGGCTCGAGCGGGACCGTAAATTGAGGGAAAAGCCGAGAAGCAAAAGTGTAGTTAAAGTAGCTTCAATTCAGGTGGGCTTTTCTAACTAAAGAAATGACAAATGATATACATATATATGATTATATATATATATGATGTTTTTAAGTTGATTAACTTGCCTAATGTTTGTATGATACCATCTACTGTAGCAAGATGAATTCAAATTCTACGCAAGGTAGGATTTGTGTACACTTAGATGTAATCATGTGCCTTCATAAAGATGGGCCGATTACAAGTGTTTGAGAAGGAGGCCTCCTTCTCAACACTATCACTATGTGATTATAGATCTGGTACATACCTCATAAAGTATATGTCTGGCCAGACAAATATGATTTACAGAAAAGAAAATGTTGAGCATGCACAGGTTTGTTTTTGAGAAAAATTACTTGTGCTTATGCTCTATGGCAAGTTTAATCCCTAACTCCAAGAAGTAAATTTTTAAGTATTTTTGGCATGTGCCCACTGAGTACTTTGTACTCAGCCCCTTGTATATATTTTTTTTTTAAATGTGCAGGTTAGCTGGAATGAGGATGATGTGTGCTGGATGGATGATGTTGTTGTTAAATACTTAAAGGTTGTTTTTTTGAAGTGTTTAGACCTAGAATATATGTCTTCATACATATATTCTCTCGTATTCCGCTGCAAGTTTATGAAGTTTGATATTGTATAATGATGTTGGATTTTAGAGTCGATGTTAAAGTCGAACTCTTTTTCTTTTTGTCAAGTTCTTTTGAAACTCAGCCACTTGATTATCTATATATATATATGTTGTTTGTTGTTTGAGAAAGCTTTGTCGAACTTGAAACAGTTTTCTTTATCGTGCTTTCTTGATCCTAAAATCAGCTTGTCGTCTTCTTGTTTCTTGTTGATAATATGTTTGAACAGGTCTATTGAATTCCGAGCTGATTAAGTTATATTCGTTGAATTTTGAAACATGTATGTCATATTTATTCTAAGTTGAGAAATCATTGAGCATAAGTGTCCTTTGTTCTTATTAACTGATAGCCGGGTCGCTATCTTATCCTTTGGTTAATCATAAATTGTGTACGTCGTGGGACCCACCGGCTTTGTCATCTAAATTCTAAGCCGGGCTGCGACAGAGTGGTATCAGAGCAGGTCTGTCTGCTCTGAGTCATTTCTTGAAAGTCTAGTCTAGTTTAATTCCTAGACTAGTCGAAAGCAAGGTCTGTTGCTCTAAGTTCATATTTCTTCAAGTCTAGTCTGGTTTGAATTCTAGACTAGTTAAGTTTCAACAACAACAAAAGTCCAGCATCTCATCCGGCAAACCAGGTACGCATTTAAAAGTTTTCTATGTTTAAAAAGTTTAAAATTTGAAGTTCCATGTGACTGACGGACTGTTATGTGGACTTGATCAACCCACATAACTAGAAACTCAGTAATATGGTTCTTCCGCTTTTATAATGAAAATAAATAATGAGATGAATATAGAAAGTTTGAGATATGAGATTGTGTAGTGGAATTGAGACCTTAATGAGGTTGTAAGTTGGCGAATAATTGTGCAAGTAAGTTGGTTGTTTAACTTTGGAATGTACCATGAGTTTGGTACCATCGTTTGGAAGCGAAATTAGCTTCTCGAAGTGACGAGGCCATGAGAGAGTTTCAGCATATGCGTATGAGTACATAGAGACGTTAGCTTCAGCATGTTTCCATCGTGGTTGCATGGATATTAATAAGACTATTATTTCAGGAGTTCTCGAAATAGTAAGATTTATTTCCTCTTTTTCCCGACGAGTGAATGGAGCAAGACTTCAAGATTCGATGTCGCAAGACAACCCAATTCATCTTCTTATTCCTCAAGGGAATTTCGAACCGTTATTTCTCTTCGTCCTAATGATTATAGTTTTGATGAAAACTTATTTATTTCTCAGCCGTTGTCGAATGGCTATGTTTCATCTCCACCTTTATTAAATATTTTTGTTTCTGTTTCCGAGCCTTTTGCTTCGGTGAACAGCTTGGTTCCAGCTCCCTCTATTGATATAGTTCCATTAAATCCTTCTTTGGATACTCTTCAAGTTTTGAATTCTTCAAAGCCTGATTAATTCTTTGGAACTCGATTTGTTTCTTTCGTTTCTACGAGAGGAGTATGTCTGGACCACATCATCATTTCAATAACGAGGAGATCGTTGACCCCGAGGTCAAAGAAACCGAAGGATATTTTTATCTTCGTTGTATGCCGTTTAGCCATCAAGGATTTCAGCCTAGTTTTAGGCCTTTTTCGGGTATGGTCGACGTGAGTGTTGTCCGTTTGACGTTACATGAAGTGGAGAAAGCCGAGGAGAGTACCGAGTTTGAAAGTAAGGAAGAAAAAGAAGAAGAAGATCCATTAGAGGATAAGCAGAGAGAGAGGGTTCGAGAGTGGCGTTAATTTAATAGATTAATAATCGAACAAATTTTACGCTTGTTTAGTAGGTTTTCGTATAAAGATGCATAAAATGTTAAGTTTCAAAGATTCGGTAGCGATGAAGAATTCCGCTCCGAGAAAGTAGTTTTGTGTGATGCCCTAAAATCACGGTTAATATGGGGAGTTTTTGTATAGAGAAAAATCCCTCGTTTTTGAAACAGTTCTCGAAGAGGTAAATTTTTCCGTTATAAGAAGAAGTATGGCCAAAGCAGTCATTTTAGAAAATTTCCGAGTTTTGTATGAATTAATGAAACAAGAATTTTTTTGAAGTAAAATAAAGTTTATTTTAGTAAATAAAGCGTTAAAACAAGAATTGAAAGATAGAAAGTTCGTTGAGAGCATAAAGAATCGAAGGATAAATTTTCAGTCATAAAAGTCAGAAACGAAATTTGCACTTCGCAGATTTCTCGAAATTAATAACGGGCGAGAAGTCAGCCATCTCCTAGACTCAGCACTCGGCTGAAGAAAGCGAGACACGGAACTCGGCGTCCGGCCCGAGTCCCCGCCGGTCGGCCCGACACGGGCGGCGGCTGTTCTGCCACCTTTTACTCCGGAGACCATAACTTTCTGTTCGTTTAACAGAATTCAGATCCGTAAATTGGGTTAGAAACTAGACATCCGTGGCTTTCTAATGGTACCCTGCACGCCCCCTGGTTCTAAGTATTCTGTTCTGAAATTCAGTTTCAATCTGCTACAATTGTGCAGATTTTTCTATAAACTATTTCTTTCAAGTTTAATCAATTTATTTTGATTTCTTGGAACTTTCTAAATCAAATTCTTACTCATCGATGTAAGCTTGAGATCCTTTATGTGAGGAGCTTTCGTAAAACGAGATGATGAATTAATTTCAAGCAAGGCGATTATTTATTGTTGGGAAGTAAAGTGATCGGGAGACACCGTTGGAAAACGACAAGAAGATGAAAGCAATCGGAGAAAAAGAAGAAAAATGAGTATGAAAAAGAGAATTAAAATAATGAAGGGTGAAAACATAGCTTAAAGTATGAAAGATCGAAAGAAGCAGTTCAGTAACTCGACTCAGCGTCAGTTGGGCAGGAGCGACCACTGACCATGAAAGGTCAGCCATGGTTGAGCCCAGCAAACGCTGGACTTGGGCAGGTCAGCCCAGGTTTTCTTCGTCCATTCCATTCTTCATTCGTTCTATTCGTCATTGTTTCATTTGTCGTCCGTTATTCATTTCATTCATCGTTAGTTTAGTTCTTGGTTGTTTTGTTGTGTTCTTGTTTTATTTTCCGTTAGTTATATTCTAGTTATGATTTAGAAAAAGGTTTGAGATGAAGTTAATATCTCAAAAGAATTTATAATGAAGTTTATATGTCAAGATGATGTTATTCAGAATGCATGAGCTAATTATATTTAGCAAATTTTGAGCATGAAAAATAATTGCTACTTGAATTATTTGTATGCTTAATTATTGAAGTGATTATATGAAGAAAATGAATCGTGTGATTCATTATTTATGATAATGAGAGTAAATCGGTTGATTCATTAATTATGATGAGCATGTTATGTATGATGTGATTAAGAATTTTTCTAAAGTTTTTAAAACCTAGAAAAATTTTATCTCTTTAATTTAAAGAAAGTAAGAATTTTACTAATTAACCAACTTAGAAAGTAAAATTCGTTTTAAAGAAAGTAGAATTCTTCAGCAAACCCTTAGTTGTTTAATCAGAATGCCGCCAAGAGATATACCAAGAGGTAGAGGAAGAGGAAGGGTGGATGGCGAGCAAGAAAGAGAACCTACCCCACCTCCTCAGCCTGAAAGGAGGGTCGAAGAACTTTTTCTTCGACAAAATCCTCCAACCTTCGACGGAAAAGGAAATCCGTCAGTAGCAGAAGAGTGGATTCGCGCTTTAGAACGAATATTTAGGTTTCTTCGATGTGATGACCATGAGCGTCTCACATGTATGACATATCAGCTAAAAGGATCTGCCGACTACTGGTGGGAAACCCGTCAGAGAATTTATACTCCCGAACAGTTTGAAAATCTCACTTGGGAGCAATTCAAAGAAGCCCTCTTTGAGAAGTACGTTCCGAGAAGTTATCGCAAGCAAAAAGAAAACGAATTTGCAAGTCTCAAGCAAGGGAATAAGACGGTGTCAGAGTACGATCGTGAATTTTGTGAGTTAGCTCGTTTCGCCCCTGATAAAGTTGATTCAGATGAGAAGATGTCCGAACTTTTTCGTGCCGGACTTAGGCAAGATATAAAAGTGGTCTTAGCAAGTCAGAGTGCTATGACCTACGCTGAAGCGTTAAATCGAGCCTTAGATATGGAGTTGGCAATGCAGCCAGAAAAACCAGTTCAGACTCCAGCACCTTCCCCAAATCAATTCCCAATGGCCGATAAATCGCAAGCTTCACACCAAACTCTTATTCAAAAGGGAAAAAGGAAGTGGAATGCTGAAAATCAACCTAGCAAGAAGTCATGGTATGGGCAGAGTCACCAGCAATCGACCCAAGAAAAATATAGACCTCCTATTGTTGGTCAAGGTAGCTCGTCTCAGAGACAGCAAGGAATTTCTCCATGCTCTAAGTGCGGAAAAATGCACCAGGGAATTTGCAGAGCAGGAAGTAACAGCTGCTATGCATGTGGGCAACCCGGTCATTACTCTTATCAGTGCCCAAATAAGCAAGAAATGACTGGTGGAGGAAGACCAAATCAGTCTCAGCCTCAGCATCTAAAGGCCATGGAAGGAGTCTCTCAGCCAAATCAGCAGCAGTCACCACAGCAAGAGGAGCAGCAGCAACATCAGAGAGATTTTGATCTCAATCAGGAAACATGCATCAAGGACCAGGGCAATCTAACAGGTATGGGTTGGATGAGTGATGTACCTGTAATAATTCTTTTAGATACTGGTGCATCACATTCCTTTATATTGAGTTCATGCGTAGATACTCTTAGCCTTAAGTTAGAACTAGCTAGCCAGAACTTAAGAGTATCGACCCGATAGGTAAAGCTACCTCATCCACACATGTTTGCCCTAATCTAGAATTTGAAATTGATTCCCTTAAGATGTCAGCAAACCTTCTTGCCATATCTCAGAAGAGTTTATGTTAAAGCCAATACCTCAGGGTAATGTGTATAGACTACAGAGAGTTAAATAAGTTGATGTTGAGGAATTGATATCCTTTGCCATGGATAAATGATCTGTTTGATCAGCTCAGAGGAGCCAGTATTTCCTCAAAGATTGATTTAAAATCTGGCTATCATCACTGGTAGAATCATCAAGAAGGAGTGGCCCTAGAACCAAACCTCAGTTATGAAGAAAAACTGGATGCGATATTGGATCAAAAGGTCCAGCTGTAAAAAAATAAATCGATCGCGTTAGTAAGGGTTAAATAGAGACACCACGGGCCAGAGGAAACAACGTGGGAACTTGCAGATAAGATGAAGGAAAGTATTTCCGAGCTTTTCCCTCGAGATAAGTAAATTTCGGGACGAAATTTATTTTTAGGGGGAGAGAATGTAGTACCCCGCTTTTTCATAACCAATCTTAGTAATTAATTAAGAGCTCGTCTAAAAGAATTAAGTTGTGAGAACTTAGAAAGAAAATAAGTTTCGGCAATTTATTTTATTTTCGGATTTTATTTCCATAATTTTTTTTTAGAGAAAGCTTATATTGGAGTTGGAGAAACTCTAATAATTTTTTATAGTTCAAGAGCTTTTTAATTAAAGCCGTTATTATTAACTGATTAACGTTTGATTGATTAATGGATTTAATAATCAATTTAAATTAATAATTATATGCATAATGTTTAATTCATTAATGTAGTATTTCGTCTTTCTTGAGTATTAAGATTTATTAAATTAGTAAGAAAGATAAGATTTCATTAAAAGAAAAATTTTCGTTCAGAACATTTATCCGGCAGATATATTCTACCGGAAAAATGAGTTTTAATTAAGAATGATCGTCTCGGTTAATCCGAAACGAAGAAGTTTTTACATTTATCAATAAATGATAAATGTTTAGTCATAAATTGACTGAAAGAAGAATTTAATTTGATTACGTGAAATTTTACGTAATTTATCGCTTAAAAATTTAGTTTCGGTCGATTTGAAAATGCTTCAAATCTCCGATTCTTTCTGTGAAATTTTTATCTAAGGTTCGTGAAACCTTAAACTTAATTACTGTGTTGAGAAATTAGAGAATTATTAGAAGATTAATTAGTTATTAATTAATTGAATTAATAACTAATTAAATGAATTAACCAAAACTTAGCTATTAAGTTTTAATTTTATAATAAGCTATCCTATACATCTAAACCTAGGGTTATAACTAATATATGTATAGCTATTTCACTCATTTCTCTCATCTCTCGCCACACGCACACACACAACAAACAACAGCAACGGACCTCTCTCTCTCCCTCTCGATCATCTCTTCTCTCTCGATACATACACACACATGCACACACTCCATTGATGATCAATCTTTGAGCTCAAGAAGCAAGATCAATTCATCCTTAAATCTATAATCAAGGTTGGATCTATGTTCTTCCAAGTTCTTAGTTTTCTTTCCATGGTGGAAATCTTTTCTATATATATATATGTATATATTTTCGAAAATTAGGAAAAAGTGTGGAAGTAATTGGATGATGTTCATATCTTAGTATGATGTTTATAAAATGTTTATATCATGATTAGATGATCAATTATGAATTTAAATGATGCATGAGAAACCCTAGCTCGTATATATATATATATATACGATCGATCATTTTTGGAAGAAATTAAGAAATGGTTGAATGATCTTGATATGATAGTATGATGCTTATATGATGTCTAGATGATCATTGGTATGATTAAATTAAACATGAAGAACCCTAAACCTAATTTTCTATTATTTTTTCGAAATGTAGCTTAAATTTAGGAGTTTTTGATCCTATGATGAAATTGATGATGGATTAATGTTTATGAAGTTGAAATAAGCCTAGAATGAATTTTTAAGTAATTATGTTATAATTGAGGTTTATAATTTAAATTAACATGATTGGAAGTGATTAGAATGAAATTTGGATTTTAAATTCTTAATTTATCAAAAGGACCGAAATATATATGTACAATAAAGCCATGTATTTGATTTTTAATGAAGAAAATAATGATAGAAATGGAATCTACGTTAAAAATTAAGTGACGAAGAATTTTTTTCGGAATTTTAATACAAAGTTTTGAAATTTAGAGTTTCTAGAGTTTAAATTCTTGGATTAAGTCGGATGGATCCGGCCTTGATTAAGTCAATTTGGATTTACTCATTGAACTCGATCATTGGAATTACTGTTGGATTTACCCGCTGAACTCGATCATTGGAATTACCGAACCGATCATTGGAATTACCTGAACCCGATCATTGGATTTACCCATTGAACTCGATCATTGAATTACCCGAATTTGGACCCGATCATTGGAATTACCCGAGTGAACTCGATCATTGGATTTACCCAATTTGGACCCGATCATTGGAATTACCAGTGAACTCGATTGGACCTAATCATTGGATTTACCAATTTGAACCGATAATTGGATTAACTCAATTGGTCCGGCCGGCTCGGTTTTCCGGCCGGCTCGGTTTTCCGGCTCTATTTTTCCGGCCGGCTCGGTTTTCCGGCCCGGCTCGGTTTTCCGGCCGGCTCGGTTTTCCGGATAACTCGGTTTTCCGGCTAGCTTGATTTTCCAGAACAACTTGATTTATCCAGCTGATCTTTGCTCAACTTGTTTTCAGTTGTTTATTTCGTAAACTCAAAAGTTAAAGTGTTAGCTATTTTTTTCCTAATGATAAGCTTAAGTGGTTAATGATGAAATATGTGATTTTATGTTTATAAGTGTTTCCTGAAGTTGTAATCGATTAGCTATCGATTAAAGAGTTAAGTAAAGTAGAAAAAGTATTAGAAAAGTTAAGTTTTACGTTGCCGAGAGAAAACTTAGAAAGCCGAGTCGAAGTAGAGAATTCGTATTATGGCGCGGTGCATCGCTCATTTCTTTGTTTAATTCTTCTCGCTCTTATGTTAAAACCAAATTCTTAAATGAAGGCTCGAGCGGGACCGTAAATTGAGGGAAAAGCCGAGAAGCAAAAGTGTAGTTAAAGTAGCTTCAATTCAGGTGGGCTTTTCTAACTAAAGAAATGACAAATGATATACATATATATGATTATATATATATATGATGTTTTTAAGTTGATTAACTTGCCTAATGTTTGTATGATACCATCTACTGTAGCAAGATGAATTCAGTCCTACGCAAGGTAGGATTTGTGTACACTTAGATGTAATCATGTGCCTTCATAAAGATGGGCCGATTACAAGTGTTTGAGAAGGAGGCCTCCTTCTCAACACTATCACTATGTGATTATAGATGCAGTACATACCTCATAAAGTATATGTCTGGCCAGACAAATATGATTTACAGAAAAGAAAATGTTGAGCATGCACAGGTTTGTTTTTGAGAAAAATTACTTGTGCTTATGCTCTATGGCAAGTTTAATCCCTAACTCCAAGAAGTAAATTTTTAAGTATTTTTGGCGTGTGCCCACTGAGTACTTTGTACTCAGCCCCTTGTATATATATTTTTTTAAATGTGCAGGTTAGCTGGAATGAGGATGATGTGTGCTGGATGGATGATGTTGTTGTTAAATACTTAAAGGTTGTTTTTTTGAAGTGTTTAGACCTAGAATATATGTCTTCATACATATATTCTCTCGTATTCCGCTGCAAGTTTATGAAGTTTGATATTGTATAATGATGTTGGATTTTAGAGTCGATGTTAAAGTCGAACTCTTTTTCTTTTTGTCAAGTTCTTTTGAAACTCAGCCACTTGATTATCTATATATATATATATGTTGTTTGTTGTTTGAGAAAGCTTTGTCGAACTTGAAACAGTTTTCTTTATCGTGCTTTCTTGATCCTAAAATCAGCTTGTCGTCTTCTTGTTTCTTGTTGATAATATGTTTGAACAGGTCTATTGAATTCCGAGCTGATTAAGTTATATTCGTTGAATTTTGAAACATGTATGTCATATTTATTCTAAGTTGAGAAATCATTGAGCATAAGTGTCCTTTGTTCTTATTAACTGATAGCCGGGTCGCTATCTTATCCTTTGGTTAATCATAAATTGTGTACGTCGTGGGACCCACCGGCTTTGTCATCTAAATTCTAAGCCGGGCTGCGACAATAATAGTCACTGACGACGCCCCGATTGTCGCTTTATCGGGTCGGTCAAAATACATTTATAAATTTCTATGCCCATAGCAAGCTTAGCAAGCGATAAGTATAGGGTCGATTCCATGAGGAGTTGAGTGTAGCTTTCTCTTGGTCACCGGTGTCACTAAAAAGAGTTTTGCTTTGGGCAACAGACCACACGCTTTGGCCAACATGAAAATAAAAATATTAAACAAATAAAATATGAATCTGGGCTAAGGTTTGAATCAATAAACATAAACTCGACTCGGTCATATGTACAAATATTTTCACTACATGAATGCATCAATCGGTTATAGCCCTTAAGCAAAGTCGCCCCCATTGTCACGGTGTCACGTGCTCCTCTGCCCAGAACCAATCTATCAATTCAGCGTAAAATAAGTAAAGTCTATGACGATTACCTATTATCTAATCTGATCAACTATCCTACGATGGCGTTTCGACATGACCTTTGCCCAGACAGTATTTCGATTTAGACAGACCCGATATGGCCAAAAGCATGCTCAAAGACATACGACCACTCGCCCACACTCGTTATACTTTCGGATGCAAGAGGGCATCTAAACATTTATTCCCAAATTATTAGAGATCTTATTTTATCCGAGTTGTTAACGGCCTATTAACTCATCAAATTCAACAAGACCATTTTGAAATCAAACCTAGTGCTTCGGGAACACATGCATATAGATCGTTTGCCCAAATTAGACCTCACGATTCTTAGTTTATGTTTGTGTCAACTTGTCCATAACCAGACTCATAAATCTACCTAAGCATAAAGGAAAAACGAATGCAAAAGAAATATAAAGAAACTTACTTATTACTCTGGGCAAAGCGCAGAAACGAAAATACAAAGATCGTTTGCCGCCGAAGGGTCAAACTCTCGAAAATACTAAAGTAAAGCCCTAGACTAAGTGTTTGAATGTAAAAATGAAATTCTAAAGTGTATGGAATTCATTTAACTTGATGAGAAGTGATATTTATAGAGTTACAATCGTGGGCTAAGAAGCCAAACCCATGGGCTGGTTTGGGCTAGGGTTTTAGATGGGCTGAGCTGTGACTTTCCTTATTTAGAATGATACGCCCAGATCTCTTTCCTTATCAGCACAAGATTTGAATTTGATGGAGATCTTTTAGATAAGGATGGAAATTAGGGTTGTCGCCTTCCTTATCCATGTAGAGTTTGAAATTGATATGGATATGGTGGATATCTTCTAAGTAAGGTAATAAATCAATCCATCCTTATCTCTTGCTTCGGATAAGATTCGCGCACAGTCCTCTGCCCAAAGCATGTCTTCATTTGCCCAAAGCGTGCACTGCTCTGCTCATAGCGTTTCTTATAGGTCTGAATACCGCACGGTACTCATTTGGGCTACAACGCTTTAGCTTGAGAGCTTCATCGTATGCCTCTCTTTGCCTCTTATCTGTACTCGTGCCTCATTTGCGGAATGCAGTCTTGTTTTGCCCAAAAGTCCGTCTGCTTTGCCCTGAACACCCTGTATACAAATTGTGTCCTCCCAGACACGACTACGACTAAAAAGACACGAAAAAGACTCGATCTAACGTATAAACAAGACACAAAATGAGCACAAAATATGGGCTCATCAGTCACTAACATATAGTGACAATAAATACCGATAATAATAAAATTTGTCGATATTACAAATACTGTGACGATAATAAATTATTTTAACTATAAATATGTGTTCTAGTTACAAAATAATGCTTGTCACTGATATATAGTGACATCAAATACTCGCGATAAGCATTATTTGTCACTGCTATAGTATTATGTGACGATATTATGCGCTGTCACTATATCTATGTTTGTGGTGATAAAAATACGGTATAGTGACATCAAATACTCGCAACAAAATAATATGTCACTACTACACTATATTGTGACGATAGATAGTATTGTTACTATAAATATGTTTGTAGTGATAAAAATATGATTGTCACTAGGGATGACAATTTTCCCCACGGGTTCGGGTCCCCGCGGGTACCCGCCCCTAATGGGCCGGGTTCGGGTGAAGTTTTTCGGGGTCGGGGACGGGGACGGGTTTGAATTATAATACCCGAATCGGGTTCGGGTCGGGTACGGGGATATAGATCCCCGCCCCGAACCCGACCCGATTATTTTTATTTATTTATTTTTTTTTTTTAATTTTTTGTAAGTAGATATTTTATTACCAAATGGTATGGAAAACAACTTCATAAGTATTAAAAATAAATTATTAACAAATTTTTAATAAGTATTAAAAATAAATTATTAATAAATTACTAATAAATTATTTTTTTTGTTATAATAAATTATTAAAAATAAAATAAATTATCTAACAGGTACCCGATGGGGATCCTTTTTCCGACGTGTAATCCCCGCCCCGCCCCCGCCCCGATTTAAACGGGGATGGGGACGGGGACGGAATTCTGAAGCGGGTATGGGGATGGGGAAGCAATACCCGGCCCCGCCCCGACCCGTTTACATCCCTAATTGTCACTGGCATGTAGTGACAATAAATACTTGCGACAATAAAATTTGTCACTACTGTAATATTTTGCAACGATATAAAGTATTGTTACTATATGTCAGTTTGTAGTGACAAAACTAAAATTGTCACTGAGATGTAGTGATGAAAAATACTGACAACACTAAAATTTGTCACTGCTACACCATTTTGTGGCAAGAGATAATTTTGTCACTAAAAACCTATTTGTAGTGACAAAAATACAATTGTCACTCATATTATCACCACTAAAAGCTGTTTTTCTTGTGGGTAAGTAAGACTTTATAAAGTCTTACTTACCCATTTATATTTATCCACAAAAAAAAGTTATACTCCACTTTTTGTACTATCACACTCTCTATTATCTCCTATATTTACCTATTTTTGTCATTGATGGACCCCTACAAATTGAACATTTATTCCTACAAATTGTACTTTATTCCTATAAATTGTACCTTTATTCTACAAATTGTAACTTTAACACTACCTTTCAAATTGTACTTTTATTCCACTCACAACAACTTTCTTAATTTCCGTATTCAGCACACAATGAGACTTTATATCATGAATGGAGGAAATACTTATTTGGAATAAGACAATTTAAATGAGGCAGCACAATAAAAAAAAGAAGATAGTATAAGGGGGACGGAGGGAGTAATATTTTATTTATCAATCCATCAATCTGTGGTTGAATACAAGGTTCGGTTCCAAGGAATATTTTTCTCAAATAAAACAAAATTCTTCCGATTTCTTATATACTTGGGTAAATAAAAGCTTGTGTTCTGGTATGATTTCATGATATCTTGTACTACTATTTTATTTAAATCGATAGGTAACAGAAAGAAAAGGCAAAGCATTTATTAATCTACAATATGGTAGACATTAAATGAATGAAATGTGGATTCCCCAACTTCACCGATTTGATATTTGATTATTATGGAAGTATGTGATTGTAGGGCATGTGCCCAATTGCGAAATGCACTATGTATGTGGATATTGTGAAGTGGGAAATTTAATGAGTAATAAGGCCATGTGAGTGGGCCCATTTTTATGTAATCAAAGTCTTATTCAATCAATGATCTAAATATTTAAGGTGGCCATGTGTTGAGGGTATGGGATGCCATTTTCAAAAAATGAGACCTTTCTAATCAAAACACCAATTTAATAGTATGGGGTTAAAAGTTACAGTATGGTCTGAATTTTGACTCGTTAGTTATTTTATGGTACGATCATCTGAATATATCAAATATGGTCCGAATTTTACTCCGCCGTATCACTTATAGCACGTGAGAAATATTTTGATGTCGCAATATGAAAATTTTCATTCTGTACTCATTACTAATTACTTTTACAAATATTTATTCCATTGAGTATTGATGTCATTTAGTTGATATTAAGGTTCCACATATTTGGATTAATACATTTTAATTGATATTAATAAACTCTAATTGAGATGAATAAACCCTAATTGAGATAAATAAATCTTAATTGAATTTAATCAAATATTAATTTATTAATTTTTTTAAAAATGGGTTGACCTCACTGATCTCAATTAGGATCTAAAAAATTGGATAAGTAATGACTACTGCTGTTTTAAAGTATTACTTAATGACGGAGGCAAAAAAATGTAGTATTAATTATTGATGTAATAGGAGCCCAATTAAGCATTTCAATGGTGGAGAAATTCTATTCTACATATACATCCGCCGTCGAAATGGGGTTTTGAAGTTTTTGCAGCGGCTAATGGGCTATGGTTAATGAGTTGAATTATTTTTTATTGAATGTGAATTAAGGGGTTGTAGGAATAAAATAGGTACATCATTTGATATTTTTATTATTATTTTATTGAATAAAAATTTCATTATATATTTGCAGTCAAATGTACACAAGTGTTTGTGTTTTACGATGGGGCTTTTTTTATTTTTTTTATTATTTTTATTATTTTTTTTATCAGTTTGCTGAGCAAGAAATTGTATTATATATTACTCATTACTTGTTACTTTTACAAACATTTATTCTATACTTGGCGTATTGTATGTGTGAATAGTCGTTTAGTTAATAAATCTGTGGATATTGAGGTTCTACAAGCATTACTTCATGAATGTTCGAATTCTTATTATATACATTTAATTAAATCGCTCATCAATCTTATTATAATATGAGAACATGTATAGTCAAAAAAGTCAACATGTAAGTTAATGAGTCATGGTTAAATTTAAGATCTAGGATTATAGTCTTTCAATCGAGACTTGTTATTTAAAGGGGAAAGACTGCGGTGCTACATTTCTTAAATAATCATAATAGGGAATTAATAAACCTTAAATTGAGAATTAATAAAGTATAGTTACCCTTAATCCCATTAATTACTTTCTAACTCCTTTTAATTATTCATTAATTACAACTAACTCTACCGAAGAGTTGAATGTACCCAAATTTTTGTTTTATTTCAGTTGCGCTGATGTTCATCATTGTAGGAACTGAGTTCAAGCTTTTCCCAACTCTCTCTCTCATCAACGGACTCTTGACGTATATAAGTGAGTGCAATTCGTTCAAGAAATTTCTACCTCATTATCTCTGATATGTTTGGATTTTTCAGTACTCCATGAACATGCAATTTTCAATGTTAACAAAATAATGAACTTTAATGTCTATATGATATTTTGAGTTTTCAATATATATATAAGAAAAATAATGTGAATACTTGCCACATTGAAGTGAGACCCCAAACTGCGGATATCAAACTTATATAATAATTGAAGAAAAGTCTCTGTGATTTGGAAATGGCAAAAATTTGGGTACGGTGGTTGACTGTAATTAGAAAATAATTACAGAGATTAAGGAAAATTACAAAGATTAGAGGTAATTATACTTTATTAATCTCAATTGGGAATTATTAATTTCAATAAAGGCTTAATTAAGCTCAATTATGAGAAGAACAGTAAATTGTGCAGCTCATCCTATGGACCGGAAATTTTCTAGTTTGGCTTTTCTCTATATTCGTCTAATCTTTGTTGAATGAAATGTGTTTCCTTTCTAAAAAATTAAATAAAAATAAATATAATCAATTAATCAATAAAATACCGTATAGTGCGATCCACCGCATCGAGTGTTGCTCTTTGGAAAAAGGTTTGGTCTGTATAATCTATAGTGAAAAGTAAGCTATATAAACCCTACCACTAATCACTCTTTGGAAAAAGGTGTGCGTGTGTTAGCCTAATGGTAGACTTTAGTGTGCGTGGTTAGCCCAAAGGATAATATGAAAAGACATTCCTTCAAATTATTATTTTCGTAACGACGTTAGAATAGTTTTTTTTTAACAAACGTTTGAATAGTTTCTTAATCACTGCCAAATTAACGTGTCTCTGATTTTGAGTCGACAGATTTCAATCAAGATTATTTTGGCAATTTGAAAAAAGAAAAATGTTGAGTTGCTTTCAGACTTGGACACTAGACAGTTACACCCACCATCAAATTTGGGTCAACTTCGTCCTATCAAATCCAAAAGTATTAATATAGTAATTTTTAAGTCTTTTCTTATATGATTGAGGCCCAATATTATCTTAACAGATTATTGGACGAAAATCAAGTGTAAGATCCCATGATTACAGCTAATAATATAACATAAGAACTGTCAATCTTTTCATGTCTGTAAATCACTGCACAGCTAATAATACTGTAGGGATCGATAAGGCTTCGTATGTTTGATTAGAATATTTTTATCATTAAGGATAAAACTATATTTGATTAAACGTAATCTCTCCGTCCACGATATATCTTTCTAGGAGAGAGTGGTACGAGTTTTAATAGCTAGAAAGGTGATTGAGTTTATTGTAAGTGGAGAAAAAATTCCACATGATAATAGAGTATTAATTAATTGAGATAGTGGTGAGTCATAACTGGTATTATAGATAAATAAGTTGATAAAATAAGGATAGAAGGGAATAATTTATTGTGGGGTAGTGTAAAAAATAGGTAGAAAGATATATGTTGAACCGTCCAAAAATGAAAAGTAGGAAGATATATTGTGAACAGAGGGAGTATTAGATTATCTGTAATATATATAAATTATGGTAATTTACTCAAGTATTAATTTAAAGGGAAAAATGGTATAATAACACTTTTAAGATTAAAATTCCTAATAATAGCACATGTTTTAAAAAAAATACAAATAATAGCACTTCTGGACATATTTACCCCTCCATCCCACCATCTCTCCATCATTATGCATGAATTCACAAATTAAAATTCGTGAATTCTCAAATTTAAATTTCTGATTTCACGTTACATCTTCTTCAAATTTAAAATATTAATTCAATAATTGACAAATTCACAAATTCTAATTTGTGAATTCACAAATTCTAATATGTGAATTTACAAATTTTAATATGTGATTTCACGCATAACAAAGGAGGTCGCCGGAAGGGAGACGCAGACTGCGACTAGGCCATGTGAGTCGGTGACGACGACTTTGAAATCCACGGCGGCGGCGGAAAAATGGTCGACATGTATGAAAAAAATGAAGAAGATATGTATAAACAAATAAAAAGATGAAAATAAATTGAGTTAAAAGAATTAGGGGCAAAAATGTCCAAAAGTGCTATTATTTGTCATTTTAAAAATTGGTGCTATTATTAGTGTTTTTTTCCCTAAAAGTGCTATAATCCTACATTTTCTCTAATTTAAATATGCTAATATAATCTTCTTTATTACCTATACCACCTATGAGGTGGGATACTGAATCAGACATATTATCATAAGAGACAGTTTCATGTGCGATCGTTCAACAGAATTGACATAACAAAAATATACTTTCTCCGTTCCTTAAAAATATGCCTAAATTTTTTTTTGGTTTGTCCTTTAAAAGCATGCATGTCTTTTCTTTTATGGACCATTTCTCCACTTAATTAATACAAATCCTAATTTGGGACCAAGAAACACTAATTGAAGATTAATAAATTATAATTGTGAATTATAGACTCTAATTAGGGATAATAGACCCTATAATTTGAATTAATAAATCTTAATTGGGGATTAATTAATCCTAATGGGGAAAATTAAAGAAACAAAAATGAAAATGAAAATGAAAATAAAATAAATAAATATAAAAATAAAATTAAAAATGCGGGCGTGTGTGATGCGCGCATCCGCCTTAAAAATTAAATAAAAATTAGGGGGGAAGGGGGCGTGAGATGCACGTACCTTGTGCGCATGGACTCAATCGCACAGTGCTACCAACCGTATGGGAGAATTTGTATTATGATAATAGATATTGGATTCTTCAAGAACTTGAGATTTTGAAGCAAACAACACATTATCTATCACATCCTTATAATGTGAGGCAAACAAGACCATATGCATTTAATTATTAACAAAGATTTTCAGTTTATTGGTGCTAGTAAAAATTCAGTTGGAAATTATAAATTTAATTATCACAAATATTTGAATGCGATTGGATAAAAGGTAACAATTCTTTTAAAGAAACGTGATATATTATCCTGAAGAGAAAAATTACAATTATAATTTTACCATTTAATTAGTTAAAATACCAAGAAATAATTATCATGGAGAAAAGTAAAAATTATCTTAACGAAAAAAATAATACTCACCCGTCCCACAATAAGTGTCTCACTTTCCTTTTTGGTTTGTCCTACCCAAGTGTCCCATTTTCTTTTTTGGAAACCACCTTATCTCACATAAAAGTGTGGGCTCCACCACTTTTTCTTTAAATTACTCTTCTTCTTAATTCTTGTGCCCAAAAGAAACGTGTGGGACGGAGTGAATACTTCGAATCCAACTGAACGGTAAGACCGACCTCATCCGACTCCACCTCTTCAATTATTTGTTAAGAATAACAAAAAGTCCACACGGAAAATCAATCATGGAGACTCCCACGAATATATACATATGCATAAGTTCTCTAAAAAATTCTAAATAAAAGAAATTTAGGACCTTTTGCAAAACAAGAGGGGAATAAAATAGTTTGAAATTCTGTCACACACAATGGAGGTACAAAAAACTAATATTAATTTTATCCAGCTCAAGAAAAAGGAATAATTTTTTGTATCAGCTTAAATCGTAATGTTTCAGTGACACATACTAATGGAGTTGGTAATTAAAATATCATTAATAGAATTTTTTATATAACAATTTATAAATTAAAGAAACTTGTTCAATTATAACATCATTTTCAATTATTGGCATCTCTGAATTTTCCATGATCGGAAATTTTACGTGAATTTTTTTTAGAAAGCGGCCATGAACATTTTCTACATGTTCATTTCCGGTGTGACCGGAAATCCTGGAGATCATCTCAATTGCAACTAATCAAAAAGATGGGTACCAATATGCTAACGATTGAAAGTGATGTTATAATTACAATTGAGATCATACGTTATGCCTTCAAATGCAATTAATCAGTAAAAAAAATATATAAAAGATTTCCTTTTTTTTTTCTTCTAAAAAAGACCAACTTGTTATGGACTATTAGTACGTATTAATTGTAGGTGCATACGCTCTTACAATTAGTTTTTATTGTTGGATAAGTTAGTTAGCCCTACTGCGAAAATAAAGGTTTATTTCATTTTCAATACTTATATTCCATTAATTCATTTTTTGTGCAAACTTCAACATTTCATTAAACAGTCTTTAATGTTTTTCTTATTTTTATTATATTTTTTTGAGTAGGGGTCTTTCAAAGCTTAACTAATCGAACATATTAAAACTCCCAAGGAAAAAATCAAAATATAACGACCACAACATTTTAGATAGTGTCAAAATGAACCAGATCATTGTATAGTAAAATATCGAATTCCAAATGAAAGTGGTCAAATAAATAAGAATATATAAAACAATAAAATGAAGATATTTTCCTATATGAATAATAACATGCATGGAGGCTCCACATTTCAACTAAATTTGCTTGCTTAGATGAATGATCAAGCCATAAATGCCTATACATAATGGAACCAATAATATTTATATGAAAGCATTTACAAAAATAATGTTGATCTCTGAATTACAATATTCGAACGGCAAAAGAATCTTACCACTAACATGTAGTTTAGTTGATATTCCTTTTCTTTGTAAGAGTGAAAAATCCGTGTACAAATCCAATTTCCTCCATCCCCGACAAAAATAAATAAATAAACTATTGGAAAAAGATCCTTAAAGAAAATTAATGGTTAACCGATGGACAGCCGTAAAAACATGGTTCACACTACAAATTTAATTGTATAAAATAAATTATTTATAAATCAATTAGTTTAAATTTTGAAACTATAAGTGCAAATCATAAAGCCACTCAATGCTTTGATCGACCTCAAATAGAATTGATGAACACCAACAAGAAATCCATTATGTATGAAATATTATACTAACATGCCAAACACCAATCATGATGAAGATAAGAACGTTAATATATTAATATTTATTTATTTATTTAATTTTTAAATTTTTATTTATTTGTTTTGGACATCAAGTTATTATTTGTTTATTTCCTTTTTGATGTCTATATAAATAGGCCTATTGTTATGTTTTGGGTGGAGCCGAATTTGATAGTGAGATGTAAAGTTTGAGTTTGTTCCCTTCTCGTGTTGTCTTCCGGTATTCATGTTTGAATCAACGGATTATCGTTCATCCTATGTTTTTCAGTATTTTGTGAATCAAAATCAACGGATTTCTTATATTTTTATTGTTTGAATATATTTCACATTTCTCCATGCATCAGTTAGTATCCAAAGCCTTGTTACGTTCCTCCTACGCGATGTCTCCCTGTCAATCAGACGTTCAGAATGTTCAAGACGATCTCTGTTGCGACGTCGACTTTCTGTCTCAACAATTTGAGGAATTACGATCACAAAATTGAGAGATCTTTGACTTCCTACCTGCATGTGAAGTAGTTTTCCCATTTTGTATGAGTAATTTGATAGATGATGGTGCATAATGATTTGTAATATTAATATTCTCACTGTATGTTGTATAATTGGGATTATGATTTACGTTTTCAAGCCATAATAATTTTGCTAAAAGGAAAAGAAAAATTGTCTGTCACATATTAAATTTATTTCTATTTTATCCTTATTCCATTTGTAATCCCTGAATCATATAATATAACCGACAAGACTATCCTAATTCATAAAACCATGAACTAATCACTAACCTTAGAAGACTATTTTACCCCTAGTAGTTTGCGGAAATTGCAGACGGAGGAAGGCTTGTACTTGAAGATATGACAACGACCTTCAGCTGCCGACATTTATGCGCGTGTCCACACACACAGAGAGAGAGCAGAGCTAGAGAGAGAGAGAGAGAGAGAGGGAGAGAGATTTCTCAAC